>OZ012741.1:519624560-520224560 GCA_963859935.3 Lathyrus sativus
TTATTGTCTTTAATTTCAAAGTCAGTTACATTATTGCACTTTTTATATTACTGTCTTTAATTTCAAAGTCATTTACATTACTACTTTTAAATTCAAAGTCTTTTACGTTCTTGCCTTTATTTTCAAAGTCTTTTATAGCCTTGCCTTTAACTTTCGACGCATTAAGAATTACGTTCTTTATTTCACAGCCTTGTTAATTTCCAAGTTATTTCTACTTTACGAGTCTTTCATAGTCGAACGTGGAATTCAAATTAGATTTTTCTTTCAAACTTAGCACATGTCCTAGGATTTAGTATGGTCGATCCTGCAAGTTACTCAATTTTACCCAGAATTGATAGACCAACGGTTGTTTACCAAATTTCACAGTAAACAGGTGGAATCTCTGTCTTAGAATTAAAAGACATTGATATAATTTTGGGAGTGAATTGATGACAAGGATTAGGTAAGGTGAACTTTGATTGGAAAGAAAGATCCATTAGCTTTTCATAGAAAGGTGAAGTAAAGAAATTGCAGGAAACTAAATTTAAGAATAAGCAACTCGAAAGGGAGACACAAATGGGCAAAGCTATTATCAACCCTTTGTACAACATTATCCAGACAAAAGAATATACATGAAAAGAACTGAAAGGAAAGCCTTATTATGCAACCACAACTTAACATAGCCATCATGAGTATTTTGCAGGAAAAAAAAGTCACAAGGTGGGAGGGAAGCAAGGAAATTATCAACTGGGAGAGTGAAAACCAGTTGCTGAATCATTGTCCTTATGATGGCCTTGAGAACAAGGCTCATTTTGTATGAGAGGGTAGTGATAGAATCCATAATGTTGATGTTGGGCTGGGTCCATTTAGGCCCACTAATTGGGAAGTTTTGCCTAAAAGAAAGGTTAATGGGGACATATAGTTACTTAGGGAGTCATATATATGCACGTGGGTAGTGTTATTGAGGGGCGGGTAGTTGTTTTATTAATTTAGGAGTTATTACCCTGGTAGAAGCAGTTTGCTCTGGTGGTTACTACTGTATTTCCTTTTCCACTTCTTCAATTCAATAAAAAACTATCCCATTTGCTTTATCATTTTCTTGGGTCTCTATCATATTATTATTTTGTTTTTTTAAAGATGACACAACAATAATCACTGTAAATTTATCTAGAAATCTCTCAAAGGTGACTGCATGAAACAACATCAAAGATTTTAGAATTTTGAAAGCTTTTTCGGGTTCTTTCTCATCCTTCTAAAGCCCCTAATATTTTTGAAGTCATATGAAATCCTCCTCCTCACTCTAAGATTAAATGGTATTCGGACGAAATAACTATTGGTGCTCCAAGACTTGCTGTTGTCGGTGGCATCTTCAGATATCCCTCCTCGAACTTGATTGGTTGCTTCGCAGAAAACTTGATATTTCATTTGCTCTGCACGTTGAGTTATGTGGAGTCATGAAGACCATAAAAATCGCTTTTGAAAACAACTGGGGACATCTTTGGATTGAGAATGATTCTAAGTTTATCTCTTTAGCTTTTAACAACCACAACATTGTGTCTAGGCAACTTAAGAATAGGTGGCTGAACTATATAATAAAAAATCCCATAACATGAATTTCATTTTGTCCCATATTTTTAGAGAAAAAAACAATTGTGCAGATAAATTAATTTCATTAGGTATTTCCATTCAAAATTTTGTCGAGTGGAATGAAGATTCCTTATCTATTTTTGATAATATGATTCACAATAGAGTTGGAAAACCTTACTTTAAATTTTATTAATATTTTAAAGTTTAATTATCGCCCACTTCTCATATATTTTGGTATTTATTTTATATACTTTTGTTGTTTAAAAAATATATATATATTAGGATTTCCGAACTCTATTGATATTATTTACTTATTTTAAAAAAAGCTATATCAATATCATTCTACTAGTTAATAAATTGAGTTGAATTTATTTTAAATATAACAAAAGAAAATCAATTTTAAAAAAATATTTATTTGATTAAAAAACATTTTTGATGTGTATACCTAAGTCAAAACCCATCCCACATACGCGAGGCGTTGTTGCGGTGGTGGCGAATGAATTCCGATGAAGCTCCGCCAATTCCGTCGCGCACCCCTTTACTTTTCACTCTCGAACCCTCTCCTTCAAAGAAACTTCTGCACCTCCAAATTCAACGACGAAAACGACACTCGTTTCGTATCACTCATTTCCGACATTGTTCGAGGAAATCAGAGCTGGAATGTGGCATTCAACGACCCTTCAATTTCATCCACATTGAAACCCCATCACGTCGAACGAGTCTTAATCAACACCTTACATGATTCCAAGTTAGCTTTAAGGTTCTTTAACTTTCTTGGTTTACACAAAAACATGAACCATTCCACAACCTCATTTGCCATCTTGGTTCATGCCCTTGTTCAAAATAAGCTTTTTTGGCCTGCGAATTCACTATTGCAAACCCTTCTCCTTCGTGGGTCTGACCCAAAATTTGTTTTTGACAGGTTTCTAGAATCTCACAGACAGTGTAAGTTTTCTTCCACTTTGGGTTTTGATTTTTTGGTTCAGAGTTATTTGCAGAACACAAGAGTTTTTGATGCTGTGTTTGTTTTAAAACTCATGTTAGCTAATACTTTGTTGCCTGAGGTTAGAACATTGAGTACACTCTTGAATGGGTTATTGAGAATTAGAAAATTTATATTGGTTTGGGAACTTTTTGATGAGTCAGTGAAGGCTGGTGTTAAACCTGATCCTTATACTTGCTCTGCCGTAATTCGGAGCTTGTGTGAATTGAAAGATTTTTTTAGAGCTAAGGAAAAGATTCTGTGGATGGAATCTAATAGGTTTGATCTGAGTATTGTGACTTACAATGTCTTGATTCATGGTTTGTGTAAGGGTCATCGGGTTTTGGAAGCTGTCGAGGTTAGAAAATCATTGAGGGAAAAGGGTTTGAAGGAAGATGTGGTTACATATTGTACACTAGTGCTTGGATTTTGTAGGGTTCAACGATTTGAGGATGGAATTTGCCTCATGAATGAAATGATTGAATTAGGGCTTGCACCATCCGAGGCTGCTATATCGGGGTTAGTGGATGGGTTAAGAAAAAAGGGAAAGATTGATAGTGCTTATGATTTGGTTGTTAAGTTAGCAAGATTCGGTTTTTTGCCAAGTTTGTTTGTGTATAATTCGTTATTAAACTCTTTGTGCAAATGTGGAGATTTGAATAAAGCAGAGTTGTTTTATAATAATATGCGTCCGATGAACTTGCTGCCGAATGATGTCACATACTCTATTCTGATTGATTCCTTTTGCAAAAGGGGGAGATTAGATGTTGCAGCGTCTTATTTTGATAGAATGATAGAAGACGGTATAAGAGAATCTGTATATCCCTACAACTCTTTGATACACGGTCAATGCAAGTTTGGGGATTTGAGCGCTGCCGAGTCTTTGTATACCGAGATGATCAATAAAGGGGTAGAACCAACTGCTACTACCTTTGCAACATTAATTAGTGGATATTGCAAAGATCTACAAGTACAAAAAGCATTTAAGCTATATAGTGAGATGAATGAGAAAAAAATTCCTCCAACTGTTTATACTTTCACTGCGCTTATTTATGGTCTTTGCAGCACAAATGAGATGGCTGAAGCATCCAAACTTTTTGATGAAATGGTGGAAAGGAAAATCAAGCCAACTGAGGTGACATATAATGTTATGATAGAAGGGTATTGTAAGGCTCGTAACATTGATAAAGCCTTTGAATTGCTGGAAGACATGGTCCGTAAGGGCCTTGTTCCGGATACTTATACATACAGACCTCTTATCACCGGCCTTTGTTCTACTGGTAGGGTTTCTGAAGCTAAAGATTTTATCGATGATCTCCATAAGAAAAACCTCAAGTTAAATGAGATGTGCTATAGCGCGCTTCTACATGGTTATTGCGGGGAAGGAAGACTAACGGAGGCACTGAGTGCTTCTTGTGAGATGATTCAACGAGGAATCAACATGGACCTGGTTTGCCACGGCGTACTTATTGATGGTGCTCTGAAGCAACCAGACATGAAAATGCTATTTAGTCTCTTAAAAAAGATGTACAGTCAAGGATTGAGACCCGATAGTGTAATATATACAAGTATGATCGACGCATACAGCAAAGAAGGATCTTTTAAGAAAGCCGCTGAATGTTGGGATTTAATGGTTACTGAGAAATGTGTTCCTAATGTTGTGACTTATTCGGCTTTCATGAATGGTTTATGCAAAGCCGGTGAAACTGATAGAGCAGGTCTTCTTTTTGAAAAAATGCTGGCTGCAAATATCCATCCTAATTCAATTTCATATGGTTGTTTTCTTGACCGTCTTACAGAGGAGGGAAATATGAAGGAAGCTACAGAACTTCACCGTGCAATGCTTAAAGGGCTTTTAGCAAACACTGCAACGTACAACATTCTTATTCGGGGCTTCTGCAAATTGGGTAGATTAATCGAAGCCTCTGAAATTCTTTCTGAAATGACTGAAAATGGGATTTGCCCTGATTGTATAACCTATTCAAATTTAATTTATGAGTATTGCAGATGTGGTGATGTCGGAGCAGCAGTTAAATTGTGGGATACCATGTTGAAAAAAGGCATTGAGCCAGATTTGGTTGCATTTAACTTGCTGATATATGGTTGCTGTGTCAATGGAGAGCTCAACAAGGCATTTGAATTGCGTGATGACATGTTGAGGAGAGGGTTGAAGCCAAGACAAAATTTACAATTGCCAAATGGGTAAAATAGGAACCGCAGTTGAGGTGTGGTGTAACATGCTCAAAAGAATGTCGATAGCATGATTTGGATGTGGGCGACTTTCTTAATCGTGGCTGTTGTGTGACTGGGGAGGTTAACAAGGGACTTCAGTTGCACAATGGCATGTTAAGAAGATCAGTGAAGCGAAGATAGAATCTCTTGTGGCTAAACTATCTGAAAATGAGGTTGATGACTGAAATTGAAGGTGGCTTCTGCAGCCTTGAAATGTGGAAGTGTTTGTATTTGCAATCCGTACGGGATGGTGTCATATCCAAACCAGACGAGTTCCGGAAAAGGTTAGTATTTGCATATTGGATAGAATGTTCTTTTAGTTTTAATAACAACAATTGCTGCATATGTTACCATTAGGAAATTGACTCCTCTAAAGTGGATGAAATAAGAAGTTATAATGTTTGATTAGATAATCAAAAATTGAGATTGCAATACAATATACATGCTTGTATTACATACTAAGAAGTTGTTTATATCCTTTCTTTAGATATTTTAAAGTGAGTCTCTCCCAATAGAGCAGCCATGTTCTGCACCTAGTTCCTTTACCTTGTATATGATGTATATACACTTTTCTCTGCAGAGGTGAATGAGAGCAATGCCAAAAGGAGAATTGGAAAAGCAACAATTCAAATTGAAATGGAAACAGAACAGTGAATGTTACAGAGAGGAAACCAAGGTTCAAGCTGCGACACTTCACAAAATTTTATAAAACTGGAAATTTCTATTGAAACCTTTTGCAAGGCTTAACTTGTTTGTTGAAAAATCTTATGTTTAGGGTACTGCTATATATTAAATTTTCTTGCAACTTAAAGATGCTATAAAAATTCAATTGCAAATCAGTAATTCTTTTGTCAATATTGGTGCTTGCGGAGTGCTGTGAAAGTATACTGTTTGAGGCAATTGATACAAGTATTGTTTAGTTGTTTGGATGTGAAGACTGCAAAGTGGTATTATTCTGTAGTCATCAGGGTGTTCAAAAAAACCGGTTTTTCTTAACTGACCCACTGACTACAAGTATTGTTTAGTTGTTTAGTTGTGTGAATCCACTGACTATTTTTAGATGAAATTCAATGATAACACTATTAAAAATCATTGTTGTTGTGTTAACGAAATCAACGACGTTAGTTGACGGGGTTCCGTGAACTGGCGACTTTCAATAATGATGCTCAGAAACACAGTGGGTATTAGGGGCGTTCATTGGGGCTAACTGAATCGGTGGCATTCAGCGACGATGCTTACAAACACAACAATATTCAGTGACGGTGATAACGAAATTCACGACATTCACAGGGGCGTTCATTGGGGCTAACTGAATCGGTGGCATTCAGCGACGATGCATACAAACACAACAACATTCAGCGACGGTGATAACGGAACTCACGACATTCACAGTTGTGCTTTCAAAAACAATGTTGTTGTTCATTATCGATTGAAAATTGGATTTTAATTAAAAATGATTTAAAACTGAATTCAAACCGGTTTAGGTCCATTTCACAACACAATAATATTCCTTATATTTTGGAGATTCATCTCCGCACGCACGTCAAACACACACAATTCATCCGTTTTTGAGACATTGACTAAATTTATTCCAAAAATGCGTGCGTATGTCAGACTACACCTCCTCTGACTCTTCTGACTCCTTGACCTTTAATACCCCGGTCCTCCAGCGTTGTCTTCGATACATCAATTTCTCTCATGTCTTTGTCATGATGACATTTAGGATCTGCCTCACAATAGACCACCAGAGAAGATACATCTGTTAATATTTGTCTGCACAATTTCTATTATGCGACGACATCTAGGCAAGATCTCATGAGCATGATCTAATTGTGCCTGCTCCTTCTCTAGTATCTCTTGATGAGCTGACTTCAGTGGATTTCATGGAGTAACACACACTATATACGAATGTGACACCTTGAAGAATCACCTGATGTACTCGTCGACGTAACTTCAGTGTTGGATGATGTTTCTGATGTTCTTGATGTTGATTGAAGATCCTTTGAACTTGGTTTTTTTATTTTGGACTTGGTTGTTAGAAAACATTTTGAAGGTTTGATAAAGTTTTGAGTTTGTTTTTTCAAAAATGAGGAAGAAGAAGGATTCTGACGCGATTTAAGCTCCAATACCTTTTGGAAATACATCTTTGAAATAAGTTTGAAGACGCAACTCTGGAATATTTTAACGTTAAGTCAGAATTCTATGACCTCGGGGTGCGTCCGGAGATGCATCTCTAAAATCTGGTGACATTTTAGTATTTTTCACGTGGTGCCTAAGTAACATATACGGTGCATTAAGAAATTCCCATTATATTTGTTGAATGAATTATATTTGTTGATGTCAGGTTATCTTTGTCGATGTGGCTAATTGTTAGAGGGGAATGATATTTAGGGATAGCAAGAGATAAGGGTTGAGATGATATGTATATAAAGGATAAGGATAGCAAGAGAGAATGGTTGTGATAATATTTATATAAAGGATATGAGTAACAAAATAGAAGGGTTGTGATGATATTTATATAAAGGATAGGGATAACAAAAGAGAAGGGTTGAGAATTATTCATTTCAGAATCGAAATGGTTTGGATAGAGAGAGAATTCTCTCTTCTCTAAAGAGCGTAACTTTGGGATTGCAAGGGTTTATTGTATGTAATAGTTATTGTTTTTTTCATTAAATAATACAATTTTTTTCTCTTGAATTTGAGTTCCTAACATTGGTCAAACTTGTTAGATAACTGTTGAAAATTACATGTTAACCGTCAAATAATTGTTGGATAATTGTCACAAATTGTTGAAAATTCTTAGAAACTCTGGATAACTACACAAAGAGCCAATGATGGAGGACATTTGGATTACGAAGAGAGAATTATTAGATTTTATGGAGGCAAATCATGTTGGTTGGATTTATGCGGCTGAACAGTTATTTGAGAATAACAAAATCCATTATGAGTATAAATTGCAGTGGGTATTCATGAGCATAGAAGATGAAGGAGAAAATGCTATGGTTTTACAATTGGTGTGAGTAGAATCTAGATTCTGATTGAAATTTATTTGGAGCATAAATGGTACATAATTAAGAAACAAAGTTGAAACCATGGAAGGTGATAAAAACACACAATGAGCCAAAGTTAATGAGGCAAAGTTAAAGGAGGTGAACTTCATTGTTGAACGAAAATCAAAAGGTTATATAAAAGTAGAATCCAACTCTAAAGAGACTGATGATAAATTGGTACAAACGGATTACCAAAAACGAGGAATAAGAGCAATTTTTAATGGAAGAATGAATGAGATGCAAAGAAGAAAAGAGCATGCGTTTGTTTTTGAGCCACAGGGCGCTGACATTTAAGTGGTGGCTAACGAGATTCAAATAATCCAAGTGATTATCGTCGAACTTTGGCCTCTAGTAGAACTGCCAAATGCGGATTTGTATACATGAATCTTTTCAAGCTCTGGTCTGTAAGAAATAAAGATAAGGCGCTTGTTCTCAAGTCACGGTTGGAGCCATCAGACGCCACTCTCTTTGTAGTGGTCGTGGAAATCAAGCACACCGACTGTGTGATGAATAGAAAGAATAAAATCACCCATATTTTGGTTGCTCTTACACCACCTATAGAACCACTAGAGACAAACATATATGTGATAGGGTATTAACCTATCGGCCCTATTCGAGTTAGAGCAACTCCAGAAAAGAAGAAGAGGTTAGAATCCAATGTGAAATTGGGATAAATTTTTGGCTACCTTTCATTCATGTAAAAGATGGTTATAAAGAAAAGGAAATCATTCTAACAAATTCCCTAGATTTCTGGATCACAGGGCAGCTGCTACATGACCAATACAAGTGAAAGCTTCTAGTACGTAATTAAAAAGAAAAGGTAAAAAGGAAAACAGAAAGTGACGACAGCACAATAAAAATTTCCCTTAGGCAAAGTCTTGCATCCAAATGGGTTGCTTTCTAGCCCTTTGACTCTTTCTCAACACTAGGCCTTCAACCTCTTTAGGCCCAATAGTAGAACTTTGGTTTGAAGGGGGCTCTGAACCCGTATCATTACTCCATTCTTCCACGAAAACCTTGTCCTCAAGGTTGAAATTCGGATAAGTTTCCTTGAGCATATTGATCTTTTCCCAAGTGGCTTCAACAGTAGGTAATCCTACCCAATGAATCAATAACTGTTTGCACATTCCCGTAGGTGTTTGCATCTCGCGAGCTCCAAGAACCTGGGCAAGTTGGAGGGAAACCCGGGTGCCTATGACAGATGGGTCCAGAGAAGGAGTGACCAAAGGCGGGTTTCCGTAATATTTTTTGAGCTTGGAAACATGAAAAACTGGGTGAATGCGAGCCGTGTCTGGTAATGCCAACTCATACGCAACCGAGCCAAGGCACCGTAGAATTTGAAATGGACCAAAATAGCTCTTTGAAAGTTTAGGTGAGGCTCTTCCCCGAACTGAGATTTGTCGGTATGGTTGGAGACGAAGCCAAACCCAAGTACCAACTTCAAAAGAGCGATCTTGTCGATGAGCATTGGCCTGATTGCGCATATGCATCTGTGCCAACGTCAAGTTCTCCTTAATGAGCCGTAGCATCTGGTGTCGTCTTGCCAAGGTTTCATCAAGAGATGCAACCACCGTGGACCCTGTGATGTAGGAACGGATGGAGGGGGAGAACGACCATAAACGGATTCAAACGGGGTCATTTTAATGGCAGTGTGGTGAATGGTGTTGTACCAATACTCTGCCAACGGCAGGTAAAACAACCACTGTTTTGGTGTATCCCCAGTCAAGCAACGCAAATAAGTCTCCAAAGTGCGGTTGGTTACTTCCGTTTGGCCATCTGTTTGGGGGTGGTAGGAACTGCTAAAAGCTAAGGTGGTACCCTGTAAACGAAATAATTCACGCCAAAATTTGCTCACAAAAACCTTGTCTCGGTCACTCACAATAGTCTTTGGCATACCATGAAGCTTGTAAACTTCAGCTAAAAACACAGCAGCAAGCATAGATGCGGAGAAAGCAGCAGGTAGTGCTATGAAGTGCGCGTACTTGGATAACCGATCTACCACAACCCACACAGTCGTTTTTCCTTGCACCGGAGGTAAATGAGTTATGAAATCCATGCTAATGTCTTCCCAAATCTGACCCGGAATGGGTAAGGGGTTCAGCAGTCCGCCTGGTTTCTGCGTCGATGTCTTGTATTGTTGACAGGTTGCACAGTTCTGCACATAACACTTGACATCCTTAATCATTTGGGGCCAATAATAAGTGGCTGCCAAACGAGCCATCGTCGCTTTGACCCCGGAATGACCTCCTACAACAGAAGCATGTGCCTCATGTAGCAATTGAGAGCACAAATTGGCTTCAAAAGGAATGAATAAACGTCCCTTGAAATAGAGAAGACCATGTTGCACTGTAAAGTGAATGGGTGTGCTACTGGAGCTACTCAATTTAGACAATAATTCCAGCCCAATCTGGGTATTTGCATAAAAATCAACCAATTATGTCAACAACAGTGGCTGACTTGCTGACAGACTAGTGTATACTGACACTGTAGGTTCTGGAATTCGGGACAGTGCATCTGCTACTACATTACTGCGCCCTGGAGTATAAAGTATTTCATAATCAAAACCCAATAATTTGGTGAGCCATTTCTGTTGCGCCGGAGTTTGGATTGTTTGTAAGAACATGCCCCGTAAACTCTTTTGATCCGTATAGATGCGGAAATGACGACCAAGTAAGTAATGGCGCCATTTCTTCACAGCCGACGTGATCGCAAACATCTCACGCTCGTAAGCAGATGCTGATTTCATTCGTGTGCACAACTTCTTACTAAAGAATGCAAGAGGGTAAGTAGCTTGAGACAACACTGCTCCAATGGCGATACCCGAAGCATTTGTGGTGACATCAAGCGAAAGTTCAAAACTGGGTAAAGCCAAGGTGGGCAACTGGATCATAGCATCCTTAAGTGCTTGGAATGCCTCTAAAGCTTTCTCATTCCAAATGAAACCTTTGGACTTCAAAAGGTCTGTTAAGGAACTAGTAAGGGCTGCATAACCTCGAAAGAAACGGCGGTAATAACCTATCAATCCAAGAAAACCGCGAAGGGCTGTAACTGAAGTAGGCACGGGCCATGCTGCTATAACCTCTAGTTTCTCAGGGTCAGCTGCCACTCCATCGGCCGAAATAATATGCCCAAGATAACCAATCTGATTAACTTCGAACTCACATTTGGAGAATTTAGCAAACAGTTTGTGTTCGACCAAAATTTCTAACACTTGATGGAGATGCTGCAAATGGGACTTCCAATCCTTGCTATAAACCAGTATGTCATAAAAAAAAACAAGCACACTCTTGCGTAAAAATGGTCAAAACACCTCGTTCATTGTAGCCTGAAAAGTTGAGGGAGCATTGGTGAGTCCAAACGGCATCACTAAGAACTCGAAGTGTCTGTCCACGATCCGAAAAGCTATTTTAAAAGTGTCTTCCGATGGAAGGAGTATTTAGTGATACCCCGAACGCAAGTCCAACTTAGAAAAAGCCAAGGAGCCATGGAGTTCATCAAGAAGTTCATCAACCGTGGGAATAGGAAAACGGTCCTTAACTGTAACATCATTTAATGCACGATAATCTACACAAAATCGCCATGTGCCATCTTTCTTTTTTACTAATAAAACCGGAGAAGAAAAGGGGCTGGTACTTGGTTTAATAATTCCCTCATGGAGCATGTCATGAATCATATTTGTCATAATTTATTTTTGGAATTGCGGGTAATGGTACGGTTTTATATTGACAGGGTGAGTGCTTGGGTTTAGATGTATATGATGGTTTTGGTGTCTATCTGGGGGAAGGCCTTGAGGGGTGTCAAAAATGGTGGCATACTGGTTAAGTAAGTCTTTAATGGCAGGGTCAATGTTACTGTTGACTAGGTGCTATGTTTTAGTTGTGGTGTTGGAATCAGGTTTATCAAAGGAAGTAAGGTGAAGTGAATGGATAGAGTCAATGGCTTGGGTGAACATAAACCTACAAAACTGAGCATAAGATGCCGCAGTAAGGGTCATGGAAGTAGAGCCGGTGAAGGTGATCGGTTTGTTGTTATAGGTAAATTGGATGGACGGAATCGAAAAGTCAGACAAAAAAGAACCCAAAGTTTGTAACCATCAAACTCCTAAGACAAGGTCTGCTCCATGAATAGGCAATATAAAGAATGAGATGTGGAAATCTTGTTCAACAATTCTCACCTGCACGTCTTGACAACACTAATTACATTGAATGGAATCTCCATTACCCACAATCACTGAAAAGGGAGTGTGTGCCACAAATGGAATGCCCAGAAACTCAACAATCCTGGGTTGCATAATGTTGTGAGAGCTTCCTGAATCAATTAGAATGGTAACCCCCAACTCCTTAATGTGACCATTCACACGCAGAGTTTTTGGAGAAGGTGGACCTAATAGCGCTGCCTGGGAAAGCTGAAAGTGTTCAACACTCTGATTCAGTTCCTCCACCACTGGTATAGCAACAGGTTCAACCTACTGATCGAGAAACACAGAGTCTAACTGCAGTAGAGTTGATGGCTCTGGAGATGGCTCCTCCTCCGCCAAAAGCAGGAGGAATTGCTTTTTGTGACAACGGTGACCAGGGCTGAACTTGTCATCGCAGTTAAAACAAAGCCCTCTGCTACGCCGGTCTTTCATTTTATTTGGGGATAACCGGCGAATAGGTATAGAAGGCGGCAGAGGGTTTCCTGCAGGTCCAAGCAACGACGGAGAGCTTGCACTTCGTGGCGGTCTTGCATAAGAAGGTTTGGAATCTAGAATTTTTGCCTCAACCAACTTCGCCAACCCAATTGCTTGAGTAATGGAGTGAGGTTGCAAAATTGCAAGCTCACGTTGAATGTTGGCACGTAACCCTGAAATGAAACAATTAAGCAAAGATTCAACTGAAAGACCCAACACCCGATTGGAAATCGTCTCAAATTGTAGTTGGTACTCCATCACTGTGCCGACTTGATGGAGCTTAAACAATGTTGCTTGATGATTAACATAAGAGGAAGGGCCAAAACATAACTCCAACGCGCGAGTGAAAGCCGACCACGTCGAGGGTTGTTGAGTGGAGTGAAGCCATTTGAACCACCCAAGAGCTGAGCCTTGCATGAAGAACGGAACCAAGGCGAGCCTTTGACTGTTTGGCGTGTTCGTGAGGTCGAAATATTATTCTGCTTGAAATATCCACTTAAGAGGGTTGGAACCATCAAACGGAGACAATCGTACCTTGGCCGCTTTGGGAGCAGGAGTGGGAGGAGCGGACCCACAACTTGAAGGTTTGTGGTTAACGACTTGCTCTCGGAGAGTTGCAATTTCGGTTGCCATTACTGTATATTGCCGTTCAAAAGCCAGTTGCATTTCTTTCATCTGAGCTAACACATCTTCTGGTGTTACTTCAGGAGGATCGCCGTGAGGCATGGTGAATGAAAGCACCAAAATGATAGGGTATTAACCTATCGGCCCTATTCGAGTTAGAGCAACTCCAGAAAAGAAGAAAGAGGTTAGAATCCAATGTGAAATTTGGATAAATTTTTGGCTACCTTTCATTCATGTAAAAGATGGTTATAAAGAAAAGGAAATCACTCTAACAAATTCCCTAGATTTCCGGATCACAGGGCAACTGCTACATGACCAATACAAGTGGAAGCTTCTAGTACGTAATTAAAAAGAAAAGGTAAAAAGGAAAACAGAAAGTGACAACAGCACAATACAAATTTCCCTTAGGCAAAGTCTTGCATCCAAATGGGTTACCTGACCAGGCCCAATGTTAGTAACGGTTATCTAGCACTGGGCTGGGCTGCCAGGCCCAATGTTAGTAACTGGCACTGCTAAGACTGACGTGGCGTCGTGAAGACCAGTATGTGGTCTTCGCCCTAGGGTAAATATTCCGTACTATCTGGGAGGTGGAAGACAAAATCTCCAGGACGTGGGTAGTTACTTCATGACGTGTCCCTGCGTGAGGGGCACGTGGAGGACGTGGGGGAAGGCCCGAGGAGTTCCCCGGGCAGACGGAGGCGGGCTATTCGGATGCGAGGGTCCTGCCCGACAATGGGGAAGAAGGAGGTTGGCTGGTCGGACGCAAGGATCCTTCCCTCTCATGTT
The DNA here is from genome assembly GCA_963859935.3 of Lathyrus sativus. Taxonomy (NCBI): domain Eukaryota; kingdom Viridiplantae; phylum Streptophyta; class Magnoliopsida; order Fabales; family Fabaceae; genus Lathyrus; species Lathyrus sativus. The sequence continues at coordinate 519,638,473 of OZ012741.1, forward strand.
GGTCTGTGCCCGACGGGGAGGAAGGTTGTGCTCGGCGGGTCTTCTGCTCAATGAAAGATAGGACAAAGGCTGGGTGGTCGGCAACGAGGGTCTTGCCCGGCAACTGAAGGCCTTTGCCCGACATGGGAGGAATGTTGTGCCCGACGGGTCCCTGCTCAATGAAGGAGAGGACAAAGGTTGGCTGGTTGGCAGTGAGGATCTTGCCCGACAGCTGAAGGCCTTTGCCCGACATGAGAGGAATGTTGTGTCTGACGGGTCCCTGCTCGTCAGTATGGTCCTATTGGGCCCAACCTCAGTGGGGTTTGGGCCTGCTCGATTGTGGGCTAAGCCTCGGCCCAGTCCAGAACAGTAGCCCCCCCAAGTCGTAGTTCACGATCAGACGAGCTATGACTTAAGTAGAGAATGGCGTCGGGCGCGCTGATCTGTCGGGCAGGATGTGAGAATGGCGTCGGTCGCATCTATCAGCCAGGCAGGACGGAATTGTATCGGCCTGTCACACCCTCATTTTCGCCTTTAGCCTTTATACCCTACATTCGCCATATCATACATCATTTTATTGCATATCGAGTATGCGGGTTCAAAAGGTATGAACTAGGTCGGTTTGTTATTTCAAATGAGATAACTTGTCTATCTTGGGCTACATGGAAGAAAAGGTTCATCACCTAAGGCTTGATCTAAGTTAGAAAATCTATTCATCTAGATTTCTTCAAGGAGGAGTTACTTAAAAGATATTAGGATATTCAAGATATATTCCTAATGAACATGAAATTCAAGGCCAAATTCAAGATTGCTTCATCCAGTTTTGTTTCAAATTCTTAATCAAGTGGAGTCCAAATTTGCAAAGCATGAGTCGAGATCACAAGTCCATAATTCAAGACTTCATCCATTTCAAGTTTAATGGTTCTAAGGAAATCCATCATGAATTCATGAATTAGAGGCAAGAATATTACAAAGAGAAATTTTATGATATTACAAGAATGTCATTTGTTGCAAGATTTCCAACTCTAAGTAATGTTTAGAAATTAATTTATTTCTAATCTTCATTCAAGTCTCTAATCAAATTCATGTTATGGTAATGCCACACCAAGTCCACATTGTGCTTACAAACATCCAAGAAATATGTAAGAATTAAATCAACATTGGAATGTTTTAAGACCAAGAATATGCATGTTTGATCATGGGCAAAACAACCCCATGCAAGAGATGGCAAGTTACCTCATGTCACAAAATCTACATGTCACAAAATCAAGAGAATAACATATGATAATACATCTAAATATCAGATTTTCAAAAAGCTGTAAAAAAGTAGTAGCATTTACCAAGAGGAGTTGTCCAAGCACAAGCCGACAAAATGGGTGCAAGGCACAAAGTGCTGCAGAAAAAACAGCATAGGCAAAGTGCAACAGCAAAAATGTAGCATGGCCTCTTGCATGGAAATGGAAAGAAAGAGAGTGGCATGAGAAAAGGTGGTAAGAGATGCCAATACATGAAAAATATGATATGTGGGGAGAAGAGAAAACCCTAGAGGGGAGAGATAAGAAGGAGGGGGCTGTAAACAAAAAGAGATCACTCTTGACACATTCAACATCCATACACACATTGCAAACCAGAAAATAGAGAGAGCAAGAGAAACCCTAAAAATCAGGAAAAAGAGAGTGACATAGAAATACAAGAGCATCCTTGAAGAGAAGAACCTTCATAATATAGAGTGAAGAGTGAAGCACATCCAACCAAAACCAGTGGAGGGCTTGCAAGAAGGATAGAAAGCTCTTGGGTATCCATTTCTTCAAACCTTTCTCTCTTTACATTTTGCTTTTTGTATTCATTTATTTCTTCTTTTAAGTATTGTTGTGCTGTGTATATCATGTAAGGTTCCAAAGGAACCAAGAAACCATTTTTTTAAAGAACCACAAAAACGAAAGAGAACAAAGGAAAAAGTTAGGTTTTTTTCACTCTGTTAGCCTGACACGGGTTGTGTCACACAACACGGCCACCCGTGTCACACTTCTGTTGGCTTTTTCATAGCACAAAAACCCCAGGTCTCATGACACGGGCCGTGTCACACAACACGACCACCCGTGTCACACTTCTATTGGCTTTTTCATAGCACAAAAACCCCAGGTCTCATGACACGGGCCGTGTCACATAACACGGCCGACCGTGTTGCACCTCTGTTTCAGTTTTCAACGTCTAAAATACCCAGGACTTATGACACGGGCTGTGTCACACAACACGGCCACCCGTGTCACACCACTGTTTGACCTCAAAAATCTTTTTTCTCCCAGACCCTAGGACACAGGCCGTGTCACACAACACGTTCACCCGTGTCACACCTCTGTCAAGCCTCAAAACTCATATTGCATGTACTTTATAACACGAGCCGTGTCACACAACACGGTCGCCCGTGTCACACCACTGTTTTCTCACAACCCGATTTTTTTTAGCCGACTAACCCCATATGTTTGTATGACTTTAGTGTGAATATTGTTGTTGTCCTTGTTGAATTTTGATTCCAAAAACCATTTTCAAAAACAAACTCTCGATTTTATCGAGCCATTTTTAACCTTGTAAGTCGATTGCCTTGTGCATCACCATCGACCTTGTCCGTATCGCTTCAAATATATCTTTATAAACAATAAACCTTGATCCAACATCAAGTGATCCTTTTTTCTCATAAAAAAACCAAAATACAATAAATATATGGTTAGGGTTGTACACCATGTATTTTAAGGTGGTGGAGAAGGAACGAGAATGGAATCCTCCTACACTCGTTCCAAATGTTTTGGATACAAGGCGCTCGACTTAGCTATTCGAAACATTCATCTTTATCCAAGGTCCTTTTGTGTAACCCTAATCAAGAACCATTTCTCTTCTAAAAACCTAAAAATAACATCAACTCATCAAACTATTTTTTCGCCTTAGGGCATCGACCAAAAAACCATTTTTCAAGGTATAAAATCAACTAACAAACAACTATTTCGTAAGCCTCCAAACTACGGAGCTCTGATTCTTCGCTTCTTTTAAGTGAGGATACGTAGGCACAAAGGCCACAATCCTTGGTGAGCATTAAAATAAATAAACCAACCCCTCTTTTCCTTAAGCAAGCAAACTCTTAATAAAAACACCCATTCACGCTAAATAACCTAGGAGGTTCCCATCGAGTACGATGGATGCGAGGGGGTGCTAACGCCTTCCCCTCGCATAACCGACTCCCGAACCCTAAGACTTGGTTGCGATGACCATGCTTTTTCCCTAAAGGTTTTATCGCTATTTTCCTTTCCCTCTTTGGGATAAATAAAATCCGGTGGCGACTCTGTGTCATTTTTCGCGTAGCGACACGGCCAAATCGGCGTACGACGAGGTGGAGCCTGTGTTTAAGGGGAAGGACTTGAAGAGACGCAGGGAAGATGGAAAGACGCCACGTGTCTTCTTGTGACGGCTACAGGCTAGGAACTTGAATACCTAGCGACGCTTCGTTTCCCATGCTAGGGGTATATATACGTTGACCTGGCTCGTCTTTTTGCTCATTCGCTTATTTGCAGTTGCTCAACATCCAAAAAAATTTGCTCGACACCTTCGATCGTTTCTGCTCGACATCTGGGGTTGTGCCCGTTTATTATAACATTTTGACTTCTGGGCTTGTGCCCGTTTTATAGAATTTCTTGTTTTCCTTTCTAAGTTTGTGTGTGTGCATGATTTATAAATCTGTTCGCATTGTATGTTTGCTCGCACGTTTGTTATGCTTAATGTATATGTTTCCTAAGTTGGGAGTGGTAGCTCGACATCCGTTGCCCGGTAGTGTAGGGAACTGACCGGTTGACCTGGGTTGTCTCCTGGTCGGCAAGAGGATCGGACCACGGTCGTGATCCTGTCCCCGCGGCGTGAACGTCCCATCGTGAGCTGGGTGTTCTGCCGGTCCGGTACTACGGTGGCGACTCTCGGTCGAGGGGGTTGCCGTCGAGCAGAACGCTCTGCCAGCACACACAAAGGGCAGGTGCTTGCTATTTCGTTACTCCTAGGAGACGCGGTCGTACCACGCCGCACTCTTGTGGTCGCGAGGATGGTTCTCGCGGTCAGTGTTTAACTGTAGTATTTTCTTAGTTTTTCAGCATTCCATGGTCGAGCTATCTGATCCTCGTGTAAATTTTTGAGGTAGTAGGCCTTGTGCTCCGTCTTGTCCCGGACACGATAGGGGCCTTCCTAATTTGCAGCGAGTCTTCCCTCGTGTGAGTCCTTTTGGTTTCTTCGCAAGGCCAGGTCGCCGATTTGGAACTCGCGCTTTAGGACTTTGTTGTCGTAGCAAAGTGCGATTTTTTGTCTCAACGTGGTCTCGCAGAGAGCCGCTCTTGATCGGATCTCCTCGACAAGGTCGAGTTCCTCTCAGAGAGCCTCGGTTCCGTACGTGAGTCGAAATACGGTTTCCCTGGTGGTCGAGTGAGGTGTTGTTTGGTAGGCCCAGAGCACGCTGTGGAGCTCCTCGACCTATCCTTTCTTGGCATCGTCGAGTCTTCATTTTAGACCTCGGAGGATCACTCTGCTCGATTTCTAGTGTCACGGGCGGTGTTGGAGGTCTCCGTCTCCTCGAACCGGATGTAATGACGGGCTCTTTCGAGGAAGTCATTGAGGGAGTTTGGCCGGTGGATGGCCACAACCTCGTAGAATTTGGAGTCTCGGTGTAAGCCCTGCTCCATCAGGTAACGTTTCATCTCGTCCGAAGTCGTTACCTGGACCGCCTCCCTCGTGAACCTCTTAATGTAGTTTCTGAGAGGCTCATCCGAGGCCTGGATGATTGCGCCCAACGCGGCCTCTGTCTTCGGATGTCGCCTCGACACCGTGAAATGCCGTGAAAATAGGTCCTTCAGGACCCTCCACGACGTGACGGAATCAGGCTCTAGGCTCTTGTACCACGCCATGGTGCCTTTCCTCAGTGTTGTCGGGAAGAGCCTGCACTTGATGGCTCCCCGGACATTACTATAGTCGAGCATCACCTTGATGTCTTCCAGGTGATCGTCAGGATCCAAGATACCGTCATACGTTGAGAGCGCAAATGGTTTCTCCATCCCGTGGGGGATGGGGGTCGCCATGATCTCCCGTGACAGAGGGGTCATATAGTCATCCTCGTCGCTGCGAACCGGGGATTCCGGAGGCGACGACTCGTGTCGAGCAGGTGGGTTACGCCCCCTCGGTCTTCTGGCCGGGACTTCAGGCCTGCTCGACCTTGGTTCTGGGGAGCGTCTCTCCTTCCGGGGTGGTGAACTTGCCCGTTTCTTGGAGGCCACAGGTTGGAGCCTCTTCAGCTGTGGTCGGATCTCCCGTGGTCGGGGAGAGGGGCTCCGAGAGTTTCCGCGCTAATTTCCCCGCGAAGGGGAGCGGGACGAGGTGTCGTGTTCCAACGCGCCAATGCGCTTGTTCTGCCAGAATAACATCTCGTTTGTCTGGTTGATGGACGCGAAGAGGGCGACCATCGTCGAATTCGCTCCGGCCGAAACGGGGATGGGCTGGAATACTGTCGGGCTCCTTGCCCGAGGAACAATCTGGTGTGGCGCTTCCTCGGAAGAGGGGGAGGCAGTCTGACTGTCCCTAATGTCGGTCTCGTGGAGTTGGGACGTCCCTACCTGATTGTCGCTGTTGGCGACAGGGACATGGACGGAGCCGTGAACAGCGTCGTCACGACGTGGGCTAGTCATGATCTTGAAGTGATTGAGATGTGAAGCTTTGGTTCTCTGCTCGGAGGAACGGGGAAGCTTAGTTTCCCACAGACGGCGCCACTGATCGTACCTGACCAGAAGGGATCGATGGCCTGCCACGCGTCGTTGATCTGGATGCTGCTCAGCGAGGTGTGGAAGAGGAGGGGGTGTACCTGAAACACACTCCGATGCCAAAGTAAGTGACGGGAAAAGTGGAAGCAAGTACAAAGAGAGAGTAAGAAGATTAAGTTACCTGACCGTCTAGTGAATAGGGTATTTATAGTGAGCCCCCAACACAGGGCCAACGATTATCTAGCACTAGGTTGGGTTGTCAGGCCCAATATTAGTAACTGATAGGGCTGACGTGGCGTCGTGAAGACCAGTATGTCGTCTTCGCCCTAGGGTAACTGTTCCGTACAATCCGGGAGGTGGAAGACAGAATCTCCAAGACGTGGGCAGTTACTTCATGATGTGTCCCTGCGTGAGGGGCACGTGAAGGACGTGGGGGAAGACCCGAGGAGTTCCCCGGGCAGACAGAGGCTGGTTGGTCGGATGCGAGGGTCCTGCCCGACGATGGAGAAGAAGGAGGCTGGCTAGTCAGACGCAAGGATCCTGCCCTCCCATGTTGGTATGTGCCCGACGGGGAGGAAGGTTGTGCTCAATAGATCTTCTGCTCAATGAAAGAGAGGACAAAGGCTGGGTGGTCGGCAGTAAGAGTCCTGCCCGACAGCTGAATGCCTTTGCCCGACATGGGAGGAATGTTGTGCACGACGGGTCCTTGCTCAACGAAGGAGAGGACAAAGGCTGGCTGGTCGACAGCGAGGGTCCTGCCCGACAGCTGAAGGCCTTTGCCCGGCATGGAAGGAATGTTGTGCCCGACAGGTCCCTGCTCGTCAGTGTGGTCCTATTGAGCCCAACCTCAATGGGGTTTGGGCCTGCGCGATTATGGGCTAAGCCTCGGCCCAGTCCAGAACAATTCTTTTTCGATGTTTTACTAATTTGAGAATTATCAACACTATTTTTAAATTAATTATATAATTAATATTTAATAAATAAAAATATTTATTATAATAAAGTAAAGAAAAATAGTAAAAATTTGCTATAACATTCTTTATATAAATTCAATCTTTTAAAATTAATAGTATAATACAGTACATTGATGGTGATTATTAGTTTGACAATTGTAAAGCCTAACATAACCTTTTTTTTGCTATCCTGCACTGATGCAATCTATTAGTTCCATGATTCTATGATTGTCCATGATTCTATGACTGGTTAAGTTTTGGTAAAACATGATTCTGTACTAATGTTAAGCAAGATGTCATAACATCTACATCTACTGTTATGACAGTACTGCTGTCATGTGTTTTAATCAAGATGTCAAGATAGATGTCATGACATCGCTGTCTGATATAGCAGGAGCTGTTATGACAGTACTATTGTCATGTGTTTTAATCAAGATGTCAAGACAGATGTCATGACATCGCTGTCTGGTACAACAGGAGCTGCTATTTCATATCTCTTGACAGAGGTGTTTTGGTTTGATGAGATCCTGTTGGATATACCTTATCAGTAAGTGCAGGTCAAAGAGATTTATTAGAAACAAAATGCAGATTTAATTGGTGTTCATAAAAAGGATCTTTAAGACTTTTTAGAAAACTATAAAATATTTGTTTCTACTGTTATGAAGAAGATTTTGCATAAGATTTGGAAGTTGACTTGATTGGCAGACTTTGAGTGGTAAAACATTAGTCTGTGTGTAGATGTCTTGACTGATGTCATGACATACTTGTGTAGTGTGCTGCAGAGTAAGTTAGGACAAACTGTATTGGATGTCATGCTGAATGTTATGACATCAGGTAGCTGACAACAAGGGCGTGTGTCAGTTTTTCTGGTATAACGCATGAGTTAGCTCATGCTAGATTTCAAGAAACCTGTTAGGGTTCCTTAGTTATCTCAGGCGAGATTCTAGGAAGTGCTGAGCATAACATGAAATTCCTATGACTTATTTGATAGCACCTTGAATTATGGAAAGTGGTTTAATTGGTTAAACCTAATTTATGTTACTTTTGACCAGCCCAAGCCCAATATGTATTACTATTTAAGGAGGCGCATAAGTAAGGAAAATTAAGCACTCACATCAAGAACAACTTGAGTGTAAAATAAGGGTTTAGGGTTTTAAGAGTCCCTTGTGTGTGTGTGACTTTGTAAGTCACACGTTGTATCTTTGGATGCATTGTGGTAGACATATTGTGGTTGTTAGTTGTTATTTGACAATTGTTAATTGTTCACTCAAAGCTTGTAAGCAAGAGTGTATTGTTCTTGATTGAACCTGTTAAGCAAAATGAAGTATTGTGACTTTGAAGAGTGTCTTCTAAAGTCTTCTTTTATATTAAATTGTTTATCACTGTTGTGATTATGGGGAGTGAGAGGTGTCTTTTGTCTAGTGGGTTCTAGGCAGAAATTGCATTGGGTAGGGATTAAGTGAGGGGTTGTAAACTGGGAGTTTAGGTCTGAATTAATACTACTAATAGTGGATTTCCTTCCTGACTTGGTAGCCCCCAGATGTAGGTGATGTTACACCGAACTGGGTTAACAATTCATTGTGTTATTTATCTTTCAGCATTTACAGTTCTGCGCAATTTAAATGGTTAGATAAATAGTTCTGTCAGTCTGCAGATGTTACAACAGATGTCATGACATTGTTAATTTTTAAGGCCATGTTCTGTCCTTGTTCTGTTTTAGCAGAGATCAATGTTCTTAGCATCTCTTAGGACATCTGAGATCTGCATACCAGAATTTCAATTGGTATCAGAGCAGACATCCTGTCTGTTCTGGATGAGATCTTGGGACATACTTTCTGGTTTTTTGAACAAGGAGAAGTGGTAGCTGATTTGCTGATCTTGCTAAATGTTTGAGCTACTGCTTATGGAGTTTAGGAGGAGTTTGTAAAGGATTCTGTGTATCTGTTGCCGTGCCCTCTGATATAGGAGCTTCTATGACCTGGTGAATGTTTTTCCAAAGGAGGAGTGGCTACTTCTGTATGATGTCCTATAAGATGTTCTGACATCTTGTTTAGGGCATGTTGAAGATGTTCTTTTGGTGGTTCCGCTGCATATTTTTCTGATGAAAGAACTCTGGTAGCCCTGGGAGAAGATTGGCCGATATACAGTTTGATGCATGGTTGTGGCAGTTGTGTAGATGGTTGGAAGATGGTGTTTGTAGCTGTGTTGTTTGTGTGCATGGGTTGTTGTTTGTGTATTACAAGTTGCTAAAGGTTGTTTTAGAGAAGATAGTGGGAGGTGATTTATTTTCACCACTCATGACTTGCAAGGGCTCTATTATCAAGAAGAAGTCATAGGAAGGTTGAGTCAAGGGTGTCAGCCTTGATGTTTCAACATTAGAGATACTTATAATAAAGAATACTTCTGGTATTACTGAAGTGTAAATATCTATCAGATGGTCTTCTCAAAAAGTTGTGTGGATTTAAGATCAGTTGATATTTGTGGACTACACACGTATTTAATTGGTTATCCATGAAGTTCAGAGAAGGATTTACTATAAGGATTTAATATTCATTGCTATTTGAGATATTCTCAATTATTTAATGGATTATCCTTAGTTGATGATCAAGTTGTCTCATCAGTTGTTGCACAAGTGTCAGGCCCCTGATCTGTTTGGTCTACTTCAAGGATCTGATGCTCAACCAGATGTTGAGGCATTCCATCAACAGAGATTGTGCAGAATTTTGTTGATTCAAGGAGTAAATCACCAACTCAAAGGAGATATAGTTGGATCTGTCTCTACTCTAGTAAGGTTCTTGGCAAAAAACTAAGGCTAGAATGTAGTGCTGATGGAAGTGAAGATGAAGACATTTCTCTTAGATCTGTTTATTTCTAATCTAGGAGTATTGGAGTGCAGCAGGTGTGTTCTAGTTTCTACTAGAAGCGTCTGGTCTTTTAACTAGAAAATTTCCTGGCAAGAAACTTGTCTAAAAGATGGTGTTGGTGATAGCACTGCTTGGGTCAGTTTGTTTCTGATCTAAGTGCATAGGAGCATGTGACCTTGCTCATCTTGGAGGTCAAGGATAAGTGGCAGTTATCTCTGAAGAAGTCTCTACTTAAGGAAAGCGGGAGTCCTTTTGTAAAGATCTTTTGTGACTAATCCTCTTTAAAGAATCAAGCCTTGGCATGTTTGGGTTCTCTAAAGAGTAGTTCCTTAAGGTGTGCGTACAGAAATACATGATGAAAGATGTCTACTAAAATTTGATATCATGGAACTCTTATTCTGTTATTTGAAGGAGGTTATTCTAAGTGGCAGAATGAATGCCTGAACCCTCCAGCAGGATGTTTGATCAGATGTTGTGACATCAAGCAGAAACTTTAGGGCCTTAACTGATGTAATGGAGTTGTGAGAAGGAGTAGATGTTGCAGGTTCAAGTCTTGGTGTATCCAATTTGCCTTGATATGGAGCATGAAGGATATGAAGATCAAGTTTGTTTGATGGGTCAGGAGATTTTCTAGAAAGAAGTTGTGTTAACCAAACAGTGGCATTTGGTTATTTAAGAAGTGTGCCTGAAGAAAATTACTCTTGTGCAGAAGGGTAGTTATTTGAAGACCAAAGGAGATTCTGGTTCTGTTCATATATTGGAGCTTGTGGTAGAAGCCCTAAGTTGCTTATGGAAGATTACCTTCTTTTGGAGATGTGTTTGATCAAGCTGGTGGAGTTGTGTTCTCTAAAGATCTTCAGTTGGATGACTAGGCAGTAGTAAGTCCAGTTGTGGGCATATAAAGAACCATTGGATGTTGTGTTTGTGATATGTATCATCTGGTTTATTTTTCCTTGAAGAAGTACTTGAAGATCTGTTGTGTACTTGTGATTCACATTTTGACTAAGAAGTACTCTATCTTGTCACACAGGAGAATGATGAGGTAAAATGACTGTCTTGGAGTATGATGTGAATGTATTGTATAAAACTGGAGTGGATCATTGGTTGATTGCATGAAAGTCTGGATTATGATGTGTTATATGAAAGTGAATATTCACCAGTTAAACCAGAAGTGTTCTAACTTATCATATGGGAGAATGATGAGGAAAGAATGTCTTGGATTATGGGGTGTCTATCTTGTACTCAGCCTAAGGTCAGAATACTTGTGGAGAAGTGGTTTCTTCTGCTACAAGTAACTCTAGGAAGAGGTGGATCAGTTTAGTGCCTTCTCACTGTTTGAGCATGGAGTGGTTATGAGAGATAATATGGTGATCTTGGGTGTTTCTTGCTGTAAGGTGCAACTTTTATAGAAGATAGGGGGAAAGCTTCTGTCTGATGGGTGTACTAGTTACCTGTGGTTCAAGCAGTAAGTGAATGCGTTCAACAGGTGTGTTGAACAAGGAATGAGCTCTTGAAGACATGAAGATGAGTCTTATGTTTTCCATTCACGTGCTTCTGGAAATAGAGCACTAGTTATCCTTGATATGGGGAGGTATACTTCTATGTAGGATCTGTTGCTGCAATAATACAGTTATTTTTCAATCAGTTTTGATTGTATGCCTATAGGAAACATGGCATTCACTCTGACATCTTGGAGAATTTTCTAGCTGAATCTGGGTGATCGTGTAGATTGGTATGTCTATCATGTGACTACCTCTCCTATAAGGTTTAGTTCTGGTGTGGTTGTGAAACAAGGGGTGTAAAGTTGCATGTGTTTCCAGTGTGTGATTATGAAGATATTGAAGTAAGTCTTCATGTGTTTGGATTCTCTCTTTTAGGGGGAGTACTGAGTATGCTTGACAGGGGGAGCTGTGTACCTGTCTGATGTGCAGCTGCATTGCTGTAGCCTGTGCGAAGTTTGGTGTTCCTCAGGCAAACTTGTGTTCTTGGACCACTGATGAGGTTGTAATGTCAGACAAGATGTCTTGACATTGTGCTGGCTGGTGTACTTTTTTTTTCTAGGACTATGCTTACTTCTTATGAATGACCTAGGAAACAACATTGGTTATTGTATGAGAGAATTTATTTTTCTCTGCAGAATATTTATGTGTCTCAAATTGGGGATTTAAATTCAATTGTTATTTGTTGCAAGTATTTAATTGATTATCCTTTAATTGGTGATGTCAAAAGTGTCACTCCTGAAGGTGCAGCTTCAGACAAGGCAAGAACTCAAGATTCAATGACAATGTTCATGGGGTAACGCCATGTGGAGTTGATGTTGTGGAGATTGTTTCTTATCATGATGAAGCATGGTGTAGTGGTGAAGGAGTTGATGTCATACACGATGGGCTGGATTTAGGATTGTGATGCTTGATCTAATCATGCTGAAATATGATGTGAAGGATGTATTTTCAAGGAGTTGTGGTATCTGGATCTATACACATCAGGATTGAGTTTACAGTGTTTGAGTGAGTTCAACAGGGGGATTTAAGTCCTTGTCCATGGATTGTTGCTGCAGTGGTGCAGTCTTCATATTGATTGGGATCAAGCAGTTTGTGTATCTCTTGGGAGATTGTGAGATAACTGGATGTTTGGACTCCATGTGCATTTTGACAACTGAGTTTTGCTTTGAAGCATGTTGTTTCTGATTCAGTTTTGGGGTTTGGCTCTGTTTGATGAGCATATGTATGTACATTTACTCCAATTTTTGTCAATTTTTGACTAAACCAAGGGGGAGTAAAGTGTTGTTATCTGTTGCTACTACTAAGGAAAGAGTAGTATTTTGTAGTTGCTTGCTGAATGCAACTATTAAGGGGGAGCATGATAGTTTGTGAGGCTGGATGTTTTTGAGAAAACTATTGTTGCTGCCCTGATAAGTTTGTTTGATTGTTTTTAGCCAAAATTTGCCAAAGGGGGAGATTGTTAGTTCCATGATTCTATGATTGTCTATGGTTCTATGATTGGCTAAATTTTGGTAAAACATGATTCTGCACTAATGTTAAGAAAGATGTCATAACATCTACATCTACTGTTATGACAATACTGTTGTCGTGTGTTTTAATCAAGATGTCAAGACAGATGTCATGACATCGCTGTCTGGTACAACAGGAGCTGTTATGACAGTACTGCTGTCATGTGTTTTAATCAAGATGTCATGACATACTTGTGTAGTGTGCTGCAGAGTAAGTTAGGACAAAGTGTATTGGATGTCATGTTGAATGTTATGACATCAGGTAGCTGACAACAAGGGCGCGTGTCTGTTTTTCTGGTATAACGCATGAGTTAGCTCAGGCTAGATTTCAGGAAACCTGTTAGGGTTCCTTAGTTATCTCAGGCGAGATTCTAGGCCGTGCTGAGCATAACATGAAATGCCTATGACTTATTTGATAGCACCTTGAATTATGGAAAGTGGTTTAACTTGGTTAAACCTAATTTATGTTACTTTTGACCAGCGCAAATCCAGTCTGCATTACTATTTAAGGAGGCGCAGAAGTAAGGAAAATTAAGCACTCACATCAAGAACAACTTGAGTGTAAAATAAGGGTTTAGGGTTTTGAGAGTTCCTTGTGTGTGTGACTTTGTAAGTCACCCGTTATATCTTTGGATGCATTGTGGTAGACATATTGTGGCTGTTAGTTGTTATTTGTCAATTGTTAATTGTTCACTCAAAGCTTGTAAGCAAGAATGTATTGTTCTTGATTGAAGCTGTTAAGCAAAATCAAGTATTGTGACTTTGAAGAGTGTCTTCTAAAGTCTTCTTTTGTATTGAATTGTTTATCACTGTTGTGATTATGGTGAGTGAGAGGTGTCTCTTATCTAGTGGGTTCTAAGCAGAAATTGCATTGGGTATGGATTAAGTGAGGGGTTTTAAACTGTGAGTTTAGCTCTGAATTAATACTGCTAATAGTAGATTTCCTTCCTGGCTTGGTAGCCCCTAGATGTAAGTGATGTTGCATCGAACTGGGTTAACAATTCATTGTGTTATTTATTTTTCAGCATTTACAATTCTACACAATTTAAATGGTTAGATATATAGTTCTGTCAGTCTGCAAATGTTACAACAGATGTCATGACATTGTTAATTTTTAAAGAGATTTAAAATGATCATGTTTTGTCCTTGTTCTGTTTTAACAGAAATCAATGTTTTTAGCATCTCTTAGGACATTTGATATCTGCATACCAAAATTTCACAATCTAATCTAATGACATGTAGAGGTTATTACCTAAAGTGAACCATTGGAGACTTAAACACAATCATTTGAGATTACATGCATGTTTGAATGAGCGGTGAGATTGAAAAAAAATCATGGTGTCACCGTGATTGTGAAAGTGAAACTATTGATCTAAATTAACAAAGTATAGACAAATCAAACACAGGAAAATGTGGGAGCACCTTATCCACTTAACATTTCTAAAAGAACAGCACATGGTCATGAATTGCAACTGTCTGTATTTACTACTAGTTTCATGATTCCAACTACAAGTTTTCACCATCATCATTACTGTCAACCGAAGATAAGCTACAAAATTTGAGCGGGTAAAGAACATGCCAAATCTTCCCAGAGCTCTAAGGAGGCAACGTTCTATATTGTTCAACATCTTGTCCTTCATGAACACCCAACCCAACGGGTAAATCATTAACCGCCTAGACTGGACAACTAAAGAAGTTTCAGTCCACCTGTTACCTCATCTACCACTTCAACAGGTCCTGCACATGAATATCATGTTAAAATCGAACTATATTGAGCTATATAAAAAGAAAAGCTAAACTGACATGGGAAAAAAATGGTCTTTAAATTAGAGAGGAGTATTACCGAGAATCGCCATCACCGTTCTGGAATCTAGAAGGAAAAAAAATAAAAATATATCATAAACATTAAATATAAACTAACATTATATCGGACAAAAATAGAATATGTAACAAAAGGAAGTTATTCATTCCAAGTACTATTTAAAATGTAAACCCACCTATCTTATTTCAGACACGGTTATAAAGTCCAAAGGAAAAATCTGCGCATCTCTTTCTTCAGAATACTAGGATGAACCAGCATTTTCAAGCATGGATTAAAGTTCAATGTATATTTCATTTTTAGGGGATTGCTCGAAAACTATCTCTAGTTTCAGTTCTAGTTGTACTGGCTTCTATAGACACAATTTAATTGATCTATCCAGACAATTATAGTACTTGAATATTTTAGCATCAACTATCAAGTGTCAGATGTAAATAATTTTTTCATATTTCCTTTAAGATACAAACACAAACACAGGTAAAATTTCCAATTATGCGGCAAAACACTACAAATCAGTCAGATAACAACGGAATAAGAGTAGTTTGAAATACTTACTCGGTGCAATCTGTGTTCGCCCAGCATCAATTGTGATATGAGTGGGTAACTTCAGAGATTTAGCCCTTTCCTAACACATCAAACAACAATTTCACTAAACCATGATCTATCTTTAGATAGGAGAGTCATACACAATGCATTAGACTTAAAATTTAAGATAGCTTGAAAGATAGACATGTAAGAACCCAATTTTGGAGAAATTGATGCAGATGGAATGAGAAGACATTTATTTGTTGACAAAGATGATACCAATCATATATCAAATATAGTTTATATAATATCAGCTATTTGAGATTCTGATAATATGCTGAATGCATTATAAAGCTGAAGTTATAAAAGAAAAAGAAAATGCTCATTTACTTTGAGTTCAAAGTTTTAACACAAGGTATGAACACTTCAGCTTTTAGGGTGGCCAATTTTTATATCCTATCGAATATCGATACCTCCTCTCTCCCGGGCCATTCATTGTTTATAAGTTATAACACAAATTACAAATTCTTATTCAAAGCTTTCATATCTATAAACTTTTTTTGTATTTTTTCATACAATTTAATACAAACTAAACATAATTCAATTAATCCTTTCAGCCTAGCAAATTAAAGGAATATTTTTCTTTTAAAGTTGGCATTTTTTTAAATCAAAATCTTTCCGTATTATACACTGCAATTATAGAGACCTATCACTTCACTTATGTTATTGACTAGCAATCCCAGACAACAAACTTTGCTTTTTTCATATAAGCCACAACATATCTTTTGGACAATTTTAAAACCTATATGATTGTAGTTGTCGGTAAGCATATAGGTGCATTTTCTAAGTTCTAAGTTTGCAGATAAGGTTTTCACAGTTAAGCCCAAGTTTCATGCCTTGCATTACTCAATGAAAGTGTCCCTTTCCTAGTCCTCCTTTTCATTTGTTGTCATAATCACAACCAATAACTGACAAATATATATCCAGTAAAAATCTTAGAAGTAGAACAATTCAAAGAGAACTTAGCTAATGTAGCACAAGATTTCTCTTAAAATCAAACAATACATACTTGCAAAGCCAGCATATCTTCTTCACTTTCAATTTTGACAACAACCTTGGGCTGTGCAGACATCTCCCACCTGCACATTCGCATTGAAAACTTGATAATGAAGTTACACAATTCAAAATGGCCAAAAGCTCAACCAGTGACAGTACCTATTTAAAGCCTTTGGAGCTCGATATAGAACCTTTTTGTAGAGTCCCAACGTTGCATGACTACAAAAAGAAGAAGAGACAGAAAACTGAGCTTGAATCATTAATCACGCTTTTTGCAAGATAAAAGCTAAATAATAAACGGAAAACAAAATAGAAGCAATAAACAAGTCCACCCTTCACATGTATGAGGGATCTCTATGCCAGCATGCTTCTGCAACGAACTAGTGAAATAAAGAGTTTCATTACCCTAATATGTTTACACTCTAAGCAATAGTAATATATTTGGAAGGCATTCACAGTTTCAAACAAACAATGCCGCCGATTGGATTGACTTATTCAAACTTAACTACCGCAATAACCACCTACAATGCTATTTGAGAAAGCATATGGAAACAACTTATGATATTTTCAGCTTATTTTCACAAGTTATTCCGGATAGCTTATACAAACAGCTTATAAGATACAACTTATATAAAAAGCTATATTTTGTCATAAAAAGCTTATATATAAGTACTGATATGTTAAGTTGTTTAACCATACAAAACAAAAGCAACATTAACAAAGATTACATACCTGCATTGAGCTGCAATCTTTCCTTTACCCATTTTAAGATCATTTCTTACAACGAGTATCTACAAAAAAAGGAACAATTTTTTAGACAACCCATTAAAATAAAACTACTAGGTTAGCAAAAAAATATTTTTTTTGTGTGAATTTACCATCTTAAAATCCTCGAGAATTTCCGCGAGCTGTTCAACCTCAAGTGAGTCTTTGATTTTGGGTTTACTATTCTTCTTCTGCTTACTGCTGTTGTTATGATTGAGAAGTGAATCATCTTTGTCTTTAGGGGATGAAAATCTATTGGAGAAAAAGAAACGATGGGGATAGTGAGAACCAATGAAGTAACCGAAAGCGAGATAACCGGCGCCGACCAAAATTGCACTCAACCATGATACTTCCATTTCAATCACTTGAGAAGATGAAGATCACGGTTAGGATTTTAGGGTTCCGAAAAGGGGATTTTAAGGTTTCGGAGATTTTAATAATTAATAAAATAAAATAAAAACCCACACTTTACTTTCGGCAACAACAGCACGGAATGAACTAACTCTTTGAAAACTGCTAATTACACCCTTAATCAACCTAATTAGGAGCTATTTAATTAATAAAATCCCCAAAGGACTCCTAGGACGTCACAAACTAAAAAAACAAAACAATAGTTTTGAATTTGCAAGTTTTTTTTTTGTTCACGGCTAAAAAAACCAAATTCTTAAAAATAAATTTTAACTCAATTATGGGAAAGAAGAGAGGTGGATTAGGAGATCAACC
The DNA here is from genome assembly GCA_963859935.3 of Lathyrus sativus. NCBI lineage: Eukaryota > Viridiplantae > Streptophyta > Magnoliopsida > Fabales > Fabaceae > Lathyrus > Lathyrus sativus. The sequence continues at coordinate 519,655,947 of OZ012741.1, forward strand.
TTAGGAGATATATTGAGTTTGTTATGAAATTAATATTTTGATTGTTTTTACTAAGAGTACGATAACTCTATATATAAGAGTTAATAATTTATATATTTTTGACTAATGAGAGTCCTTTGTGAATGATCCAAAGTTTAACTTAGAGAATATTTGTAGAGTTTGGTATGATATGAGAGAAGTTGCATCGCCAAGTCCCATTATAGTTGTGAAAGGTACCACAAAAGTCTATAGAGGTTGGTGTGCCATTATAACTTCCATCAATGTTAATAATAATGCATGAGAAGTTATGGAAATTGCACAGTTTCCTCTGCTAAAGTTTTACTAAACCAAGTATGGAAGGAGTCTGACATGGATTGAGCAACCAATGAAAATTGATACAAGAGGATAGTTTCATGAGATTATATATGTGGTGTTATAGCTTCTCCAAGCCCATTAAAAGAGGAAACTTGATTATTTTTTCTATGAGTTATAGTTTTCAAATACAATGCAATGATTGGGTTGTGTTTTATGATCTTCTTTGTTGCTTAATATCCAACTACAGTCACTCTTTGTAATGTAAGTACCACTTATAGGATCATAACAAATGAAGACATTTCTTTTATTAGGGTTGAAGTTGAGACTTTTAGTGGTGAACTCATTGATGATGTGACAATGTAATTGGTGTATAAATGGTATGCGTCAAAGAATTATAACATTTAACTATTAGATTAAGATCATTGATGTGTGCATAGTCAACAAGAGCAACCAAAGGGTGAGAGAACTTCATTGGCTAAACCAGAAAGAAGAGAAACCTAACTCAAGCCTCCAGTTGTAACACCCTATTTTTCTCGTACATAATTATACAATAAAATCAAAGTATTCACACAATCAAATAGAATGTCATACATTCTCTTTTCAAGACATACATGCCCTGTAACACTTTATCAAATAAAAGCAACAATCAACACCTTCACATAGGGTATCATCGTAACAGAATTTCTCGTACTAAAGCATACATTAAAGAAATCATTTAAACTTCAAATGCACTCTACGGCATAATCAAACTCATAAATGAAATCTCCTCAAAACATAGTAATATCAAACATGAGAATATACAACAACTCTCTAACGAAAGATTAGACAAAAACTCGTAAATGTTTCCTAGTGTTACATATCAGAGCACGTAAACTAAAATGCATGAAGAAAAAGAGGAAGAAACAACCTCTCTCCATCCTTCCACTCTAAGCAGCTACTTAATTACTTACTTATCTATACTCCCGAAGAGGAGTACAGACCACAACAACAACAACAACAAAGGGTGAGAAATCACAAACAATAATAACATGCATATACTGAAAGGTAGGATAATAACACATCATCTTTTACACAATCTCATTCACAAAATATTTCATCACAATCTCACAACCAAACTTATAAATCAATCACAACTCAACAATTGTGCATATAACTCATTATGCAATGCAACTCGACTATGCAACTTTATGCATATGCATGTGGTACTAACTCAATATTTGGTTCTCTCTGGAAACTGGGTCTTAATCTCTGCAAACCCATGAGCCCATCTCTAAGTTTGGGATAAGCCATTAGTCTCATCTTTGAACTAGCAGACAGGCCTCTTGACACAACTCGTATAATGCTTGAGCATATGATTAAATCAATGTGTTAAGACCTCTATCTGATCCTAACATAATGCATTGACAACTCTAGTAATCCCCTATCTGGATTACATCAAAATTACAATCACAAAATACACCACATAATTAAATTTAGTGCAACACAGGCATATAATCATTCTCCTTAATTAGATTATTATTCATACATGAAATAACACAATAGTCATAAATATCACCTTAAACATAATGACCTCCTCAGAATCTCAACTCATATGACAACATCATTATAAAAACATCCTCATTAAGTAGTTCACGAGATAACTATGTGCGTTAGCTTCCCAATGCTTCAAACGGTGTCTCATTTGGACTTACCAAGCGAAAGTTATGACCAAAATCGTCAGACGGTGTAACAAAAGACAAAACAACATTATGCCAGTTTGGAGTCGATACATAACATTTAAGAGTCTACTCCCATCACTTATGTAGTGAATCCCAACACATATGTAACACTACATACTGTGCATTTTTTGAAAATTTCCTTTCTGCAAACTGGGTCATCCTTGGTGTAAACTCGTATCTTTTGGCAAACATCTTGATGAAGCCAAAAATAGATGCCCTGGGTGTCTGCCCCTCTTCACTAGGGGTTAGCTTGACTAGTCGAGTCCATTCGACTCGCCTCTCCTTTATTTCTGGGTCTTCTTCGCCGACCGTCCCTTTGTTGGGAAGGCTAGTCTGGAATGTGGCATTAAGCCAGAGTTGGAGTAGCCAGAAAGGTCCCGATAGCAATAGATTCCCATGACTCTCTTGGTTCTTCAGTCAACCAGCACCTTCACTCAGGAATTCATACAGTCTAGCCAATATCATTTCACTTAGACAAATGCCTCGATTTAGATGCAGTTGGTTGGCTAGAGTGAGATACTTCCTTGCCACCTGCAGAGATTTGGTACAGAAAATACAACGAGAAAGCCACATAGCCAGAAAAGCTACGTGTTCTTGATATTCGACTGTGTTTGTTTGTTTGTTGTGGTAATGGTTGATGAAGTGGATATACGTGTGCTTGATGGTGGAAAACCCTATGGTGTCCTGATTATCCACTTCAGGATCATAGACTAATCCATGAGGTGTTAGCTCTGTGATAACAGCTAAGTCAAAAAAGGTGGATGTCATCATCCCACAAGGAAGTTGAAAGGTATAATCGGTATTGTCCTAGAAGTATAAGGAATAAGCCAATAGAATGAGACAGTAGGTAAGACCTATCTTCGACATCATGATCAAGTCATAAATCCCAGTTTTCTTCCAAGCTTCTGCCTTGACTTTCTCTACCTTGGTCAACCAGTTCAAATAGAGGTCAGAATCTTTGAAGTATGGAGTTTCTCTAAACAACCTGGACCCATCATTCAGATACTTTAGGTCTATGTTTTATAAGGCTATACTATCAGGACCTTCAATGGCTACCTTAGTTTGATCTTTCTGCCCTAAGGGTTTAGTCTTACGGTAGGAAGGAAAGAAGTCACTAATGGTTGAATAATCTGCTCCCAAAGTGGATAAAGGACCAGCTAAAGCTAGGGGTTTACCAGAAACAGTCACAAGAATCATTACCTAAGATTCGTAGATGCGTCTCTTCTCTTCTCTGAGAGGTTCAGGAATGAACTGTTGGTTCTTCACCACCTTGAGTCCGCTTAGTGTAGCAAAGGGAGGAAGCAACGACACACTCTTGGGCCCCTTGGCCTTTGGGGCTTTCTTCTGATCCTGAGTAGCAGCGGTGGAGGATGCCATTGTTAAGGGTTTAGAGAAAGCGGGTTTACTGAAGGTAAAGAGTTGAGAGTGCTTGAAAGAGATGCTTAGTGATTATTTTGGAGTGGAAAGAGTAAAAATAGTTTCTGAGGAGATTGTTTATAAAACGTCTGGAAGTAATAAAAGGTCATTATTCATCATTAAGGGATAAAAGGTAGTGGAACACGTGGAGTCCTAGGAGCGAAAGTGTAGGGCGCTGACAATTATTACATATGCCCACGATCTCATAGATCCTAAGGGAGGTGATGATGGTCTGGGATTTGGTGGGATTTCCAAGAAATTGTTTTCATAATTGGCCATGACGTCATGGACGTGTCTTAAAATAAACTAAACAGTTTCTTAAGTTGTGGGTTGGTCAGTTACGTTGACACTTACATGGGGTCGAAAGATGGCGTCGAATGGGACACTATCAACAAATGACCTTTTTCTCCAGCACTGTTGAAAATAACATTTTTGGAGGGCAATTTGTTAGCTCAGAAATTCGACGTCCACGTTAAATTGGAAGTATTGGTTGGGATATTGAATTCTTGATATGGTGTGAAGGAGTTTTCGACTGGGTCTTTATAATAAATGAAATCGAAGGCACTCACGTAAGAAATGAAGACTTTTTTGGACTTAGAAAATATTTCTAAGGTTGAAGAAGTTACCTTCGACCAAAAATGTTGTCCAATACTAGCAGAATTTGAAATTCAAATAAAGGAGGTAGTAGTTATTCTTTCTCACTCTTGAATAAGACAAGTGGCGCACATCCAAGAGGCAGATGCATGCAACGTGACACTTGTCACGGGTTGATTATCTTAGGAAGTTAACAGCAGTTACTTTTATTATTATAAATAGGGGTTCTAACAATAGGATTCAGGGTGTTGTGTTTACTATTGTACAAGTTACTCCAAATTTACTCAGAGTATCCGTGTGTAAAGAAAAGAGTCTTGGGAGAATGTACGTGATGTAAAACACCATTTCATGCTTTGATGAAATTTACTTTCACTTTGTATTAAAAGAGTTTATCTTTTATTTTCCTGCAATTTACATCTTCAGCGTTATGTCTTGTCTCTTTTAAGCCTTTCCATTAAAGTTTTTAACCTTTTCTTTCAATTTAACGTTCTTACATTATTGTCGAACCATACACTTGAATTAACTTTTTCTTTATGAACATTGTCTAAGTGTTCAGTCTTTAGTATTTTTCTTTAAAATAGAATTTAGCACATGTCCTAGGATCAATCTGATCAATCCTGTGAGTCACCAAAGTTAGATTTGGAAGATCAGCGGTTGTTTTCCAATTTTCACGGGAAACAAATTGGTATGCCCAGTGGGACTGTGCTAAAGTTTATAAAGCTTTTTATAAAGTTTTGAAAAAAAAACAGCATTTGTTAGTTTTGTCTTTGAGAGAACTTCGTTGCATGTTATTAAGAAGTGGGAGAGTAGCCACTACAAACGAAGAAAGACCAAGGAGAAACTACATTAGGAAAATGGCGACAAATACTAATCAGCCAAATAACCCAAACCTTGGAGGGAGTGGTTCTATCCCCAGCCTATTAACACTAATCCTCGAGATGTGTATAGGAACGATGTAGTGCCACTCTCAGTCTCTTCGGCAGGAGAGTAAATATCGCCTCCTGTTATGCCTGAACCAGTGCCATCAGTGGTGGGTTCAGGGTCGACAGATATGAGGACTTACACTCAGCCCATTTTGGAGTACGTTGGGCCACAAGCATCCAATCCCCAAACTCCAACAGGAGAAACTTCGACGTTTAGACATTTCCCCCCTCCAGGGTTTTCATAGCCATTACCAAGAAACCCACTATATGGAATGCCAATGTCATTAATGCAAGGCCTAAAAAATGTTCCCCCTGTATTCTCAGAGAATGTAATGGCTTCACCATTATAAGGGTCAGGATCTGGGATAAATGTTGGTCGAGACAGTCAAAGTATAGGTGTGGGGTATTCTACTCATGGCCCTAATCTGACAAATACTTCTATAGCTTGGTTAAGACAACAAATAGATGAGAGTAATCTGCAAATGGTATAAACCTTATCCTAGACTATGGGGGAAATTTTCCAGCCCTTGATCCAGAATACAACCCAGACTAACCAATTATTAGCAGTCCAATTGGCACGCTTGGCAGAATTTATGGGTTTACCAGCCTCTGTTAGAGGCACAACTGTTGTGGAAAACATTCCATGACGGAACCTAGGGAACGTAACTGAGGCGAATCTAGAAAATTAAGGGATAGTCGAACCCCTTAGACTCGAACCTCCTAGAGTTGAACTGCCTATGAACTAAGAGCCAATTCCGGTAGAGATAGAACCAGAGGTAATTATGGTAAATCGAAACCAAGATGCTGACCATGTTATACAACAGGTTTGGCATAACAACATAGTTGTTGATAATAACTTAGCAGCCATGGTCGAAAGAATAATGGCTCGAAATGGGGGAATTCATGGTTTTACTAGGCCAAATTATACGTCACCGATAGTATATTATATTCTCCAGTCAGAATTATCTCCTAGGACGAAGGTACCAAAGTTTTCCAAGTTTTCAGGAGATACTACTGAATATACTATCAAACACGTAGCTCAGTATATGATCGAGGCTGGAGAGATTGCAAATGATGAAAATCTTAGGATAAAATATTTTCCAAGCTCTGTCACTAAAAATGCTTTCACTTGGTTCACAACCTTGACCCCTAATCCAATATGTAATTGGACCCAGTTGAAGTGTTTATTCCATGAACAATTCTACATGGGACAAACTAAGATTAGTTTGAAGGAATTGGCTAGCATAAAACGAAAGTTTTTTGAGCCAATAGAAGATTACCTAAATAGGTTCCGACTACTTAAGGCTAGGTGTTTTACTCAAGTACTTGAACATGAGTTAGTTGAAATGGTCGTTGGTGGCCTTGATTACTCTATTAGGAAGAAATTAGATGCCCAGTATCTGAGAGATATGACCTAACTAGCTGATAGGGTTCGATAGCTAGAGCGTCTGAAAGACGAAAAGGCTAAATTTAATAAGAGTAAAAAGGTAGCTTATGTCGAATATAATGAGAATATCGGAGGTTTACATGATGAACCATTATATTTCGACGAAAATGAGATAGATGTTGCTGAATTAAAGCAGGGGCCTCCATATGCTTGTAAAATGTTAGCTCCTCCAAATGGAAATATTTTTTGTCGAATATGAAAAAATGACAAGTTTCTAAAGAAAACATATACTTTCGATATCACTAAATTTGACAAATTTTTTGATTTGTTAGTTAAAGATGGGCAAATGATAGTACCTCCTGGCGTTAAAATGTCACCTTTAAAACAAAGAAAAAAGAGAGGATTTTGTAAGTACCATAACTTTTTAACTCTGATCCATTGCAAGCAGTGGATGCCCACTATATTGAGCCCACAGAAGTGCATATGGTCGAAGTTGCTGATGACTTCGACTATTCGATTAATATGGTGGAAATTATTGAAGATTTCATCAATGACATTGTTCTAGCCAAGGTTACTATAGGCCTTGGAAGTAATACCGTAGAAAAACTCATGAGTGAGGCCGCTGAAGGCCTCGACAAAGTTACTGATGACTTGGGTGATGGGGTCACTAAAGATTCCAACCTGATGTTGGTAACAAAAGAAGTTGCAGATGGTTTTGTTGAGATGGACAGGGTTGTTGAAGGCCTTGAGTTGGACTTCTGTAGTTTGAACCTGAGCGATGACGTCGACATGGACATAAATATGGTTGGAATAACATAGCACAAAACCATGGAAGTCGATGAGACAAGTTGCCAGGAAGAGCGCAACAAAATGGCATATCCAAAACAGGAAGAGGCCATTGTTTAATTCCTTCATCGCTGCCAAAAGAAAGGGTCTGGTGTCATGTTGTGCCCCAGATGCAGCGCAATCTTCGATCAGAAGGCTGCCCAGAAACTTAAAGGGGTGCAAAAGGCAAAGCAGAAGTAGGAGAAGGCCTACCATGGCCCTCGAAGCTTCGATCCAAGAAGGTTCGAGTCGAATGCTAGAGCACCAGGAGCAAGGTCTGCTACCTTTAAGCCATTTGCTGAAATTTCTAACGAAAAATGAGTCAGACCAAATAAGGATAGGAAGAAAGGGCAGCATAAATGGAAGAAATCCGACGTCAACTTGGGCTTTTCAATCACCTATTACAAGGAATTTCAATCCTTTAAAACTGCTTACATTTCTGAGAATTACAAAGGGAAGAACCCGATGTCGCGATCTCAATGGAGGAGAGAACAACATAGGAGGAAAGCCCTCAGAGAGGCTCCATCGAAGAACCAGGAAGAGTCCAGTACTAATTTCCCTACTGATAACAAAGGGAATCAACTCAAGATTATTGAGAAAATGCATGTGGGGCGGAAATTGTTCCCCTCTCAAGAGGGTGAACATAAAAAGATGGTCGAGGATGATGAAGAGATGACAGACAACTTCGACTCTGACTCTGAAGCCTCTTTGGATATCCTAGTCAATATGGTATCAGTAATGCCCAGGGATTTCAACCAAATTACAGAAGTCGAAAATCTGGATGCCTACACTAAAGCAGAAATGGCAGCACACAAGCCTGTGTGCTACTATATCATGAACAACGGGTGCGGTGAATAGCAGAACGCCTTCTTCGAGCGACCTACAGAGGCAATGAAAAATCACCCGAAGCCTCTTTACATCACTAAGAAGGTAGAAAATGTACTAGTGGACAAAATTATGGTGGATTGTGGCACAACAGTAAACCTGATGCCGCACTTCTTACTGAGCAAGATTGGCAAGTATGACACCGACACTAAGCCACATAATATGGTTCTGTTGGATTACGAAGAAAAAGTTGGCTCTACAATGGGTGTAATACAAGTTGACTTGAAATTTGGTATGATCATTAGGCCTACTATTTTAATGGTGGTAGAGAAAAGGCCAATTATAATCTGCTCTTGGGAAGTGAGTGGATACATGGCATAGGTGTAGTGCCATCTTCGATGCATCAATGAATCACCATTTGGAGGCCAGATGGCATAATGGAGAGTATCGAAGCTAATCAGAGGTATTTCAAAATGCCTATAAATCCTATCGACAAGAGACAGTTCGATAAGCATCTAGCTAATATTGCCCCTTGTGCTCCAACATATTTTGAGTTTGTCCCTAATGATGAGACATTCTGCTTATTGTACCTACACCCCGTCGACGGTTTCTGGTGGGATAAGGGAGTGCCAGGAGAAAGGCTCACATACCTTGGCAATCCTGCAGTAGGCCCCACAAGACGGGGAAGCGAATTCAGTGACAATGACTGAGTTCAAAGTATTAAGAAGAATTTCGGCCTATGTGGCTGAAACTAAATTACAGGCGGCTTTGGAAGCTGCTAATGAATATATGGTCGTCGAGGCCAATTCTGGTTTTTACCTAGAAGGTCCTGGTAAGGACTTCGACCCAGAATCACCTGGTAAGGTTCAAAGTGTAGAACAAGACCAGAGGCTTGATGCCATCTATGATGAAGAGCCTTTGGGATTTGAAAAGGATTCGATCCGTTGACAAACGTGTTGTATCCCAAATTTTACCTTTAGATTCCTTGATCATCTATATATCATCTTAGATGAATCATACATGCATAGCTAACCCATTTACTAGACTTTGTTTGTTTGTTTTCATTTGCGAATATAGGTTATTTGAAGAAGATTCAGAGATCATAAAGGCATTGTTTATACTGTTATACCCTTTGCAAGTTGTGTTGAATATTCGTGAAGATGAAGAAGGGATACTTTCATTCTTATGGCCCTTCAATTTGCACAAGGTCAGTTATCTCCAAGGTTTCATAGAGGATTAGGTCTTTTGGCCCTTTGGTTTCAAGGATGACTATTCGAGAACTGTCTAAAATCCCTGCAGTATGGTATTACAAATGGTATATGCATTATCAAAGGTTTTCCATAGGGGCATAGTTTAAATTTATTCACGGAGTTGGATCAGTAGTCAGGAGGGAAAGTTTGGACTTTTGTTAGTTTGTGAATCAGGCTTTGAAAATTTTATCCATGGACGGAAGAGTGGAATTAAGACGTAATCTGAAGAATGTTACAAATAAGTCCTTAAGACGATCAAAGGTCATGCCTCAGGGAATGTTCAAGCTAATTCGTGCCATTAAGTGGGATTTAATTTATTTCAAGTTGAATTTTATACCGTATTTCAATTTGGTTTCAAGCTTCGTTTCTAAAATCATGATCAAATTCATCCCAAATCCTGAAACTCATACATCTCCAAGCCGATGTCGAGAATATCACGCTTTAATTTACAAAGATTAAATGTGTTTTAGAATTAAGGAACTAAAGAGTTACTTCATTTGTGGATATAAAATCTTGAAGTAGGTTTGGGGTTAGAATTTCTCAAAAGACTCATGAAAATCAATTGGGTTCATTTTAAATTCAAGTCATGAGAAATTTCTTATTCAACCTACAAACTCAAGAAGGTTTGCATTTGCCTTGGGTCATGTTTGGTCCTGGAACTCAATAAATACTAGTTTCCAAGACTTTTCATAAATAAAGAGATACAGATTTCGTTTTTTCTTAAGGTGTACCAAAGCTTATCACCATTCAACTACGAAGATCATTTTAAAATAAGGGTGAGTTACGTGATAAAAAGGTTTGAATCACATCAATTTAAATTCATATGGTCCATTCAAAAATTACACGTGTAAGACATTATATTTTATGATAATGAGCTTTACGAAAGTTCGAGGGAGCTGACCCTCAAAGCTATCCTCATACTTGTAAGTCAAGGATACAATGCATATTTTTTACATCAAGCTAAATCCTTCCCTCATGGATTAGGGAGTTGTGTAAGTCAAGAGGGTATGCTAGGAAATTCAGATACAACAATTATTCGATTTCATTTTGTTAACATTTTTCTCTCAAAGTAGAGATGCAAAGTTGTCAACTTTTGTACAAAATTTAAATCATGGAAATTCAAACATAATTAAACCCTTTTAGTTTACTCTGGAGAGTATTTTCCCACTCTCTCACAACCTGTCCAAGACAACAAAGAAAAAAATTAATCCAAAACTATTTCTAAGTTATTTTTCTCGAGTCACCGAAGCCATTTGAGAACTCAGAGTAGGATCACTACAGCGTGGCTTTCCAACAGGATTGGAGTAAATTATTTTTCAGTAATCCTGCTAGCATGTCCTCTAAAGACTCAGTTGCCTTTAGTTCGTCGCTTCCACTAACGACACCTCCAATAGCTAAGTGTAGCGTTTCTCTTTTTCAACCCATTGCTAAATGTCCAGGAAGAATCGAGCACGACAGTACGGCTGCGACTCGTCCATTCAGCCATCAACCGTTAATGAGCAACGACCTTGAAGTTTGAGGCTCCATATGGATTGAAGGTGTAGTTATTTAGTAGGCCTCATGAGGATTATGGAGAGTAACATGGATAAAAAACCTGCAAACAACCACAAACTATGCATCAACATAAAAATCTAATAGACACAATTGCATCGAAGTAAAATTGGACTAAGAGAAAAGAAAATTGAGAGTGCTAACTCACCTTTAAGCCATAAAGGGAATGCTACCGTGTAAAAGTATGGTTGATGGGGAGCTGAACATTATAACGGCGTAAAAGACTCTAGCTCTTGAAACACAACTAGTATTCACCAAAACACCTTCAAGACGTGATCAATTGAATACGGAAGATCCCCAAAGCACATAAAGAGCATGAAGTTGCGAGAAACCAGTATGTCTTTACCTTCCAAAACAAGCCTCAGACATATTCCTGTGAGTTTCAATCATCAGACAAATTCATTTCTATCCAAAACAATCAGTCAACCTTCATCATACAAAATCTAGAATTTATTTTGTTGCCAAAATAGAGTTTCGACATGTTTTGAGACAGAAATTTTGTTTCCAAAACAAGATGGCCATATTATCAGACAAGATCAAATCGAATAATAAATTGGCAAAAGGCATTCAAGAGTTATCCAAAAATAATACCCAACATATTTTATTTAAAATGGAAACCACATTCAAGATGTTTGGATGTCAATTCAATCCAAGAACCTATAAATATTAGGGTAAACATGACAGTAGGAGAACAAAAAGAGATTCACATACCCATGCCCTTATTTTCATATACGGACCAAGAGAACAAGAGAATTAGAGAAAAGGGTTTAAGTCTTATCTTTAGGAATTACCGACATCGCCGAGCCGCCGCTTGCGTTGAAACTCTCAAAGTTTCATCAGAAGCCACATTCAAAGTCGTCGTAACTTCACACGACGTTAGAGCATCCGTATTTCTCCAATCTCGTCGCCGATTAACAAAAACATCCACCGCGAAACCTCAATTGGTAACCTTTTTGTTCCTTTGTCTTGACGCAAGTTCGATTTCACACGATATTTGGTTTGGTAACAATGAGAAATTCAAGAGAGAGTGAGAGCCGAGAATGGGAGATCATTAAGGAAGAGAGTGGAAGAAGGCGTTGCGAGGTGATTAAGGTGCGAGGGAGATAAATCCGAGAGAGAAAAGGGAGTTAGGTTTTCTAATGCATTTGTTTCTCATCTAATTTTGGGAACAAGGCAATGTTGTTAAGCGTTTTGTCGGGTGGGCTTGACCACCATCGGCCCAACATTTTAGTCCTTTTTTTTATTTTTGTTTTATCGTTTTTTGTTTTTTGAAAAAAAATTGGCCTGGCCCAGATGTTCTAAGAAAAAAAAGAGGATTATCGGTCCAAACCTTTTATTAATTGGTTTTTTCGTTTTTGTTGGTTTTTTTAGGACACGGGCCCTAGGCCCATGTTGGTTCAAAATAAAAACATTTATATTTTATTGTCATAATTTGAAGTTTTGTTAAATATTTATTTAATTGATTGTTAATTAATTTTTCATTTATTTAACTTCAAATTAAATCCTAATTTAATTAATAGATTTTTTTTAAAATTTTATATTTATCCGTTGCGGCCCAGATTTTTATTGTGTTGATATCTAGACATGTCTTCGTGGAAGTGTTTAGTCACGACAATCATCCATCGTTGATTCGAGTACTTTGGCTTGTTTTTTTATGTATAACATGTAGTTATTTGCTCATTTGTGCTTTTATTATATGATTGCTTACCTTTATTTCTAAAGGAAAGACTCTCCTCCCGTTGACTGCCATGTCAAATTCTAAAATTTCAAATCCTACCCATTATCCTAGCCGTAGGATAGGAGTCTCCGTACTCCACTTAATGTCCTACCATGGACTTTCTTATTTTCTTTCCTTCATCCTAGCCTTAGGATCAGGAGTCGCCATACTCCATGTAAGTTCCCGTCGTGGATAGTTACTTACCTATCTTTCAACATTCAACGTAGATTCGGAGTCGCCGCACTCCATGTAAGTGTCTCACTATGAGTACTTACTTCCCCTTGGAACCTTGACCACAGTCAAGAAGTTCCTCACCCTCTTTGAGGGAAACTACGAATACTCTAATTCCATTCCCGTCAGGATACATAGGCACAAGATGTGATTTCTTGGCGAGTATACTTAGGACTAACCCCTTAGGTCTCTCTCTTCTTTCAACTCTTTAACATACCTTCTAATAGATAGATTAACAAATAAAGCACATTTAAAACAAGAGGTTCCTGTAGAGTACTACAGATACTTAGGATGCTAACACCTTCCCTAGGTATAACCAACCCCCGAACCCTATATCTCCCCGCATTGTGTTTACGGTGTAAAATTAGGTTTTTCTTTCTTTAACATTTCCTTCGGATAAATCAAAGACCATTGTGAATTTAAAGATTTGCGATTCAAGTTAATTTGATAGCTTGATATCTGATTCTCGCCGTAACAAAACGACATTAAGATGCTAGCGCAGGACCCATTGGAAGAAATCGACCTAGGAAATAGGGTAACCAGAAGGCCGACGTATGTTAGCGCTAATCTCAACCCACAACTTAAGGTCGAGGTCATCCAAGTACTGCAAGATTTTAAAGATTGTTTCACTTGGGACTATGATGAGATGCCTGGTTTGAGGAGAGAATTGGTCGAACACAAGTTTCAAATCAAGCCTGAGAAGAATCCATTCGAACAGAATCCAAGACGGTTTTCCCCAGAAATCCTCTTAAAGATAAAAGAGGAAATCGAAAGACTCCTTTGATGCAAGTTCATTCGTACTTCCAGGTATGTCGAATGGTTGGCTAACATTATGCTGGTCATTAAAAAGAATGGTTCTTTAAGAGTTTGCATAGGCTTTAGAGATCTAAATTTTGCAACTCCAAAGGACGAGTATTCTATACCTGTGGTAGAAATGCTAGTCGATTCCTCTGTAGGACATCAGTATCTCAGTATGTTGTATGGATACTCTGGTTATAACCAAATATTCATTACTGAAGATGATGTCCCCAAAACAGCTTTTCGATGTCCTGGAGCCTTAGGCACCTATGAATGGGTAGTGATGGCTTTTGACCTTAAAAATTCTGGGGCAACATATTGTTGCACCCCAAAATTTGACCAACTGATTCTCCTATCTGACTCATGGTTTAATTTCATATTCGCAGCTCAGATGTATGATTTTTGTGCACAAGCAGGGGATATCAGGGTTACAGCTTGATTTTTGTCTATCAGATATGGCAGACCCAGTCCAGATTATCGGGGTTTTATTTTCGGGAAATTGTGCGCTCCTCAGTGATTTATAGCTTGCACAGTGATTTTGAGGATATTCTGATGCCCGGGGATCTCTGTTCGATTCGATCTGGTCTCGTGTGCGTTTTTATGGCGGTCATGTGCATTCATCTGCATTTTTAGGGTTTTATAGATTTTTGTGAATTTTTAACAGGCTTTATAGATTTTTCTGGAATTTAAATAGGGTTTTTTTGAATATTTTAATGGTTTAATTCTCTTTTTAGGATTTTATAAGACTTTTTAAATCATTTTTAGGAATTTTGTATAGATTTTTAAATAGATTTTAATATTTTTAGATAATATAGAAATAATATAGTTTTTCTTTTATTAATAGATATTAAATAATATTAGATTGTTAATAGAAAATTAGATTGATTTAGAGTTAATTAGATCTTAACTAGATTTTTTAGGTTTAATTAGGATAATATAGAATTAATTAGACTTTTAATCATTTTTTAGAGTTTAATTAGGATTAATTGAATTTTTAGAGTTAATTAGAGGTTAATTAATTTTTTAGGTTTAACTAGTATAATACAGAATTAATTAGGTTGTAATGACTTTTTAGAGTTTAATTAGGTTAATCATGTTTTAGATTTAATTAGATTAATATAGAATTAATTAGGTTAATTGATTTTTTAGAGTTTAATTAGGTTAATTGATTTTTTAGAATTAATTAGGATTTAAATCTTTTTGTTTAGGATTTAATTGAATTTGTTAGATTTTATTAGGATTAATCATTAGTTAATTAGGTGTTAATAATTGATTAGAGTTTAATTAGTTTTAATTGTTTTAATTCAGTTTTTTGTACAGTTCTTATTCAGCCTTCGTGGGCTCAGGGGCGTTTTTTGGTGAGGCCCATTCAATTTTGTCCAAGTAAATGATTAGCAAGTCCAAAAAAGAAAAGTCCAGCGCAGCCCCAGAAATTTCTGGAAAGTTCTAGCAGTATCTGTGGTATAAAAGCAGCCACGTGGTGGCCATGCAAAGGCCCCACGCGTTTCGCCTCGAGAGCGCCACCACCACTCAGGATTGACCCAGACGCTCACACGTGTACCACAGCTGCCCCACTCTCTCTCTCTCCCTGAGACACTTGGCGCCACCTGTCCTCGCCTCACCTCCTCACCGGAGACTCCTCGCCGGGCATGCAAAACCGGCGACAACGGCCTCCGACCACCGCTAACGGACTCCGACCGCCGCTCACTCACCGGAATCTGCAAACACCAGGAAATCCTCAGATCTTCTTCTTCCTCCCCAGATCTCCTCCGTCACCTTCCTCTTCTCATCGCCGGAAACTTCAATCTCCATCAATCCATCCAAACCTTCAACAACCTTCGTACACATTTCTCCAGAAATCACCTTGAACCTTCATACCTTCATCCAAGATTTTTCCAGAAACACAACAAGCTCCATCAATTTCTCCAGAAACTCTTTGTTCTTCATCAATTTTTTTCCAGAACGATATCAATCTTCATCAGTTTTTTTAGAACAACATCAATCTTCATCCTCAGCCAAAGAATTTCCAGAACGCCATCCTAAACCTTCATCATTCCTCGAGCAAGATTCCCAGAAACCACCTTGAACAACATCCTCCTCCAATTTTTTTCCAGAACGTCATCTTCAAGAGCCATCCTTCAATTTCACCTTCGCTCCATCTTCGTACGCGACTGAGATCTTTGTTGAAGGGATTTCATTCTCCAATACGATCCAGTTCGCTCAAACATCTCCAGGTATGCTTGCTAAAACTCCTTGCATGTTCTTCTTCAGATTAGATTGTGCCTTCAATGATTAGGGTTTAATTGACTAATTGATTTAGTGAGTAGTTGAGCTAGATCTTGAGCAGTGATTTCTTGTGAGGGATTGAGGTGTTTGGGTGAGGTTTGGTTTCGTTTAGGGTTTGCTAGATTGATGAGTTGCAGAGCGTTAGATAGAGGAAGAAGATGGTGAAACGGCTAGGGTTTCCAAGAGTGAACAGTACCAGAGTATTTGGGGGATGATTTTGGTTTTGTCTAACTGTAATTGGATTAGGGTTTAGACCCTGGGCTTAGGCCCAAACATGTTTCTGAACGTACACACCCCTCAATTTGCTTCCCCACCCCCCTGGCGTGAGAGACCTGAGTGAATTGTAGTTGGGCCTTAGGCCCTATTGCTTTCTGCACCCCCTCGTTGGGGCCCATAGGGGATAACAACTGAGAAAATCACTAGCGGCACCCCCCTAGGCTTTTTTTTTCTTTTTCTGAGTTTACTAGTTGTTTGAGGAATTTGGGCCCTGCGCCCAATTTGCTATTGGCACCCCCCAATCAGGGCCCAATGTAGAATAGGCTAGAGTCCATTGCTGATGGAACCCCCTCCATGTCATTTTCTTTTGTTTTGATTTTTCTTTTATATTTTCATATTAGAAATTCATAATAAATTGTAAATAAATGTTTTTTCAATAATTCTTTTTTCTACCATTTCATGAAAAATGTTAAGAAAATTAAATAAAAATAAAAATGGCATTTTATTTTTATTTCCTATTTTTGTGCATATTTTCCAATTAATTGATTTTGTTCAATATTTTCAATGCATGCATATCATTAGAAAATTCATAAAAAATGGTAGATTTAGTCAAATAATTCCGTTCTTTTTTCTGTAGACTCATAATTCAGTGTAGAATTTTATAGTACAAAAATATTAGTTCAGTCATGCATTTTCATTTTAATTGCATCTTTTCACTGTTATTGATGTTGAATAATTGGTCTGTGGATATGTCTGTGTTGCTGATTTTATTTCTTTCATCTGGTGTTGAATTTTGTTCTGATTTTTCAGTATGTTATCCTAGAGCCATGTAGGTCTCCCATTAGATTTTTGATAGATTTTTGTAGGATATTCTGATGTGATTTGTCTGAGCCTGAAGTTAGGAGAAGTCTTGATGACTTCTGACTTTGAAGTTCAACTGTGGTTGAACTTCAGAGATAGTCTTTTGTGGTTTGTTGGCCTGTGGGTTCTTCTTGAAGGTGGGAGCTGATGGAGGTCCTGTTGGAGCTTGCAGAGATGCATTGGATTGAGGCTTAGTCTAGGAGCTTGTTGTCTGTTTGTGAGGTTCGAGATCCTGAAGTTTGAAGGGAGTTTATGGTACTTTCCTGAGGAAGGCACTATGAATAACTTTCATCCTTTCTTCTCACCTCTTTCTTAAGTATCCAATGATGTCGGAGCCGACTTGTGAGTTTAATTTCTCCTGAGGAGGAATATAAACTGATCACATGTTGTTGAGCCACATGGGATACGATTCCTAAGTGGAAGTCCCCTAGTACTTTCCTGAGGAAGGTCCTATGGGTCTATTCACTTAGTTCCACTAGTTTATCTAGGATTTCGTAAGTATCCAGTGATGTCGGAGCCAACTTGTGAGTTTAATTTCTCCTGAGGAGGAATGTAAACTAATCACAGTTGTTGAGCCACGTAGGGTACGATTCCTAAGTGTCAGCCTCCTAGTACTTTCCTGAGGAAGGTCCTATGAGCCTGCTCACTTAGTTCCCCTAGTGCATATAGGTATTTCTCAAGTATCCCGTGATGCCGGAGCCTTCATGTGAGTTTAATCTCTCCTGAGGAGGGATGTAAACTGATCACAGTTGTCGAGCCGCATAGGATATGACTCCTGAGTAGTAATCTCCTGGTACTTTCCTGAGGAAGGCACTATGGGCTTGTCTGCTTAGCTTCCATTCTCTGGTAAGCTTGTTCTGAAGCTTGGAGACTGGAATCGATTCCCCCTGCTCAGGGTTTTTGATTAGATTTTGCTGCTTAGATCTTTGCTTAGGGTTTTGTATAGAGTTCTGTTTAGAGATAGATTAAGATTTGTTTCAGGTTTGTTGGAGGCCCTGCTCAGGGTTAGTCTCTTTGTATTGTGTGACTTGTATGATGTTATGTTGCATTAGACTTAGGTATTCATCTAGATAGTTCTGAATAGGTGCATCTTAGAAGTAGACTTTGTGTGCATGAGAAGTTGAGGTGGTCCTCCTTCTGCTTGTTTGTTATTGCGTGGCTTTGCTTGTTGGTATTTGGTAGAGCTGAGCTCCCTTGCCTTTGTGGTTTGCGGCCTTTGCGCCTTGTTTGTCTAGTTGTTGCATTCATGCATGTTTTCAGTATTTCTTTACTTTGCAGTTTCTTGTTTGTATTTCAGTCCTGTTGCCATGATCCCTTAGGAGCTCTGACTTCTCCGCTGCGGAGTTGTTATGATAGACATTAAGATGGTTAACCAGGTGTGATAGCAGTAGGTAGATTCCCCTGTTTCTCAGCTATAGTTCTAGGGTTTCCCTTTCCTTCTGTAGGAGCTTTTGAGTAGCTTGATCCGTAGTTAGCTGAACTACAGCTGCTCTGATTCTTCGTTCCAGACGAAGATATGTAGGCATAGGATGCGATATCCTAGCGAGCACACTAACGACTAACTTTTGTTCTCTCGCGGCTGTGCGATCGAGACTTCCCCGCTAACGACTAATTGTTATCCCTTTCTCTTGCCCGAGTGCATTTGAGACCAGATCGCATTTGTAGGTTCCCGAGCCTTAGAGACCAGTTTGTTTTCTCATTGCTGTGTGAGAGCCCCTGTTTACCCGTAGTTAGCCGAACTACGTTTGCTCTGATCTTTCATTTTAGATGAAAGTACGTAGGCACAGGACGCGATGTCCTGGCGAGCAACCTTTCCCCCGTTTAGACGTAGGAAGTCGAACTACGTTGACTCTGACTTTCCCGTTGCACGAGGGAATACGTAGGCCCAGAACACCGTATGTTCTGTCGAGTCCTGTCCTTTTATTTTCTTTTCAGACCAGCCATTAGCGTAGATAGATAACACACCCTTTTACCTATAAACACCAAGCGTGGATCCCATCGAGTACGATGGACGTGAGGGGTGCTAATACCTTCCCCTTGCGTAACCGACTCCCGAATCCAGGTTTTGGTTGCAATGACCATACCTTTTTCCCGTCTTTGCGAGGTTTACTTCGAGCGTTTCCTTTCCCGCTCTGAGGGATAAATAACGCACGGTGGCGACTCTCCTGTCAAGCCGGCGCCGATTTTCGCAGTAGCGACACATATCAACGAGCAATAAAGTCAATCTTCCATGATTATATAGAGACTTTCATGCAAATATATACTGATGATATTGTAGTTAAGTCTATTTCAGGGAAGAGTCACCTGGACCATCTTCGACAATCCTTTGAGAGGATGAGAAGATATGGTCTTAAAATGAATCCTCTTAAGTGTGCGTTTTGTGTGCAGGCAGGGGGTTTTCTAGGCTTTGTGGTCCACAAGAAGGGGATCAAGATTAACCAAAACAAAACCAAAGCCATCATGGAAGCGAAAGCGTCATCGACAAAAAAGGATATGCAATCACTGCTGGGCAAGATAAACTTCTTGAGAAGGTTCATATCGAACCTAAGCGGAAAAACGCAGGACTTTTCACCATTTCTTTGATTCAACAAAGAGGGGTTCGAATGGGGCAAGATCAACAAGGAGCCTTCGACAAAATCAAGGACTACCTGAGTCATCCTCCAGTTCTTTCACCGCCTTGTAGGAATAGGAGTATGAGGTTGTAAATAGTTGCGTCAGACAAAACTTTAGGGAGTATGTTGGCTTGAGAGGATGAGAATGGCATCGAAAGGGCCATCTACTACCTTAGTAGAGTTTTGAATGACGCAAAAACTAGGTATAACATGATAGAAAAATTATGCTTATGCTTGTATTTCTTTTGTACAAAATTGAAGCAATATATAAAACCAGTTTATGTTTCATCTCATTCTGATGTTATTAAACATATGCTATCTAAACCTATCTTGCATAGTCGAGTTGGTAAGTGGGCACTAGCATTGACTGATCATTATTTAACGTATAAGCCTTTAAAGG
The DNA here is from genome assembly GCA_963859935.3 of Lathyrus sativus. NCBI lineage: Eukaryota > Viridiplantae > Streptophyta > Magnoliopsida > Fabales > Fabaceae > Lathyrus > Lathyrus sativus. The sequence goes on from OZ012741.1 coordinate 519,675,851, forward strand.
CGGTTAAAGGACAAGTGGTAGCGGACTTTATAGCCAACCACTCCATAAACGAAAGCACTTTGAATTACGTCGAACTGGAACCTTGGAAGTTATACTTCGACGACTCCAGCCACAAAGAGGGAACATGCATTGGCGTGCTGATTATTTCGCCTGAAAAAATTCCAACAAAATTTAAGTACAAAGTCGAAGGACTTTGTTCCAACAATGAGGCTAAATATGAGGCCTTAATAGCAGGACTTGAAATTTTGTTAGAATTAGGGGCAACTCGAGTCGAAATAATGGGAGACTCATAGTTGGTTATAAAACAAATTACAAAGGAGTACAAATGTATTAAGGAAAATCTTATCATGTACTTTGTAATAGCCAACAGACTACAGAAAAAAATTTGAAGTGGCAAACATTCGACATATACCTTGACTGAAGAATCAAGTGGCTAATGACTTAGCTCAGATTTCCTCTAGGTATAGGGTTTCGAAGGAAAACTTACAGGAGGAAATCGAATCTAGAGGTAAAGTCGTGTCTGTTAGATTACGTCCATCATATCTAGAAGTGACGAAGTTTGGATATGCTGATGAAGAAAATTTTGAGATCTTTGATAGACCTAAAATATAATGTTCATTTGACTCGATTTTGCGCAGGTTATTTAGTATTTTAATTCCGTTTTCTTGTATTATGCCTTTGTTTTGTTTCTTTTTCAGGTTTTTGTATTTTCAAAGCTACTCGAGAAGAAATGAAGAAAAACGAGCTAAAAACCCTACTTTTTGAGGAATTGTACACATGGCTTCCACCATGGCGGGCGCCATACGGGATGCCACACGTTGGATAGAAGCCAACTACTAATAACTTTCACGTCTCCCACTCCTCTCCACCCTAGTTCATGTGGCGCGCGCCATCTTCACACGGCCATTTCCCTCCCAAAAGGAGTTGGGGGGCATTCCTGTCTTTACCTGTACTTTCCTACCACTATAAATATAAGAGTTCTGTTTTATTTCAAATCATCCAAGCTTAGAGAACAGAACTCAAGCCATAAATTTCACCTATTGTAAAGTGATAAGCTTCTCACATCGAGGGGTTATCACACTGTGTAATCGAGTCTGTAATCGAGTTTGGAGCACTTGGGTAGAAGTTAATCCTGCCGCCATTTTATTTCAGTCTTTTTACTTCCAATTGTACAAGATTTTAAAGCCTCTCGTTTAGAGCAGGTTTCTGTCTATTTATTTCCTTTTATTTATTTACCTGCCTTTATTTCCCGCACCCTTTATTTCTCGCACCACACTTTATTTATTTATTTACCCGCACTTTATCTACTCGCATTTATTTATCATGTTTATTTACTTTACGGTTGTCGGTAGAATTACGTAGGGGTTGTTTTAACTTTTAACACTTATTTTCTGTACTTAAAATCTATTGGGTAAGATCGAAAGCCATCCAACCTTTAGATAAATTTGATTAGTTTTGACTGTTCCAAGGAAGCGAAAGCGCTTGGCTCAGTCAATTAGGGATCTTTAATGTTTAAGAAAACCGATTTTAAAACTGTTTTCGGACACGTTTATGGATTTAAAGTCCGGTTCGCAAGAACCTCTTTTTGCTAGAAATTCCAGGTTAAAATACTTTTCGACTAAGTCAAGAAACTATATTTCTTAAAAATAGGTTTATTAATCCTAACACAATGCACACCTTTTTATAAGTGACAATAAGAGGGGTCGATTAGGGATAAACTCGATTCTGAATACGCGAAAGCGACAGTTCCCGTTAAATTAGTTCTTTTCATGAGTAGAAAATATTACCCCATAAGGAATCCTATATGTACACATCTGGAATACTACGTAGCTATATGAATTGCATCTATGCATGTTGCTTTATTATTGAATTTATTTTCGCACTTTACTTTTATTTCGCACAACCCAATCCTTTATTTGATTTGCCTTAGATAAACACCGTAACAATAGTAATCAATGGATTGATGTTTGGTCTCTGTGGGATCGATAATCTTTTATATTACTTTGACGCTATTCGTGCACTTGCAAATCGCCCATCAAGTTTTTGGCGCCGTTGCCAGGGACCAATTATGTCAAAATTTTGTACCCTATTTTCACACCGTCTAGACTAAGGCTATACCCACCGGTAAATGCAAAGAACTCGCAGCGCCGGTACCCTTATAGATCCTTTAGAGGAACCTAAACGTTACACTCGCGCTCATATCTTATTTCGTAGAATTAAGAGAGCTATGGACGCAGACCGTAACCAAAGACCCCTTAAGGATTTCGCCCAATCATCTAATGACGAACTTAGCTCTAGTATTATGATCCCCGATATTCCTGCTCACAATTTCGAGCTAAAACCATCCCTATTACAATTAGTGCAACAAAACCAGTTCGCGGGACTTGCTACTGAGAACCGGAACCAACATTTAAAAACTTTTATCCAACTAGCTAACACTTTTAAAACTAACGGTGCTGCTCCTGAGGTGATTAGGCTAAGATTATTCCCTTTTCCCTTATAGACAAAGCCCTTACGTGGTTAGATTCCATTCCAGCCAATTCTATAACCACTTGGGAAGACCTTAGGAGAGTTTTTCTCGCTAGATATTTTCCCCTAAGCAAAACAGTTGTTCTTAGGAACCAGATTTACCCAAAATCAAGGTGAATCTCTCTTCGAGGCTTGGGAAAGACATAAAGACCTGTTGAGAATATCTCCACACCATGGCCTGGAATCATGGCTAATCATTCACACCTTCTATAATGGACTTCACTATAACACAAAGATGACCATCGACGCCGCCGCAGGTGGCGCCCTGATGAATAAACCTTACCCTGAAGCTTGCACTCTCATCGAGGATATGGCCCAAAACCATTGTCAATGGGGGATAGAGAGAGCGACGATGGAAAAGAAAGAAACACAAGGAGGAATACATGAGATAAGTTCCATAGACATGATGCAATCCAAAATGGATGCTTTAGCCCTTAAAGTAGAACATATGTACACGAACCCAGTAGCTGCAGCAGCAGTTTCAACTGAGTGTGAACTATGTGGTACTCAAGAACACCAATCGGGAGAATGCAATCTGCTGAATGAAATTCATTCATGAGAGGTCAACTATACCCAAGGAAACCCATTTTCAAACACCTATAACCCTGGATGGAAGAATCACCCAAAATTTTCCTACTAAAATAACAACCCTATGCAAAACCTTGCACCCCGAGACCGTCCGGTTATCAAGCTCAAAGATAAAACCCGCCTATGCAAGCTGTGCAACCTAAGCCGAACCTTGAGAAAATCATGGAAAACTTTATTACGGCTCAGACCCAGCAAAACAAAGAATTCCTAAACCAGAACATTCATGTGAATGAATTGATTACCTAGTTAGGAACCAAAGTAGACCAAATAGCCACCCACAATAAGATGCTTGAAACCCAGATATCTCAAATAGCTTTAAAACAAGCTCCTGCGACTACACCCGTTAGAGAAGTCTGAAGTTTTCTTGGACATGCTGGTTTCTACCGGTGTTTTATCAAAGACTTCTCTAAAATAACCAAACCTTTAATCGGCCTCCTGATGAAAGATATAGAGTTTAAATTTGATGAAAAATGCCTCAAAGCATTCAACTTTTTAAAACAAGCGTTGATCTCGGCACCCATTATCCAACCTCCAGATTGGGCCGAACCTTTCGAAATCATGTGCGACGCTATCGATTACGCTGTAGGAGCTATTCTAGGACAAAGAAAGGATAAGAAATTACACGTTATTTATAATGCTAGTAGAACCCTAGATGCTGCTCAGCTTAACTACGCAACCACTAAAAAAGAACTCCTTGCCGTAGTTTTTGCGATGGACAAATTTCGGTCCTATCTGGTAGGAGCTAAAATTATAGTTCATACAGATCATGCTGCCATTCATTACTTATTAAACAAGAAAGATGACAAACCTAGGTTACTTAGATGGATCCTTTTATTACAAGAGTTCGATCTTGATATTCGAGACAAGAAAGGCACAGAAAATGTAGTTGTCGATCACCTTTCTAGACTTGAGTACCTGAAACCAGATATACTCCCTATAAATGATGATTTTACCTATAATAGGTTAATAGCTAGGATAGAAGCCATAGAAGAAAATAACCTAGATCCTTATAAGACCCCTGAGAAATCTCTGGCAGTAAGCGACGTACCTTGGTACGCAGATTTTGTAAATTATCTAGTTGTCAACATCATACCCCCTGACTTTAACTATCAGCAGAGAAAGAAGTTCTTTAAAGATGTTAGACAATTCTATTGGGACGAGCCACTCCTTTTCAAAAGAGGCACAAACGGTATTTTTTCCCGTTGCGTTCCATAAGAAGAGGTAATAAATATCATAGAACACTGCCACTCTGCACCCTACGGAGGACACACTTGCACCTCCAAAACACACGCCAAGATTCTTCGAGCCGGCCTGTTTTGACCCACAATGTGGCATGATGTGCACGCTTATATAGTCAAACGTGATTGGTGCCAGCGCAATGGGAACATCTCCCGGCGTGACGAAATGCCCTTAAGAAATATTCAGGAAGTAGAACTCTTTGATATTTGGGGTATTGATTTTATGGGACCATTTCCGTCTTCATTAGGAAACAAATACATCTTAGTAGCAGTTGACTACGTGTCTAAGTGGATTGAAGCTATAGCCTCACCCACCAACGACACACGTGTAGTGATAAAGCTATTTAAGAATTACATATTCCCTAGATTCAGAATATCTCGTCTTGTTATCAGCGATGGTGGATCGCATTTCATATCAAGGATTTTTGACAAACTTTTAAGCAAATATGGAGTTAAGCATAGGATAGCGACACCTTACCATCCACAAAATAGTGGCAAGGTAGAGGTATCTAATAGAGAGATTAAACAAATCTTAGAGAAAACGGTTTCTATATCGAGAAAAGACTGGTATCAGAAGCTACAAGATGCACTATAGGCCTACAGAACCGCCTTCAAAACCCCTATTGGAACAACTCCTTACCAATTAGTCTATGGAAAGTCCTGTCATCTACCCTTTGAGTTAGAACACAAGGCCTATTGGGCAATTAAAACCCTGAACTTTAACTATTTGACCGCTAGAGAAAAACGCATCCTTGACATTCATAAACTAGAAGAACTTCGCTAATCCGCCTACGAAAAAGCCATAATATATAAAGAAAGAACCAATGCTTGGCATGACAAAAGGATTATAAAGAAATGTTTTCATATAGGAGACCCCATTCTCCTCTTTAATTCCAGGTTGCAACTTTTTCCTAGCAAGCTTCATATAGGAGACCCCGTTCTCCTCTTTAATTCCAGTTTATAAAGTCCTAAAATCTGGAGCAGTTGAGATCCAGAACCAGTCATGTAGCCCGTTCATTGTAAACGGGCAGAGATTGAAATACTACGAAGGAGTTGACATTCCCAATGATTACTCCAACCACACTTTGATTGATCCACCACTGTCTACTTCAACCACATAGGTTCTACTCGTCAAGCTAACGACGTTAAACAAGTTCTGCTTGGGAGGCAACCCACGTATTTCTTTATTTTTCTTTACTTATCTTTTTTATTTTATTTTTTATTTTTTTATTGATTATTATTTTGTTATGTGTCAACTAACCATTTATAATGCTTGAGCTTTCAGGTCTTGTTCTCTAAAATTTTATTTGCAGGATGTAGCCCCTCGACGACATGCACGTCACCTTTAGGGAAGACGCTTAGAGACATCGGTATTTAGTTCTTTAGCAAAGTCCTATGGCACCCACCCGGTACCCAGATCAGGCTTACATGAACGCCTTGGGATTGAGCCCAGCATAAGGTTTATATGTCATCAGCTCCAACGGGATGCATATGCTGATGAATTGCACCCGACCTACAGACACCTTACTCTGGAGTTCCTTAGTTCATTCTGCCACGAGCCATACGTTGGCCACAGTATCACCATATTCAGACTGTTCGGGATGGAGTATGCCTTTACCATTAAGGGGTTCGGCGATTTGCTCAGTTTCCATACCACCCCTGATGCTATACCTGATTTGTCGATGGGATATTTTATGAGTCGAGATATCGACAAATTCTGGAGTGACATTACAGGTAGAGGAAGCCTCGATCCATCCACTCAGCTGTCTCTAGTCATCCATAACCCAGCTCTCAGGTACTTTCAGATGGTCCTGGCCCACACTTTCCTCAGAAAGACTGACGCTGATATTCATGTCAGTGAGGAGGAGATCTTCCTCCTGTTTTGTGCAAACCATTCACGTCCGGTGGCTTGTGGAAACTTTCTGCTGAATAATCTCGAGCTCACAACTAGATCCTCTAAAGGGATTATCCATGTAGGAGGTACCGTTACTCAGATTGCCACAGCTTTGGGTCTTACCAGCCAGTTGCTTCACCTGACTCCATATTAAGGGTACACCTTACTGAACATTTATTTCTGCTTAGACAAAGGGTTGATTTGGAGAGCCTCCTTTCAACCTGACTATTTCAGACTCCTGATCGACTACCAGACCATCCATTACTTTACTTTTCCTGATCCTGTGATGACTAGTGTCCACGACCCTTCTAACTAGAGTTATGCCTTGGAAGGTTATGGAGAGACAGTTGATGAGCCACCCTCACCACCTTCAGCAGAGTATCATCCTTCACCGCCTTCTCCGATGACTATAATATTGTCAAATAATCATTCACTACGGGGGACTGACCTGTATACACAACTAGCTGAACTGCGTATGGAGATAGCCAGGCTCCAACAGACAGTTGCTGACCTTACTTTGCAGGTACATGTATCTGGTATGACTCATGCGACAGAGGCCGACAACTTGTATCAGGAGATCTTAGACCTACACCGAGAGTTACACGCGCTTCGACATCCTGACCAGGCCGAAAAGCACCTTACTCCGTGATGACACTACTTTCGTTACTTCCGTTATAGCTTGATTTTTTTTCTGTTTTCTTTTTAGACTTATACATATTTTATATGCTTACATTTCTTTTTTTATCCATGACATTGATTATGCACTATATATATATATATATATATATATATATATATATATATATATATATATATATATATATATGTGTGTGTGTGTGTGTGTGTGTGTGTGTGTGTGTGTGTGTGTGTGTGTGTGTGTGTGTGTGTGTGTGTGTGTGTGTGTGTGTGTGTGTGTGTGTGTGTGTGTGTGTGTGTGTGTGTGTGTGTGTGTGTGTGTGTGTGTGTGTGTGTGTTGTTCATTATTTCCTTATTTACATTGTGTTATTTTTTAATTTTATTTACTTATTTTTGTTCTTTACAATTTTGATGTCAAAATAAGAAGAAAAATATATATAGGAGGATGATTCTTAGATTCTGATTGGTCAGTGGAGGCACTTTCCTTCTGGCACAGGTTGTCAAATTTTACGATTACATCTTTTGAAGGAATTCTTGCCTCCTGAATCCATAACCCGGCCATCTGTGTTTTTCGTTACATGTTGGCCTGTACTATTTTTGGCCGGGAAAATCCAAATAAGGTGAATGCAAAAGAACTTCTATTTTTTCAAGGGTGCCTCGCAAATAGGAAATTTAACGTGGTTCCTTTTATGATTGCCCATATGACTGCTGCAATCAAGGGTACAGGAACCATTGTCTTTGGAGGACTAATTACGTCTATTGCAAAGGCTCTGAACCTCGATGCTGAGATAGCCACCTTAACTCCTCTTCCGCCTCGCACAATTAATTTAAAATTCTTAAAAGACAGAAAATTGTGTAAGGTGAGGAAGGAAATGGGCTTTGAGCTCATGATCCAAGGGAACGCTATCCTATCTATTGTTTTGCCTTTCACTAGACATACTGATGTGCATATCACGAGGAATTGGACCTATGATTTAGATGTTCCACATGTTATGGGTCCATTACCTCCTAATGTTCCTATTGGTGACGACGATGCCATCGATGACGAGTACGATCGGAGAGAGCGGTCTCCTGATCATCCTATGTCACCCCACCATGTATCACCCGCACACACTACACAGTCTTCTTCTCACCATTCTGTAGGTACCGCTCCCGGTTTCTATATTTCTGAGCATATGTGGCGCGATCAGTTAGCCAGAGAGGAAAGACGAGATGACTTGCTCACTACCATACAACAATAATTAACTGACAACATTACATTTATGTAAGAGTCTCAGCAGCAGATGAGCCAATCCATGCAAAGTGTAATGCAATCGCAGGCTGCTTTGACCACCTGATTCGACGAGTTCGCAGCTTCTCAGAGTGATCGTCGTCGCAGTAGATCTCGTCACCCTAGGTACTCCCCACACGCTGGCGACAACACCAGTAGCATGCCTTAGGACCTTCAGGTAACTCGTCCTTATCTTATTTCGAAACATTGGGGACAATGTTCGGTTTAAGTGTGGGAGGAGACTTTATTTGTTTTTCTCGCATTTTCTTTTCTTTTATCGCTTTCTAGTTTATTTTTAGTTTATTTCTCTTAATTTTTTTGTTTTTAGAATACACATGTGCTTGACGAGTCATTTGTAGTATACCCTTATTCCCACATTCCTTAGCCTCACCAAAACTTTTATTGACAAAAAGTGTACTATCCTGAAAACTTTTAGGCTTTGAGGCAAGTTCAAGTTAGGATGAGGATGACTTGGAAAATATTTTTTTTTAAACATCGGTATCATTTTAACACCTTAGGCTTCGCGAATGTAGAAATCGACCCCGATACCCCATGTACCATGGCCTTAATAATAATGTTCGTAGTAAGTCCTTAGTAGTTTATCCTAGAAGTCAGCTCCGGCCTAAGTATGTTCTAAGTGAAGGACGGATGAATATAAGTGAATGATCCGTGTGTTCCATAAAATAATTGCAACTCGGATATAGGTAACCCTCACAAGCTCATTTAACCAAAAAAGTTAAATCTCGAAAAAATATATATATAACAAAATAAAATAAAATAAAATATCTTCCCATTGTTAGTTGGTTCAAAGGTGTCTGGTGCTGAGCTCGGTAGGGCGGGTTACGATCTGATCCCCCACAGCTACAATTGGGTCAATAAAAGGGGTTACACCAATTTGTGTACCAGAGCCTCATGTTTGAGATCAGAATCACTAATAGGTCACTTCATTATGAGTATGTAGGGATAACGGGCTTAATGTGACTGCACCTGAATGTAAATGACCCAAAAGGAGATTTAAAAGTAGGCCTAGGTACAATGGGGTGGTATGGATTGGTTTATACAAAAACGAAGCCTATGTCCGTGTTTACGGAGAAGTGTCATTTCGATATCCTTGGTTTACTGAGTTAATACATATCGCATCATCCCAGCTCGAACTTAGAAGCCCTTTTTTGCCCAAATCATTTATGGATATCACCTTTTTCTGTCATAATGTTTTGCTTGAGGATAATCAAAGGCTTAAGTGTGGGAGAATTTGATAGACCTAAATTATACTATGTATTTGACTCGAATTGCACGTGTTCCTTAGAATTTTATTACTGTTTTCTTGTGTTATGCTTCTATTTTGTTTCATTTTCAGGATTTTTTATTTCCAGAGCACCTCGAGAATAAATGAAGAAAAACGAGCAAGAAAGACCAACTTTTTAGGAATTATGCACATGGCACTCACCATGGCGGGCGCCATAGGGGATGCCATAACTTGGATAAGAGACCAAATGCTGATAACTGCCACGACTCCCACTTCTTCCTCCTCTAGTTCACACGGAGGCGCCATGAAGGTATGGCGGACGCCACCCTTGTATTTCGTTTTCCTTCCCAAAAGAAGTTGGGGGCATTCTAGTCTTTCCTTGTACTTTCCTAACCTATAAATAGACGAGTTTTGCCTCATTTCTAAACATCCAAGCTTAGTTACAGAACTCAAGCCATATACTTTCATTTGTTGTAAAGATATCAACTTCTCACATCGAGGATTTGTCGCACTTTCTGATCGAGTCTGTAATCGGGTTTGGAGCACTTTGGTAGAAGTTAATCCTGCCGCCATTTTCTTTCCAGTCTTTTTGTACCAGATTTAAAACCTCCCGTTTGGAGAAGGTTTCTATTTACTTTCTATTTATTTTCCGCATTTATTTACTCGCACTTTATTTATCGTACTATTTATTTCTCGCACTTTATTTCCCGCACTATTTATTTCTCGCACTTTATTTACTTTCTATTTATTTTCCGCATATATTTACTCGCACTTTATTTATCGCATTATTTATCCGCACTTTATTTATCATGTCTATTTACATTTCCATGTCCGACTAAATCTTAAAGGTTAGGATGTGAGGATCATAGTTAAAGTGGTGTTCCATACAGTTGTCGATAGAATTACTTAGGAGTTATTCTGACTTTTAACACAAATTTTATGCACTTAAAATCTATTGAGTAAGATCGAAAGCCGTCCAACCTTTAGTTAAGTTTGATTAGTCTTAACTGTTCAAAGGAAGCGAAAGCACTTATTCTAGTTAAGTAGGAGTCTTTAATACTTTAGAAAAACGATTTTAAAACTATTTTCGGACGCGCTTATGGGTTTAAAGTCCGGTTCGCATGAACCTCTTTTTGTTAAAATTTCCAGGTCAAAATACTTTTCAACTAAGTTAAGAAACTATATTTCTTAAAAATAGGTTTATTACTTTAACGCAATGCGCGCCTTTTTATAAGTGACAATAAGAGGGATCGATTAGGGGATAAACTCGGTTCTAAATACGCGAAAGCGACATTTCCTGTTAAATTAGTTCTTTTCACGAGTAAAAAACATTACCCTATAAGAAGTTCTATTTACACGGACTTGGAATACTACCCAACTATGTGAATTACATCTAAGCCTGTTTTTTTAATATTAAATTTAGTCTCACACTTTACTTTTACTTTGCACGCACGAGCTCTCGATTGATTTGCTTTAGATAAACACTGTAACAATAGTAATCGATAGATTGACGTTTGGTCTATGTGGGATCGATAATATTTTATTGCTCTGACGCTATTCGTTTACTTGCAAAAATTTAGCATCAGGAGCTAACCCTTAAAGTTACCCTCATACTTGTAAGTCAAGGATACAATGCATTTTTTTTACATCAAGACATCAAGCTAAATCCTTCCCTCATGGATTAGGAATTGTGTAAGTCTATAGGGTATGCTAGGAAATTCAGATACAACAACTGTTCGGTTTCATTTTGTTTACATTTTTCTCTCAAAGTAGAGATGCTAAGTTGTCAACTTTTGTACAAAATTCAAATCATGGAAACTCAAACATAATTGACCCCTTTTAGTTTACTCTGGAGAGTATTATCCCACTCTTTCACAACCTGTTCAAGACAACAAAGAAACAAATTAATCCAAAAATATTTCTAAGTTATTTTTCTCGAGTCGTCGAAGCCATTTGAGAACTCACAGCAAGATCATTGCGGCATGACTTTCCAACAAGTTTGGAGTAAATTTTTTTCCAGTAATCCTGCTAGCATGTCCTCTCACGACTCAGTTGCCTTTAGTTCGCCGCTTCCGCCAACGACACCTGTAGTAGCTAAGTGTAACGTTTCTCTTTTTCAACCCATTGCTAAATGTCCAGGAAGAATCGAGCACGACGGTACAGCCGCGAGTTATTTAGTTGGCCTCATGAGGATTATAGAGAGAAACATGGATACAAGACCTGCAAGCAGCCGCAAACTATGCATCAACATCGAAATCCAATAGACACAGTTGCATCGAAGTAAAATTGGACTAAGAGAAAAGAAATTTGACCAAGATAAATTTAAAAGAAATAATCAAATAGGTGTTGAGAGTGCTAACTCACCTTTAAGCCATAAAGGGCATGCTACCGTGTAAAAGCATGGCTGATGGGGAGGTGAACATTATAGCAATGTAAAAGACTCTAGCTTCTAAAACATGACCAGTATTCACCAAAACACCTTCAAGACGTGATTAATTGAATACGGAAGGTCCCCAAAGCACATAAAGAGCATGAAGTTGCGAGAAACCATTTTGTCTTTACCTTCCAAAACAAACCTCAGACATATTCCTGTGAGTTTCAATCATCAGACAGATTCATTTCTATCCAAAACAATCAGTCAACCCTCATCATACAAAATCTAGAATTTATTTTGTTGCCAAAACAGAGTTTCGACATGTTTCGAGACATAAATTTTGTTTCCAAAACAAGATGGCCACATTATCAGACAAGATCATATCGAATCATAAATTGGAAAAAGGCATTCAAGAGTTATCCAAAAACAATACCCAACATGTTTTATTTAAAATAGAAACAACATTTAAGATGTTTGGATGCCAATTCAATCCAAGAACCAATAAATATCAGGGTAAACAGGACAGTAGGAAAACACAGAGAGATTCATTTATCCATACCCTCATTTTCATATACGGACCAAGAGAACATGATAATTAGAGAAAAGGGTTTAAGACTTATCTTTAGGAATTATCGACATCGCCGAGCCTCCGCTTGCTTTGAAGCTCTCAAAGTTTCATCAGAAGCCACCTTCAGAGTCGCCGTAACTTCACATGACATCAGAGCATCCGTATTTCTCCAATCTCGCTGCCGATTAACAAAAACAACCGTCGCGAAACCTCGATAAATAACCTTTTTGTTCCTTTGTCTTGACGCAAGTTTGATTTCACACGATATTTGGTTCGGTAACAATGAGAAATTCAAGAGAGAATGAGAGCCGAGAATGGGAGGTCGTTGAGGAAGAGAGTGGAAGAAGGTGAATTGCGAGGTGATTAAAGTGCGAGGGAGATGAATCCGAGAGAGAAAAGGGATTTAGGTTTTCTAATGCATTTGTTTCTCATCTAATTTTGGGAACAAGGCAATGTTGTTAAACGTTGGGTCGGGTGGACTTGACCACCACCGACCCAACATTTTAGTCCCTTTTTTTGTCGTTTTTTTTTGTTTTTTTGGAAAAAATGAGCCTGGCTCAGATGTTCTAAGGAAAAAAAAGAGGATTACCAACCCAAACCTTTTATTAATTAGTTTTTTTTTCATTTTTGTTGGTTTTTTTTAGGACACGTGCCCTAGGCCCATGTTGGTTCAAAATAAAAACATTTATATTTTATTGTCATAATTTGAAGTTTTGTTAAATATTTATTTAATTGATTGTTAATTAAATTTTCATTTACTTAACTTCGAATTAAATCCTAATTTAATTAATTGATTATTAATAGATTTTTTTAAATTTTAGATTTATCTTAACATTTTTAATTCTAAATATATATTAATTTTGGGGTGGTGTAATCCGTTGCGGCCCAGATTTTTATTGTGTTGATATATAGACGTGTCTTCGTGGCAGTGTTCAGTCACGACAATCATCCATCGTTGATTCAAGTACTTTGGCTTGTTTTTTTTATGTATAACATGTAGTTGTTTGTTCATTTGTGCTTTTGTTTATATGATTGCTTACCTTCATTTCTAAAGGAAAGACTCTCCTCCCGTTGACTGCCATGTCAAATTCTAAAATTTCAAATCCTACCCATTATCCTAGCCGTAGGATAGGAGTCGCCGTACTCCACATAACGCCCGACCATGGACTTTCTCATTTTCTTTCCTTCATCCTAGCCTTAGGATCAGGAGTCGTCGTACTCCATGTAAGTTCCCGCCGTGGATACTTACTTACCTATCTTTCAATATTCAACGTGGATTCAGAGTCGTCGCACTCCATGTAAGTGTCTCACTATGAGTACTTACTTCCCCTTGGAACCTTGACCACAGTCAAGAAGTTCCTCACCCTCTTTGAGGGGAACTACGAATACTCTGATTCCATTCCCATCAGAATACGTAGGCACAAGATGTGATTTCTTGGCGAGTATACTTAGGACTAACCCATGAGGTATGTTGTACCCCCAAATTTGCTCAACCTTTTCTTGCCTGATTTATGTTTCATTGCATTTCATTTGTATAGTTACATCATGTACATAGTTCAACCATTGGCATATCATAGCATAGCATGCCTCCATCAAGGGATCAAGGGTGTCTATCAAGAGAAGAGCCTAAAAATAGGTCTTATCCTAGTGGGAAAGTCATCCAAGCCATCAAGAAGGGATTTGAAGTCTTGAGAAGTTTGAGTGCCTACATGTGGGTTGTGCCCCTATCCTGAGGAATATTGAGAATCATCAGTGGGATGAGAAGCATGGGATGTGAATGTTAGGTGTGTATGGATCTCATGGGATGTCTAGAGGGCCTTATTGAAGCTAAGGCAAGTCATTGATTCAAGTATGAGAGCCACATTTGAAGTGCAGTCAACTAGGGTTTCATCTGGGTCAACCCTAATTTTATTGAGTAATTGGAGAGCATCAAGGCCTACCTTGAGGTCATGGGATTCATGGATTGGTATGTTGATACATGTGTGGTGTTGTGCCAAGGTTAAGCAAAGAAAGATCAAGAATGTGGGAAGTTGCTAAATTAGGGTTTCAGTGTAAAATCCCCTATTTAGTGCCTAACTTCAAAGCCGCATAAGTCAAAATACAAGTTTAAAATGGGTTCTTGGCCAACATGAAACTTGTATAGCTTCTCAATACCTTTAATTTGAGTACTAGAAGTCTTCAAGAAGATTTGTGGAACTCAAGTTATGGTCCTTGCAAGTTACAGGTCATCAGAGGGCACTGAAATTTATCTGGGAAAGTCACTTGACTTCCAAGCAACTTTTTCTATTCAAGGAGTTTTCAAATGTATTCTTGGCTAACATAATAGTTGTAGATCTTGATCTTAGCTTTCCATAGAGTACTAGAAGTCCTCAAGGGGGTTTATAGAACTCAAGTTATGATCTTGGCAATCCAGGGGTATTTTGGGCATTTGTGATTATAGGTCATTTTCAAACATGTGCCAAAATCTCTATCTTCCACTCCTCAAATGAAAAATTGTTCAACATGAAATGTGCTTAAAATGATGTTTTTAGGTCAAATATGAATTCATGGTGGGTTGAATGAACTTATATCAAAAGTCACTCAAAATGGCCTAAAATAAGGAAGGATTTTAAATGAATCAAAGAGGGAAATTGTGATTTTTGAGTTATATGTCCTAAACATGGCAAGTGACTACATTTTTTCACTATAAATCACATTCTAAAGATATTGGCAATATTACTTTTTTGAATTGAGGCTTGGTTTCATGACTTGCTTTGTAAATGTGTTACTTCCAAAATAAGTCACATATCCAAATCAGCCACCAACGCAATTCAGGTCTCCATTTTGATCTAAACACATTCACTAAGCCACAAGGAGTTGGTTAGAACCTTCTGGAGCAAGATGGGAGTAAGATTTCACAACTGTCACATTGAAATTTCAAGAGAAAAATCAGAATTGTGGATTCACTGAATTGGGCTTCAAACTGGGCTCAAAAGCCCATGGAAAGTTTCTATATATTGAGGGGAGTGATTGCAGATTGATTTTGGTGATGATTTCGTGCTAGAAGCTGAGATAGCAAGTGGATTTTCAAGAGCTCCAAGTCAGAATCGGTTTTGGATTTGCAAGCACAATCAAGCCAATTTAGAGGTTGAAGAAGCTCCATTGTGTATCACTGATCGTGTCTGGGAAGTCTTGAAGCTTGAATTGAGCATTTGCTACTTCTGTTGATCCAATTTTTCCAGGTATGTAAACCTTCAAATTCCTAATGATCTAGGAAGAATTGAGTAGGATCTTGCATGTGGTTAGGACATAGGTTGATCATAGATCGTTTCTGGATGAGAATTTTAGTGTTTAGAGACAATTGAGTGTGATGCACCATTTCTGTTTGAAGACGGTTATGGATAATCTTGAGGTTTTGACTTGAATTAGATAGTTATTAATGATCAGTGCAACAAGAGGAAGAGATCTGTGGCTTTGATTTTGGATTTAGTGCTGATCAAATTCTTGGCGCCATTTTTGTTTACTTTCGAATCTAGAAATGTGGTGAGATTTAGGTGATTTGGATTGGAGATTTGGAATCCTTGTAAAATTCTGGTCAAGATTGGTATTGAGCTTGTGTTTTCTGATCACCTGTAACCACCATCTCACCGGAGAAGATGGTGGTTTCCACCGTGGACCACCACCTGAGAATGTGACCTTCGCCTGAGCTAGAGGTAGGAGATGATGTCCTAGCCCTTGGATCAACTTTCTTCATTGACCTTGTATATGCATCTCACGACCCAGATTCAAACTCAGGATTGCCTCCTTGGATTGAAATGCATCGCTTCATTTAAACGATGTGGCAAGCCCAGTCAGCTGCCATCTGGTCCTCACGTGGACACGCTCTGAAGCTTTGGATTCGTTTACCAGTCAATTGATCTAGTGGCTCTCATTTAATTCAGCATTTTAATTTCTTTTATTTGATTTTCTTTTATTTTTAATGCATTTTGATTCTAAAATTCATAATAAATAGAAAAATAAACATTTTTAAGCTAGATTTTTTTCCCTAACTCCTTAAAAAATGTAGAATTTAATAGGATTGAAAAAATGGTTAATTCATGCATTTTATATTTTATTTGCATTTTTTGCATTTTTATTGCTTTTACTTTCAATATGGTTGATATATGATTTTGTGGATTTTATTGTGAATGATTGGTGGTGAATTTTGAGTTGATTCTTTTTGGGCTAGTTAACTTAGATATGCATGTACCCATAGTAATTTTCTCATATTTTTGTGAGAGAATTTTAGGCAAGTTTGAGCATTTGACTTTAGGTGTTGTAGAATTAAGGTTTTAGGATGATACCTTTAGGTTTAGGGCATAGTTTTAGGTCCAAATGAATGGTTAACCCCCTGGTTTTTGTATGAGATATTCTTAAGAGGTTTAGGAACCCTTAGTAATTTTTGTAGGATTTTACAATCACTTTTGGTATTTTAAGTAGAATTAGTTTTAAGACTAACTTCTAGGTGTTTCTGATGAACTAATGTGACTAGTTTAACTTAATAGTTCCCCTTAGACTAGGGTGGTGTTGCTTTTGAGCTTGGATGATCATGAAGACCAATTGAATATGCTTTGGAGAGCTTTAAGGATCTTGGATGTGAAGATTCTCTCATCTTGTGGATGCTTGTCAGGAGCTTAGGGAAACTAGGGTTTTAGGAAGAGCATTAGACTAGTTTTGCTTCTTTCTTCAAACATGGAGTATCTTGTCCATCTCCATTCTATCCAATGACACAAAGTCCTCCTTGGGAAGCTCCATCTCTCCTTAGGAGGGATGAGTAGTATTCCCAAGTGAGTAGAACTTTGAGGATACCTTTCATTTGCAATGTTAAGTCCTTAGTGATTTCCCTTGGTCGTCATTGGGTTTCTTAACCCTTCAACTTGATCTTGTTGAATGATTCTCCCTTTGAGGTGCTTGTTGAAGCTTGGTAAAGAGAATGAGGTTGCTTGTTGAAGCTTGTTGAGAATGAAGTCTGTGCTTGTTGAAGCTGGTTGCTTGTTGAAGCTAGGGTTTTGCTGCTTGTTAAAGATGAAGTTGTCTGCTTGGTGAAGCTGTTTACTGGTTGAAGTTTGCTAGGGTTTAAGCTGGTTGCTTGTTGAAGTTGGAAGCTTGTTGAAGCTTGGTTCTTGTTGAAGATAGGAGTATTCATGAAGATGAAAGTTGTTGCAGTCAACTTTTTGCTGTTTAATCAACTGTTGCTGTCAGAGCTGCTGCTTGTGCTGTCAACTGTAGGAGTTTGGTGCTGCTGCTTGGGCTGCCTCCTCTGCTTTGGGTTTTGTTTTCTGTATTGTTTGTTGGCTTGTGCAGCTTGCCCCTTAGGTTTGAAGTGAATGTTGATTCACTTTGCCTATTGTTTTCCCAGGTTCGAGGTTGAGCAGGACTCCCTTGTCTCGCTTGTATTGCTGCATTGCGTGCATTTTACTGTATTTGCTTGTTTTCTTTTCTGTTTATCCCCTAGGATCTCTGATTTCTTCTGTGCAGGAGGGAATTATGACAGACATTAGGATTCTTATCCATGCATGACAACATTAGGTTAGTTTTATTCCTTTTCAACCCTAGGCTTTTTAGAGCTTCTTTCTCTTCTTATCTCAAAACAAATCAAAAATACGGTAATAAGGTTAATCGATGTCGTACGTTACGAGCCTTAAGCTATTTGAGAAAGGGTTGCTGGAGAGCTTCTTTCCAGTAAGTCTGGCTGCTTAGTGTGGCACCCTTTGGGTGACACGCGACATAGTCACTCTCAAATCATAGTCTCTAGTACGTCAGAGATTGCACACAAACTAAAAAACACTTCTTTCGTAAAAGATTCAAAACAAACATCAAAGTGTCATTTTTGTCCGCTTGGACTCTTAATCAAGAAAAACCCTTTTTGAAGGTAATAAAAAACAGTCAGACAAGCTGGTGTCTTCCGTAGCCCGAACTACGTTTGCTCTGATCTTTCATGTTGTATAAAAGTACGTAGGCATAGGATGTCGTATCCTAGCGAGCAACCTTTCCCTCCTTTCCTGTAGGTAGGCGAACTACGTTGACTCTGATTTCTCGTTTCAGACGGGAATACGTAGGCATAAAGTGTGATACTTTGCCGAGTCATTTTCTTTTCTTTTTAACCCAGACCTATAGAGTAGATAGAATAACAATCCGTACTAGAAAACAAGCGTGGATCCCGTCGAGTACGGCAGACGTGAGGGGTGCTAATACCTTCCCCTTGCGTAATCGACTCCCGAATCCAGGATTTGGTTGCGATGACCATTCCTTTCCCTCTTTGCGTTAGGTTTACTCTGAGCGTTTCCTTTCCCTTTTGTAGGATGAATAACGCACGGTGGCGACTCTTCTGTCATAGCCGACGCCGATTTTTGCAGTAGCGACAACTGGCGACTCTGCTGGGGACTCCAATGGTTCCCTACGCGAGTCAATCCTAGCGCTTGTTTTCCCATCGTGGGTTTTGTATGGATTTACTTTTCTGTATTTACTTTCAGCATTATATTATTGTTGTTATGCTGGGTAGGGGGTCATATTGAGAGATAAGTCGGACCTGGGCTTGAATGCACCTAGAATTAGTTGTGGAAAGTAGTGGGCGCGTGCATGCTTTGCATGTACTAGTGTCCCACAAAATCCACGCTCAGACGAGGTTCTTCTGGTTGACTTCTTTTTCAACCCTTTGGGTTGAGAGGGTTGTTGGTTAGTTGGATTGTCGACTCTGGGGACCGATCAATTGGAAGTTGGCTAAGTGAGACCTCTTCAGGACATGATGATGCCACACCTTTTGGGTATCACATCATCAGTCTTGAAAGTCTGTGATGCCGACGACCGCATAGGATGCCGTACCTTGTGTCAGTTAATAGGACACCTACCTGTGAGAGGGATTGGGACATGCAGGAAACTTGACCTCCAGACTACCCGGTTTTCTTAATATTGGATCAGTATGTGTGGTTACTTGGGGTTCTTCATCAGGACAGTGTTATAGGTCTGTTGAGACCAGGTTGGAGCTTTGTTATAGGTCTGTTGAGATCAAAGTGGAGCATTGTTATGGGTCTGTTGAGACCAGGGTTGAGCAGTATTGTGGGTCTGTTGAGACAGATTTTGTGGATGGATCTCTTTAGCAATATATCACTTGATCCCTGTTGCATATTTGCATACTGCATTGTTGCATACTCATTTTGCATATCATTAACGTGTGTCAGTGCTGCAGGTGCATTTCATACCTTCTGATTCTAGTTGCCTGGATTTTTGTCTGCTGCTATTATGGATACTTTGAAGAAGACTGTGGCATACAAGCTGCCTACTCCAGATGTTACTTCTTTGCTTAGGTTGATGTCTTTAGCTGATGATGATGTGAAGAGAAGCTTCAGGAAGAGTTATGGGAAACTGCTTAGGTTGGTTTGCAAACCATCCACGTATGAGTTGAACGGATTATATGCACTTATGCAGTTCTATGATCCCCCGCTGAGGTGTTTTACTTTCCCTGACTTTATTCTGGCTCCGATCATGGAAGAATATGCTGAGGTCTTGGAGTTAACCATTCAGAACAGGGTACGCTTCATTCATATGGGTGCTGAGCCCAAGCTGGAGGATTTGGCTGTTGCTTTGCATTTAGATTCCTCAGAGTTGCTGTTAACCTCGTGGAATGGAGTTTCTGGTTTTTCTCTCAAGTTCTTGGTTGGGAAAGCACAAGAGTATGCCAAGAGTGGTTGTTGGATTGTGTTTAATGTTATCCTTGCTTTGTGTATCTATGGCACTGTACTGTTCCCTAATATGCCTAGCTTTGTTGATTTGGATGCATTCCATATATTTGCTTCAGGCAATCCTGTGCCTACGCTGATTGGAGACTTCTATCATTCTCTGCATTATAAGAACGAGAATAGGAGGGGCAAGAACGTCTCTTGTTGTGTGCCTTTGTTGTATATGTGGTTTGATAGTCACCTGCCCAAGAAGGGTATCTTTGCTGAGTCTGCAGCTACGGTGGAATGGTCCGAGCGTCTGACGGGGCTTTCTTCAGAAGAGGTTGTCTGGTTTGATAGGGACTTGCTGGGATCTGAGATTATCTATAATTGCACAGGATATCCTAACATTCCTCTGATTGGGAGAAAAGGGCGCATTAATTGCAATCCGTCATTGTTGATCAGGCAGTTCGGTTACGCTTTGAAAAGCCCGCCAAAAGAGGAGGAAGTGCAGGAATCTCTGTACTTCATAGGGGATTTGAAGGGAGAATTGCTATCCAAGCTTCAGCGTGCTTGGAATAACATCCGCAAGAAAGGGAAGCCGTTGTTGGGTAAGAATGATAGTCAAGCCTATCCTCCGTACCAGGTCTGGATCCAAGATAGGGCAAAGCAGGCCCTGATGTCGTTCCCTGCAGTATTACCTACTGCTCCCCTCGTGGTTGAGGAGCCAACTACTGTGTCTATTGAGAGATATGAGCAGGTTGTGAAGGAGAAGGAAGAACTGATGAAAGCCAACGAGAAGTTGGAAGAAGAGCTAGTTCAACTCAGAAGCGAAAGAAATGAAGTCGTGTATTCCTTCAAGCAACAAACAAAGTTGGTGAACCAGTTAGGTGCAGAACTGACTGAACAACGAAAGAAGCGCGAACGCTTGGGGATAGATTTCAAGAGTTCTCATGACATGCTGGAGTCTAAGAAGAAAGCACTTGATATAGCCCACCGGGAGATCTCCATATTCAACAAAACCTGGAATGCCACAATGACCAGTAATAAAGAAAGAGAAGACAAACTGAAGCTGCAGATCTCTGAACTGGGAGATCAGTTGAAAGCTAGCCAGAAAAAGTTTAAAGAAGAGGTTATGCGGAGATACGCTGTTCAGAATTCGTTGAACAAAGTTGTCAAGCGTAAGAAAGAGTCTGCATCCCAGAAGCGGAAGCTAGAGGATTGCTTTGGAGAAGGTGTATGGGAGGAATCCATTGGGGATCTCCAGCATGTTATCCGGCAAAGAGACTCGCTCGATGAAGGGTTGCTTTCCCAGTCGGATCATCCCAAGACTAAGAGATTGTTAGAGGGGTATCGGGAATATGGTCGCACTTGATTACCTTATGTATTGTTGTATTTGCTTTATTTGCATTGTGCTGGCCATCACCAGGATTGTTGGTTGAGGTCATGCCTTCTTGTTATTGTACACTCAGTGATATTGTATTTCTGCCTTGTCGGGCTTTTCAGCAATATATGAGATGTTTCTTCCATGAGTGAATCCAAGCTTCTTAGCACTGTCACTGCACTGGCACTTTGGCACTAGAATCAGGGACTGATCTCCCTAACGCACAAACACATATTGCATTTGCATATTCATTTTGCATTGCCAGGTACTTGTTGAATTTGTATCTTATTTCCTGCATCTCACAGGTTTTTCAGGATTGACGACTAGAGAGTCCACCGCTATTCAACCAGAAACAACTGCAAGAAGATAATGGATCAAGTTCAGGTCGAGATGCAGGAAATCCGCGAGAAGCTGACTTTGTTCATGCAAGCTATGGAGAGCATGGCCAAGGGCCAGGAAAATCTCCAGACCTTGGTGCAGCCGCTGCTGGCGCGGGCAAACGGAAATGGCAACACTGACCACATTTCTGTTGAAACTCCTCGCTGGGAGGATGAGATACCGGCAGTTGTTACTCCACCTGTTGTGACTGTTAACGGAAACACTGGTACTGGTGCAGGTGCTGGTGCTGGTAATGGCAACACTAGAAATGGTGGTGATGGGCATGTTGTTAACAACAAAGGCAACACTGTGGATGCCGATCAAGGATTCGTCGACAATGTTGGCTTTGGAAACAATGGGTATGGCAATGTCAATCAGGACGGGAACTTCGGGTTCAACAATCAGGGCTTCGGTAATGATGGTTACGGCAACAATCAGGGGTATGTCTACGGTAATGGTGGATTCGGTAATGTGAACGGCGCTGGAGCATTTCCTTTCAACAATGGTTTCAGACCTGCTGGGGTCAATCTAGGGTTCGGCAACCGAGGACAGGGTGCTGTGTTCAATCAGCAAGAATTTGGCGGTAATATGGGTTACGATGGGTACGGCAATGACTGGAAGGTGGATCAACAGGATGACGCTTTTTCAGGAAGAGGTATGGGACCTGAAGGCCCTATTGACCCTGTTCAGAGGATCAAAATGCTAGAAGAGCAGATGAAAGGGGTGGTTGATCAGAACTCCGATGGGTTAGACATGACTACTATGGGGTTGGTACCAGGGATGAGGGTGCCATTAAAATTCAAGGCTCCAACATTCGACAAATACAAAGGGGATACCTGCCCAAAGGTCCATGTACGTTCTTATTATAGAAGGATGTCTGCGTATTCCAATGATGAAAGGATGCTCATGCATTTCTTTCAAGACAACTTATCGGGACCATCATTGGAGTGGTACATGGGGCTGGATCCCACTCAGATTAGAAGCTGGAAGTAGTTGGCTGATGCTTTCGTTATGCATTACAAATATAACAGTGATTTGGTGCCAAACAGAGTTCAGTTGCAGAGTCTGTCGTAGAAAAGCGGTGAAAGTTTCAAAGAATATGCGCAGCGGTGGCGCGATATGGCAGCTCGGGTGCACCCTCCTTTGGTTGAAAGGGAGATGAATGACATGTTTGTGGGGACATTTACAGGAATGTACTATGACAAGTTACTCAATGTTTCGATGGGTAGCTTATCCGATATGATCCTTATGGGAGAAAGGATTGAGAATGGAATTAAAATTGGGAAGATCCAGGCAGGCGAATCTACTTCAGCTGGGGGTGCGAGAAAAGCGTTCGGCGGAAGACGACAAGGTGATGCAAGCGCTGTGTTTGGTGGCAGAGGAAGAAATCAGTACATCCAACCTCAACAAATAGCCAGTGTTACTATTCCAGTTCCTCAACAACAACAGCAACAGCAGCAACCACAACAGCAGCAAAGGCAGAATCAGGGTCAGAGAAGGTTTCAGAATGCAAAGCCGAAGAGGGTATTTGATAAGCCTCCGTCGACATATGTAGAGCTTCTTCAGACACTGTTGGGGTTGAATTTGGTTGAGAAAAGAACTTTGGAACCGCCTACAGGACCGGTACTTCCTTATGGGTATGACGCTAATAAGCATTGCAAATTCCATTCCGGGGCGCCCAGACATGATGTAGAATCTTGTCATGCTTTCAAGCATAAAGTTCAAGACTTGTTGGACAGTAAAGCCATCAATTTTGGTCAAACTGGGCCTAATATCGTACAACACCCTATGCCTAATCATGGGGCAAATGCTATCTTGACAGAAGAAAATTTGAACTTGGTGATGGATGTTCACGAACTGAAGACACCATTGAGTGAAGTGAAAAGCAGGTTGCTCAGAGGGGGAGTATTCCCTGGTTGTCATGAATACTGTTTAGAGTGTTGGGCCCAGCCCGAGGGTTGTACTGATTTGAAGCAGGGCATTCAGGCCATGATTGAGGAAGGGACCTTGCAATTTGATAGAACTGCGGTTGAGAAGCCTGTGGAGGCATTACGTGATAAGTAGAATGATATTGCAACGGTAATGATCCCGAGAAAGACTATAACGATAACGGAGCCCGCCAAGCGGCCAACTATTACAATTACCAAAGCAGGGCCTATTCCTTTTGAGAGTACGAAAGCTGTCCCGTGGACCTACGGATTGGAAGCGTATTGCAACGGTGAAAAGATTGTGATGAATAGCCAGCCAGCTGGGGCTGTTGATAATGTTGTTGGAACGGGGGGCATGACCCGTAGCGGAAGGATCTTCACCTCACCTGAAATAGAAGCGGAGAGGTTTGCCAAAGGCAAAGCCAAAGTAAATGAAAGCGGGCCTACTCAGTCGAAAGAAAAGGATACGTCGCTCAAAGAAGTAGAGGAGTTCATGAGACTGATTCGTAAAAGCGACTACAAAATTGTTGAACACCTACAGCAGACGCCATCAAAGATTTCTATCTTGTTGTTGTTATTATGTTCTGAGGCCCACCGGAACGCCTTGCTAAAGATTCTGGATACGTCATTTGTGCCTCAAGAAGTTTCTGTAAATCAGTTAAAGGGAGTAATGGCACATGTCAATGCTGGACATAGCCTGGGTTTCACAGATTTTGACCTAACACCCAGGGGTCGAGAGCACAATATGACTTTACATATATCAGTGGAATGCCGGCGCACCGTAATGTCGCGTGTATTGGTGGATACTGGGTCGTCGTTGAACGTATTGCCAAAGAAAGCCATGATGAAATTGGACGTACGGGGAATTATTTGCACGCCCAGCGATTTGGTTGTGAGAGCGTTTGACGGGACGAAAAGATCAGTGTTTGGGTCAATAACGTTACCGCTTCAGGTGGGGCCGGAAACTTTTGATACCGAATTCTACATCATGGATATCCATCCAACTTATAGCTGCCTTCTTAGGCGCCCATGGATCCATGCTGCAGGGGCCGTGACGTCCACACTGCATAAGAAGTTGAAGTATATGGTGGGTGATAGTGTTGTTACCGTTTGCGGGGAGGAGGATATGTTGGTCAGTCACCTGTCATCATTCAGATATGTGGAGGTCGACGGAGAAATACACGAGACACCTTGTCAAGCCTTCGAAGGGTTGCGGATTAAAGACAAAGCTCAGGGTTCCAGCAAAATATCAGATGTGGCAGTGTCATCCTACAAAGAGGCTCAGGCTTTAGTGTAGACTGGTGATACTAAAGGCTGGGGGCAGGTACTGGAGATTCTCGTGAAGAATGACAAGTTTGGGCTAGGGTATCGACCGACGTCGTCAGCGTCATCTTCAGGAGCACCCAGGTTCAAGGGACCGGTCACGATTACGCCAAGTGGGGTGTGCTTTGACACTATCAACGCTATTTCCGATGCTGAAGACGGAGATAGTGACTGCGATATGGATGCGTGGATCGAGCCAAGCGTGCCAGGACAAAGTCTCTGCAACTGGTCCATCCGGGAAACTGTCCCAGTGACTTTTAAACAGTAATGATTTGTTTTATCAATTGTTGAATAATCCTATGTCCTACCCGGGGCATAGTGATGTTACCTTAGGACTACTTGATTATGTATATTGCACTGTTTTAATCATGAAATAAAGGCGTTTTTCATATTCAAATATTGTGATCCCTGTCTTTCTTGTTTTTTACTTTAACAATAAATGGCAATGTGGTTATTTGCTTTGTTTGCGTGTTGAAGCATTTAACCATTTCCTTTGCAGGACTAATATTTCAGATGACATCTCCTACGAACCGCCTATGCCTCGTTTCAACTTCGAGCATCCGGTATTCCAAGCAGAGGAAGAGATTGTTGAGGATAGCGACCTGCCAGAGGAGCTGACTCGTTTGTTGAAACAGGAAGAGAGGATCATTCTGCCTCATCAGGAGGAAATTGAGATTATCAACTTGGGGTCGGAAGAAGTTGTGAGAAATATCCGTATAGGGGCTGCGCTGCAGAACGACATCAAGCAAAGGTTGATTGAGATACTGCGAGAGTATAGTGATATATTTGCTTGGTCGTACAAGGATATGCCTGGGTTGGATACGGACATGGTTGTGCACCGTCTGCCGTTGCGAGAGGAATGTCTGCCTGTTAAGCAGAAACTCAGAAGAACCAGACCAGACATGGCGGTGAAAATCAAGGAGGAAGTTCAAAAACAGTGGGATGCTGGTTTCCTAGCCGTTACAACTTATCCGTCATGGGTCGCTAATATAGTACCAGTGCCGAAGAAAGACGGTAAAGTGCGAATGTGTGTAGATTACCGTGATTTGAATAGGGCGAGCCCGAAAGATGACTTTCCACTTCCTCACATTGATGTGCTAGTTGATAACACTGCTCAGTTCTCCGTATTCTCCTTCTTGGACGGCTTCTCAAGCTATAATCAGATCAAAATTGCGCCGGAAGACATGGAGAAGATTACCTTCATTACTCCCTGGGGAACATTTTGCTACAAAGTGATGCCCTTCGGACTGAAGAACGCTGGGGCAACATATCAACGTGCTATGACGACTCTCTTTCATGACATGATGCACAAAGAGATCGAGGTTTATGTTGATGATATGATTGCCAAATCCCAGACGGAAGACGAGCATTTGGTTAATCTGCTGAAACTGTTCAAAAGACTTAGGAAGTTCAGGTTGAGACTGAACCCTAATAAGTGCACCTTCGGGGTGAGATCGGGTAAACTGCTGGGGTTTATTGTGAGCGAAAAGGGAATAGAGGTTGATCCTGCGAAGATAAAAGCAATACAAGAAATGCCGACGCCTAAAACAGAAAAAGAAGTGCGTGGGTTTTTAGGGACGTTGAACTACATCGCTCGGTTCATATCTCACCTAACTGCGACATGCGAGCTGTTATTCAAGTTGTTGAAAAAGGATCAGGTGGTGACCTGGAATGAAAATTGTCAAAAGGCGTTCAACAAGATAAAAGAATACTTACAGGAACCTCCTGTTTTGATACCCTCAGTAGCCGGGAGACCTTTGATTATGTATTTGACGGTTCTTAAGGAAAGTATGGGTTGTGTTCTCGGTCAACACGACGAGACCAGACGTAAAGAGCATGCGATTTACTATTTGAGTAAGAAGTTTACCGACTGTGAGTCCAGATACTCAATGCTCGAGAAGACGTGTTGCGCGCTAGCCTGGGCCGCCAAACGTTTGAGGCAATACATGCTGAATCATACAACCCTGCTAATTTCAAAGATGGATCCAATCAAATACGTGTTTGAGAAGCAAGCACTCTCCGGAAGAATTGCCGATGGCAGATGGTGTTAACCGAATATGATATCCAATATGTCTCGCAAAAGGCTATTAAAGGTAGCGTTCTGTCAGAGTACCTTACAGAGCAGCCTGTTGAGGACTACCAATCGATGAGGTTTGATTTTCCTGACGAGGATATCATGTACCTGAAGATGAAATATTGTGAAGAACCGTTGTCGGACGAAGGACCAGAGTTGGGTTCCAAATGGCAGTTGATATTTGACGGAGCTGTAAATTCTTATGGTAGCGGAATAGGGGCAATTATCACCACTCCTCAGGGGTCGCACATCCCCTTTACTGCCTGGTTGACCTTTCCTGTTACCAATAATGAAGCTGAATATGAGGCTTGCATCATGGGTCTGGAAGAAGCTATCGACATGAGAATTAAGAACCTGGATGTATACGGAGACTCAGCTCTAGTGGTGAATCAGATTAAAGGAGAATGGGAGACACGTCAGCCCAATTTGATACCATATATGAACTATGCAAGGAGATTGTTGCCTTTCTTTGACAAGGTGGAATTGCATCACGTGCCAAGAGCAGAAAATCAAATGGCTGACGCCTTGGCGACATTGTCTTCAATGTATAAAGTTAACTTCTGAAACGAGGCTCCCCGGATTGTTATCTCTCGGCTCGATAGGCCTGCCTTCATATTCGCCATTGACGAGGCTCCCGATGGTAAACCCTGGTACTTTGACATCCAGAATTTCTTGAAGAACAAGGAGTATCTGGCTGGGGCATCCAGTCGAGATCAGAAGACTCTCAGGAGATTGGCTGGCAGTTTCTATCTGAATCCGGACGGTGTCCTATACAAAAGAAACCACGACTTGGTGTTACTACATTGTGTCGATGAGAAAGAGGCGAAGTTGCTCATGGAAGAGATACATGAGGCTACGTTTGGTACACATGCTGGTGGGCATGCTATGACAAGAAAACTGATGCGGGCAGGTTACTATTGGCTGACTATGGAAATGGACTATTTCAAGTTTGCAAAGAGGTGTCATAAATGCCAGATTTATGCGGACAAAATCCATGTGCCTCCGAGCCCTCTGAATGTTATGTCATCACCGTGGCCTTTCTCGATGTGGGGGATTGATATGATTGGCAAGATTAAGCCTACGACATCAAACGGACACCAGTTCATTTTGGAGGCAATTGATTACTTCACCAAGTGGGTGGAAGCAGCGTCATATGCCAACGTGACCAAACAAGTGGTGGCCAGATTTATCAAACGAGATATTATCTGCAGATATGGAATCCCTGAGCGGATTATCACCGACAACGGTTCAAATTTGAATAACAAAATAATGGAAGAGCTGTGTCAGAATTTTAAGATTGAGCATCACAACTCTTCTCCTTACCGGCCCAAGATGAATGGCGCTGTTGAGGCGGCCAATAAGAATATAAAGAAGATTGTTCAGAAGATGGTTGTGACGTATAAGGACTGGCATGTGATGCTACCTTTCGCTTTGCACGGTTATCGTACGACGGTACGCACATCAACCGGGGCAACCCCTTTCTCATTGGTATACGGGATGGAGGCAGTGTTACCGTTGGAGGTCGAGATTCCTTCCCTGAGGGTTTTACGTGATGTCCAACTCGACGAGGCAGAATGGGTTAAAGATAGACTGAATCAACTCAGTTTAATGGATGAGAAGAGACTGGCTTCTCTAGCATACGGTCGGTTATATCAGAGTCGGATGAAGAAAGCTTACGACAAGAAGGTGTGCCCTCGAAGCTTTCAGACGGACGATCTTGTTTTGAAAAAGATTCTCCCACCACAAACAGATCAGAGGGGCAAGTGGACTCCCAATTACGAAGGTCCCTACGTTGTCAGAAAAGTCTTCTCTGGAGGAGCCTTGTTACTATCCACCATGGATGGTGAAGACTTTACGTCTCCTGTGAATTCAGACGCAGTTAAAAAATACTTTGCTTGAAAGTGACCCGCTGGACAGTAAAAAGAGAGTCCAGGCAAAAATGGGGCATCCCGACGAACCATAAAAAATTAATAAAAGGTTCGGGCAAAAGTTAGGGATAAAATTGAAAAGATGTACACCCGCTGTCACTTTCGCGAAAATAAGGTGCCGGCACAACAGAAGAGTCGCCACCTTTCGTTATTTATCCATCAGAACGGGAAAGGAAACGATCGGAAAAACCTAACGAGAAAGGGTAAGACAAGGTCATCGCAACCATTGTCTGGGTTCGGGAGTCGGTTACGCAAGGGGAAGGTATTAGCACCCCTCACGTCCGTCGTACTCGACGGGATCCACGTTTGTTGTGTTTACTGGACGAGTTGGTTTATCTATCTACCTATCAAGGCTGGTCTGAAACAGAAAAAAAAAAATGAATCGGCAAAGCGTCGCGCTTTATGCCTACGTATTCTCATCAGAGAACGAGAAATCAGAGTCAACGTAGTTCGACCTACGACGGGTTATGGGGAAGGTAGCTCGCCAATACATCAGTATTGTGCCTACGTACTCTCAACAGGTATGAGAGATCAGAGCTTACGTAGTTCGGGATACTACAGATTATTTTCTGTTTTTTACGGAAGAATTGTTCTTTATTGTGTTTGCAATTTCAATCGCACTAGAGACTATGACCTGAGAGTGAATGCGTCACATGTCACCCAAAGGGTACCATACTAAACATCCAGACTGTGGAAAAGAAGCTCTCCCACAATCCTCTCTCAGATAGCTTAAGGCTCGTAACGTACGAAAGAAATCATTCATGATTACTGTATCTTAAACTGTTTTGAGATGAGAAGAGAACAGGCCAACTAGGAGGGAGACTATCAAGTCCTACTGTTGTCATACCAAGGATTCATCCTATGGTTGAAGTTTGAACAGGGAACTCCTAGAAGTTGTCATGCATAGGTTTCAACCTAAAGTTCTATCATCATTCCCTTATCAAAGGAAATGAGAGTCCTAAGGGATCATGTCAATGATACACAAAACAGACAAAGCATCAGCTTAATCAGTAGAATGCATGCAATGCAAGTGAGGGAGGAAATGTGTGTGGGGCATCAGCCTCCACAAGCTCATCTCAACCTCAAGCCAGAATGAATAACAGTAATCATACTGAAAGATAAAACATGCTATCAAGCAAAATACAGTAAACTGCAATCATATAGAAGAAATAAAATCAAATGCCATCAAGCAAACAAACCACATGGGCAAGGGAGCTGGGCTCTACCGAATACCCGCAAGCAAAGCCACACAGTAAAAATACAAGCAGAGGGAGCAACTCAACCTCTAGTGCAATCATGCTCCTAGATTAAAACTAGTCTAGATATGAACTTATTCTAATGCATCAAGCAAGTCAAACAAGGCACATCAATACAGAAAAGAAAACAGAGAAGAAAGCAGATCAACTCCTCTCTCAACTCCAAGCTTCAGCTCTTCTGACAGCAACTCAGTCTTCAGACTTCAATCACTCTTGACAAATATCCATTTGCTTCTCCAGGTTTCAACCCTTCAACATAAGTCTCAACTTATCTTCTTCTTCAAGCTTCAGCTCCCTGATCAGTTCCACCTTCAGGCTTCACTCTTAACAACAAGTATCAACTTGATTCCTTCAGGATCTCCAAGCTTCAAAGTAAGTATCAACTTCATTTGTTCTTTAAGCCTCAGCTCTTTAGTCAATCTCAATTGAATCCTCTTCCTAAGTATCAACTTAGTCTTCAAGCTTTCAAGCTCTCTTTGCTTTACTAGTCTCAACTTGGTCTTCTCTTCTTGCAAGCTTCAGCTTCTCAGAGTAATCTTCAATCACTTAGAAATATCAACTTCATCCTTCAATCTTTAAGCCTCAGCTCTTTATTCAGTCTTTACTGGATCTTCATTGGGTCTTCAAGTATCAACTTGCTCTTGCTCTTCTTGCTCTTCAATGAAGTTTTCATCTTTAAGTCCAACATCTCTCAAGATACTCAAACCAGAGGAAATCACTTAACTGGATAAGCTGGGGACATTAAACCACTTATTGACCACCAAAGGTGACCTATAAGGGTTTAACATCAAAGGAAGGGTTCCCTCAAAGGTTCTACCTCCTAGGTACCATCACTTATCCCTCCAAGGGAGGGAGGTGAATACCATGGAAGGACCTTGAATCATGGGGAGGAATGGAGGTGAAAGATACCATCCATGTTTGAAAAAGAAGTTAACTAATTCTAAGCTCTTCCTAATTCCTAACCCTAAAACAACAACAAAACAACCAAGACTCAAGCTCTCAAGCTCCTCAATCAACTCTCAAGTCTTCTACTATGCTCCACAATGCTCCTCAAAGCAAGACCAAGCTCCCCAAGCCCACAAAGCAAAGCAAACAAAAATACAAGCCCACAAGGGCAACACAAGCAATCATCAACTACAAAAATCATCTAAAAATAGTATACTACTATATTAAAATCTAATATAATTTCTAAGGGATCCTATATACCTACCCTTAATACCCTATATGCCCCCAACATCTAACTTGACCTAGAAACCCAAAATTCTAGTGTTTTTGTGGACCTATGTTAAGGATTGACCTAATTCTATACAACCTAAAGTCATCTAATCAAAACTAACCTAAAATTCATCACAAATCCAGAGGGGAGCTAAAGTCCTAATCTAACTATCCTAAAAAGAATGGCTTAAAAATTCAAAGGGGACTAGCTAAACAAAATTCTACAAATCCATGCATCAACATAAAAGAATTAAAAAGCTATTAAAAGAGAAAATACACAAAAAATATTAAAAATGCATGAAATGCAAATATTTTGATTTTATAATTTTCTAGACATGAACATGAAATGGGAGAAAAAATTCCCATGCAAAAATCATTAATTTCCTATTTATTATGATTTTTCAGAGATTAATGAAAAATGGGGAAAAAGAAATTAAAGTGTGAAATGTTTGGTGTGAATAGCAATGCCAGACAGTACAAATTATGAATGGGCTCAAAATGGGGGTGCAATTAGTGAGGCGCACTAGGCCCAATTCCTAATCAGAAATTAAATCAAAAAACATAAAGAAAAAGAAAAGGATACGGTGCAGAAAGTAATAAAATTCAGTTCAAAACAAACATGGGCCATGATCTGGGGTGTGGTTAGCAACTGAGCCCAATCCCCCTTTTAATGAAACGATGCGTTTCATGGTCTTCAGAGTTTCCCTCTTCAAGCGAAATCAAATCCTGGCCCTCGGATCTCCCCTCAGTCAAAGGGTCCACGCCTGATCCAATGGCACTCTCTTCATCTTCTTCCTCCAGCTAGGGTTCATAGTGAAGAATCCATGGAAGCAGAGCTTCAAGCTCCATCTTCACCAAACTCGTATCACCTCAAATCTCCATGGAAAATCAAAATTCCAAACCCTAACCTGCCCAGAATTCCATGCTGAATCTAACCATGGCCTTGAAATCAACTGAAACATCCTAAATCTCCAAACCCGATCCAAGATCAAAGATATGCTCAAACATCAACTTCAACAATTCTTGCAATTAACTACCTCAGAATGATCACCACCTCACCCTGATTAATTCTTGATATCTAAATTATGCCATAGCTCACTATATCTCATGTTCTTGGTCAAAATAAAAATGGTGACACCAACTGAAACTTCACCAATTGCTCTCAAACTCTTCAGAATCCATCTCCTATTGGTCTCTAACTGTTCTAGCCTAACAATTCTCCTTAATTATGCTTAAATCATGGTGTAGAAGAAAATTTACTAACCTGTTGAATCTTGATTAACAGATGGGGTAAACCTTCACTGCAAGCCTTCAAACTCTTCAGAATCGATCCTTGAATGATGATCTTGCTACTGTTTGCAAAAGATTGGACCAAGAAAGCTTGAATCTCCAAAACCGATTATGACTTGCAACCTTGAAAATCCAAATGCCAACTCTTCAATTCTCCATGGTTTTGCCTCCAATTTGGTCTGCACAGCTTCAATATGATCAGAGGAATGTGTTTGGATTGAAAAAAGGAATGGAAATGGTTCAGAATATGGAATTCGATTTCAACTTGCAATGGAAGCAAGTGAAATGGCTATCTCTCTCTTCTCCCAAATCTTTCACTAACCTTGCATCTGATCAAGTTCTATACATTATATAGAATGGTTTAGACTCATCTAGAACCATCTGGAATCATCCTATGAGAAATTGGGATTCTCATGTCATGAGTTTATGGATTCATCTCATATCATGCCTCACCTCATGCCCTAGCCCTTGCAGCACTTGTAACTGACCTGAAATTCTCCTCATATGAGATATAGAATGTGTTAAAACCCTTAGCAAGCTTGTACATTGAGTTCCCTTGAGTTTTGCATTTGAACCTTAAGATGCAAGCAACCAATTCCCAAAGCATCCCCATGATCTAGGCCTCAATTCAAAAAAGTGGATGAACCATTGTTTTTAGAATGTCTTTTAGAGTCAAAATGACCTATCATATGCCATGGTTTGGATGTGTAACTTGGGCTTTCCAATTTCCAATTTCAACTTATTTAACTTATGCCTCCATTTTAGGTCATTTTTATCACTTTTTGCTAAAAGCCTTTTCAACACCTCATGACCTCCCTAATAGCCTTAAAACATCATTCTAAGCAAGTTTGATGTTGAAGATTTTTCCATTTGAAGCTTGGAAATAGGAGATATGGCCTTATGCTTGAAATGACCTATAATATCCAAATGACCAAAATGCCCTTGACTTGTCAAAGCCATAAGTTGAGTTCTACAACTCCTATCAAGGACTTCTAGTACTCTCTAGAAATCTAAGAAGATTAGGAACAACATTCATGTTTACCAAAAGTTCATAGGAATCATCCTTCTTGGGCAAAAGTTGGATGCAAGTTGGGTGACTTTCAAGGACCCAGATTCACATACCTCAAATGACCTGTAACTGGTCAAAGTCATAACTTGAGCTCTACAAATCCTATCAAGGACTTCTAGTACTCAAATTAAAGCTAAGAGCAAGCTCTACAACATTCATGTTGTAGGCAAGATGAGATGACAATCACATCTTGAGCTAAACTGCCTTGAAGATAGGGATCAAACTAGGGGATTTTACACTGTCAAGCCTTAGAAACCCTAGCTTAAAACTTCTCAAACTCCTCAATCATGATGATTTGGTCTAGGAATCATCCTTATAGCATCTCAATGCATCACTCCCTGATCACATGGCTCTTGGATTAGGTCTCAACCCTCTCCAAATCATCAATTGACCTAGTCAAACCCTAATTACACCACTCATGGCTGAGTCTCTTATTCTTGTACAATGACCTCTCTAGGCTTCATGATGGATTTCAAGACATCTAATAAACTCTCTCAAAGCTTCAAGTCCATCCTCATAGCCTCAGAATCATCTGAGGAGCCCCCCACAACTCTCAAGTTGTGAGGCACACCACCTTGGTTTCAACCAATCTTTCTGAGGATCTCTTGACTTCTCTGACAAAGATATCAAACTTTGAACATTTGAATAACCTTCCTTGGCTAGCTTCCAAGTCTTGATTGGTACTCATACCTCTTGATCTACTGCACACATATCAATGAAATACAGATGACATTGCTAGTGAACACAAGCTAGGTAATAAAATGTTGGTCAAATTTTGGGGTGCAACACCCGCGAAGTCGAAAACCTGAAAAGGGCGAATTCGGCAAAAAAGGGTATCCCGGTGAATTGAAAACCCGCAAAGGGTGGTTCACGCAAAAGTTAGGGATTGAAAAAGCAAATGACTGCGGTCCGAATTTGATACGGTATTGTTTAGTGGTTTGGGAGTACCTGGGGGCCGTCTATCCAAAAACAATCTCTTCCGAAGATCGAGTACCGTGCAAGCACAGAGTCAGGCGAGTCATAGGAGGATCAGCTCATGGTGTTTGTCTGTGCCACGTTGCCGACATGTATACAAATATTGTTTTGTATTTTTCTTTATGCTTCTTGTGCATATATTTATGTGTGTTTGTGCGTAACTTCCTCTTTTCAGGAGTTACATCCAGTGTACAAAACTTTGCCTATTCAGAGGCCCATTATCAATAAAACATGTTATTCAGTACTTGATGTTTGTTCTTTACTGTTTTGTTTGTGAAGGACGCCGATGTTTTTGATAAACTTGCACTTACATAATCTTGCTGTCCCTCGCCAATAATTGTTAAAACTTCGAATTGACTGAAGTAATGTCACAGATGATAACTCGGATAGATTCCGTTGTATAGGTCTATTTTGTCTCGTTTGTGTTTTGCAGGGTTCTTACCTTTGGAGCAAACAGTCAGGAATCGCATTCCCCAGCCAAGATCGCTTGACATAAGACCTGACTCCAGTTGATGTTATTCCTCAGCTAGCCGCAACTTATCCCCAGAGAGTTGGAATGACGTTATCCCTTACCGAATGAGGGATTATTCTCCCCAGGAGAGTGTCCTCATGGAAAGCCATCCATAGGATTAATCCCAGCGAGTCGAGATCAGTATCCCCTGCAGAGGTTGCGCTCCCCAGCGAGTCGGATATGTGCAGGATCAATCCCCAGCATGGGAGGTTCCCGCAGAGTTTAACCAAGTTGTTGGTTCAGAAGGATTATACCTGGAGGACGGTTTCCCTTCTCCCCACAGGTCGTCATACCATTAACAGGATGTTGATCCTCAGCAGAGTCCGAGGCTCTGAATGTGTAAATTGTGCCCCAACATTGTGCTTTGCCCAGAAGTTTCGCTTATTTCCCCATATGAGTTGGTTCACCAGCAGGGTGGTTTGTTCTTTCCTCCCAGTGGAAATTTGTGTTTAATCTCTCCCCGGCAGGGATGGTTGTGTTTCTGGCGTTTATTTCGCCAGGATATTTTGTGATACTTGTTCTCCCCAGCGGAGTTGGCTTTATCCTTAGCATTCATGTTGTTGAGACATCATTATCAGAATGGCCCCGGCAGCTTGAGCCTGCATTTGCATTTGCATATATCGTCATATTTGCATCTACTCAAACGCGTAGCATTTCCGTGCCGTACGGAGCATTACACCATTTTCAAACATACGCATTTTGAAACATAAATCAGGTTGGTTAACCTTTTGCTTTCAGGTGTATTTTCTCAGTAGGAGTATGGAGTTCTGGCTTAGATCTATTACCAGGTATTTGAGGTCTCACCATGAGGCGTGTGATGATACGGTTCATCTTACTATTTTCCCCACAGAGTTAATTGGTTGAGTTTCTCTTTGTCCCCGGGCAGAGTTATTTGCTTAAAATGTCTCTTGTTTTCCCCGCCAGAGTGGCTTGTTGAAGTTTTTCTTATCCGGCCAGCGGATTATT
Organism: Lathyrus sativus; assembly: GCA_963859935.3. Classification (NCBI taxonomy): domain Eukaryota; kingdom Viridiplantae; phylum Streptophyta; class Magnoliopsida; order Fabales; family Fabaceae; genus Lathyrus; species Lathyrus sativus. Next base: position 519,712,164 of record OZ012741.1, read on the forward strand.
TTCTTCAAATTTGTTGTTACGTCAGCATCAAAGGGTTTCATCAAAGGGTTCCAAATATCCCCAGTAGGGTCCGCCTCAAAGTCGCTGTCACGTCAGTGCTAAAAGATTTGTAGGTTGGGATCAATGGAGTTAGCTACTGCAGAGATAAGCAGAGAAACTGTATTTAGAGTATCTTCCCGTTGACAGAGGTACTTCCCCGGAAGTCACCAGAATTTTATTGCCTATGCTGATAGGAGTTCCTCGTGTTGACGAGATATGAGTCCTGACGTGGACAATTTATTCCTATATTGACGGGATTTCTTCGTGCTAGTGAAGTGGGTGTCCTAACATGGACAAATTTATTTCCTCGGGTTGGTGAGATGTGCTAGTCCTAACATGGATAGATTCTATTTCTCCATAGTGGTGGAATGTGGAGCCCTGACGTGGACAAAATTGATTACTCTTCTTGGACCATTTATCCCCAGCGGATATCTTCCTTCGTACCGGCAAAATGTGTGTCCTGACGTGGACAAGGTTATGGTTCTTCGTGTTGACAAGATACGCGAGTCCTGACGTGGACAATTTTATCTTTCTTCGTGTTGGCGAAGTGTGAGTCCTGACGTGGACAAGTTTTATTTCCTCAGCGGGTCGAAGATTGCGCGAGTCCTGACGTGGACAGATTTATATTTCTTCGGGTCGATGAGATGTGATTCCTAACATGGACATTTTATTCCTAACGGGGACAGTTTATTCCTAATATGGACGTTTTATTCCTAACGTGGACATTTTATTCCTAACGGGGACAGTTTATTCCTAACGGGGACAGTTTATTCCTAACGTGGACGTTTTATTCCTAACATGGATAGGTTTATTCCTAACGTGGACATTTTATTCCTAATGGGGACAATTTATTCCTAACGTGGATAGGTTATTCCTAACGTGGACGATTTATTCCTGACGTGGACAATTTATTCCTATGTTGATAGGATCCCCTCGTGCTGACCAAATACAGACGAGTCATCCCCAGCGAAGTTGCCGGGATTTTTCCGTGTTGACAACAGGTGGAGTCCTAACGTGGACAAGTTTATGATGAGATTTCTTCGTGTTGACGAAACAAGCGTCCTAACGTGGACAAAGTTCTATTCCTGTGTTGTTGAGATGTGAGTCCTGACGTGGACAGATTTGTGTTTATTCGTGATTTGACGAAATTCGGGGTCCCGATGTGTACAAGGTTACTCCTGTGATGACAGAATCTCTATTCGTGTTGACGAATTTGTTTCTTTTCTTATGTTGACAAGGTCGGTCCAGTTGTGGACGAAGGTGTTTTGCGAAAATTGTTCAATACCTGTGGCGTTGCATAGGTAGTTGAAGTTGAAATCAGAATTATCATCAGACGTTGGATCAGTTGTTGCCGTAACAACCAGATTCAGATAGGGGATGTTGCTCCCTAAGCAGTTGTGCAGTTTATTTCTGCGGTTGGCAAATTTCCGGGTTTCTTGGTATTCAACCGTCTCGTACCTCGATTGTTTGAAGGCAGTTCTCTCTTCACCCAGTCGGGTCCAAGCCGTTTGAATAGGGGCAGCTGTTGTACCCCCAAATTTGCTCAACCTTTTCTTGCCTGATTTATGTTTCATTGCATTTCATTTGCATAGTTACATCATGTACATAGTTCAACCATTGGCATATCATATCATAGCATGCCTCCATCAAGGGATCAAGGGTGTCTATCAAGAGAAGAGCCTAGAAAGAGGTCTTATCCTAGTGGGAAAGTCATCCAAGCCATCAAGAAGGGATTTGAAGTCTTGAGAAGTTTGAGTGCCTACATGTGGGTTGTGCTCCTATCCTGAGGAATATTGAGAATCATCAGTGGGATGAGAAGCATGGGATGTGAATGTGAGGTGTGTATGGATCTCATGGGATGTCTAGAGGGCCATATTGAAGCTAAGGCAAGTCATTGATTCAAGTATGAAAGCCACATTTGAAGTGCAGTCAACTAGGGTTTCATCTGGGTCAACCCTAATCCTATTGAGTAATTGGAGAGCATCAAGGCCTACCTTGAGGTCATGGGATTCATGAATTTGTATGTTGATACATGTGTGGTGTTGTTCCAAGGTTAAGCAAAGAAAGATCAAGAATGTGGGAAGTTGCTAAATTAGGGTTTTAGTGTAAAATCCCCTGTTTAGTGCCTAACTTCAAAGCCACATAAGTCAAAATACAAGTTTCAAATGGGTTCTTGGCCAACATGAAACTTGTAGAGATTCTCAATACCTTTAATTTGAGTACTAGAAGTCTTCAATAATATTTGTGTAACTCAAGTTATGGTCCTTGCAATTTACAGGTCATCAGAGGGCACTGAAATTTATCTAGGAAAGTCACTTGACTTCCAAGCAACTTTTTCCCTTCAAAGCGTTTTCAAATGGATTCTTGGCCAACATAAGAGTTATAGATCTTGATCTTAGATTTACATATAGTACTAGAAGTCCTCAAGGGGATTTATAGAACTCAAGTTATGATCTTGGCAATCCAGGGGTATTTTGGGCATTTGTGATTATAGGTCATTTTCAAACATGTGCCAAAATCTCTATCTTCCACTCCTCAAATGAAAAATTGTACAACATGAAATGTGCTTAAAATGATGTTTTTAGGTCAAATGTGAATTCATGGTGGGTTGAATGAGCTTATATCAAAAGTCACCCAAAATGGCCTAAAATAAGGAAGGATTTTAAATGAATCAAAGAGGGAAATTGTGATTTTTGAGTTATATGTCCTAAACATGGCAAGTGACTACATTTTTTGACTAGAAATCACATTCTAAAGATATTGGCAATATTACTTTTTTGAATTGAGGCTTGGTTTCATGACTTGCTTTGTAAATGTGTTACTTCCAAAACAAGTCACATATCCAAATCAGCCACCAACGCAATTCAGATCTCCATTTTGATCTAAACATATTCACTAAGCCACAAGGAGTTGGTTAGAACCTTCTGGAGCAAGCTGGGAGTAAGATTTCACAACTGTCACATTGAAATTTCAAGAGAAAAATCAGAATTGTGGATTCACTGAATTGGGCTTCAAACTGGGCTCAAAAGCCCATGGAAAGTTTCTATATATTGAGGGGAGTGATTGCAAATTGATTTTGGTGATGATTTTGTGCTAGAAGCTGAGATAGCAAGTGGATTTTCAAGAGCTCCAAGTCAGAATCGGTTTTGGATTTGCAAGCACAATCAAGCCAATTTAGAGGTTGAAGAAGCTCCATTGTGTATCACTGATCGTGTCTGGGAAGTCTTGAAGCTTGAATTGAGCATTTGCTACTTCTGTTGATCCAATTTTTCCAGGTATGTAAACCTTCAAATTCTTAATGATCTAGGAAGAATTGAGTAGGATCTTGCATGTGGTTAGGACATAGGTTGATCATAGATCGTTTCTGGATGAGAATTTTAGTGTTTAGAGACAATTTAGTGTGATGCACCATTTCTGTTTGAAGACGGTTATGGATAATCTTGAGGTTTTGACTTGAATTAGATAGCTATTAATGATCAGTGCAACAAGAGGAAGAGATTTGTGGCTTTGATTTTGGATTTAGTGCTGATCAAATTCTTGGCGCCATTTTTGTTTGCTTTCGAATCTAGAAATGTGGTGAGATTTAGGTGATTTGGATTGGAGATTTGGAATCCTTGTAAAATTCTGGTCAAGATTGGTATTGAGCTTGTGTTTTCTGATCACCAGTAACCACCATCTCACCGGAGAAGATGGTGGTTTCCACCGTGGACCACCACCTGAGAATGTGACCTTCGCCTGAGCTAGAGGTAGGAGATGATGTCCTAGCCCTTGGATCAGCTTTCTTCATTGACCTTGTATATGCATCTCACGACCCAGATTCAAACTCAGGATTGCCTCCTTGGATTGAAACGCATCGTTTCATTTAAACGATGTGGCAAGTCCAGTCAGCTGCCATCTGGTCCTCACGTGGACACGCTCTGAAGCTTTGGATTCGTTTACCAGTCAATTGATCTAGTGGTCTCATTTAATTCAGCATTTTAATTTCTTTTATTTGATTTTCTTTTATTTTTAATGCATTTTGATTCTAAAATTCATAATAAATAGAAAAATAAACATTTTTAAGCTAGATTTTTTTCCCTAACTCCTTAAAAAATGTAGAATTTAATAGGATTGAAAAAATGGTTAATTCATGCATTTTATATTTTATTTGCATTTTTTGCATTTTTATTGCTTTTATTTTCAATATGGTTGATATATGATTTTGTGGATTTTATTGTGAATGATTGGTGGTGAATTTTGAGTTGATTCTTTTTGGGCTAGTTAGCTTAGATATGCATGTACCTATAGTAATTTTCTCATATTTTTGTGAGAGAATTTTAGGCCAGTTTGAGCATTGTACTTTAGGTGTTGTAGAATTAAGGTTTTAGGATGATACCTTTAGGTTTAGGGCATAGTTTTAGGTCCAAATGAATGGTTAACCCCCTGGTTTTTGTATGAGATATTCTTAAGAGGTTTAGGAACCCTTAGTAATTTTTGTAGGATTTTACAATCACTTTTGGTATTTTAAGTAGAATTAGTTTTAAGACTAACTTCTAGGTGTTTCTGATGAACTAATGTGACTAGTTTAACTCAATAGTTCCCCTTAGACTAGGGTGGTGTTGCTTTTGAGCTTGGATGATCATGAAGACCAATTTAATATGCTTTGGAGAGCTTGAAGGAGCTTGGATGTGAAGATTCTCTCATCTTGTGAATGCTTGTCAGGAGCTTAAGGAAACTAGGGTTTTAGGAAGAGCATTAGACTAGTTTTGCTTCTTTCTTCAAACATGGAGTATCTTGTCCATCTCCATTCTATCCAATGACACAAAGTCCTACTTGGGAAGCTCCATCTCTCCTTAGGAGGGATGAGTAGTATGCCCAAGTGAGTAGAACTTTGAGGATACCTTTCATTTGCAATGTTAAGTCCTTAGTGATTTCCCTTGGTTGTCATTGGGTTTCTTAACCCTTCAACTTGATCTTGTTGAATGATTCTCCCTTGGAGGTGCTTGTTGAAGCTTGGTAAAGAGAATTAGGTTGCTTGTTGAAGCTTGTTGAGAATGAAGTCTGTGCTTGTTGAAGCTGGTTGCTTGTTGAAGCTAGGGTTTTGCTGCTTGTTAAAGATGAAGTTGTCTTCTTGGTGAAGCTGTTTACTGGTTGAATTTTGCTAGGGTTTAAGCTGGTTGCTTGTTGAAGTTGGAAGCTTGTTGAAGCTTGGTGCTTTTTGAAGATAGGAGTATTCATGAAGATGAAAGTTGTTGCAGTCAACTTTTTGCTGTTTAATCAACTGTTGCTGTCAGAGCTGCTGCTTGTGCTGTCAACTGTAGGAGTTTGGTGCTGCTGCTTGGGCTGCCTCCTCTACTTTGGGTTTTGTTTTCTGTATTGTTTGTTGGCTTGTGCAGCTTGCCCCTTAGGTTTGAAGTGAATGTTGATTCATTTTGCCTGTTGTTTTCCCAGGTTCGAGGTTGAGCAGGACTCCCTTGTCTCGCTTGTATTGCTGCATTGCGTGCATTTTACTGTATTTGCTTGTTTTCTTTTCTGTTTATCCCCTAGGATCTCTGATTTCTTCTGTGCAGGAGGGAATTATGACAGACATTAGGATTCTTATCCATGCATGACAACATTAGGTTAGTTTTATTCCTTTTCAACCCTAGGCTTTTTAGAGCTTCTTTCTCTTCTTATCTCAAAACAATTCAAAAATACGGTAATAAGGTTAATCGATGTCGTACGTTACGAGCCTTAAGCTATTTGAGAAAGGGTTGCTGGAGAGCTTCTTTCCAGTAGTCTGGCTGCTTAGTGTGGCACCCTTTGGGTGACACGCGACGTAGTCACTCTCAAATCATAGTCTCTAGTACGTCAGAGATTGCACACAAACTAAAAAACACTTCTTTCGTAAAAGATTCAAAACAAACATCAAAGTGTCATTTTTGTCCGCTTGGACTCTTAATCAAGAAAAACCCTTTTTGAAGGTAATAAAAAACAGTCAGACAAGCTGGTGTCTTCCGTAGCCCGAACTACGTTTGCTCTGATCTTTCATGCTGTATGAAAGTACGTAGGCATAGGATGTCGTATCCTAGCGAGCAACCTTCCCCTCCTTTCCCGTAGGTAGGCGAACTACGTTGACTCTGATTTCTCGTTTCAGACGGGAATACGTAGGCATAAAGTGTGATACTTTGCCGAGTCATTTTCTTTTCTTTTTAACCCAGACCTATAGAGTAGATATAATAACAATTCGTACTAGAAAACAAGCGTGGATCCCGTCGAGTACGGCGGACGTGAGGGGTGCTAATACCTTCCCCTTGCGTAATCGACTCCCGAATCCAGGATTTGGTTGCGATGACCATTCCTTTCCCGTTTTGCGTTAGGTTTACTCTGGGTGTTTCCTTTCCCTTTTGTGGGATAAATAACGCACGGTGGCGACTCTTCTGTTATAGCCGGCGCCGACTTTCGCAGTAGCGACAAGGTCTCTCTCTTCTTTCAACCCTTTAGCATACCTTCTAATAGATAGATTAACAAATAACACACATTTAAAACAAGAGGTTCCTGTCGAGTACTACAGATACTTAGGATGCTAACACCTTCCCTAGGTATAACCAACCCCCGAACCGTAGATCTCCCCGCATTGTGTTTATGATGCAAAATTAGGTTTTTCTTTCTTTAACCTTTCCTTTGAATAAATCAAAAACCGATTATGAATTTAAAGATTTGCGATTCAAGTTAATTTGATAGCTTGATATCTGATTCTCACTGCAACAGAAATTACGACTTCACTGGGGATATGCCTTGACTTTTGAGGGTTACCCCTAACTTGTTTATATGTTACTTGTTGAATATCTGTTTGTATATATGTTTATATGACTGTATTTGCTTGGGTTCTATGTTGTTGTGAGATAAGTCCTATACCCTAACTTGAGCGTACTTATGACAGGAAGGTGATATATTTGAGAAGGCTTATAGGGAGTGATTTCCGACCAAGCTGACTTGAGAATCACTGCTTAGTTGAGGCCCTCTCGAGAATAGTGTTGTTAAACGAATATTCGTGAAGACATCATTACTTTCGACCTAGGAGCCTGTGATACTGGGAACCTTTAGTTACACTTAACACAACTTTGGCATTTCTTAATGCGTAGTGCAATGACTATGAGAGAGTAGTCCCAAAGTAGTTGATACGTGACACTACACTCAAAAGAGGTTCTCTTAAGAATATTGTTAACCATTGAATATTCGGGAAATTGATAATATCCGAAAGATGGATTGATGACTTTTGGGCACCTCTTAGAACCCATGTTCTGCAGGTACAATAACCCTTAGTACATACCCTTCGGGATGGGTAGACCATGAATCCATGACCCTCTAACCTAGTCCTTTATTTGTATACCTGTATATGTGAATATCTGTGTATGTGTGTTTCTGCATCCATCCATTCAAGCATTCATCACATCTCGTTTTCAAGGAATTAAATTGTCAGTCATTTGCAAATTCGATAAAGATCTTGAATTTAAATAAAACTTTTTCTAGTTTTCCTAAAAAAAACATTTTCAACTTGCCATTGAAATCCTTAAAACCATCGCATTGCATTGCATTCTTGTCTTTGCATGTGCATTTTTCTTCCATTTTTCTCATCATGTTCTCTCGCCTTTCAGTTCTTTCACCCTGAGTCCTCTGCAGCAGTACAACACCAGAGCTCGAGCTCGTAAGAAGATGGCGGAACAAAATCAAGAACTTGATCGCATTAGTAATGAATTAGAAGACCTTCGGGGAAGTGTGGGACAGATTATGGAGATGCTACAGGTTATACGTGCGAAGATGGATACTCAGCCCACTGTTGTTTCTGAGATCGCCAATACTGTTGTGGATCCTCAACCATCTATTGTTACTACCGCAAGTGTACCTCCATATGGTCTTCCACCAGGTTTTGTGCCGGCACCTACTGCAGTTCCTATTGCTCAACAAGTTTAACACGCTGCTCCTTTGGTTACAGAAACCTCTCAGGTGATTCCAACTTTTGCGCCAGCTTCCGTTTATACCCATGTACAACCATACTTCAATGAGTATCAACTAGTATATGATGTCCTTAACATGAAAGAAGATGAAGATGAACATCATGAGAAACTCAGAGAAAATGTGGAAATTATTGATAAAAGGTTGAGAATAATGGAAGGAGATCAAATCTTTGGTGCTGCTGCCAGAGAAGTGTGTCTTGTATCTAGTCTAGTTATCCCTCCAAAGTTCAAAACTCCTAGATTTGATCACTATGAAGGAGCTACATGTCCAAAGAGTCATCTAATCATGTATTGCCATAAAACGGATGCTCATGTTGATAATGATAAGCTGATGACTCACTGCTTCCAAGACAGTTTGAAGGATGCTTCATCAAAGTGGTATTTAAGTCTGGATCAGTCTCGCATTAAAAGTTTCCAAGATCTATCAGATGCATTTATCAAACATTACAATTACAATATGGATCTGGCTCCTGACCGAAGGCAATTACTGAGTATATCCCAAAAGAGTTATGAATCATTCAAGGAATACGCCCAGAGATGGAGAGAGATCTCTTTGCAAGTAGAACCTCCTTTGACTGAAAAAGAGTTAGCTGACTGGTTTGTTGACATTATCCGTCCTGAATTTTACGAAAGAATGGTTGGTAGTCTGATTGCAAATTTTTCTGATATTGTTGTTGTTGGTGTGAAGGTAGAATTAGGTCTGAAGAGTGGAAAAATGTCAAGTACTGCTGGTAGTTCAAGCTCCATCAAAGATCATGCTAAGAAGCCTTCATTTAGTTCTCACAAGAAGAAAGAGGGTGAAACTAATGCGGTGATATCAAGCAAAATAAGAAATCCACCTTGGCAACATCATCAAAACTATGTTTAACAACAAGGTTACCCTATTCAGTTCGCTCAACAACCGTATGTAGCTGTTATTACACCTGCTTTTAGTCAACAAGTTCCTGCATATTAGCCTGTGCAATCGGCTCCTGCTTATCAACCACCTGTCTATCAACCTTCTTCGGGTTATCAACCTGCACAAGCTCCATCCGATTATCAATGAGCGCCCAACGCTCTTGTCTATCAACAATCGAAGAATTAGGCACCTCACCAGAATATTCCTAACAGAAGGCATCATAAGCCATGTCCTCTTATTCCGATGACTTATACCGAGCTGTACCCTTCATTAGTACAACAAGGTCTGATAACTACAAGGGCTTTAGGTCCACCTTCTAATCCACTTCCAGCTAATTACAATCCCATTGCTCATTGCTTATTTCATAAAGGCGCACCTGGCCATAATCTAGAAAGTTGTTATGCTCTCAAGCACCTTGTAAGAGAGTTAATGGAGAAGAAGATCTTGTCTTTTGATTATCCTCAACCTAATTTTAAAAGCAATCCTTTGACTAATCATGCGTCTATTAACGCTATTGATGAGGTATCTGACGAGAGCCTAATTTTTGATGTTTTCCCAGATTAAGACTCCTCTCTAAATCTTCCATTCAAAGTTGTTTGAAGCGGGTTTAGTGAAGGTTTGCCATGATGATTATACAAATTGTGATGTCAGTATCAAAGGATGTATGATGGTTCAAAATGATGTTCAGAATTTGATCAATGATGGTTTCCTACAAGCGAGTAGTAAATTAAAGAAGGATGAAGTTGTTGTGATTGAGCCCGTCTTTAACCTACCTGAGCATAGTGCTAAAGTAATCATTTTTAATTTGCCAAAATCAAGTTCTACAGTACCCATTTTCAGTGCACTAAAGCCCGTGTTCAACATGCCAGAATTCGTTGTTACTTCTGCAGTTAATCAACCAAAGCTAGTGATCATTCAAAGGCCTAATCCTTTTCACTTCAGAGACTCTAAAGTTGTACCTTGGAATTATGATGTGACCATGATTGACAAAGAATCTGGGAACGTTATTCCGAGGGAAGAATTGTAGAGTGTTAGCGAAGATGTGACTAATGTAGTTGGGACAAGCAGGATGACACGAAGTGGTTGTATTTATACTCCTCACTTCAATGAGGTTCCGCCTAAGGAAACTGTTACCACTGTGCTTGCCAAAGATAAAGAAAAAGAAGTAGTTGCAAATGATGAAGATGCTGAGTTCTTGAGGATTATCAGAAAGAGTGATTATAACGTCATTGATCAGCTTCACTAGACTCCCTCTAAGATCTCAATCTTATCTTTGTTGATGAATTCACCTGCTCACCGAGCTGCATTACAAAAGTTGTTGGCTCAAGCTCATGTTGCCCAAGATATTACTACTGGTCAGTTTGATAGTGTAATTGCCAATATTACTGTCTGCAACACCCTGAGCTTCAGTAACGAGGAGTTACCAAGGGAAGGTCAGAATCACAATCGTACTTTACATGTGTCTGTGAAATGTCAGGAAGATAACTTATCAAGGGTGCTTGTAGATACCGGTTCCTCTCTAAATGTTTTACCTTAAAGGGTTCTTACCAAGTTGGCTTACAAAGAAACTGAGATGAGACCTACTTCTTTGATATTCAAGGCTTTTGATGGTTCCCGCAGAACTATAATTGGAGAAGTGGAGCTACCAATCTTGATTGGTCCGCATGTATTCAACATCACATTCCAAGTGTTGTACATAAACCCTAATTACAGTTGTTTACTTGGAAGGCCATGGTCCACATTGTTGATGCCGTAACTTCAACACTACATCAGAAGATGAAGTTTGTGATTGACGATCAGCTGGTAATTGTGCATGGCGAGGAAGACTTGATGGTAAGTAACCTGTCTTCATTCCGTTATATAGAGGTTGACAAGGATGCTTTAGAAACTTCTTTTCAAGTACTTGAGATAGCCAATGTTGTCCTGTTGGAAGTCAAAGAATCAGTGGGCAAGAGTAATTCATCTTTCGCATCTTTCAAGAGCACTAGGTCAATAATCGAAGGAGGTATACCCGAAGGTTGGGGAGAGGTGATAAATGTCAAGACAAAGGTGGATCGTCATGGGTTGGGTTACAAACCAACTAATGATAGAGCTCCTACATTCGTCAAAGGTCGTCCGAAGACTGTCCAAGAAGTGTTTGTCAGCGGAGGTTTCCAGGTCAATGTTGTCGAAGATGATAATAAAGACGAAGACCTGAGCAATCTGGTATTCAAGTGTGATGTAGCTTTGGACAATTGGGAAACAATAGAGATCCTAGTGATTTTTCCTTTGTCAAAGTAATTTATTTGTCTTTTATTTGTTATTTTCAAAAATTCCATAATCGTGCCCAAGGCTACTAAATTATTTTGTAGGGCCACATTTTCACTTTCAAATGATTATCAATAAATGCCTTTTGTTAAATTCTCGTTGTTTCATTTACCATTTTTTTGCTTTTACCTTTAAAAAGAAATCGACAATCTTTTAAAACTAAAAAAAAAAAAAGAACATTTCTTTCTCTTGCATTTGTCTTTGCACATTTAATAAAATAAGCCTTCCAAACATGCAGAATTACCCCAAACCTTGTTGAATCTGATGAACCTGCTTTCACTCTTAACTTTGATTCGCCCATTTATCAAGATGAAGATGAGGGTGAGGAAGATTTTGAAGTTCCCACTGAACTGGCAAGATTGGTTGAGTATGACTACACTGAACTTCAACCACATAAAGTGTAGATAAATCTGATTAATCTTGGCACTGATGAAGAAAAGAAAGAGGTCAAGATTGGTACACCACTTGAGGATGATGTCAAGCAAAGATTGATCAAGCTTCTAGAGGAATATGTTGATGTGTTTGCATGGTCGTATCAAGATATGCATAGTTTAGACACTGATATTGTTGTTCATAAGTTGCCACTTAAATTAGAGTGCCCACCTGTAAAGCAGAAACTTCGAAGAACCAGACCTGACATGGCTTTGAAGATTTGAGATGAGGTTAGGAAACAAATCAACGCAGGTTTTCTAATAGTTGCAAAGTACCCCGAATGGGTAGCCAACATTGTGCCAGTGCCCAAAAAGGACAGTAAAGTCAGAATGTGTGTAGACTATAGGGATTTGAACAAAGCAAGCCTGAAGGACGATTTCCCTCTGCCGCATATTGATACACTTGTGGATAATACAACCAGTTTTGTAGTTTTCTCTTTTATGTATGGTTTCTCTGGTTATAATCAAATCAAGATGGACCTTGCTGATAGAGAAAAGACTACATTCATTACTCATTGGGGAACCTATTACTACAAAGTTATGTCCTTCAGTTTGAAGAACGCAGGGGCAACATATCAAAGAGCTATGGTCGCTCTCTTTCATGATATGATGCATAAAGAGATCGAAGTGTATGTTGTTGATATGATTGCTAAATCCCAAAATAAGGAGGACCATTTATATCATTTGCTGAAGCTATTTGAACGACTCAGAAAATACCAGTTGAAACTAAATCCAGCTAAGTGTACTTTTGGTGTTAGATCTGGAAAATTACTTGGATTTATCGTCAACCAATGAGGAATTGAAGTAGACCCTGATAAAGTCTGAGTCATTCAAGAAATGCCAGCTTCGCAAACTGAAACACAAGTCAGATGTTTTCTTGGACGCCTGAACTATATCTCCAGATTCATTTCCAATATGACTGCTACATGTGAACCAATATTCAAGTTACTCTGCAAGGGCCAGATTATTTACTGGAATTCTGATTGTCAGCAAGCATTTGAGAAGATCAAGGGTTACTTGCAAGAGCCTCCTATCTTGATTCCTCCTTGTCGCAACTGCGAAAAACACCCGGCAGAAAAACAGAAGAGTCACCACCGAACGTTATTTATCCCAAATAGAGGGAAAGGAAATGATCAAAGAAAACCTGAAGAACGGGAAAAGACAAGGTCATCGCAACCAAATTTTGGGTTCGGGAGTCGGTTACACAAGGGGAAGGTATTAGCACCCCTCACGTCTGTTGTCCTCAACGAGATCCACGCTTGTTGTCTAATCAAAGGGTATGTTTATCTATAAGCTACTGCTAAACGAAAACGAGAGAAAAAGAAAAAAAGAAAGAGACTCGATAGGACATCACCGCCCTATGCCTACGTATTCCCTCGTGCAATGGGAAAGTCAGAGTCAACATAGTTCAGAAAACTACGGGTGATGAGGGGAAGGTTGCTCGCCAAGACATCGTCATCTTGTGCCTATGTATCCTTATCTGGTATGAGAAATCAGAGCAAGCTTAGTTCGGGTAAACTAGATCACAGGTAGGTTAAGTGTTTTTTAAGAGTGACGTTAAGTTCCCATTCCAACAGTTAGGGACGATGCCTGTTTGCGGTAGAACGAAAAAGTAACATACTCTTTTCTGAAAATGAAGTTTGAAACAACGACCCCGAAGGATAAAAGGTTTGAGTTTTGTTTGTGAGTTTTAGTGAAGTGAATTGGTTTGTTTGAGATTTACGTTGCACTAAAGACTATGACATAGGAACAAATGCGTCGCATATCGCCCCCAGACGAGGCGTACACTAAGCACTCTAGACAAGTGATATGAGACCCCCACTCATCATTTCCCACGTACTCAAGGCCCGTAGCGTACAACATTCATCGTATTTATTAGATGAGTTAGAATGGCTTTAAGATGAGAAAAGAGACGCACGGAAGGTCTAAGGGAAATTCGGCCCTAACGTTGTCATGCAAAATGGTCCTAAAGTCGGGATGCGAAAGGAGATTCTATTCTAATGTTAGCATGCAAAAGATGGACCTAAGGTTGAGATTAAAAGGGACTAGCCTACTTGTTATCATGCATGGATTAAACTCCTAATGTCTATCTTACTCCAAATTTAATAGGAAATTAAATTGGAATAATAATCCTAAGGGAGCATGTAAAGACAAGGCAAAAAGAAAGAAAACAAAGTAAAAACAACAGCTACAACAGCGCCTCCTGCATAAGACAACAATAAAATCCAGCACACAAGCAAGGCAACATATAACAGCACATGTTTCAGCACAAAAATAGGTGTAAAAAGCCAGGCAGCAAGCAAGTAAATCAAAGACAGCTTGCAAGTTCAAAGCATGGACAACTGTGGAAAGTAGGGCAACAAGCATGTTTGAATGCAATTAATCAAATGCAAACACCAATCATGGGTAGATATCATGCAATATGCTTCAACAATCAAACATAATCGATCAACAATAATGCATCAACAAGAATCATCAAGATAAACATGTTCTTTTCAAATTAAATTGGACGATCAACCGATCAAACAAACATGCAACGAAGCGGAAACAGAAACAAATGCAATCATGCATCACGATGTTCATTAACATAATCATCAATGATCATCAATTAACATGTTATAAACAAACAAGTGAAATGATCATCCACCAAACAAATCACATGAACATGTTAAACATTCAAAACGGAAATCAAAAGTTGCGCGTCGAAGAATCGAGATCAAACATTCAAGAATAATGAAATATGTCAAAAACAATTCATTTAAATGCATCATATCAATCCATGAGGTTTACATGTGAAAAGGAGCTCAAACAAGCAAAAAAAAAATGCAAAAATGCAAAAAATAGGCAATCTGCCCAGAGTAACGGGTTACCTGATGGGATAAGGTAACCGGTTACCCTATATAAGGTAATCGGTTACTTGATGAAAAACAACCCAGAAACGTGAAATTTGATAAGGTAACCGGTTACCCTATATAAGGTAATTGGTTACCACTGAGCATAAACTAGAAAATCAGCTTTTAAAATTAGTTTTCAGCATCAAACAATTTCTCCAATCATCCATATGAACATGATATCAATCAAGCACGAAATTATCATTAAGAAACAGCGATCAAACATCATGTAAACATAATCAAACACTGAAATCACAAATCACCAAGATCCAAATCATCAAAATGGATCAAAAAGCAACAAAAGCCATGGATCTACATTGTGATTACTCAAATAAGCTCAAAATTGGATTAGATCTAGAATTCACCAACCTTCAAAGCCGAGATTTTCTTTGGTATATGTTGATTCACTTGAAACTAGCAGATCCAAGCAAGAAACCCATAGGTTCTTCAAGATCCAAGAGTTTCCTTGTGGTAGAAATGAAGAACAAGCAAGATCAATCAAAATAATCCACAAAAAGCACTTCCAATCTAGCTTCCAAGTTCAGATCCCGAACCAAACAAAATTTGAATGGTGAATTGGAGATAATGGAGATGAATGATGGAGGTTTAGCTCTAGAATTCTATGATTCTAATGAAGAATCAAAGAACTCAAGTGAAAAAGCTTTAATGGAGGTTTTGGGAGTGAAAAAGTGGAGAGAAAATTGAGAGAGAATTCTTAAGAATGAGTGTGAAATCTGAAAATGAAAGTTCTCCTCTTGAGGTTTGGAGAAAATTCAATTAAATAAGCTCTAGGCTTGGAATTAAAATATGGTTTTGAGTGTGGATTAGCATTTGGAATGGAAATTAGGAGTGAAATTAGAAATGGAGTGTTTGAAATTTGGAGGGAAATGGTGAAAATTGAAACAATTCTAGATCCTTCCAAATATGATCAAGTGAAATCAATGGTTAAGAATGATTGGAAATTGCACATGCTGAAAATTCAAATTCTTTGGCCAATTTCGTTTGAAGTAACTGGTTACCCTATATGCAGTAATTGGTTACCGCATTCAAACATGCCCATATTGGCGCCATATGGAGGGAATCCTGTACAACTTCTTGTTGCCACCTGTTCTGAGCTCCGTTAAGCCTCTGAAACTTGCTCTTGAATATCATAATTGTGAGAACGCCTAAGATAACCTGTGTATTGTATCCTGAGCTGAAAATTAACCTGCTGAAAAAAAATAAAATCGACCGCTCGATCGATGGGCAAAATAAATGCCTGAGCCTCTTATGCTTACCGTTTGAACTCTTGCACTAAAAGGGAACCCTGAGCCATAGAAATACCTTGATCCCATGCCTCAAGAAAAAATGCTATGATATGCTGAAATGCAAAATGCAAAGAAACATAAGCCAGTTACGGTTAAAATGAAAGGGCAAATTTTGGGGTGCTACACTCCTGTTCCTGGAAGACCATTTTTCATGTATCTAACTGTTCTTGAGAAGTCTATGGGTTGCGTACTAGGTCAACACGATGAGACTAGACAAAAAGAACATGCCATATATTATTTGAGTAAGAAGTTTACTAATTGTGAAAGCCATTATTCATTTTTGGAAAAGACTTGTTGTGCGTTAGCATGGGCTGCTAGACGTCTCAGATAATACATGATCTGTCACACTACTTTTTTAATCTCGAAAATGGATCCAATAAAGTATATTTTTTAAAAGCCTGCTCAGACTGGAAGGCTTGCCCGTTGGCATATGTTGTTATCTGAGTATGACATCCAGTATGTGACTTAGAAAGCTATTAAAGGAAGTATCTTGTCAGATTATCTTGCAGACCAACTGGTTGAAGATTATAAGCCTTTAAAGTTTGACTTTCCTGACGAAGATATTATGTTGATAAAGAAATACTATGAAGATCTAGGACCAGATGAGGGCCCTGAGCTTGGTTCCCGCTGGAAGATGATGTTTGATGGTTCCTCTAATTACAATGGACATGGCATATGCGCCATTCTGATGAATCCAAATTGTGTCTACACTCCATTTACATCCAGATTATGTTTTGAATGTACCAACAATATTGTCGAGTATGAAGCTTGTATTCTAGGTCTCGAAGCAGCAATTGTCCTTCGAATCAAAATTCTTGAAGTGAGTGGAGATTCAGTGTAACACCGATTTCTACCCCACGAATTAAATGGCAAAATATTCACATTTATCAGAGTAAAATATTAAACTCAATAAAAATCACCTCAAAGGGCGTACATTTCCCAATAAATCAAATATAAGTCAAAGCTCTATAAACAACGGGTTTTCCCAAAAGTTATAAAAAATTTCATCAAAAGGCAGCAGAACTCAAAAAGGCATAATCCAAAGTTTTCCTTACGCTGCAAGGAAATCAACATAACAAAAACATCAATAAAATAAGGTTTGACTCAAAGACCACAACCTGATGTTACACTATCAGAGCATGACCCTCTAAGTCAACCACAATTGCCAATGACCCAGAAACTTCAAATGTCATCGACGGCATCCACGGCTAAATCTGGTCATCTGCACGTTACCCGCATGGAGGCAACATTCAAACAGGCAGGGTGAGTAAAACGATTCATAATAATCAATGTAGGAAATCAATATATAAAACGACGTCATTTTCATATTCATCAATGGACATCAAATGCCACAACATCATAAATTACCCATGATCGTCACATAAATGCAAATGCAACAAGACTCATGCATGTGGTACCAATCATCACAGCTCGATGGACACTGGACCATCAACCCTCTATAGATCCCCATCAATAGGATCAATTCTACTCGAGAACCTGAGCATATCAAAATAACTCACATCCGCATAATGGGACTGAAGCCAAAGAAATCAAGGTCCTGAACCGAAGTCCGGATGCACATGAATGCATGATGCACATGTCAATAATCATCCTCATAATAACATCATAGGTGAATCATCATTCATCATAATCATCATCACCAAAAATTATGTCATTAGAGAATCATGAAAACTCATGGAGATATCATCATAGTTCATCAATCATTACATTATAGGAGTCATCATATAATCATGTACAAATCACATAGAGTTCACAGTCATACTCATATTAATTCATCAAAGAAATTACAACATCAAAACATTAAGGCATTGCTGCACAAGGTCAGAATTCACAAAACTCTGCTACGTTCGCTAGCAAGTTCGTTGTGCGAGTCTGGGGCAAGTTTCTTCGTTGTGCGAAGGATTCTTCACAGTGCGAGTCTAGGACAAGTTCGTTCGCTGTGCGAACAACACGATTAGAACAAAACACTATTACACACCAGAACCTAAAATCAACCCAAAAGTCCAACGATTTCCTTCCCCAATTCCCCCAAAACATCCCTAAAAAATCCCTAAGGTCCTACGGCGATAAAGGCACAAAATCTTACGACTTATTAGGCCAATCCCGTATCATATTCACGCCCTAATTCCTATATATCCTTATAACTACACTGCAGTCATTAGAGTTTCTCACTATCTAATTTCCCTATAGGGTTAAACAAATGTCAAACTAGATCTTTGGCCACAAAGGTCTAATTTCTTTAACCCAAATCAACCTCGAATCTATCAGGCCATCAGTTCAAATCTCTATACGGTTAAACCTCAAAAACAGGATTTGGCCACAAAGGCCTAATTCCCTTTATCTCGAAATCAGCCTCAAACCCTTTAAACCCTTAAATTGGCTTGATATACATTGAAATTATACATTGAAAACATTGAAGGCAATACTCCCCATATCTTATTTGCCGACTCTAAGCCTTCTCTTTGACTTTTAGAAAACCTTTCGAAGCTCTTGCCTCAAACCTCTTCCTCAGAGCTTTGGCCTCAATTTCTTTTCACGGTCTAACAATAATGAATCCTAATCCCATCAAAATTCCTTTTTGTTAAACCTAACCTTGGGCCTTAAAATTGGGCTTTCCAATATTACCCTCACTAACTCCTTCTCAATTGTCCAATTTGCCCTAGTTTAACTTATATTTATTTAAATTAATAATAATACCAATATATTCATATTATATACTATTATTTAAATAAATAACTTAAAAATCCATAATTCTACATATTTCACACCAACCGCCGAAAAATACCAAAAATACGAATATTCATATTTAAATAAATTAAATAAATATTCCAATAAATTTGGGGTGTTACATTCAGCTTTGGTGATTTATCAAGTCGAAGGTGAATGGGAAATCAGAGATGAGAAACTGATCCCATATAGAGCTTACATTGTTGAAATGATTGAGTACTTTGACGAGATCACTTTCAAACATGTTCCGAGGACTGAAAATCATATTGTCGATGCTCTAGCCATGTTAGCCTCAATGTGGAAAGTCAAATTCGTTAATGAAGCTACACTTATCAGGATTGAAAGGAAGACTGAGCCAGCCCACTGTCAACTAGTTGAAGAAGAAACTGATGACAAGCCTTGGTTCCACGACATCAAGAATTATCTGC
This sequence comes from Lathyrus sativus, assembly GCA_963859935.3. Lineage (NCBI taxonomy): Eukaryota > Viridiplantae > Streptophyta > Magnoliopsida > Fabales > Fabaceae > Lathyrus > Lathyrus sativus. The sequence goes on from OZ012741.1 coordinate 519,731,189, forward strand.
TAAATCAGGAGTATCCAGCTGATGCTACTAATCTTGACAAAAAGACTCTGAGAAGATTAGCATCCAAATTCTTCCTCAACAATGATGTGTTGTACAAAAGAAACCATGACATGGTCCTGCTTAGATGTGTTGGCAGACGTGAAGCAGACATGTTACTTCAAGAAATTCATGAGGGAACCTTTGGAACTCACGCCAACGGTTATGCTATGTCTAAGAAGATTTTGAGAGTGGGTATTACTGGTTAAACATGGAATCTGATTGCATTCAATATGCAAGAAAATGCCATAAGTGCCAAATTTATGCCGATAAGGTGCACGTGCCTCCAACACAGTTGAATATTTTATCATCACCGTGGCCTTTCTCAATGTGGGGCATTGACATGATTAGGGCAATTGAACCAAAAGCTTCCAACGGCCACTGATTCATTTTGGTCGCCATCGACTATTTTACAAAATGGGTAGAAGTTGCTTCTTATGCCAATGTAACCAAGCAAGTGGTTGTCCTCTTTCTCAAGAAAGAGATTATTTTCCGTTATGGAATTCCAAGTCGAATCATAATAGATAATGGGACCAATTTGAACAATAAAACCATGAAGGAGTTGTGTGAAAGTTTCAAGATTGCACACCATAATTCCTCTCCTTACCGTCCTAAAATGAATGGAGTTGTTGAAGCTGCAAATAAAAACATTAAGAAAATCCTGCAAAAGATGGCAAAAACTTACAAAGATTGACATGAAATTCTACCATTTGCCTTGCACGGATACAAAACTTAAGTGCGAACTTCAATAGGGGAAACCCCTTTCTCATTAGTGTATGGGATGGACACAGTTCTCCCCATCGAAAAAGAAATACCGTCCTTGAGGGTACTGGTGGAAACCAAGCTTGATGAAGCAGAATGGGTCCAAGAAAGATTTGACCAGCTGAACCTCATAGACGAGAAGCGCATGACTGCGATGTGTCATGGTCAATTGTACCAGAAAAGGATGAAGAGACCCTTTGACAAGAAAGTTTGAATTCGAGAATTTCGAGAAGGAGAAGTTGTACTAAAGAAGATCTTGCCATTTCACAAAGACATGCGTTGGAAATGGATGCCAAACTATGAAGGCCAATTTATTGTAAAGACAGTTGTCGCAACGCGAAAAATAACCGGCGAAAAAAACAGAGTCGCCATCAAACTTTATTTATCCCAACAAGGAAAGGGAAACATTGAGAAAACCTCAAAAGGGAAAAGACATGGTTTCGCAACCAAATCCTATGTTCGGGAGTCGATTACGCGAGAGGAAGGGATTAACATCCCTCGCGTCCGTTGTACTCCGGGATCCACGCTTGTTGTTCTAATCATAGGGTATGTTAATCTAAAGCCTATTGCTAAGCAGAAACTAAACAAAAGGTGACTCGATAGGGCAGCATTGTCCTATGCCTACGTATTCCCTCGTGCAACGGGAAAGTCTGAGTCAACGTAGTTCGGAGGACTACAGGTGAATGAGGGGGATAGTACTCGTAAAGACTTCGCCGTCTTGTGCCTACGTATCCTTATTCAGACGAGAATGAGGAAGTCAGAGCAGTCGTAGTTCGTCCTACGGTTGGTTGATGTCTTTTATGAACGATGCTAAACTCACGTTCTAGCAGTTAGGGTCGATGCCTGTTTGTGGTAGAACGTGTAAGAGCAAGATTTGTCTCTATAGGATAATCTCTATGTTTTGATGATAACAATTGAGTATTTGTGAAAGAACCATTTTATGGTTTAATGTTTGTTATGTGCAGGTCATATTAAATTAAATATATTAGACCAAACAAACATAAGCAACGTGTGCAGCTAGTAACTTATGGAGTTACTTAGTGTGACGTCATGAAGCGCATGTGAGAAGCTAGTTTGCTTATGCATCTGATCACCATCAGTAAAGAACCAAGGGTGATGGATATTGCAGTTGCAATGCTCCTGTGGTTTCTGCTCTGAAGAAGTGCATCTGATCTGAAAGCAAATGAAGCTCAGTGAAGAAGCAAGTTTGTTTCTACATCTGATCATGTCAAATAAAGAATCAAGGATGCTGGATATTGCAGTTGCAATGCATCTATAGATTCTGCTCTGAGTTATGCATCTGATCTGGAAGCTAACGAGAGTCTCTGAAGAGTGAGTCCTCTGAAGAACAAAGTGATGAAGACTCTGATGACTTAATGTTCTGAAGGCTGAAGGCTCTGAAGACCAAGTGCGTCAAGACTCTGAAGACTGGTTCTGAAGGTCAAGACTCTGAAGACTCTGAAGACTTTGAAGACAGGCTCTGAAGGTCAAGACTCTGAAGACAGGTTCTGAAGGTCAAGACTCTGAAGAAATGTTCTGAAGGTCAAGGCTCTGAAGATTTTGAAGACATGGTTTCTGAAGAATTAGTCATGAAGATTCTCAAGATTGTTTCAGAGGAAACTTAGTTCTTGGAATGCTGAAAACTGGATTCTGAAGTGGAAGATTGTGTCAGAAGAAGATTCATCCAGATGTAAGACATGTTACATCAGATAAGTTGTTGCTGTTCAAATCTGATAAATCATGTGCTTATGGAAAAGGACAAGAAAGTGGTGTCATCCAACACGTGCTCATTCTATCCGTTGGAATATGACCGTTGGAAATAGAAAGGACTTTTCTATCCTCACAACGTCATTCTTGGAAGCACTATAAAAGGAAAAATCATTTGTTTATTCAAAAAGAGCTGAAGCATTGGATTAGCTCTTGCGTTGTTGCGCTACTGCTACTGCTGCAAAGAAAAGAAAAGCTTAAATGAAAAGAAACCTTAGTGCTCACAAACAGAAAAGCTTTTAAGCATATAGAAACTGTTTTAATAATCTCTTAGAGAGTTATTATTAGAATTAGTTTTTGTATTAAGAAGCAAGGAGTTGTTGCTCATTACTTGCTATGTGCTAACCTTGGAGTTATTAGCTTGCTAGGAAGCACCATCGTAATCTCCGACAACACAAAAATTCTATTTTAGAATTAGTGGTTCCTCAAGTGATCTAGTGAAGATCAGTATACTTGAGATGACAAGTGACAGTAGTCATTTGTGGAAATCCTAATAGAAGATCTTTAGTGATCAGATTCTATTAAGGTGTCAATGAACGTTATATCCTTGGGGATCCCTGAACGTGTCATTGTCAAATTGTTAGTCACTTGCAGTTAGCTTGTGCATCTGTAATCAGTTCGGTTATAGTGGATTAAGTCCTTAATTGATTAAGGCGAAATCACCTTGGAAGGGTGAACTGGATTAGCTTGAGAGTTGCTCAAGTGAACCAGGATATATGATGTGTTCTTTACTTATACTTTATTATTTATGCTTCCGCAATGTATTTAATATAAGCACATAAAAGCATCAAGTGAAGAAGAAGATAAGAAAAGGAAAAAGTTTTTATTTAGGCATAAACCCAATTCAATCCCCCCCCCCTTTCTTGTGTTTATTTCTCACCTTCAGAACGGAGGTAACTTGCCCTTTGTGAAAAAACGTTCTGGAGGAAATCCCGAAGGATAAAATAGTTTGATTTTGTTTCATGAATTTTAAAGAAGTGGATTGACTTTATTCGTGATGTGCATCATACACATTGCTTTTATTAAGTATCTTGATTTAATTCGAGAGAGGAGGGAGAGACTCAAGGGATAAAAGGAAAATCTAAGGGAGACTCGGTCCTAGATGTTGTCATGCCAAATGGTCCTATAGTTGAGGTAGAAATTTTGAAAAATCTCCTGAAACTAAAAGTTAAAATATAAACCATTAGTCATTATAAATCTATGAGAAAGAATAGTTATAAAGGTAGAAAAGAGTAATGCAAAATTATTTGTTAGGTGTAATAAAAATATGTAAAGAAATTTTGATGTGACTATGAGTTTATACATGTGAGAGAGATTTGTGAGGGCTTTTATGTCCAATAATTTTTTGTGAAGAGAATTTGAGGTAGTTGATTTTTGAATTGTTAATATCAATACAAATAAATCAAATAATAATAATAATAATAGTAATGAGCAAATTTAAAAAGAAAAACCATCAGATAATTATCATCATATGGTTGAAGAAGAAAAAAAACTAAATTAAAGTAAAATTAAAGAACTGTAAAAATTTGATACCTTTTAAACTCTCCAAAATTTTTGTGTGAAAAACCCTGTGTAACTGTGTTAGTGAGAGTGTCTGAAAACTTGTGTCTAAAGTTATGAGAAGAAAAGACTCTATTTATAAGAAAAATTATGGTTAAAAAAAGGAGGAAATCAATTGGATCAATAAAATAATCAAAAGCTCAAAAATCAATTTTAATTGATTTTGATTTTATGAATTATTGTATCAATCATATTGATTCATTCTAAAATTAAAAATATTATAAAAAGAACAAAATCTTTTCTAATATTTTTTATTTTATAATTTTTTGAACATTTTTATGAATAACATAGAAAAAATGAAAAAAAAAAATATATTTTAAAAAATACCTTAAATAAAATATGAAAATAATAATTAAATAATTAAAAAAACTATTTCGTGATTTTTTTAAATCAAAATAGAGAAGTTAGAATAAAAATTAAAGAGAAAAATACAAAAAGTGAAGAAGGTGAGATTTGAACTCTTAACCTCTTACACTCACAACTCCTTACACATAGTCTCTTGTCAATTGTATCATTTTATTCATTCAAAATAAAGTGGCACTAGAAACTATGTAAAGCGTGGACAACATTTAGGGTACACCATTAATTATCCTATTTATTTATTCTAAATAATTAGACAAAACTATAAAAATAATTGGAACCCAAATAAATAAAAGTCAGACGCTCAAGTGCTCGAAAAAATAAACCGAGTACACCAAAATAATCAGTACGAAACGTATGACTCATAAAAATACAACATTTAGTCAGATTTTAAAATAATTTTTGACCCGTTAAAATACTCAAACTAATCAAAATACAACTAAAAATGTTCAAAAAATTAAAACCAACATGTCAGGTTAAACTACCGAAACATAGATTAATATAATTGACGTCTACATGCTCGATTTTAAAATTTCTCGTCCACCGATTTTATGCACCATTGAGATTCAGTTTGACCGGTCCGTCTATAAAACTGAGAAATTATTCCGGTGACATTTTAGGCACTATGCGAGATAAAATGCGTGCTATGCAAAGTAAAAATAAAGTCGAATGAATGAAAAGTTTAAAAATTCAAATACCCGAACAAAATCATGACTGAATAACCACACTTGACTTGAAACCGAAATTTATGCCCTTGAGTGCACACTGATCTTCTTGAGAAATCATGACAAAGACGAACTCCATATCTGATGATCCTCGGTAAAAAAGATAATCATGACATTGGAAACTCACCCTTTATCTCAACTCGAGTGAGATAGCCAAATAAATCACCTCTGAATAGGGAAAACTCAAATCACAGGAAAATGTCTTGATCCCATGTCTTTAGGAGCTCAATGAATGCAAGGTTATGCCCTAATGGGAAATGTACATGAACGTGAAACACAAGTCAGTTGTGGTTAAAAATAAGAGGGAAAATTTTGGGGTACAACAGTTGCCCCTCTTCAATCAACTTAAACCTGAAAGTGTGGAAGTAACAACTTTCAGGTATTCTAGGTAGAAGGAGATTGAATACTGAAAGAACTCTAAAATTTGCATTCTGTCGGGGTGGAGACGAATCCTCTGAGGAATACAACTAACGAAATTACTGATGAAAATTGAGAAATAGAAACTATATACTCAACGCAACCAAGAGTTTGGGAATTAGTATGAACAAAGTAGAAATTTATACGGACGAGTATTGATGAAACTGAAATAAACACGGACGAGTATTTAAAAATATAAGATCAATACGGACGAGTATTGATGAAATTGAAACAAACACGTACGAGTGTTGAAAGATCACGACGAGTGTCTAAATACGACTGAGTATTAATGAAACTGAAATAACCACGGACAAGTGTTGAAAGATCAGGACGAATGTCTAAATACGGACGAGTACTGAAGAAATTGAAACAAACACAGACGAGTGTTGAAAATTCTACGATTGATATGGACGAGTAAACATGGACGAGTGTCGAAGATCACGACGAGTGTCTAAGATCAATACAGACGAGTATTGAGGAAACTGAAACAAACACGGACGAGTGTTAAAAGAGCACGACGAGTATCAATATGGACGAGTAAACACGAACGAGTGTCGAAGATCACGATGAGTGTCTAGGATCAATACGGATGAGTATTGAGGAAACTGAAATAAACACAAACGAGTGTTAAAAGAGCACGACGAGTGTCTAAAAATCTAAAATCAATATGGACGAGTAAACATGGACGAGTGTCATAGATCACGACGAGTGTCTAAGATTAATACGTACGAGTATTGAGGAAACTAAAACAAACACGGACGAGTGTTGAAAGATCACGACGAGTGTCTAAAATTCTACGATTGATACAGACGAGTAAATAAAGACGAGTGTCGAAGATCACGACGAATGTCTAATATCAATACGGACTAGTATTAAGGAAACTAAAATAAGCACGGACCAGTGTTAAAAGATCAATACGAACAAGTATTGATGAGAACTGAAACAAACACAGACGAGTTTCGTAGGATCACGGACGAGGGTCTAAATACAGACGAGTATTAATGAAAATGAAATAACCACCGACGAGTGTTGAAAGATCATGACGAGTGTCTAAAAATGTAAGATCAATATGGACGTGTATTGAGGAAACTGAAACAAACACGGACGAGTGCTGAAAGATCTTGACGAGTGTCTAAATACGGACGAGTATTATTGAAATTGAGATAATCACTGACGAGTGTTGAAAGACCACAACGAGTGTCTAAGTACGGATGAGTATTACTAAAATAACCACAGACGAGTTCTAAAAGATCACAACGAGTGTCTAAATACGAACGAGTACAAACACGGACGAGTGTTGAAATATCACGACGAGTGTCTAAATATGGACGAGTACAAACACGGACGAGTGTTGAAATATCACGACGAGTGTCTAAAAATATACGATCAATACAGACGAGTATTGAGGAAACTAAAGCAAGCATGAGCGAGTGTTGAAGAGCACGATGAATGTCTAAAATCTAAGATCAATGCGAACAAGTATTGATGAAATTGAAGTGAACACAGACGAGTGTATAAAAATTTAGGATCAATATAAATGAGTATTAATGAGAATGAAACAAACAAGGACGAGTTAACGAAACTATTGAGATTAACAACATCTAATAATCGAAAGATGGATGAAAGAGTCAAGAATGAACTGTTGAAAGAATTTGAGGGGATAATGGAATCTTAGATAGATGACTCTGCTAGGGAATGACGATCAAAGGGTAAGATCGACAAGTCAACTCGCCTAAGGATTGGTTAGAACACTTTCTTGGGGATAAAGCTAAACGACCTCTTCTGAGTTACACCATTTTCTACTGGGGATGGGTTTGGAAAAGAGGGCGTCAAGCTTGGCTTATGCCTCAGATGCATATTTGAAATTTTTCCATGGCGTAATGCTCCATACAGATGGGAATGCTACACATTATGAGGTTGCAATGTAATGATGCTTATGATATGCAAAAGATACTCCACCGAGAGAAGTGCTGCAAAACTAAAGCCAACTCTGCTTGGAAGGACAAACCGGACTATCTTTGGAGTCATAACCAACTTAAATTTCCTCTTTACGGGAACACCCATGTAGTAGAGGAATGCTAGGGAAATAACACCAAGACTATAATCTTCCCACATTCTGTGAGAATAAATACCACCTCCGTCAGATGACTGCCAATGAAGATTAGGTTTTAACTTGTTGATGATGCCAAGAACCGTCGGGCCTTGGGCTACGGAGAATGATGGCCTTGCCGAGGAAGTATCATTAGAACCAACTTTTTTGTGGAGAATACGAAATCATGAGACTCCTCTAGGGAAACTACACTTTTCGATCTTGATAAGGAATACATATACCAATACTCTGTGGGAAGGGAAACTCCACTAAGGATACCACATGTTAGTTATCGATATGGATCTTGTGATGTGACAAATTGTGCCCCAGTATGGCATAACATATGAAGGAACCTGCCACAAGAGGTATTATGAAAATTTGAAGTACTCTGCCCCAATATGTACTCTGGAGATGTGACTCTGATTAACCATCCTCTGGAGAAGATAACTTCTCTCGCTCTTGAAGTGGCGAGCCTTGCAATAATTCTGCCCCCGTCTGATTGATCTTTAAGAGGTTCGCGAAATCTCGACCTGATTGATCTTTACAGAAGATCAAATCCAATCCAACCACTCTTGTCAAAAGCAGGGTTTTGGGTAGTCTTAGTTATTAGGGTTAGTAGGTGTCGTTGGATTCAATGTAACTCTTCCGTATTGCCAATTTCAATTGTAATACTCCATGGAGCTTCGCCATTAGCAAGCTACCATTCTTCAATAAAATTAGACTTTTTCCTATTCAATTTTGACATTTTTATGCTTTCTCTACTTTTTCTTGTTATGCAAAATGTTATTTGTTAATAATATTTTTGAAAGTGAAAAGTTTTCAAACATAAAACCATTTTTGAAAATGCATTGAAAAGAATATGAATTTGCTTTTACTTGTGGAAAAATCTGAAGAAAATCATTGTTCCCCAAAAAGTCTTAATGTTGCAGAAGCACTTTTAGACCAGATTCAGCAAAATTCCGATTGAAGCATAAACTGACATTACATCTTGGACGGATCCTGTAATCATGAGTGATTTTCCAGACTACAGAGAATCTCCCCAGTATCTGCCACATGATACATATCTACTTATGTTGAGGATTAACTCCCTAGTGGAATCATTTGTGCCTCACTGAAGTTACTCTATAAGCTGCCTCAGCTCCATACCTCCCAAACGAAATGGGTATTTATTTTATCCCTTACGAAGTCTTTAATCCTGGATGACTCTCCCCAGTGAACAGGTTTTCTTTAATAAGAAATTCATATTCATGATGAAAATCCCCCAAGTGAAGTCATGATGTTATATTCCCAAGTTGAATGTTCTTCTCCCCAGAGAAATGTGGAACTTTGAAGCAAGATTATTGGTTCTGCCTATGACTTTCTATCCATCTCTTAAATAGAAATATCCTCCTTGCAGAGTTTGACTGAGTACCCCGTCGAGATGTTTATTTCATCTCCTTTTTACTTCTCCTTGTTGGTTTTGTCAGCATAAACATAAGCATCAGCATAAGCATGACATACATACATACATTCATTCATACATATGCATAGCATCAGAATGGTTTTTATCCTTGTTGTCTTTTGTAGTTTACTTTGGATGTGGTTACCGCCAAGTAATTGGGTTTGTCCTTTCTCTCCAAGTAAAGTTATCAACTTTAGGCATAAAATACCTACTCTTACAATTTCCCCATAAAGTTTAACCCTCATGGATGATGGTTATTTCAGTTATCTTTTCCATGTCTGGATAAGATAATTCCCATTCTAGATCATTCCTCAATGGTTGGAGTATTGTTTGACCGTTTCTTTCTAGGTTATCCCTATATTGAACTTTGGTCCTTGGAGATTATGCTAAACCTTTTAGGTCGTCGAACCTAGCTGGAGTGTGCATTATTTTGCACTATATACCTCAGGAAGAATCATTTACAAATCCTCATTATCGATAAGTGGCAGTCTCACCCGAGAAGCTTATCATTTTACCACATCGGTAAATGACAATCTCACCCGAGAAGCTTATCATTTTACCACACCGATAAGTGGCAGTCTCGCCTGAGAAGCTTATCCCATTTCATTATGACCAGCAACAAGTGGTAGTCTCCCTCGAGAAGCTTGTTCCCTATTACTTTTTCCAGATAAGTGGCAGTCTCTCCTGAGAAGCTTATCATTGTTATCCGTATCCCCAGATAAGTGACAACCTCTTTCTTTGAGAAACTTATCCTTTCTTAGTGGCATGTAAGTCCCTTTTGACGATAAGTGGCAGTCTCTTTTGAGAAGCTTATCAGGGCGTTTCTCCATGAAGTCCAATTATTTTGGTATACAGAAGAGTCAACTACCCTGTATCTTTCCTGATGTTTCCTGAAGATCCCGTTTGATCTCTTCGTTTAAAGAATTTCCAGAAGCTGAGATGTTATTTCTTGTCTGAAAATTCTAGCATTTGTTTGCACGATCCTACTGCCATATGGATCCCGCTTTACCTTTTGTCCTAGAGTGTCAACCGGTCACACTTGAACCTGTTGAGTAACTACTCTGGATATTCCCCAGTGGAAGTCGTATTTCCGGTTCTATCTCCATTGAGGATCCTTTGTTGTCTTTCTTTCTAAAGTGTCAACTGGTCATGCTTGAACCTATTGATCTATTACTTCAGATTTCCTCAGATTACTTCTGTTCCCCAGTGTGTTGTCATCTCCAGTGAGTGGTTACTCATCGTGTTGGCTTTGTCCCTGTTTATTTGTTTTCATCTGTATTTTTCATTTATCATTCCATCATGCTCATCATATTAGAATTCATAGCATGTCAGCATTTTTAGTTAGTCTCGTTTGTCCATAGCATCGCATGTCATTGCATATAAGGGCAAAAATTTCGGCTATCTATATTTAAATACCTTCCACCATGATTCACGAGGGTTCCCATCACTCATATCATCCGGTGAAGATATTTCAATAGGGGCAACTGATGTACCCCAAATTTTACCTTTAGATTCCTTGATCATCTATATATTATCTTAGGTGAATCATACATGCATAGCTAACCCATTTACTAGACTTTGTTTGTTTGTTTTCATTTGCGAATATAGGTTATTTGAAGAAGATTCAGAGATCATAAAGGCATTGTCTATACTGTTATACCCTTTGCAAGTTGTGTTGAATCTTTGTGAAGATGAAGAAGGGATACTTTCATTCTTATGGCCCTTCAATTTACACAAGGTCAGTTCTCTCCAAGGTTTCATAGAGGATTAGGTCTTTTGGCCATTTGGTTTCAAGGATGACTATTCGAGAACTGTCTAAAATCCCTGCGGTATGGTATTACAAATGGTATATGCATTATCAAAGGTTTTCCACAGGGGCATAGTTTAAATTTATTCACGGAGTTGGATCAGTAGCCAGGAGGGAAAGTTTGGACTTTTGTTAGTTTGTGAATCAGGCTTTGAAAATTTTATCCATGGACGGAAGAGTGGAATTAAGACTTAATCTGAAGAATGTTACGAATAAGTCCTTAAGACGATCAAAGGTCATGCCTCAAGGAATGTTCAAGCTAATTCGTGCCATTAAATGGGATTTAATTTATTTCAAGTTGAATTTTATACCGTATTTCAATTTGGTTTCAAGCTTCGTTTCTAAAATCATGATCGAATGCATCCCGAATCCTGAAACTCATACATCTCCAAGCCGATGTCGAGAATATCACGCTTTAATTTACAAAGATTAAATGTGTTTTAGAATTAAGGAACTAAAGAGTTACTTCATTTGTGGATATAAAATCTTGAAGTAGGTTTGGGGTTAGAATTTCTCAAAAGACTCATGAAAATCAATTGGGTTCATTTTAAATTCAAGTCATGAGAAATTTCTTATTCAACCTACAAACTCAAGAAGGTTTGCATTTGCCTTGGATCATGTTTAGTCCTGGAACTCAATAAATACTAGTTTCCAAGACTTTTCATAAATAAAGAGATACAAATTTCGTTTTTTCTTAAGGTGTACCAAAGCTCATCACCATTCAACTACGAAGATCATTTTAAAATAAGGGTGAGTTACGTGATTAAAAGGTTTGAATCACATCAATTTAAATTCATATGGTCCATTCAAAAATTATATGTGTAAGACATTATATTTTATGATCATGAGCTTTATGAAAGTTCGAGGGAGCTGACCCTCAAAGCTATCCTCATACTTGTAAGTGAAGGATACAATGCATATTTTTTACATCAATCTAAATCCTTCCCTCATTGATTAGGGAGTTGTGTAAGTCAAGAGGGTATGCTAGGAAATTCAGATACAACAACTGTTCGGTTTCATTTTGTTTACATTTTTCTCTCAAAGTAGATATGCAAAGTTGTCAATTTTTGTACAGAATTCAAATCATGGAAATTCAAACATAATTGAACCCTTTTAGTTTACTCTGGAGAGTATTTTCCCACACTCTAACAACCCGTCCAAGACAACAAAGAAACAAATTAATTCAAAACTATTTCTAAGTTATTTTTCTCGAGTTGCCGAAGCCATTTGAGAACTCAGAGTAGGATCATTGTGGCGTGGCTTTCAAACAGGATTGGAGTAAATTTTTTTCCAGTAATCCTGCTAGCATGTCCTCTAAAGACTCAGTTGCCTTTAGTTTGCCGCTTCCACCAACGACACCTCCAATAGCTAAGTGTAGCGTTTCTCTTTTTCGCCCATTCAGCCATCAACCGTTAATGAGCAACGACCTTGAAGTTTGAGGCTCCATATGGATTGAAGGTGTAGTTATTTAGTTGGCTTCATGAGGATTATGGAGAGCAACATGGATAAAAGACCTGCAAACAACCACAAACTATGCATCAACATCGAAATCTAATAGACACAATTGCATCGAAGTAAAATTGGACTAAGAGAAAAGAAAATTGAGAGTGCTAACTCACCTTTAAGCCATAAAAGGCATGCTACCGTGTAAAAGCATGGATGATGGGGAGGTGAAGATTATAACGGCGTAAAAAACTCTAGCTCTTGAAACACAACCAGTATTCACCAAAACACCTTTAAGACGTGATCAATTGAATACTGAAGGTCCCCAAAGCACATAAAGAGCATGAAGTTGCGAGAAACCAGTTTGTCTTTACCTTCCAAAACAAGCCTTAGACATATTCCTGTGAGTTTCAATCATCATACAAATTCATTTCTATCCAAAACAATCAGTCAACCCTCATCATACAAAATCTAGAGTTTATTTTGTTGCCAAAATAGAGTTTCAACATGTTTTGAGACAGAAATTTTGTTTCCAAAACAAGATGGCTATATTATCAGACAAGATCAAATCGAATCATAAATTGGCAAAAGGCATTCAAGAGTTATCCAAAAACAATACCCAACATGTTTTATTTAAAATGGAAACCACATTCAAGATGTTTAGATGTCAATTAAATCCAAGAACCTATAAATATTAGGGTAAACTGGACAATAGGAGAACAAAAAGAGATTCACATACCCATACCCTCATTTTCATATACAGACCAAGAGAACAAGAGAATTAGATAAAAGGGTTAAGTCTTATCTTTAGGAATTACCAACATCGTCGAGTCGCCGCTTGCGTTAAAGCTCTCAAAGTTTCATCAGAAGCCACATTCAAAGTCGTCGTAACTTCACACAATGTTAAAGCATCCGTATTTCTCCAATCTCGCCGCCGATTAACAAAAACATCCGTGTGAAACCTCAATCGGTAACCTTTCTGTTCCTTTGTCTTGACGCAAGTTCAATTTCACACGATATTTGGTTTGGTAACAATAAGAAATTCAAGAGAGAGTGAGAGCCGAGAATGGGAGATCATTAAGGAAGAGAGTGGAAGAAGGCGAATTACGAGGTGATTAATGTGCGAGGGAGATGAATCCGAGAGAGAAAAGGGAGTTAGGTTTTCTAATGCATTTGTTTCTCATCTAATTTTGGGAACAAGGAAATGTTGTTAAGCGTTGGGTCGGGTGGGCTTGACCACCATCGGCCCAACATTTTAGTCCTTTTTTTATGTTTATTTTATCGTTTTTTGTTTTTTGAAAAAAAAAATGTGCCTGGCCCAGATGTTCTAAGAAAAAAAAGAGGATTACCGGTCCAAACCTTTTATTAATTATTTTTTCGTTTTTGTTGGTTTTTTTAAGGACACAGGCCTTAGGCCCATGTTGGTTCAAAATAAAAACATTTATATTTTATTGTCATAATTTGAAGTTTTGTTAAATATTTATTTAATTGATTGTTAATTAAATTTTCATTTATTTAACTTCAAATTAAATCCTAATTTAATTAATAGTTTTTTTTTTAATTTTAGATTTATCTTAACATTTTTAATTCTAAATATATATATTGTGTTGATATCTAGACTTGTCTTTGTGGAAGTGTTCAGTCACGACAATCATCCATCGTTGATATCTAGACTTGTCTTTGTGGAAGTGTTCAGTCACGACAATCATCCATCGTTGATTCGAGTACTTTGGCTTGTTTTTTTATGTATAACGTGTAGTTATTTGTTCATTTGTGCTTTTATTTATATGATTGCTTACCTTCATTTCTAAAGGAAAGACTCTCATCCCGTTGACTGCCATGTCAAATTCTAAAATTTCAAATTCTACCGATTATCCTAGTCGTAGGATAGGAGTCCCCGTGCTCCACTTAATGTCCTACCATGGACTTTCTCATTTTCTTTCCTTCATCCTAGCCTTAGGATCAGGATCGCCATACTCCATGTAAGTTCTTGTCATGGATACTTACTTACCTATCTTTCAACATTCAACGTAGATTTGGAGTCGCCGCACTCCATGTAAGTGTCTCACTATGAGTACTTACTTCCCCTTGGAGCCTTGACCACAGTCAAGAAGTTTCTCACTCTCTTTGAGGGGAACTATGAATACTCTGATTCCATTCCCGTCGGGATACGTAGGCACAAGATGTGATTTCTTGCCGAGTATACTTAGGACTAACCCCTTAGGTCTCTCTCTTCTTTCAACTCTTTAGCATACCTTCTAACAGATAGATTAACAAATAAAGCACATTTAAAATAAGAGGTTCCTGTAGAGTACTGCAGATACTTAGGATGCTAACACCTTCCCTAGGTATAACCAACCCTCGAACCCTAGATCTTCCCGTATTGTGTTTACGGTGCAAAATTAGGTTTTTCTTTCTTTAACATTTCCTTCGGATAAATCAAAGACTGGTTGTGAATTTAAAGATTTGCGATTCAAGTTAATTTGATAGCTTGATATCTAATTCTTGCCGCAATAGAACGACATTAAGATGCTAGCGCAGGACTCATTGGAAGAAATCGACCTAGGAGACGGGGTAACCAGAAGGCCGACGTATGTTAGCGCTATTCTCAACCCATAACTTAAGGTCGAAGTCATCGAATTACTGCAAGATTTTAAAGATTGTTTCACCTGGGACTATGATGAGATGCCTGGTTTGAGGAGAGAGTTGGTTGAACACAAGTTTCCAATCAAGCCTGGGAAGAAGCCAGTCAAACAGAATCCAAGACAGTTTTCCCCAGAAATCCTCTCAAAGATAAAAGAAGAAGTCGAAAGACTCCTTCGATGCAAGTTCATTCGTACTTCCAAGTATGTCGAATGGTTGGCTAACATTATGCTGGTCATTAAAAAGAATGGTTCTTTAAGAGTTTTCATAGACTTTAGAGATCTAAATTATGCAACTCCAAAGGACGAGTATTCTATGCCTGTGGCAGAAATGCTAGTCGATTCCTCCGCAGAACATGAGTATCTCAGTATGTTGGATGGATACTCTGGTTATAACCAAATATTCATTACTGAAGATGATGTCCCCAAAACAGCTTTTCGATGTCCTAGAGCCTTAGGCACCTATGAATGGGTAGTGATGGCTTTTGACCTTAAAAATTCTGGGGCAACATATCAACGAGCAATAAAGTCAATCTTCCATGATTATATAAAGACTTTCATGCAAATATATACTGATGATATTGTAGTTAAGTCTATTTTAGGGAAGAGTCACCTGGACCATCTTCGACAATCCTTTGAGAGGATGAGAAGATATGGTCTTAAAATGAATCCTCTTAAGTGTGCGTTTTGTGTGCAGGCAGGGGGTTTTCTAGGCTTTGTGGTCCACAAGAAGGGGATCAAGATTAACCAAAACAAAACCAAAGCCATCATGGAAGCAAACGCGTCATCGACAAAAAAGGAGATGCAATCACTGCTGGGCAAGATAAACTTCTTGAGAAGGTTCATATCGAACCTAAGCGGAAAAACGCAGGCCTTTTCACCATTTCTTTGATTCAACAAAGAGGGGTTCGAATGGCGGAAAGATCAACAAGGAGCCTTCAACAAAATCAAGGACTACCTGAGTCATCCTCCATTTCTTTCACCGCCTTGTAGGAATAGAAGTATGAGGTTGTACATAGTTGCGTTAGAAAAAACTTTAGGGAGTATGTTGGCTCAAGAGGATGAGAATGGCGTCGAAAGGGCCATCTACTACCTCAGTAGAGTTTTGAATGACACAGAAACTAGGTATAGCATGATAGAAAAATTATGCTTATACTTGTATTTCTCTTGTACAAAATTGAAGCAATATATAAAACCAGTTTATGTTTATGTTTATGTTTCGTCTCATTCTGATGTTATTAAACATATGCTATCTAAACATATCTTACATAGCTGAGTTGGTAAGTGAGCACTAGCATTGACTGAGTATTCTTTAACGTATAAGCCTTTAAAGGCGGTTAAAGGACAAGTGGTTGCAGACTTTATAGCCGACCACTCCATAAACGAAAGCACTTTGAATTACGTCGAACTGGAATCTTGGAAGTTATACTTCGACGACTCCAGCCACAAAGAGGGAACATGCATTGGCATGCTGATTATTTCGCCTGAAAAAATTCCAACAAAATTTAAGTACAAAGTCGAAGGACTTTGTTCCAACAACGAGGCTAAATATGAGGCCTTAATAGCAGGACTTGAAATTTTGTTAGAATTAGGGGCAACTCGAGTCGAAATAATGGGAGACTCAGAGTTGGTTATAAAACAAATTACAAAGGAGTACAAATGTATTAAGGAAATTCTTATCATGTACTTTGTAATAACCAACAGACTATTGAAAAACATTTAAAGTGGCAAACATTCGACATATACCTTGACTGAAGAATCAAGTGGCTAATGACTTAGCTCAGATTGCCTCTAGGTATAGGGTTTCGAAGGAAAACTTACAGGAGGCAATTGAAGCTAGAGGTAAAGTCATGTCTGTTGGATTACGTCCATCATATCTAGAAGTGACGAAGTTTGGATATGCTGATGAAGAAAATTTTGAGATCTTTGATAGACCTAAAATATATTGTTTATTTGACTCGATTTCGCATACGTTATTTAGTATTTTATTTATGTTTTCTTGTATTATGCCTTTGTTTTGTTTCTTTTTTAGGTTTTTGTATTTTCAAAGCTACTCGAGAAGAAATGAAGAAAAACAAGCTAAAAACCCTACTTTTTGAGGAATTGTACACATGGCTTCCACCATGGCGGGCGCCATAAGGGATGCCACACATTGGATAGAAGCCAACTGTTGACAACTGCCACGTCTCCCACTCCTCTCCACCCTAGTTCATGTGGCGGGCGCCACAAGGAGGTGGTGGGCGCCACCTTCACACGACCATTTCCCTCCCAAAAGGAGTTGGGGGGCATTCCTGTCTTTACCTGTATTTTCCTACCACTATAAATAGAAGATTTCTGTTTTATTTCAAATCATCCCAGCTTAGAGATAGAACTCAAGCCATAAATTTCACCTATTGTAAAGTGTAAACTTCTCACATCGAGGGGTTATCACACTGTGTAATCGAGTTTGGAGCACTTGGGTAGAAGTTAATCTTGCCGCCATTTTATTTCAGTCTTTTTACTTCCAGTTGTACAAGATTTTAAAGCCTCTCGTTTAGAGCAGGTTTTTGTCTATTTATTGCCTTTTATTTATTTACCCGCCTTTATTTCCCGCACCCTTTATTTCTCGCACCGCACTTTATTTATTTATTTACCCGCACTTTATCTACTCGCATTTATTTACCATGTTTATTTACTTTACCATGTCCGGCTA
This sequence comes from Lathyrus sativus, assembly GCA_963859935.3. NCBI lineage: Eukaryota > Viridiplantae > Streptophyta > Magnoliopsida > Fabales > Fabaceae > Lathyrus > Lathyrus sativus. The sequence continues at coordinate 519,748,930 of OZ012741.1, forward strand.
AATATTAAAGGCTAGGATGCGAGGATTATAGTTATAATTAGTATTCCACATGGTTGTCAGTAGAATTACTTAGGGGTTGTTTTAACTTTTTTAACACTTATTTTTTGTACTTAAAATCTGTTGGGTAAGATTGAAAGTCGTCCAACCTTTAGATAAATTTGGTTAGTTTTGACTGTTCCAAGGAAGCAAAAGTGCTTGGCTCAATCAATTAGGGATCTTTAATGTTTAAGAAAACTGATTTTAAAACTATTTTCAGACGCGTTTATGGATTTAAAGTCCGGTTCGCAAGAACCTCTTTTTGTTAGAAATTCCAGGTTAAAATACTTTTCGACTAAGTCAAGAAACTATATTTCTTAAAAATAGGTTTATTAATCCTAACGCAATGCACACCTTTTTATAAGTGACAATAAGAGGGGTCGATTAGGGATAAACTTGATTCTAAATACGCGAAAGCGACAGTTCCCGTTAAATTAGTTCTTTTCATGAGTAGAAAATATTACCCCATAAGGAATCCTATATGTACACATCTGGAATACTACGTAGCTATATGAATTGCATCTATGCTTGTTGCTTTATTATTGAACTTATTTTCGCACTTTACTTTTATTTCACACAATCCAATCCTTTATTTGATTTGCCTTAGATAAACACCATAACAATAGTAATTGATAGATTAACGTTTGGTCTCTGTGGGATCGATAATCTTTTATATTACTTTGACGCTATTCATGCACTTGCAAATCGCCCATCAAGTTTTTGGCGTTGTTGTCGGGGACCAATTACGTTAAAATTTCGTACCCTATTGTCACACCGTCTAGACTAAGGCTATACCCACCGGTCAATGCGAAGAAATCGCAGCACCGGTACCCTTATAGATCCTTTCGAGGAACCTGAACGTTACACTTGCGCTCGTATCTTATTTCGTAGAATTAAGAGAGCTATGGACACAGACCGTAACCAAAGACCCCTTAAGGATTTCGCCCAACCATCTAATGATGAACCTAGCTCTAGTATTGTGATCCACAATATTCCTGCCCACAATTTCGAGCTAAAACCATCCCTATTACAATTAGTGCAACAAAACCAATTTGCGGGACTTGCTACCGAGAACCCGAACCAACATTTAAAAACTTTTATCCAACTAGCTAACACTTTTAAAACTAATGGTGTTACTCCTGAGGCGATTAGGCTAAGATTATTCCCTTTTCCCTTAGAGACAAAGCCCTTACGTGGTTAGATTCCCTTCCATCCAATTCTATAACCACTTGGGAAGACCTTAGGAGAGTTTTTCTTGCTAGATATTTTCCCTCGAGCAAAACAGCTGTTCTTAGGAACCAAATTTACCCAAAACCAAGGTGAATCTCTCTTCGAGGCTTGGGAAAGATATAAAGACCTGTTGAAAATATGTCCACGCCATGGCCTGGAATCATGGCTAATCATTCACACCTTCTATAATGGACTTCGCTATACCACAAACATGACCATCGACGCCGCCGCAGGTGGCGCCCTGATGAATAAAACTTACCCTGAAGCTTGCGCTCTCATCGAGGATATGACCTAAAACGATTGTCAATGGGGGATAGAGAGAGCGACGATGGAAAAGAAAGAAGCCCAAGAAGGAATACATGAGATAAGTTCTATAGACATGATGCAAGCCAAAATAGACACTTTAGCCCTTAAAGTAGAACATATGTACGCGAACCCAGTAGCTGTAGCAGTAGTTTCAACTGAGTGCGAACTATGTAGTACTCAAGGACATCAATTGGCAGAATGCAATCTGCTAAACGAAACTCATTCAGGAGAGGTAAACTATACCAAAGGAAACCCATTTTCAAACACCTATAACCCTGGATGGAAGAATCACCCAAACTTTTCCTACAAAAATAACAACCTTATCCAAAACCCTGCACCTCCGAGACCGTCCGGTTATCAAGCTCAAAGATAAAACCCGCCTATGAAAGTTGTGCAACCTAAGCTGAAGCTTGAGAAAATCATGAAAAACTTTATTAAGGCTCAGACCCAGCAAAACAAAGAATTCCTAAACCAAAACATTCATGTGAATGAATTGATTACCCAATTAGGAACCAAAGTAGACCAAATAGTCACCTACAATAAGATGCTTGAAACCCAGATATCTCAAATAGCTTTAAAACAAGCTCCTGAGACTACACCCGGAGGACCGTTCCCTTGTCAACCTCAACAGAACCCCCGAGGGCAAGCCAATGCAATCACCTTACGGAGTGGGACCGCTTACGACGAACCGGTTAACCCGATATTAAGCGAACCCAAGACTCCTAAAGAAAGCGTGGTACCCATGAGCGAAGTAGAAGAACCAGTAGGATCTGAAAAGCAGAAGGATAAGGACAAAACTAACGAACCACCACCACCATATAAACCTCTCATACCCTATCCACAAAGACTAAAACAAACCAAGATTAATAACCAATATCAGAAATTTATCAAAGTCATAGAGAAACTTCATGTGGAAATCCCTTTCACAAAAGCCATCACCCAAATACCGTCATATGCAAAACTCCTTAAAGACATCCTTACCAATAAATGTAGACTTGACGATCCAAAACCCTTAGAATGCAATTCCATTCATGAAAATAAACTTGCCAAGAAGGAGAAAGATCCTGGAAATTTCTCCATACCTTGTATTTTGGGAAGTCATGTCATCAATAAAGCTTTTCTAGATTTAGGAGCTAGTGTAAGCCTTATGTCCCTGGCAGTTTTTGAAAGGTTAAAACTAGGAGAATTACAGCCTACGAAGATGTCACTTCAATTAGCCGACAGATTCGTCAAGTACCCGGTTGGCATATTGGAAGACGTCTCTGTTAGGATCGGTCAGTTATTTATTCCGACCGATTTTGTTGTCATGGACATTAAAGAAGATGATGATATTCCAATCCTTCTAAGCAGACCATTCTTATCAACTGCTGGAGCTATAATAGATGTTAAGAGAGGGAAGTTAACTTTTGAGGTAGGTGACGAACATATAGAATTCATTTTGTCGAATTTTCTTATGGCACCAGTGTTAGGAGATGCATGTTATGCCATAAACATCATCGATGAATGCGTTAGGGAGCTAGAATTAGAAGAAACCATCAGACTACCTTCAACCTTCATAAAGGAGGGTGATGGATTTATAGAACCCTACATTGATGATAACATGTATGAGTGTTTATCCCTTACCCCAGATCCTATACCTTGCCTTAAAAAACCAGCTTTAGAACTTCAGGAACTACCTAAGAATCTAAGATACAAATTCTTGGACGAAGAAATTAACCACCCAGTTATAGTCAGTGCTACCTTAAACAAGGAAGAAATGGACCAACTCTTATTTGTCTTACACAAATATCCCTCTGCCTTAGGATATAACATATCTGATCTAAAAGGTATAAGTCCATCTGTGTGCATGCACCGGATCTCACTCAAGAAAGACTCAAAACCCTCTAGAGAACATCAGAGAAGGATAAACCCTATAATGAGCGATGTTGTAAAGAAGGAAGTTCTCAAGTTACTAGAAGCATGTATAATTTATCAGATCTCAGATAGTAAGTGGGTAAGCCCTGTGCATGTAGTACCTAAGAAGGGAGGCATCACGGTCGTGCAGAACGAGAAAGGAGAACATGTAGCTAAACAGATAGAAGGAGGATGGCGTATGTGTATATATTATAGGAAATTAAACAAAGCTACTAGGAAAAAGCATTTTCCCTTACCATTTATAGACCAAATGCTGGAACGTTTGGCCAGACACTCCTATTTTTTCCACCTAGATGGATATTCAGGATTTTTCCAAATCCCCATACATCCAGAAGACCAAGAGAAAACTACCTTCACATGCCCTTATGGAATTTTCGCCTACAGGTGAATGCCTTTCGGTCTCTGTAACGCACCTGCTACTTTCCAACGTTGCATGATGGCGATCTTCGCAGATTACCTTGATGGCATTATGGAAGTATTCATGGAGGATTTCTCGGTGTGTGGATTTGATTTTAACAACTGTCTCGCTAACCTTGAGAAAATCCTAAAAAGATGTGTTGACGTCAACCTAGTGTTGAACTGGGAGAAATGTCACTTTATGGTCACCGAAGGTATAGTTTTGGGACATATAGTTTCCGAGAGAGGTATCGAAGTAGATAAAGCCAAAATAGAAGTAATTGAAAACCTTAAACCCTCTAACACTGTCAAAGAAGTCAGAAGTTTTCTTGGACACGCTGGTTTTTATCGGCGTTTTATTAAAGACTTCTCTAAAATAACCAAACCTTTAACCGGACTGCTAATGAAAGATGTCGAGTTTAACTTTGACGAAAAATGCCTGGAAGCATTTAACTTTCTAAAACAAGCCCTGATGTCGACACCCATCATTCAACCTCCAGATCGGGATGAATCGTTCAAAATCATGTGTGACGCTAGCGACTATGTTGTAGGAGTTATTCTAGGGCAAAGAAAGGATAAGAAATTACATGTTATATATTATGCCAGTAGAACCCTAGATGCTGCTCAGCTTAACTACGCTACCACAGAGAAAGAACTTCTTGTCGTAGTTTTCGCTATGGATAAGTTTCGATCTTATCTGGTAGGAGCCAAAATCATAGTTTATACAGACCATGTTGCCATCCGTTACTTATTGAGCAAGAAGGATGCCAAACCTAGGTTACTTCGATGGATACTCCTGTTACAGGAGTTTGATCTGGATATTAGAGACAAGAAAGGCACAGAAAATGTAGTTGCCGACCACCTTTCTAGGCTCGAGTATCTAAAACCAGACCCACTCCCCATTAATGATGATTTCACCTATGACAGGTTAATTGCTAGGATAGAAACCATAGAAGAAAGCAACCTAGAACCTTCTAAGAACCCTGAGAGATCTCTGGCAGTAAGCAACTTACCTTGGTACGAGATTTTGTAAATTACCTAGCTGCCGACATTATACCCCCTGATCTTAATTACCAGCAGAGAAAGAAGTTCTTTAGCGATGTAAGACACTTCTATTGGGACGAGCTGCTCCCTTTTAAGAGAGGCACGGACGGTATTTTCCGCCACTGCATCCCAGAAGAAGAAGTAAGAAAGATAATAGAACACTTCCACTCTGCACCTTATAGAGGACACTCTAGCACATCCAAAACTCATGCCAAGATTCTTAGAGCAAGCCTGTTTTAGCCAACAATGTGGCGTGATATACACACCTATATAGCCAAATGTGACCGGTGCCAGCACATTGGAAACATCTCAAGACGTGACGAAATACCTTTAAGGAACATTCAAGAGGTGGAACTCTTTGATGTTTGGGGCATAGACTTTATGGGACCATTTCCATCTTCCTTAGAAAACAAATACATCTTAGTTGCAGTTGATTACATGTCTAAATGGATCGAGGCAATAGCCACCCCCACCAACGACACACGTGGAGTCATTAAGCTATTTAAGAATCACATATTCCCTAGATTTGGAACTCCCCGTCTTGTTATCAGCGACAGTGGATCACATTTCATATCAAGAATCTTCGAAAAACTTTTAAGAAAATATGGAGTTAAGCATAGCATAGCGACACCTTATCACCCACAGACTAGTGGCCAAGTAGAAGTATCCAATAGAGAAATAAAACAAATCTTAGAAAAAATGGTCTCCATATCAAGAAAAGATTGGTCTCAAAAGTTGCAGGATGCACTATGGGCCTATAGAACCGCCTTCAAAACCCCTATTGGAACAACCCCTTACCAACTAGTCTATGGAAAATCTTGTCATCTCCCCTTTGAATTAGAACACAGGGCCTATTGGGCCATAAAAACCCTAAACTTTGACTATTTGACTGTTGGACAAAACCGCATCCTTGATTTGCATAAACTAGAAGAACTCCACCAATCCGCCTATGAAAATGCAATTATATATAAAGAAAGAACCAAGGTCTGGCACGATAAGAATATTGTAAAGAAATATTTTCATGTAGAAGACCCTATTCTCCTGTTCAACTCTAGATTACGACTCTTTCCTAGTAAGCTCCGTTTAAGGTGGACAGGTCCCTTTACAGTTACTAAAGTTTTACAATCAGGAGCAGTCGAGATCCATAACCAGTCATGTAGCCCATTCGTTGTAAACGGGCAGAGATTAAAACTCTACGAAGAAGGAGACATTTGCGACGATTACTCCAGCCATACCTTGATTGATCCACCATTGCCTACTTCAGACATATAGGTTTTGTTCGTCAAGCTAACAACGTTAAACATGCGCTGCCTGGTGTCGCTTGCGCGAAAATAAGGTGCCGGCATGACAGAAGAGTCGCCACCTTTCGTTATTTATCCCTCAGAGCGGGAAAGGAAACGATCGGAAAAACCTGACGAAAAAGGGTAAGACAAGGTCGTCGCAACCATTGTCTGGATTCGGGAGTCGGTTACGCAAGGGGAAGGTATTAGCACCCCTCACGTCCGTCGTACTCGACGGGATCCTCGCTTGTGTGTTTACTTGGACGGGTTGGTTATAATCTATCTACCTATCAAGGCTGGCTGAAAAAGAAAAGAAGAATGACTCGGCAAAGTGTCGCACTTTATGCCTACGTATTCCCGTCTGGAACGAGAAATCAGAGTCAACGTAGTTCGGCCTACGGGTGAAGGTGGGGAAGGTTGCTCGCTAGGATATCGCATCCTATGCCTACGTACTTTCATCTGGTATGAAAGATCAGAGCAAACGTAGTTCGGCTAACTACGGGTTATCTCCTGAAAGAAGTGTTTTTTTATTATGTTCGTGATTTCAATCGCACTAGAGACTAGGACCTGAGAGTGAATGCATCGCATGTCACCCAAAGGGTACCATACTAAACATCCCACCTCATATAGCTTAAGGCTCGTAACGTACGAAAAAAATCATTCATGATTACTGTATCTTAAACTGCTTCGAGATGAGAAGAGAACAGGCCCGACTAGGATGGAGACTATCAAGTCCTACTGTTATCATGCCATGGATTCATCCTATGGTTGAGGTTTAAACAGGGAACTCCTAGATGTTGTCATGCATAGGTTTCAACCTAAAAGTCTATCATCAAATCCTCATCAGAAGAAATGAGAGTCCTAAGGGATCATGTCAATGATACACCAAAACAGACAAAAGCATCAGCTTTAACAGTAAAATGCATGCAATGCAAGTGAGGGAGGAAATGTGTGTGGGGCTTCAGCCTCCACAAGCTCGTCTCGACCTCAAGCCAGTCATGAAATAACAGTAATCATACTGAAAATAAACAACATGTTGTCAAGCAATAACAGATAAGGGGAATGAAGTGCCATCAGGCAAACAAAACATGCATGCTAGAGAAAGAACCATCTACTCTCTAATCCTAACCCTAACACAGAATCTGAATCAAATCTAAGCAAAGCCCTAAAGCAAAACCTAACCAAAAGAAACCAATCCCAGTCTTCAAGCTTCAGAACAAGCTTGCCAAAGAAAGGGAGCTAAGTAAGCAGACTCATAGTGTCTTCCTCAGGAAAGCACTAGGAGGTGTATACTCAGGAGTCATATCCTACGTGGCTCAACCACTGTGATCAGTTTACATTCCTCCTCAGGAGAAACTAAACTCACAAGCAGGCTCCAACATCATTGGATATTTAGGAAATCCTATCTGAACTAGTGGAACTAAGTGAATAGACCCATAGGACCTTCCTCAGGAAAGTACTAGGAGGCTTCCACTTAGGAGTTGTATCCTATGTGGCTCAACAACTGTGATCAGTTTACATTCCTCCTCAGGAGAAATTAAACTCACAAGTTGGCTCCAACATCATTGGATACTTGAGAAATCCTAGATAAACTAAGGGAACTAAGTGAATAGACCCATAGGACCTTCCTCAGGAAAGTTCTAGGAGGCTTCCACTTAGGAAGCGTATCCCATGTGGCTCAACAACAGGTGATCAGTTTACATTCCTCCTCAGGAGAAATTAAACTCACAAGTTGGCTCCAACATCATTGGATACTTAAGAAAGAGGTGAGAAGAAAGAATGAAAGTCATTCATAGTGCCTTCCTCAGGAAAGTACCATGAACTTCCTTCAAACTTCAGGATCTCAAACCTCACAGACAGGGAAAAAGCCAAGCTCTGGGTCTCTGAGTCTTGATCTACAATCTTCTCTTCATCATGCTCTCCAACAAGATCTTCAAAACAACACAAGCCCCACAACAAATCCCCCAAAATAAACCCCAAAGATGAACAGATAACCACTGAACAGACCAAATCATCAGGCAACTTCAGAAAATACCTAAAAATACTAAACCAAGGGGGAAAAATCTAACAATTATTCACAAGGGTCTACAATATCTATCCATAACATCCACATATGCCCCTCCCCAAAAATCAAACAAAACTATCTAAAGAAAATGAATTTCCTCACCTATGCACAACCTAAACCCTAATTAGGATACCCTAATGCTACCCTAATTAAACTAATCAAATTTTAATCTAAAAATCTAGAAATACATCCTATGGGGAACTATGATTCAATATCTAATTACACAAAAAAGAGTGAGTTAAAAACCCTAAGGGAAAGGCCTAAACAAAATTCTACAAAATCATGATATCAAACTAAACATTATAAAAGCTATTTAAAAGAAAAATCTATTAAAAATATGAAAAGAAAATAAAATGGACATTTTATTTATCTATATTTTTCTAGACAGGTTTATTAGCATGTAGAAAAAAGAAGAATTAAAAAATATTAAATTTCCTATTTTATATGAATTTTTAAAGAACAAGAAAATATTAAAAGAATAAAAAATAAAAGAAAACAAAATAAAGGGGATGGGGGTGCAAATAGAAGGACACGCTAGTTGGTTTCATAATGGGCTGAAAAAAGAGGGGGTGCGCGTAGCAAAAAGATCAAAGCCCACACGGACTCACTAATCAAAACGACGGCGTTTTGATTTTAAAAATTCCCTCCAATTCTGATTAATCTGGGCCGTGAGATTGAGGGACAAAGTCAAATATTCAAATTTAATTAATGGTAGAGATTATCTCTTCTACCTTGGACACCTAGGGTTTCATAAATCCAGCCTCACACACGAATCTTCCATCATCCATAGCTCTCTCATCTCTCCACCATTTAACTCGATCCAAAAAACAAAATTGATCCTCTCACTGCCCTCTACACAGCCATGTCCATAGAATTCATTAAGACTCACTCCACAAAGAGTTACAAAGCGCGCAAGGTCTGGTACCATTTGTTTCACATGGATATGCATGGAAATGGAATGGGCTCATATTAACCTAGAATGATCTACATCTTATGAGGATTACACTAAGCTAAAGAACTAAGATTATAGTACACTAAGGCATGAATTCTTGCTCCCTAAACAGAAACGGCCATACAACAAACTTCCATGGAATGCTCTCATACTCATCACGATTCATCCCTAATTGGTCTCTATCATGTTTACCCTAACAACAAACCTTAACTATGCATAAATAATGAGATTCAAGAGAAAACGCATACCTTGCAAGTGATGATGGCTATGGTGTTTCTTCTCCAATCCAAGCCTTGGTACTTGCTACAAGTGATCTTCAATGGACCTATGTGCTTCTGTTTGCAGTGGTTCTTGATCACACTTCTTGAATCAACCTGGCCAATCCTTTATGCAAGTTGGAGTGATCACTTGGAATACATGAGCCAGCCACGAATTCTCTTCAATCTTTCTTGCCAAATACTCAATGTTGCTTGTAGATGATGATGATAATCAGAATTGTAGTGATTGATGAAGTTTCAATGGAGTTTGGGATTAAAATGCATTTTGGAGTGAAAGAATTGAAATGTGGTATGCAAACTCTAAGAATCACCAACCAATGCATGGAGTCACTCTAGGGCTTATATAGATGAGAATAGAAATGTCTAGAACTTTGGGGAACCTTCCATGAAGTTTCTAGAATGTATCACGTAATGAGAATTTGAATTTGTCATCTTGAGTGAATCCCATGCAATCTCATGATACATCATGCAATCTCACTTAATTTCTCCTCAAATGATATGGTGAAATGAAAACAAAGCCTTACAAGTCCTTGTGTAGCATTTTCCCACCTTTCCTTTTGATGCCTTAAAGTGCAAGTAACAAATTTACAAAGCAACTCCAATTTTTAAGCCTAAACTCAAAAATGTGGCTAAACCATTGTTTTTAAAATGATGTTTCCAATCAAAATTATATATTGGATGACCTATTTTGGATTCCTAGATCTTCCAAACCAATTTCCAATTCCAACTTTTTCAACTTATAAGCCATTTTTAGTTCATTTTGACCATTTTAAAATATCCATGCTCCATGCATTTCCAAACTCTCAAGACCTCTTATCTAGCCTTAAAATTCCATTTTGAACAACTTTCATGTTTTGAGTTTTTCCATTTGAGGCTTGGAAATAGGAGATATGGCCTTTGCTTAAAATGACCTATAACTGACAAATGACCAAAATACCCCTGTCTTGTTCAAACCATAAGTTGAGTTCCAAAAATCCTATCAAGGACTTCTACCACTCAAATTAAAGCTAAGAAGATGCCCTCCAACATTAATGTTGACCAAGAGATCATAGGAATCATCCTACTAGGGCAAAAGTTGTCTGCAAGTTGGGTGACTTTCAAGGACCCAGATTCACATACCTCTGCTGACCTGTAATTTGTCAAAACCATAACTTGAGCTCTGCAACTCCTATCAAGGACTTCCACCACTAAAATTAAAGCTAAGAACAAGCTCTACAACATTCATGTTGTGGGGAAGATGAGATATCAATCACATCTAGAGCTAAAACTGCCTGGAAGATAGGGATCAAATTAGGGTTTTTTCACTGACAATCCTCAGAAACCCTAACTCAAAACTTCTCAAACTCTTCAATCATGATGAGTTGGTCTAGGAATCCTCTTTATTACATATCTATGCATCATTCCATGATCTCATGGCCCTTGGATTAGGTCTCAACCTTCTCCAAATCTTCAGTTATCCTAGGGTTGACCCAGTCAAAAACCCTAATTCTACCATCCATGGTTGAATCTCCTGAATTCTTGCATAATGACCTCTCTGGGCTTCATGATGGCTATCAAGACATCTCATAGGCTTTCTCAAAACATCAAGTTCATTCTCAAAGTCTCAGAATCATCTGAGGAGCTCCCACAACTCTCAAGCTATGAAGCACACAAACCTGATTTCAACCCATTCCTCTGAGGATCTCTTGAACTTTCTGATGAAGGTATCCACTTTCAAACACTCAGTGAATAAATATTTGTTGGTTAAATTTTGGGGTGCAACAGCTGCCCCTATTCAAACGGCTTGAACCTGACTGGGTGAGAAGCGAACGGCTCTCAACCAATCAAGGTGCGAGACGATTGAATATCGGTAAACCCGAAAATTTGCCAACTGCGCGAGCACACGGTACTCTGCAGGGAACAAATCTTTGAATACTGCAACACTAGCCGCACGGCAACTAGCTGGAGAAATATCGATCCGACATCACCGTCAGTTATCCACATTAAATTCTTCTGACACTGCCTTCAGACAACCACAACACCCAACATTGCCGCTGGAAAAACACATCTGACAGAATACCCCGCATCGCCGCTGGAAAACTGAATCTGACATCGCCGTCGGAAACAAACATCGCTCTGGGAGACACTCGACATCGCCGTCGTACAAACATCATCTCTACTGGGGATTTACAGAGTCTGACCTCGCCGTCAAACAAACATTCAACCTCGCCGTCGAACACAAACCCGGTCCGGGAATCCGAAGTATACATCTCAAAGGTACAAAACCTGAGCTTGGGATGGAAACAAACACTTCCAACGGTACATATCCAAAGGTACGAAACCTGAGCTTGGAGTCAAACATATCCAAAGGTACGAAACCTGAGCTTGGATTCAAACACATCCAAAGGTACTAAACCTGAGCTTGGACGCAAACACATCCAAAGGTACTAAACCTGAGCTTGGACTCAAACATATCCAAAGGTACGAAACCTGAGCTTGGATTCAAACATATCCAAAGGTACTAAACCTGAGCTTGGACGCAAACATATCCAAAGGTACGAAACCTGAGCTTGGATTCAAACACATCCAAAGGTACTAAACCTGAGCTTGGAAGCAAACACATCCAAAGGTACTAAACCTGAGCTTGGAAGCAAACACATCCAAAGGTACTAAACCTGAGCTTGGACTCAAACATATCCAAAGGTACGAAACCTGAGCTTGGATTCAAACATATCCAAAGGTACTAAACCTGAGCTTGACATATCCAAAGGTACTAAACCTGAGCTTGGATTCAAACATATCCAAAGGTACGAAACCTGAGCTTGGAAGCAAACATATACGCTGCTATTCTCTTGACATCTTGTCAAGTTGTTGCTAAATAAAAGCAAACACGCCGGGTCACCAGACATAATCATCAAGTTAACAACTCTGTTGAGGAGAGAGGAATGAGGGCTCACCCAAACAATCCTGACGACTCACTGGGGAAAAGGAAGCAGGGTTCACCCAAACAACCTTGTAGACTTTGCTGCAGAACGACGAGAGAGTTCACCCAAACGACTTCAACAACTGCTGTGGAATAACGACAGAGTTCACTCAGACGATTCCTACCAACTTTACTAGGGAGCAAGTACTTCTGCACGGGGAAAGCGATAAATGCTCTGAACGGCTCTCTGGGGGAACGACCCTTCTAGGGAACATAGCCTTCAGGCTTCAGGACACTCATGTCATTAAGTCCTCAAACTCACGGGGATAAACAAACTTCGGCTTGCTGGGAAATCCTTCAGGATCCGCTTGGGGAAACATTCCATCTGCCAATCATGACTGTGCTTGGCTGGGGGATATCAATCTACCCGCCTGCTGCTGGGGAAGTGTCAACCACCTGCTGGGGAAAAGATCCTTACTCCGTTGGAGATTCCAAGAATTATTCTGGGCAACTCTTGCCGGGGACGCTACCGGGGAGCTCAAGAATCATCCTAAGCAAACCACTCGGGAAACTGTACTGAGATCTTAAGAATCATCTTAAGCAAACGACTCTGCTGAGGAATTCGAGGGTCGTCTTGAACTGACTTCGCTGGGGATCTCAAAAATCGTCTTGAGCGAGCGACTGTGGAAATTACACCGGGGTCTTAAGAATCATCTCAAGGAAGCGACCGTGGGGATTACACCGGGGTCTTTAAGAATCATCTTAAGAAAGCGACCTTGTTGGAGAGAATATCAGGAATCATCCTGAGCAACCGATCCTTCGGCCGAACACCTGTAAGGCAAGAATAATAATGACCTAGATCATGCTTATGATGCATATGCTTCTGCGCTATGCCCCACACGGTGGGAATGATATGTGTTTATGCTAAATGCCATGCAACGCTAAACGCTGTGCAGTGCTAAATGCTATGCAGTGTTAAATGCTATACAGTCATGCACAATGATGCGATCCCGTCAGCAAAATAAATGCTGGGGGGAGGAAACCCTTTTGTCAAGGAGCCAAAAACTCAGGTAGAGGAATCATCCTGCTGAGGAGAACGTGAACACGCCAATATCAATCGGCCTCTGCCTGGGGAACTGATCTTCTGGTTGACTGCTGCAGGGCAAACAACTTCAGCTGACTTCTGCAGGGGAACGAAGCTCTACGAGAACTTGGACCTGCTGATATCAATCGCGAGAATGAACTGCGCGGCCGCCTCGGCTACTCTTCTGGGGAGGATAACTCTGTGCGGAAACAACTTCAGCTGCTCCACACTCCACTGGGGAAAAACCAATCATGATCTGATCAACTTCCAAGGAACTCGGCTCTCTCGGGCATCTGCACACTCGGCTGGGGAAGGAGAAATCATTCTGCTTCGCAGGAGAGAGTGCGACTCTGGGGAAACACAGCATTAGCTGCCCCACGCTCTGCTGGGGAAAATCGATCATGATCTGATCAACTTCTAAGGATTCTGCTTTTCTGCGGACTCAGCCGGGGAGAGAAATCATTCTACTTCACTGGAGAGTACGACTCTGATGAGGGATTTCAATTCCGCTGGGGAAGAAAGAATCATCTGACTTTGGGGAAGAGAGTATGACTCTGCAGGGGAATATAACATCAGCTGTTCCACTGCTCTACTGGGGAAGAGGGAATCATCCCATCTCAGGAGAGAATACGGCTCTGGTGCGGAATCTCAATTCCACTGGAGACTTCCGTCCGGCACCATCAGTTACTGCATCCTTCGGCATACGAACAGCTTCCTACGAGACCTGCACTTGTGACCCGGTGCTTGGGGAGACACTTGCTTCGGTGACTTTACTGGGGAAAACACGAGCTTCGGCACCTGAACAATCCTCTGAAATCTGCACTTGTGACCCGGTGCTGGGGAAGACACCATTCTTCGGTGCTTGGCTCAGCTGGTGAGGTGACCTTCCTTCAGGATGCGTCTGCTTGGGGAAGAGAATCATCTCTGCCTGGTGGACATATCAATGCTCACTGCTCTGCGTTCAGATTCTGCGGAGGAGAGACTACTGAACTCTGCTGGAGAAGGAGGGCTCGCCCTGCTTCGGGGATACGCACGGCATATCCTCTGGAAGGTGCTACACCTGCAACAACACAAACAAACAGACAAGATACCCTCCTCAAAGGGGCCTATCAAGGTTATTATCTCGTGACAATGTTCAGTTAATCAATTGTTTCAACAATCAATGGGCCTAGGCCCGCAAGTTTATGTATGCGCATTTTATCAAAAAACATCGGCGTTTTCATTCGCAAACAAAAAAGATAAATGCTAAACAGACAAACAGAATTGCTGAATAATGTGCATTTTATTGATGATGAACCCCTGAATGGGCAAAAATGTTTTACAACAGAGGCAAGCTCCTGGAATGAGGAAGCCGCGCAAAAAGAAAACATAAATATGCATCAGTATATACAAATGTCGGCAACGGGGCGTAGACGAACACCATGAGTTGATCCCTCTAAGACCCACTCGACTTTGATACTTCTCCGATGCTTCAGCTTCGGAAGAGATTGATTCAGATAAACGGCCCTCAGGTCTTCCAAACCACTAAACAATGAAAGTCCACACGCGGAACGCAGTCATTTGCTTATTCAAATCCCTAACTTTTGCGTGAACCGCCCTTTACGGGTTTTCAGTTCACCGGGATACCCTTTTTTGCCGAAGCCGCCCAGTGTAGGTTTTCGACTTCGCGGGCGTACATTTTTTCAATATATCCCTAATTTTTGCCCGAACCTTTTATTCTGTTTTTGGTTCGCCGGGATGCCCCTTTTTTGCCTGGACTCTTTCTTCTTTTTTTTTGTCCAGCGGGTCTCTTTCAAGCAAAGTATTTTTTAACTGCGTCCGCGTTCACCGGGGATGCAAAATCTTCACCATCCATCGTGGATAACAACAAAGCTCCTCCTGAGAAGACCTTGCTGACGACATACGGCCCTTCGTAATTCGGAGTCCACTTGCCCCGGTGATCGGAGTGTGGCGGAAGAATCTTCTTCAGGACGAGATCACCTGTCTGAAAGCTTCTGGGACGCACCTTCTTATCATAAGCTTTCTTCATTCGGCTTTGGTACAGGCGACCAAATGCAATCGATGCTAACCTCTTCTCGTCCATCAGGCTGAGTTGGTTCAAGCGATTCGTAATCCATTCTGCCTCGTCGAGTTTCACATCAACCAAAACTCGCAAAGAAGGAATCTCCACTTCTAACGGCAGGACAACTTCCATACCGTACACCAAGGAGAAAGGAGTTGCCCCGGTCGACGTGCGCACCGTCGTACGATAACCGTGCAAGGCAAACGACAGCATCTTGTGCCAATCTTTATACGTCACAACCATCTTCTGAACAATCTTCTTGATGTTCTTGTTGGCCGCTTCAACAGCGCCATTCATCTTCGGCCGGTAAGGAGATGAGTTGTGGTGTTCAATCTTGAAGCTCTGGCACAGCTCCTTCA
The DNA here is from genome assembly GCA_963859935.3 of Lathyrus sativus. Taxonomy (NCBI): domain Eukaryota; kingdom Viridiplantae; phylum Streptophyta; class Magnoliopsida; order Fabales; family Fabaceae; genus Lathyrus; species Lathyrus sativus. The sequence goes on from OZ012741.1 coordinate 519,764,838, forward strand.
TCATCTTATTATTCAAATTCGAACCATTATCAGTAATGATCCGCTCGGGAATTCCATAGCGACAGATGATGTCCCTCTTTATGAATTTAGCTACCACCTGCTTGGTCACATTAGCGTACGAGGCTGCCTCCACCCATTTGGTGAAGTAGTCGATAGCTACCAGAATAAAACGATGACCATTGGATGCAGTGGGCTCGATCTTGCCTATCATGTCGATGCCCCACATGGAGAACGGCCAAGGGGAGGACATGACATTCAATGGGCACGGCGGCACATGAACCTTATCAGCATAAATCTGGCATTTGTGACATTTCTTCGCGAATCTGAAGCAATCCGACTCCATCGTCAGCCAGTAATATCCTGCTCTCATGATCTTTCTCGTCATGGCATGCCCGCCGGCGTGCGTACCAAATGTGCCCTCATGGACTTCTTCCATGAGCATACTTGCCTCTTTCTCATCTACACATCTGAGCAGCACGAGATCGTGGTTTCTCTTATACAGCACTCCATCAGGATTGAGATAAAAGTTTCCAGATAACCTCCTTAGAGTCTTCTTATCTTGGGTTGACGCACCTGCAGGATACTCCTTGGTCATAAGGAAGGTCTGGATATCGTGGAACCATGGCTTGCCGTCGTTGGCGTCCTCGATTGCAAACATAAACGCCGGTCTATCAAGACGCGAAAGTACAATTCTTGGAGCCTCATTCCAATAATTGACTTTATACATGGAAGCCAACGTGGCTAAGGCATCAGCCATCTGATTTTCAGTCCTGGGTACATGATGAAGTTCCACTCGATCGAAGAACGGAAGCAGCCTCCTGGCATAGTTCATGTACGACACTAAGTTCGTCTGACGAGTTTCCCACTCCCCTTTGATCTGATTGATTACAAGCGCTGAGTCACCATATATGTCTAGATTCTTGATTCTCAAATCAATTGCCTCTTCTAGACCCATAATACATGCTTCATACTCGGCTTCATTGTTGGTAACTGGAAACGTCAGTCTCGCAGTAAACGGGATATGGGACCCGTGAGGAGTCGTGATGATAGCCCCGATACCACTTCCATAGGAATTAACCGCTCCGTCGAATATCAATTTCCACTGAGACTTCCTATCTGGCCCCTCATCGGGCAATGGCTCATCGCAATCCTTCGCTTTGAGAAACATAATGTCCTCGTCAGGGAATTCGAACTTCATCGGCTGGTAGTCTTCGATTGGCTGTTCGGCAAGGTAATCAGACAATACGCTTCCCTTAATGGCTTTCTGAGAGACGTACTGAATATCATATTCTGTTAACACCATTTGCCATCTGGCAATCCTGCCCGAAAGAGCCTGCTTCTCGAAGACGTACTTGATCGGATCCATCTTCGAAATTAGCATAGTGGTGTGATTGAGCGTATACTGTCGCAGACGTTTGGCAGCCCAAGCTAGTGCACAACACGTCTTCTCCAGCATCGAGTATCGAGATTCACACTCAGTGAACTTTTTACTCAAATAATAAATGGCATGCTCTTTTTTGCCCGTCTCGTCGTGCTGACCGAGAACACACCCCATACTATTCTCCAGAACCGTCAGGTACATGATTAATGGCCGTCCAGCCACTGGGGGTATCAAGATTGGAGGTTCTTGAAGATACTGCTTTATTTTGTTGAATGCCTTATGGCAATCCTCATTCCAAGTAATCGCCTGATTTTTCTTTAAAAGCTTGAACATCGGTTCATAAGTGGCCGTGAGCTGAGAGATAAACCTTGCAATGTAGTTTATTCGGCCCAGGAAACCACGAACTTCTTTTTCCGTTTTCGGCGCTGGCATTTCTTGGATAGCTTTTATCTTCGCAGGATCAACTTCAATACCTCGCTCACTAACGATAAACCCCAATAACTTTCCGGACCGCACTCCGAAAGTGCACTTGTTAGGATTCAGCCTCAGCCTGAACTTCCTAAGCCTCTCAAACAGCTTCAACAAATTGACCAGATGCTCTTCCTCCGTTTGGGACTTTGCAATCATGTCATCAACATAGACCTCGATCTCATGATGAATCATGTCATGAAACAAAGTTACCATTGCTCGCTGGTAAGTGGCCCCTGCGTTCTTCAGACCGAAGGGCATTACCTTGTAGCAAAATGTGCCCCAGGGGGTAATGAACGTCGTTTTCTCCATGTCCTCCGGTGCCATCTTAATCTGATTGTAACCGGAGAAGCCATCCATGAACGAAAACACGGAAAACTGGGTTGTATTGTCGACCAACACATCGATATGAGGCAACGGGAAATCATCTTTAGGGCTCGCCCTATTCAAATCCCGATAATCGACGCACATGCGTACCTTACCGTCCTTCTTCGGTACAGGCACTATGTTGGCGACCCACGGAGGGTAGGTGGTAACGGCTAGAAATCCTGCGTCCAACTGCTTCTGGACTTCTTCTTTGATTTTTACAACCATGTCTGGTCTCGTCCTCCTAAGCTTCTGCTTGACTGGAGGGCAATCTTCTCGCAATGGCAAGCGATGAACCACGATATCAGTGTCAAGTCCGGGCATATCCTCATATGACCAAGCAAAGACGTCACTATACTCTCGAAGCATCTCGACCAGTCTGTGCTTGACATCATTCTGCAGCGCAGCCCCTACTCTGACATTCCTGATAAGCTCCTCAGAACCCAGATTTATGATCTCAATATCCTCCTCGTGAGGCAGGATAACCTTCTCCTCTTGTCTCAGCAAGCGGGCCAACTCTTCCGGAAGGTCCTCGTCTTCATCAATCTCATCCTCGGCTTGATAGATCGGGCAATCAAAGTCGTAGTGAGCCGTAGAGGGTCCAGAGTCGATGTCATCTGTTACGTGGATCCTGCAATAACAAGGGTTAAGTTTAAAGCAAGAATATGCAGGTTAGCACGAACCTCGTTGCCATTTTGTTGTTTTTCGAAATAAACATAAAATAGGAATAACAGAGAACACAATATTTGATTACGAAGAAAACGCCTTTTATTTATTAACAAAATGCATACACATAATCCAACAAGGCCCTGACAGTAAAACCACTATGCCCCGGGCAGGACATAGGGTTGTACAAAGATTGTAAAAAGCGAATCATCACTCTTCACTTGTCAGCTTGATAATCTCCTTGATGGTCCAATTGTGGAGGTGCTCGCCCGGCTTGCTCGGTTGAATCCAGGCGTCGAGATCACAATCACTGTCTCCGCTGTCCTCCGACGCAGCGTTGATGCTCTCGAAAATTACTCCCCGCTTGGTGAATAGGATCGGCCCTTTCCCACGAGACGAGCTGCCAGAAGAAGATGAAGCTTCAGCTCCAGGAGAATATCCCAATCCAAACTTATCCTGCTTGATTGGTATATCCAAGATATGCCCCCAGCCTGGGGTAGAACCGGCTTCGACAACGGCCCGAGCTTCCTTAAACGAGGAGAGATTCATCTCCTGCTTCTCTGCGACGACAGGAGCCACCTCCTTCACCCTGACGGTTTCAAATGCTTGGCAAAGAGTCTCATGGATCTCGCCATCCATTTCGACGTATTTAAAGGACGATAGGTGGCTCACCATGATGTCCTCTTCACCACAGACGGTTACTATGCTGCCCCCGATAGCATACTTAAGCTTCTGATGCAGCGTGGACGTCACGGCACCAGCAGAATGGATCCATGGCCGACCTAAGAGGCAACTATAGGCGGGCATGATATCCATGATATAGAAAACCGTATTGAACGTCTCTGGACCAACTTGAATTGGCAGGGTCAATTCTCCGAAGACGTGGCGCTTGGTTCCGTCAAAGGCTTTCACGACCAGATCACTAGGCGTGCACAGCAATCCACGGGTATCCAATTTCATCAGTGCCTTCTTCGGAAGCACATTAAGCGAGGAACCCGTATCCACCAGGACATGTGACATAATCGTGCCTCTGCACTCTATTGAGACGTGCAAGGCGCTATTGTGATCTCTTCCCTTAGGAGTCAGCTCCAGATCTGTAAATCCCAGCCCATTACCAGCATTAACATGGGCTACCACTTCCTCGAGTTGATTTACTGATATCTCCTGCGGCACGTATTCAGCATTCAATACCTTCAGTAACGCGTTGCGGTGCGCTTCAGAACACAGCAACAAGTTAAGAATCGAGATCTTTGACGGAGTCTGATGAAGATGATCCACAATTTTGTAGTCACTCTTCTTGATTAGTCGCATGAACTCTTCAGCATCTTTAACCAGCAAGTCCTTCTCTGCCCCTGCAGGGACCTCTTCAACAGCTTTACCTTTACCCTTATCCACAGCGTCAGCTCGGACCACTTTCTCTGCTGCAACCTCTGCTGGCGCAAACACTCTACCGCTTCTAGTGATACCACTGACTTCGGTAAGATTCTGCACAGTCGATCCGAATGGCTCTAGCTCTATCTTCTGACCATTACAATATACTTCGGCGCCATAATGCCATGGAACGACATTGGTGCTCTCGAATGGGATTGGTTCGGCCCTGGTGATAGTGATAGTAGGCGGACGAGGCGCAGAAATAGTGATAGGGTGGCGAGGAATGGTAATGGTAGCAACTTCGTCTGCCTGCTTTAGCACAACTTCCCCTGATGCATTCTCAACGCTCCGGCTGAATTGCAAAATACCCTCGGTCATCAGACTTTGGATACCTTCGATCAGCTGCTCACACCCATCAGGAAGTGTAGCATAAGCCATACACAACTCTCCGCATCCAGGAAAGAAGCCCTTCTTCAGCAACTTAGCCTTGACAAAACTCAACGGCGTCTTCAAATCTTTGACATCGGCCAGCAAACCTGAACTCTCCTCAATGATAACAGCATTCACTCCGCCCCCCTTATGATGAGGCATCGGGTTTTTGGTGACGTTGGGCACGTTGTCAGAAAAGTTGATAACCTTGGCGTCCACCAAGTCCTGGACTTTATGCTTAAAAGATTTACAATTCTCAATCGTATGGCCTGGTGCCCCAGTATGGAATTCACAAGTAGCATTGGCATCATACCCCGGTGGTGGTGCCCCTGTTAAGGGAGCCAACGTCCTCTTTTGAATTAATTGGAGCTGAAGCAACATTTGCAGAAGCTGTGCATACGACATAGGTGGAGTTTCAAACTGACGATTTGTCATAGGAGCCCGATTCTGATATCTTTTATACCCCTGCTGATTCTGCTGGTGAGGCTGCTGCTGCTGCTGCTGCGGTGGGGCAGCTGGGATATTTATGCTAGCAATCTGAGACTGAGGACCCTTGCCCTTTCTCCTAGCATTAGTGACAACACTGGCATCTCCCTCTCGACGCTTGCCAGTATAGGGTTTCTTACTAGCTCCTCCAGCTGAGGATGACTCGCCCTGAATTTTTCCGATCTTTATACCGTTCTCAACATGCTCGCCCAAAGTGATGAGAGCCGAGAATGTTCCGGACATGCCACTGACCAGCTTTTCATAATAGATTCCAGGGAGGGTAGCCACGAACATTTGCACTAGCTCACGCTCAACCATCGGCGGTTGAACCCGAGCAGCCAATTCACGCCACCGTTGGGCGTACTCTTTGAAGCTTTCATTGTTCCGCTGTGAGAGATTCTGAAGCTGAACTCGGTTGGGAGCCAAGTCGCTATTGTATTGATAGTGGAGAACAAACGCTTCTGCAAGATCTTTCCAGATGCGCACAGTAGTGGGCTCCAAACCCATATACCATTCGAGCGATGGACCAGAAAGACTATCCTGAAAGAAGTGCATCAGCAGCTTCTCATCGTCAGAATAGGCGGACATCTTTCTATAATAAGATCGGAGGTGGACCCGGGGGCAAGTAGTACCCTTATACTTCTCAAAGGTAGGCACCTTGAACTTGTGAGGTACTTTAAAGTCAGCAATCAACCCGAGGTTGGACATGTCAACGCCCAATGTGTTCTGATTTTCTATGTTTCTCATCTTGTCTTCCAGCGCCTTGAACCTGAGTCGAGCTTCAGCATTCAACTCTGCTTCTACACCTCTCTGAGAGAATACGTCATCCTGATGGTCCTCCAGCCACGGCTGAGGCACCAACAGATTTCCTGCACCAGCATTGCCGTTGACCGGCCCTATGTTAACATTGGCTCCCAGACTACCATTGCCGACGCCTGCCGCGTTGAGTCCGAGATTAGTCATCAGATTACCGTTAGCACTGCCGTTGCCCCCGGCAGCAGGAACAACGTTCTGTGGAGTATCCCCTGGAGGAGGAGTGGGCACGGCCCCACCGTGAAGTATTCCATTACTGTCAACCCTGGAGATGAGAGGTTGAACCAAAGTACGAAGCTGATCTTGACCATTCGCGACTACTTGCATCAGCTCCATAAAACGATCCATCCGTTCACGGAGCTCTTGAACATCTGACTGTACCTGATCCATTATCCTTGTCTGATTGGCGCGAGTTGAGTAGCGGTGGATGAGTCTTTGATCAATCCTGGAGATCGAAAGCAGCTCGGAACCTGTGTACCTGAAAAACCTGTCAACATTAAAGGTTAGGAAAGGCAACAGAATGTATGTCATGCAAAATGCTTTATGCAGATGTATGCGTGTGCCTGTGTGCTTGAGAGATTTCCCCCGATCCTGGCGCCTTAGTACCAGTGCTGAAAATAACAAGGAGGGGAATCTGGGCCCAATCATGGAAACAACAATCTCACATATACACAGGAAGCCTATAGCATTGGTGATAGTCAACTCCGACACATCAAGGATCGAGAACTCGTACGCAATAGTCTTGCAATAAGAAGCGGGAGATCCTGGATCGGGGAAACAGTACCTGTCACGGACACACGCCAATGGAATGCGAATGATCATGCAAACTAATGCAAAATGCAGGCATGCAACAATATATCCAGGTGGCTGCTGTGGAGATTCGGTATCAACAGTCACTGATGAGAAGGAAACCCCGGTGTAAACCCACTGATCTGATCTGCTGAGAATAACCATCTGATAGGATCAAGATCAAAATTCTGCCCTGACAAGAATAAGTGCCTGATAATAAGGACCCCGGATGCGTGATCAAGAGATATCTGCTGATGAAGTCTTCAGACCCCAAATCAAAAATCTGCCCTATCCGGCACAAATCACTGATAACAATATCCTGATCGAAATCTACTCTATCAAGAACAGACAAACACCCGATGATAAGATCCTCTGATCAAAACTCGCTCTGTCGAGAACATATCTGTAACTGAGAACCCAACATAACTGATTCACTGCCAAGAAAACCAGGTAGTCTGGAGGTCAAAGTTTCCTGCAATATCCCAACCCCACTCACAGGTATGGACCTAATCCACGGACAAAGGTACGGCATCCTATGCGGTCATCAGCGTCACAGACTTTCATGAGTGACGATACGATTCCCAGAAGGAGTGGCATCGTCAAGTCATGAAGAGGCCTCTCTTAGCTGACTTCCAAATGATCGGTCCCCAGAGTCGACAATCCTCACGTCTGGACTCCCCTCAGATCCTCAGGACCGGAAAGGAGCACCTCTGCAAGAATCTCGTCTGAGTGCAGATTTTCGTAGGGAACTGTGCCTGCTCAGCAGACAGGTTCGTCTACTACTTCTTCGCAACTATATTTAGGTGTGCACTCAAGCCCAGGTCCGGCTTTTCACTCACAGTAACATCCCTCTCCCACAGCAGCACAGATAATCATATCAAACTGGAAATAAAATGCGGGAAATAAAATGCGGGAAGTAAAGTGCGGGAAGTAAAAATGCGATAAATAAGCGCAACCCAACAAGCAAACACACAAACAATAGGATTGACTCGCGCAGGGGATGGGAAACGGTCCCAGCATAAGGGATGGGAAAAGTCCCTAGATGCTATGAAGTCCCCAGCAGAGTCGCCAGCTGTCGCTTGCGCGAAAATAAGGTGCCGGCATGACAGAAGAGTCGCCACCTTTCGTTATTTATCCCTCAGAGCGGGAAAGGAAACGATCGGAAAAACCTGACGAAAAAGGGTAAGACAAGGTCGTCGCAACCCTTGTCTGGATTCGGGAGTCGGTTACGCAAGGGGAAGGTATTAGCACCCCTCACGTCCGTCGTACTCGACGGGATCCTCGCTTGTGTGTTTACTTGGACGGGTTGGTTATAATCTATCTACCTATCAAGGCTGGCTGAAAAAGAAAAGAAGAATGACTCGGCAAAGTGTCGCACTTTATGCCTACGTATTCCCGTCTGGAACGAGAAATCAGAGTCAACGTAGTTCGGCCTACGGGTGAAGGTGGGGAAGGTTGCTCGCTAGGATATCGCATCCTATGCCTACGTACTTTCATCTAGTATGAAAGATCAGAGCAAACGTAGTTCGGCTAACTACGGGTTATCTCCTGAAAGAAGTGTTTTTTTATTATGTTCGCGATTTCAATCGCACTAGAGACTAGGACCTGAGAGTGAATGCGTCGCATGTCACCCAAAGGGTACCATACTAAACATCCCACCTCAGATAGCTTAAGGCTCGTAACGTACGAAAGAAATCATTCATGATTACTGTATCTTAAACTGCTTCGAGATGAGAAGAGAACAGGCCCGACTAGGAGGGAGACTATCAAGTCCTACTGTTATCATGCCATGGATTCATCCTATGGTTGAGGTTTAAACAGGGAACTCCTAGATGTTGTCATGCATAGGTTTCAACCTAAAAGTCTATCATCAAATCCTCATCAGAAGAAATGAGAGTCCTAAGGGATCATGTCAATGATACACCAAAACAGACAAAAGCATCAGCTTTAACAGTAAAATGCATGCAATGCAAGTGAGGGAGGAAATGTGTGTGGGGCTTCAGCCTCCACAAGCTCGTCTCGACCTCAAGCCAGTCATGAAATAACAGTAATCATACTGAAAATAAACAACATGTTGTCAAGCAATAACAGATAAGGGGAATGAAGTGCCATCAGGCAAACAAAACATGCATGCTAGAGAAAGAACCATCTACTCTCTAATCCTAACCCTAACACAGAATCTGAATCAAATCTAAGCAAAGCCCTAAAGCAAAACCTAACCAAAAGAAACCAATCCCAGTCTTCAAGCTTCAGAACAAGCTTGCCAAAGAAAGGGAGCTAAGTAAGCAGACTCATAGTGTCTTCCTCAGGAAAGCACTAGGAGGTGTATACTCAGGAGTCATATCCTACGTGGCTCAACCACTGTGATCAGTTTACATTCCTCCTCAGGAGAAACTAAACTCACAAGCAGGCTCCAACATCATTGGATATTTAGGAAATCCTATCTGAACTAGTGGAACTAAGTGAATAGACCCATAGGACCTTCCTCAGGAAAGTACTAGGAGGCTTCCACTTAGGAGTTGTATCCTATGTGGCTCAACAACTGTGATCAGTTTACATTCCTCCTCAGGAGAAATTAAACTCACAAGTTGGCTCCAACATCATTGGATACTTGAGAAATCCTAGATAAACTAAGGGAACTAAGTGAATAGACCCATAGGACCTTCCTCAGGAAAGTTCTAGGAGGCTTCCACTTAGGAAGCGTATCCCATGTGGCTCAACAACAGGTGATCAGTTTACATTCCTCCTCAGGAGAAATTAAACTCACAAGTTGGCTCCAACATCATTGGATACTTAAGAAAGAGGTGAGAAGAAAGAATGAAAGTCATTCATAGTGCCTTCCTCAGGAAAGTACCATGAACTTCCTTCAAACTTCAGGATCTCAAACCTCACAGACAGGGAAAAAGCCAAGCTCTGGGTCTCTGAGTCTTGATCTACAATCTTCTCTTCATCATGCTCTCCAACAAGATCTTCAAAACAACACAAGCCCCACAACAAATCCCCCAAAATAAACCCCAAAGATGAACAGATAACCACTGAACAGACCAAATCATCAGGCAACTTCAGAAAATACCTAAAAATACTAAACCAAGGGGGAAAAATCTAACAATTATTCACAAGGGTCTACAATATCTATCCATAACATCCACATATGCCCCTCCCCAAAAATCAAACAAAACTATCTAAAGAAAATGAATTTCCTCACCTATGCACAACCTAAACCCTAATTAGGATACCCTAATGCTACCCTAATTAAACTAATCAAATTTTAATCTAAAAATCTAGAAATAAATCCTATGGGGAACTATGATTCAATATCTAATTACACAAAAAAGAGTGAGTTAAAAACCCTAAGGGAAAGGCCTAAACAAAATTCTACAAAATCATGATATCAAACTAAACATTATAAAAGCTATTTAAAAGAAAAATCTATTAAAAATATGAAAAGAAAATAAAATGGACATTTTATTTATCTATATTTTTCTAGACAGGTTTATTAGCATGTAGAAAAAAGAAGAATTAAAAAATATTAAATTTCCTATTTTATATGAATTTTTAAAGAACAAGAAAATATTAAAAGAATAAAAAATAAAAGAAAACAAAATAAAGGGGATGGGGGTGCAAATAGAAGGACACGCTAGTTGGTTTCATAATGGGCTGAAAAAAGAGGGGGTGCGCGTAGCAAAAAGATCAAAGCCCACACGGACTCACTAATCAAAACGACGGCGTTTTGATTTTAAAAATTCCCTCCAATTCTGATTAATCTGGGCCGTGAGATTGAGGGACAAAGTCAAATATTCAAATTTAATTAATGGTAGAGATTATCTCTTCTACCTTGGACACCTAGGGTTTCATAAATCCAGCCTCACACACGAATCTTCCATCATCCATAGCTCTCTCATCTCTCCACCATTTAACTCGATCCAAAAAACAAAATTGATCCTCTCACTGCCCTCTACACAGCCATGTCCATAGAATTCATTAAGACTCACTCCACAAAGAGTTACAAAGCGCGCAAGGTCTGGTACCATTTGTTTCACATGGATATGCATGGAAATGGAATGGGCTCATATTAACCTAGAATGATCTACATCTTATGAGGATTACACTAAGCTAAAGAACTAAGATTATAGTACACTAAGGCATGAATTCTTGCTCCCTAAACAGAAACGGCCATACAACAAACTTCCATGGAATGCTCTCATACTCATCACGATTCATCCCTAATTGGTCTCTATCATGTTTACCCTAACAACAAACCTTAACTATGCATAAATAATGAGATTCAAGAGAAAACGCATACCTTGCAAGTGATGATGGCTATGGTGTTTCTTCTCCAATCCAAGCCTTGGTACTTGCTACAAGTGATCTTCAATGGACCTATGTGCTTCTGTTTGCAGTGGTTCTTGATCACACTTCTTGAATCAACCTGGCCAATCCTTTATGCAAGTTGGAGTGATCACTTGGAATACATGAGCCAGCCACGAATTCTCTTCAATCTTTCTTGCCAAATACTCAATGTTGCTTGTAGATGATGATGATAATCAGAATTGTAGTGATTGATGAAGTTTCAATGGAGTTTGGGATTAAAATGCATTTTGGAGTGAAAGAATTGAAATGTGGTATGCAAACTCTAAGAATCACCAACCAATGCATGGAGTCACTCTAGGGCTTATATAGATGAGAATAGAAATGTCTAGAACTTTGGGGAACCTTCCATGAAGTTTCTAGAATGTATCACGTAATGAGAATTTGAATTTGTCATCTTAAGTGAATCCCATGCAATCTCATGATACATCATGCAATCACACTTAATTTCTACTCAAATGATATGGTGAAATGAAAACAAAGCCTTACAAGTCCTTGTGTAGCATTTTCCCACCTTTCCTTTTGATGCCTTAAAGTGCAAGTAACAAATTTACAAAGCAACTCCAATTTTTAAGCCTAAACTCAAAAATGTGGCTAAACCATTGTTTTTAAAATGATGTTTCCAATCAAAATGATATATTGGATGACCTATTTTGGATTCCTAGATCTTCCAAACCAATTTCCAATTCCAACTTTTTCAACTTATAAGCCATTTTTAGTTCATTTTGACCATTTTAAAATATCCATGCTCCATGCATTTCCAAACTCTCAAGACCTCTTATCTAGCCTTAAAATGCCATTTTGAACAACTTTCATGTTTTGAGTTTTTCCATTTGAGGCTTGGAAATAGGAGATATGGCATTTGCTTAAAATGACCTATAACTGACAAATGACCAAAATACCCCTGTCTTGTTCAAACCATAAGTTGAGTTCCACAAATCCTATCAAGGACTTCTACCACTCAAATTAAATCTAAGAAGATGCCCTCCAACATTCATGTTGACCAAGAGATCATAGGAATCATCCTACTAGGGCAAAAGTTGTCTGCAAGTTGGGTGACTTTCAAGGACCCAGATTCACATACCTCTGCTGACCTGTAATTTGTCAAAACCATAACTTGAGCTCTGCAACTCCTATCAAGGACTTCCACAACTCAAATTAAAGCTAAGAACAAGCTCTACAACATTCATGTTGTGGGGAAGATGAGATATCAATCACATCTAGAGCTAAAACTGCCTGGAAGATAGGGATCAAATTAGGGTTTTTTCACTGACAATCCTCAGAAACCCTAACTCAAAACTTCTCAAACTCTTCAATCATGATGATTTGGTCTAGGAATCCTCTTTATAACATCTCTATGCATCATTCCATGATCTCATGGCCCTTGGATTAGGTCTCAACCTTCTCCAAATCTTCAGTTATCCTAGGGTTGACCCAGTCAAAAACCCTAATTCTACCATCCATGGTTGAATCTCCTGAATTCTTGCATAATGACCTCTCTGGGCTTCATGATGGCTATCAAGACATCTCATAGGCTTTCTCAAAACATCAAGTTCATTCTCAAAGTCTCAGAATCATCTGAGGAGCTCCCACAACTCTCAAGCTATGAAGCACACAAACCTGATTTCAACCCATTCCTCTGAGGATCTCTTGAACTTTCTGATGAAGGTATCCACTTTCAAACACTCAGTGAATAAATATTTGTTGGTCAAATTTTGGGGTGAAACACCTGGGAGGCAACCCATGGTTTTCTTTATCTTTCATCCTTTTTATTATTTTATTTTATTTTATGTTGTTTTCTTTTAAGTGTCAACTGACGGTCTATAATGATTGTGCTTTCAGGTTTTCTGAGTTTTATTTTTCAGGATGTATCAGCACGATGACATGCATGTCGCCTTCAGAGACGACAGGCAGAGAGAGGGGTACTCGATTCTTCGACAACGTCCTATGGCACTGACCCGATATCCGGATCAGGCCTGCATGGAGGCTCTAGGGATCGAGCCCAGCATACGATTCCTCTGTCATCAGCTCCAATGGGGCGAATATGCTGACGAGCTGCACCAGACTTACAGGCACCTCACATTAGAGTTTCTCAGCTCGTTCCACCATAAGCCATGCGTCAATGAGCAAGGGCTGGCTACATTCAGACTTTTTGGGAGGGAGTACGCCTTCACCAACAAGGGATTCAGAGACCTACTTGGATTTTCGACCACCCCTGATTCCATTATTGACCTCCTGATGGGCTACTTTATGAGCAGAGACATTGATTAGTTTAGGCAAGATATTACAGGCGGAGGAAGCCTAGATCCTTCGACTCAGCTGTCTCCGGCAATCCATAACCCGACTATGAGGTATTTTTAGATGACCATGGCTCACACCTTCCTTGGAAAGGAGGACTCTGACATGCATGTTAGCGAGGAAGAGATATTCTTCCTATTCTGCATAAACAGGTTACGCCCAGTGGCATGTGGGAACTTCTTGCTGAATAATTTTGAAGGCATAACTAGATCTTCTGAAGGAGTTACTCATGTGGGAGGCATCATCACTCATATAGCTACTACATTGGGACTGACTAGCCAGTTGCTGCATCTGACCCCTTATTATGGACCTACATTGCTCGACATTGATTTCTGCTTGGATAGAGGACTGATGCGAAGAGCTTCTTTTCAGCCTGATGCTTTCAAACTTCTGATTGGTTACCAGACTTTCCATTATTTTACATTACCTGACCCAGTTGTGACCAGTGTACACGATCCTTCAAATTGGAGTTACGCATTGGAAGGCTATGGAGAGACGATCGATGAGCCACGCGCACCGCCCTCTGCGGAATACCATCCTTCACCACCATCTCCAAGGACGACAATGTATTCTAATAATCATGCATTGCAAAGGACCGACTTGCACACCCAGATAGCGGCATTGCTCATAGAGATAGTTCGACTCCAGCAAACAGTAGCCGATCTCACCTTAGAGTTTCAGATTTCAGACATGACCCATGCCACTGAGAAAGATGTTCTGTATCAGGAGATCTCGGATTTACACAGAGAGTTGCACTCTGGCGCTACTGCGAAAATCGGCGCCGGCTGAACAGAAGAGTCGCCACCGTGCGTTATTTATCCCACGGGAGGGAAAGGAAACGCTCAGAGTAAACCTCGCACAACACGGGAAAGGCATGGTCGTCGCAACCAAAACCTGGATTCGGGAGTCGGTTACGCAAGGGGAAGGTATTAGCACCCCTCACGTCCGTCGTACTCGACGGGATCCACGCTTGTTTTCGGGTATGGATTGTTATTCTATCTAAACTATAGGTCAAGGGTTAAAAAGAAAATAAAATGAAAATAAAAATGACTCGGCAAAGTATCGCACTTTATGCCTACGTATTCCCGCCTGGAACGAGAAATCAGAGTCAACGTAGTTCGCCTACCTACGGGAAAGGAGGGGAAGGTTGCTCGCTAGGATATCGCATCCTATGCCTACGTACTTTCATACAGCATGAAAGATCAGAGCAAACGTAGTTCGGGCCTCGTACGACACAAGTCTGTCCTGGTTGATTTTATTCCTTCTGAAAAAGGTTTTTCTGATTAGCAGTCCAAGCGGACAAAAATGACGTTTTGATGAGTTCACATTCTTTTACGAAAGAAGTGTCTTTTATTGTGTTTGAAATCTTTATGTGTTTTTCTGTTTGTTTTGAGAAAGAAAGAGACAGAACTCTAACCTACGGTTGCGAAGGGAAACAAGCTAACCTATTGTTATCATGCATGGGTTGAGACCTAGTGTCTATCATGCTCCTCTCTTGCGCAGAGAGAAACAGAGATCCTACGGGATAGGCAGAAACAGAAACAATATCAGATATATACAGTAAAACAGAAAAATGCATGAATGCAGCAATACAAGCGAGGCAAGGGAGTCCCACTCAACCTCGAACCTAGAAAACAATAGGCGAAAGTGAACAGACTTCACTTTCAACCCAACAGGGTAAACAGCAAACAATACAGTTCAGAAAACCAATCAATACATCAGCAAATGAAATACAGCAAAAGAAACAGCATCAGCAGCTCTGAATCAACAACTGGCTTCAAGCAACCTCCAATAAGCTACAGGCTTCACCAAGCATCAATCTCCATCTTCATGGCCTTCAGACAAGGGCTTTGATCCTCAGTCTTCCATCTGCAATGGCTTTTCTTCAAGCTCAAACCTCCAGGATGAGGGATCAGTTACAAGAGTGAATTGGGTGTTAAGCAATCAGCTGACTACCAAAGGTGGTGAACAGACTGCTTCTGACACAAGAGACATTTTCTCTCAAGAGTTCTATCTCATAGACACCATCACCAAGCCTTCCAAAGGAAGGGGGTGAGTGCCTTAGAGAGACTCTGAATCACAGAGAAGAATGGATGCAGACAAGGCAATCCCTGTTTGAGAAACAATCATTCTAATCTAGAGCTCTGCCTAGCTCCTAAACCCTAGTCTCCTCAGCAACTGATAGCAAGAGACTCCTCCTCAACTCTGACAGTTGATCTTCAATCTTTGACTCTTCAATGGCTTCATCTCCACAAATCTTCAGCTTCCCCAGGGCCCCAGACAAACCCAATACCCAATCAAACAATCAACAATTCCCAGAGGGCACACCACACCAGACAGCAGATATACAGACAGTAATAATATCAGTAGGGGAATCCTAACTTTCTCTAAGGGATCTAATAGCTACCCATAGCCCCTATAGTCCCATAACTAATCTATTCAAACCCTAAGTCCTAAGGGAGAAAATTGAACTTCCTAAGTTGTTACCTAAAAACCCTAGTTTTATTCATGATATTCAAGCATCTATTAATCACCTAAAAGTAACTCCTAAAAATGGGAAATAAAATATTTCTACAAGCTTAACATCTCATCTAAACAATATGAAAAGAATGATCAAAAAATATTAAAGCATGTGAGAGAACAAAAATCATAAAAATGATGCATGAAATGAATATATTTAATATGCTATTTATTTAGAAAATATGAAAAAAATATGAAATAAAACTAAAAATGAAATTTTATTTTCCTATAATGTTCTAGACATGTTAATGAGAATATGGTAAAAAGAATGGATTAAAAAGCATTTTTTATGAATTTATTATGGATTTTAGAAGATTGGTAAAATAATGAAATGAAATAAGAAAATAAAAAGAAATGAAATGAAGGAGGGGGTGAGAAAAGCAGAAAAGCACGTTCAGAGAATTGGGCCTGATAACATGGGGGGTGTGGATAGCGCTCTGAGCCCAACCCCCCAATTAGTGAAACGCCGCGTTTGGTCTTAGCTCAGCTTTCCCTCACAAACGAAGTTTAAACATCAGCCGTTGGATCCAAAGTCAGTCAACTGGTCAAAAGGTGATCTGAGGGTGAAAATATCATCTTCCTCCTTGGTTCAGGGCTTGGAGGGAACTCCATGGATGAACACTCCACCTGCTTCAAACCCTAACTCCCTCGATTCTCCATGAAACGTCAACATATAAAAATCAAATCCGCTCCAAAACTTACCAGGAATCCAACCATGGTGTCACAACTAACTGAAATCTCCTCTAACCCTAAATCCGATAGCTACCTCCAAGAAAAGATCAAGAACTGATTCTCACTATCTTCAAAATTAAAGGCACAGGCATGTTCCTCTCTTCACCTAGATCATTTCCCCCTAAAGAACTAAGATTATCATTCAATATCGAGGGAGTTCTTGGTCCACACAGAAATGGTACCTCTAACAAAATCATCACCAAATCATCTCTAACTTTCCAGAAAGCTTCCCCTAATGATTTCTAACCGTTCTAACCTACTAATTCTAATCAATTCTACTTAGATTAAGGTGCACGAAGAAATTTACAAACCTGGTGAAATGAGATGCACAGATGGTAGAATTCTTCAAATCAATGCCTGAATTCCTCCAGAATCATTCAGTGATCCATCTTCTAGCTTCTGTATGCAAAAAGGAAGGTTGAAAAGCTCTGAATCTTGGAAATGGATCTGAAGCTGCAAGCTGCCAAACTCAAGGTACAGAACACGATTTGGCCTTGAATTCCCTCTGATTTTGATTGCCACACCTTCAATGATGATGATAGAACTGAACCAGATCAAGAAATTGAACAGAATGGAGAAGAAATGAGAAATTGGAGAATGACTTGCTATGGAGGAACTTGGATTTCAATCTCTCTTTCTGCAGCAATTCTCTCTAACCCTTGCATCTGAGCACACTCCAATCCATATATAGATGATGTTAGAATCATCTAGAACCAACTGGACTCTTCTTATGAGAAATTGAGTTTCTCATGTCATGACTTTTTCATTTCATGCTATGCATAGTTCATTCCAAGTTCTCCTTGTTACAGCCCATGATTATTAATTGAAAATCTCCCCAAATGGTATTTTGAACATGTTGAAAAGCCTTGCAAGCTTGTGTATTAATCCCTTATGTGAGTTGGATATGTAACTTGAATTATAAGCAATCCATGGCAAGTCCCAAATTATGACCTCAAATCCAAAATCTAATAATGCCAATGATCACAAAATATGCTTTCTAGTCAAAATGATATGTCACTTGCCCCATTTTGATCATGTAGTATAAAATTCCCAAAAATGGACATTTCATGTATTAAATTTATGCCTTTTTTAGGTCATTTCTACAAGCATGAGTTACAAGCATTTCCAAACTTACATGGTCTTCTTTCTTGACTTAAAATCCCATTTGGAGCAAGTTTGATGTTGTAAGTTTTTCCATTTGAGGCCTCCTTGTATGAGTTTTGGGTATAGGTTAAAATGACCTGTAATTCACAAATGCCCAAAATACCCTTTGCTTGTCAAGACCATAAGTTGAGTTCTCCACATCATATGAAGGCATACCATACCATTCTAGAAAGCTAAGACAATGAGGAACAATTCTTATGTTAACCAAGAATTCATTTGAAATCTCCTTGAGGGGCAAAACTAGCTTGGAAGTCAAGTCACTTTCACAGACAAAAATTCAGACACCCCAGATGACCTATAACTTGCAAGGACCATAACTTGAGTTCTATAAATCTCCTTGAGGTCTTCCACCACTCAAATTAAAGGTCTTGAGATCCTCTACAAGTTTCATGTTGGCCAAGAAGCCATTTGAAGTTAGCATTTTGACTTATCTTGCTTGGAAATTTGACCTAAACTAGGGGATTTTACAGAGAAACCCTAATTTAGTAACTCCTCTTCTCCTTGATTTCTCTTGAATTCTCCTTGTCATATCTCCATATCCTTCTTTATAAGCTCAATGATGATCCCCACATCTCTCCAATAGACTTGAATGCCCTCTTAAGTCAGTCAATTGACCTAGGGTTGACCTAGGGTTGACCCAGGTGAAACCCTGGTTGACTGTCTTCAACTATAGCTCTTGTGCCTTCATCAATAACTTGTTTTCTTCTCCAAATGACTTTATAAGTCTCTCAAGGTGTCTAGATCCCCTCCATGTCTTCATTTCATAGCTCATAACCCTCTTATTGATCCTCAAACACCCTCAGCTAGGAGATGGACTCAAGGCTTGATCTGCTGAACTCTTTGCTTTCAAATTCTTTCCTGATGACTTGACTGAGATTGAATTGGGATAATAACCTCTTGCTAGGCCTCTAGAGATGAAAATAATGATTGGTCCCCTGTTGAATGACTGGCTATGCTTATGCTATGCAGATGGTTAGTCTATGTACATGACTCTATATGCAAATGCTAGTGACAATGAACCATGAACCACATGAATATGGTTGAGCAAATTTTAGGGTGCAACAGCTGCCCCTATTCAAGCGACTTGGACCCGATTGGATGAAGCCCGGAGCCTTCAGACATTCGCGGTACGAGACGGTTGAATACTAGTGAAACCAGAAATTTGCCAACCACAGAAATAAACTACGCTCCTGCTTGAGGAATGACATTCATCAGCTGAATCTGGCTGTTAGAGTAACCCACTGATCTCGCACGACCGTGCTGGGGATTGTCTTCATCGTTCTGAAGAGGATTCTGTCATAACAGATTGCTTGCTTGCCCCCGCTAGGACTCTGTCTGTCGTCGATACGAAGAAATCTCAACTAGAATTGGTCCACGTTAGGACTCCACTTACTGTCAACCCAGAAAAATCGCAGCAACTCCGCTGGGGATAATTCACCTGCATTTCAATAAGCTGAATCGTCCACGTTAGGAATAACACTCTTCCACGTTAGGAGTAACACCTGTCCACGTTAGGAGTCACATCGTCCACGTTAGGAGTAACGCTTTTATCTTTCCACGTTAGGAATCATCTTTTCTGCGTCTGTCCATGTCAGGACTAACCCTTTCATCGTTCCACGTCAGGAAACAATCTTCTTTCCGCGTTAGGAAAACTACATCAATCTATCCATGTAAGGACTCCAATACCACTTGACATGTCCGCGTCAGGACTCCGATCTTTCCGCGTAAGGAACACAACTATTTCTGAACTTGTCCACGTCAGGACTCAACTTTTCTTGCATCTGTCCACGTTAGGACTAATTTCCTTCTTCTTCCACGTAAGGAATCAATCTTGATATGTCCGCGTCAGGACTAAACTCTCTTTCCACGTCAGGAATAATCCATTTCTTTCCACGTCAGGAATCAATCTTGATATGTCCACGTAAGGACTCTGATCTTTCCACGTAAGGAATACCAACTTCTTTCTGATTTGTCCGCGTGAGGACTCAACCTTTCCCCGTAAGGAATAAACTCGTCTTTCCACGTAAGGACCATCTTAATCTGTCCACGTAAGGACTTTCTCTTTCCACGTTAGGAATACTGTCATTTCCACATAAGGAAACTTCTTCTGGTACGTCCGCGTAAGGACTACATCGTCCACGTTAGGAACCTCCGTCTTTCCACGTTAGGAATGATAATCTCTTTGATCTGTCCGCGTTAGGACACTGATCTCGTCTTGATTTGTCCACGTAAGGACTCCGGCGTCCTCGACTCACTGAGGAAATAAGACTTGTCCACGTTAGGACTCACACGTCTTCGACTTGCTGGGGACATATCCACGTTAGGACTTACACCTTGCCGACAACACGAAGAAGGATAAATTTGTCCACGTCAGGATTCTTGTACCTTGTCATCACAAAGAACTACAAACTTGTCCACGTCAGGACGCACACTTCACCATTACGAATAAAGATATCTGCTGCAAACACATGATCCACGTCAGGACACCAACACGAAGAGTAACCAATCTTTTGTCAACGTCATGACCTCCCTTTCTCCAAATTTCGAGAGACCGAATCTATCCGCGTCAGGATTAACACATCTTACCAATCCGGTAAACAAACCTGTCCACGTTAGGACGCCCACTTCTGAAGAGACCCCGTCATTCTAGGAGTAAATGGTCCACGTCAGGACTTAGTTCTTCAATGATCCTCACCCATAAACTTCTTAGCACTGACGTGACAGCGACTTTGAGGCGGACTCTACTGGGGATGTCTGAAAACCAACTATCGGACACCTGCTCTGATAACCGGCGGTGGCCTCTGAAATTCTGATTCATGCGACCCGTTGATGACAAACAAACTCTGCTTGGGGATAAGAAGATTCTTATCCTGGCCACTCTGGCTGGGGAAGATAAGATGCATTTGCATAAATGACTTTGCTGGAGACGAAGAGAGTTTTATCACGATAACTCTGTGGGGGGAATACCGCCGAAACTGACATTGTCATTGAATATCTCCTGCCGAGATCTTGACTGTTTGGTAATTTATTTGAGCAAGAGCTCTCTCCACCTGGACTACTAGAGTACAGAAACTGCTTCAGCAAAATAAATGCTGGAAGGATAACGCCGACTCGCCGGGGATAGCCTGATTTCAGCAAAATAAATGCTGGTAGGGTGAAGTCGACTCAGCTGGGAAGTTGGGAACTCAAACCACACGTCTTATTGAAGTAACCCCCCTGCTGGGGAATATAACTCTGCTGGGGAATAGCAGACGTGCCTGATATGATTGAGCCTCTGCTAGAGAGTGAACTAATATCACCGGTATCTCTGACAAAATAAACGACAGGACCCACCGTCAACTCTGCTGGGGAGAGTCTTGATCTTCAGATTCCACTGGAAGGAAAGAACACTTGCTGAAAAGAGAACTCCGTTGGGAATGGGATGATTCTCTCGGGGAAAATTAACTGACTCTATCGGGGGAGAATGCATGACCCTGCGGGGGGAGAC
Organism: Lathyrus sativus; assembly: GCA_963859935.3. Classification (NCBI taxonomy): domain Eukaryota; kingdom Viridiplantae; phylum Streptophyta; class Magnoliopsida; order Fabales; family Fabaceae; genus Lathyrus; species Lathyrus sativus. The sequence goes on from OZ012741.1 coordinate 519,786,176, forward strand.
GAACCTGTCTGAATACAGCCTTACGATCCCGGAATCACCAAACTTTGCTGAAGACGAGTAACTTCTCTGGAGCACGTCCTTTGGTTAAGCTATGGCTAGCTGGGGAATTCTATCCTTCTTCAGGAAAAACATGCATGACCTGCGTGGGGATCAAGCTTTTCACTATTGCAATCTTTTGATCATCTTCCTCGTACGGTTATGAAACCTGCGACAACACAAACAAGACACGACAAGCCTATGCAATCCAAATCAATTCAGGTTAGTGACGTTACACTCAGTTAATTCAAAGCTTTAACAATTGTTGGCAAGGGCCAGTGATGTTATACTCATGTTAGTTTCATCAAACTTAGGCGTTTTATCATGCGCAAAACAGTAAAGAACAGGCATCAAGTACTGAATAACACATTTTCATTGATTGGGCCCCTGAATGGGCGGAGTTTTTTTTTTTGTACACGGGATGTAACTCCTGAAAAGAGGAAGCTACGCAAAGCAAATATACAAGTATGCAAGTATTTACAAGAAGCACAAATATTGACAAATTAAATTTTGTACACATGTCGGCAACTGGATGCAGATGAACACCACGAACTGATCCTCCCATGACTCGTCCGACTCTAATGCTTTCCCGGTATCCCTACTTCTGAAGAGGTTGTATCCGATAACTGACTTCTCAAACATATTCTCCCGCACTAATGCTCATTGAATTCGAATTCGGACCGCAGTCATTTGCTTTTCTCATCCCTAACTTTTGCGTGAACCGCCCTTTACGGGTTTTCAGTTCACCGGGATACCCCTTTTTGCCGAAGCCGCCCAGTGTAGGTTTTCAACTTCGCGGGTGTACATTTTTTTCAATTTTATCCCTAACTTTTGCCCGAACCTTTTATTCTGTTTTTGGTTCGCCAGGATGCCCCATTTTTGCCTGGACTCTCTTTTTTCTGTCCAGCGGGTCTATTTTAAGCAAAGTATTTTTTAACTGCGTCCGAATTCACAGGTGACGCAAAGTCTTCCCCATCCATGGTGGACAACAATAAAGCTCCTCCTGAAAAGACCTTACTGACAACGTATGGCCCTTCGTAGTTGGGGGTCCACTTGCCCCTGTGATCTGCTTGCGGCGGGAGAACCCTTTTCAGCACAAGGTCGCCCGTCTGAAAGCTTCGCGGAATGATCTTCTTGTCGTACGCTTTCTTCATTCGTCTTTGGTACAAACGACCATATGCCAGAGAAGCTAGCCTCTTCTCATCCATCAAACTCAGTTGATTCAATCTATTCGTTACCCATTCTGCCTCGTCCAGCTGAACGTCTCGCAATACCCTCAGAGAAGGGATCTCCACCTCCAATGGTAACACCGCTTCCATTCCGTATACCAACGAGAACGGAGTTGCCCCGGTTGATGTGCGTACCGTCGTACGATAACCGTGCAGAGCGAAAGGTAGCATCTCGTGCCAATCCTTATACGTCACCACCATTTTCTGGACGATCTTCTTGATATTCTTATTGGCCGCTTCGACAGCGCCATTCATCTTGGGTCGGTAAGGGGAGGAGTTGTGATGTTCGATCTTGAAATTCTGACAGAGCTCCTTCATCATTTTGTTGTTCAGATTAGAACCATTATCCGTGATTATCCGCTCGGGAATTCCGTATCGGCAAATGATATCTCTCTTGATGAATCTAGCCACCACTTGCTTCGTTACATTTGCGTAAGACGCTGCTTCCACCCACTTGGTGAAATAATCGATTGCTACGAGAATGAACCGATGCCCGTTAGAAGCCGTCGGCTCAATCTTTCCAATCATATCGATTCCCCACATTGAGAATGGCCATGGAGATGACATCACATTCAGAGGACTCGGAGGTACATGTATTTTGTCAGCATAAATTTGGCACTTGTGGCACTTTCTTGCAAATTTGAAACAATCAGTTTCCATCGTCAGCCAAAAATAACCTGCCCGCAGCAGTTTTCTCGTCATAGCATGCCCACCAGCATGCGTACCAAAGGCACCTTCGTGAATTTCCTCCATGAGAAGCTTTGCCTCTTTTTCGTCTACACAACGCAACAACACCAAGTCGTGGTTTCTTCTGTATAAGACGCCATCCGGGTTCAAATAGAAATTACCCGCTAATCTCCTGAGAGTCTTCTGATCTTGACTGGATGCCCCAGCCGGATACTCTTTATTCTTCAGGAAATTAAGGATATCAAAATACCACGGTTTGCCATCAGACGCTTCATCAATAGCAAATACATAAGCTGGCCTGTCTAACCGAGAGATAGTGATCTGGGGAGCTTCGTTCCAGAAGTTGACCTTGTACATGGAAGACAAGGTGGCAAGGGCGTCAGCCATTTGATTTTCTGCCCGTGGCACGTGATGCAATTCAACTTTGTTGAAGAAAGGCAACAATCCCCTTGCATAATTCATATAATGTATCAAATTGGGCTGCCGTGTCTCCCATTCCCCTTTGATCTGATTCACCACCAGAGCTGAGTCTCCGTATACGTCTACATGTTTGATTCGCAAATCAATGGCTTCTTCAAGCCCCATTATACAAGCTTCGTATTCGGCCTCATTGTTGGTAACGGCAAAGGTCAATCGGGCAGTAAACGGGATGTGCGACCCGTGTGGCGTAGTGATAATTGCCCCTATTCCGCTCCCGTAAGCATTCACAGCTCCGTCAAATATCATCTGCCATTTGGACCCCGGCTCTGGTCCTTCGTCTGGTAACGGCTCTTCACAATCCTTCATCTTGAGATACATGATATCCTCGTCAGGAAAGTCAAATCTCATCGATTGATACTCTTCAATAGGCTGCTCCGCCAGATACTCAGACAACACACTCCCCTTTATCGCCTTTTGCGAGACATATTGAATATCATATTCGGTCAAGATCATCTGCCACCTGGCAATTCTACCTGACAACGCCTGCTTTTCGAATATATATTTGATCGGATCCATCTTCGAGATGAGCATGGTTGTATGATTCAGCATGTACTGCCTCAAACGCTTGGCGGCCCAGGCTAGCGCGCAACAAGTTTTCTCCAGCATTGAGTATCGAGATTCACAGTCTGTAAATTTCTTACTCAGATAGTAGATTGCATGCTCTTTACGTCCGGTCTCGTCGTGTTGACCGAGAACACAACCCATGCTTCCCTCAAGAACCGTTAAATACATTATCAAGGGTCTCCCTGCCACCGGGGGTATCAAAATAGGAGGCTCCTGCAAGTACTTCTTTATTTTGTCGAACGCCTTTTGACAATTTTCGTTCCATGTCACAGCTTGATCTTTCTTTAGCAACTTGAATAATGGTTCACACGTGGCAGTTAGGTGAGATATGAACCGGGCAATGTAGTTCAATCTCCCCAAAAACCCGCGCACCTCTTTCTCTGTTTTAGGCGTCGGCATTTCTTGAATCGCTTTTATTTTAGCAGGATCGACCTCTATTCCTCTTTCGCTTACGATAAACCCCAGCAGTTTACCCGATCTCACCCCGAAGGTGCATTTGTTAGGGTTCAGCCTCAGCCTGAACTTCCTAAGCCTTTTAAACAACTTCAACAGATTCACCAGATGCTCTTCCTCCGTCTGGGATTTGGCAATCATATCGTCAACATAAACTTCAATCTCTTTATGCATCATGTCATGAAAGAGAGTCGTCATCGCACGCTGATATGTTGCCCCAGCATTTTTCAAACCAAAGGGCATCACTTTATAGCAAAATGTTCCCCAAGGCGTTATGAAAGTAGTCTTCTCCATATCCTCTGGCGCCATTTTAATTTGATTATAGCCTGAAAAGCCATCCATGAAGGAGAATACGGAGTATTGAGCGGTATTATCAACTAATACGTCAATATGAGGAAGTGGAAAATCGTCTTTTGGGCTTGCTTTATTCAAATCTCTGTAATCCACGCACATTCGCACCTTGCCATCTTTCTTTGGCACTGGTACGATGTTGGCAACCCAGGAGGGATACTTCGTCACAGCCAGGAAACCAGCGTCCCACTGTTTCTGAACCTCATCTTTGATCTTCATTGCCATATCTGGGCGAGTCCTGCGAAGTTTTTGTTTGACAGGCGGGCAGTCTTCTTTCAGTGGCAGACGATGCACAACCATATCAGTATCGAGCCCTGGCATATCTTGATACGACCAAGCGAATACATCATTATACTCTCGGAGCATTTCGACCAGTTTTCGCTTGATATCACTCTGCAGTGCGGCTCCGATACGAATATTTTTCTCAACCCCTTCCGACCCCAAATTGATAATCTCGATAACCTCGTCGTGAGGCAGAATGGCTCTTTCCTCTTGCTTCACCAACCAAGACAGTTCTTCAGGAACGTCGCTATCTTCGACAACCTCTCCTTCGGTCTGGAATACCGGGTGCTCGAAGTCGGGACGAGTCATAGGTGGTTCAAGGATGTCATCTGAAAATGGTATCCTGCAAAAGGAAGGGTTAAGTGCTTCAAAACGCGTATAAAGCGGATAACCACATTGCCATTTTATTGAAAAAATACAAAACAAGAAAAACAAGGATTACAGTATCTACACATGAAAAACGCCATTTATTTAATGATTAACGAAGCAATGTTTATAACAACACAGCCCTAAGCAAATCCTGATGCCCCGGGCAAGACATCAGATTATTCAACAATTAATAAAGCAAAGCATTACTGTTTAAAGGTCACAGGAACAAGCTCCTGAATGGACCAGTTGCACAGTCCTTGTCCTGGCGTGCTTGGCTGAATCCAGGCATCCATATCACAGTCGCTGTCCCCTTCATCGGATTCCGAAGCAGCATTGACAGATTCATGGCATACTCCACTGGCAGAGATGGTGATTGACTTTCTGAAATGAGGGGCCCCCGCGGAAGGAGTTGATGACGACGGTCGGTACCCCAGTCCGAACCGGTCCATTTTCACCGGAATGTCCAATACTTTGCCCCAGCCCTTGGCTTCTCCTGCCTTCACTAGCGCTTGAGCTTCTTTGTACGATGAGACAGCTATCTCTGGCACTTTGCTTGGCCCGGGACTCTTGTCCTTTATGCGCAAACCTTCGAACGCTTGGCATGGCGTCTCGTGGATCTCCCCGTCGACTTCCACATATTTAAACGAAGAAAGATGGCTGACCAGGATGTCTTCTTCTCCGCACACGGTGACTACACTGTCTCCGACCATATACTTTAACTTCTGATGCAGGGTAGACGTAACTGCCCCTGCACCGTGAATCCAAGGTCTTCCCAGCAAGCAGCTGTACGCAGGCTGTATATCCATGATATAAAACTCCGTTGCAAACACTTCCGGCCCCACTTGCAGAGGCAAGGTAATCGATCCGAAGACTGTTCTCCGCGTGCCGTCAAACGCTCTGACTACCAAATCACTTGGTGTGCACAAAATTCCTCGAACATCCAGCTTCATCATAGCCTTCTTAGGCAGCACATTCAAAGACGACCCGGTGTCAACCAATACGTGCGACATTGTCGACCCTCTGCACTCAACAGATACATGTAATGCCATATTATGATCCCTTCCTTTCGGAGTCAAGTCGAAATCAGTAAAGCCCAGACTGTGGCCTGCATTTACATGTGCCAATACCCCTTCTAGCTGGTTTACGGAGACATCCTGTGGTACAAAAGAAGTGTCCAGGACTTTCAGCAAAGCGTTCCTGTGAGCTTCCGAACACAACAGCAAAGACAGGATAGATATTTTGGACGGTGTTTGCTGCAGATGCTCCACAATTTTATAATCGCTTTTCCGAATTAAGCGCATGAATTCTTCGACATCCTTAGATGCTGCTTCTTTTTCATTTACTTGAACCGGAACATTCTCCACCGCTTTCCCCTTTCCCTTCGCTATCCTTTCGGCTTCTACTTCAGGAGATATAAAAATCCTGCCGCTTCTCGTCATGCCTCCTGAGCCCACAACATTATCCACAACCTCCGCTGACTGCTTGTTAACATCGATTTTAATCCCGTCACAATACACCTCTAGCCCATATGACCATGGGACCGCTTTCGTGTTCTCATACGGGATTGGCCCGGCTTTAGTTATAGTAATCGGTGGTCGCTGAGCTGGTGCTGAAATAGTGATCGTCTTCCTAGGAATTGTCACTGTGGCAACATCACTCCGATTATCCACTACTGCCCCTGCCGGCTCATCAGTTGCTGTTCTATCAAACTGCAATACACCTTCATCAATCAAGGCCTGAATGCCTTTCTTCAGATCCTCACACCCCCCAGACAGGGCCCAACAATCTAAACAGTACTCATTACAACCCGGGTAAACACCTTCTTGCAACAGTCGGCTTTTTATTTCGCTCAGCGGCGTCTTTAAATCCTCAACATTCACAATCAGATTCAGACCTTCCTCAGTCAGCACGGCATTCGTCCCATGATTAGGCATGGGTTTCTGGACTATATTCGCACCGGTCGTTCCGAAGTTGATAGACTTGTTGTCCAAGAGATCCTGCACAACGTGCTTAAAAGCATGACAACCTTCAATATCATGGCCCGGGGCCCCAGAATGAAACTCGCAGCGCCTATTTGCATCATAGCCGAACGGGGGAGTTCCCGTTATCGGTGCCAAGGTTCTTTTTTCTACCAGATTCAATCCCAACAAGGTCTGCAATAAATCAGCATAGTTAGAGGGAGGCTTCTCGAACACCCTTCTCGGCTTATTACCCTGGAATCTTCTCTGAGCTTGCTGTGCCCCCTGCTGAGGCTGCTGCTGCTGTGGCATTGGCTGCTGCTGAACCGGTTGTTGTTGCTGGATTGGTTGTTGCTGATAAGGGATAGTGACACTCGACACTTGCTGCTGCTGACGATATTGATTCCTTCCCCTGCCTCGGCCTCGGCCTCGGCCTCCAAATACAGCACTAGCTTCGCCCTGACGGCGCCCACCATAAGCTTTCCTATTGCTGCCAGATGCAGCTGACTCGTCAACTTGGAACTTTCCTTGCTTAATGTTCCGCTCAATCTTTTCCCCCATCAAGATCAGGTCTGAAAAACTAGCCAGAGACGTATGAAACAACATATCATGAAACAGCCCGGTGAATGTGCCGACAAACATATCGTTCATTTCTTTATCTTCCACAGGGGGACGGACCCTGGCAGCCATATCGCGCCACCTTTGCGCGTATTCTTTAAAACTCTCCCCCTTCTTCTGCGAAAGCCCGGCCAACTGGACCCGATTGGGTGCCAGGTCACTGTTATATTTGTAATGGGCTACGAACGCCTCCGCTAATTGCTTCCAAGTCTTGATATCAGTGGGCTCCAACCCCATGTACCACTCTAAGGAAGGACCCGATAGGCTATCCTGAAAGAAATGCATGAGCATTCTTTCGTCAGTGGAGTATGCTGACATCTTTCTGTAATAAGCTCGTACATGAACCTTCGGACATGTATCTCCTTTGTACTTATCGAACGCAGGCGCTTTGAACTTGATCGGCACCCTCAAGCCAGGTACCAAGCCCATTGTTGCCATGTCCAGACCCACAGCACTCTGGTTTAGGACTCCCTTCATTTGCTCTTCCAGCATTCTAATCTTTTGAGAATCATCCATCGGCCCTTCAAAGCCTCCTCCAGAGAAGGCGTCTTCCTGCTGATCCTCTTGCCACATACCGTTTCCAGCCCCGTATCCATCATACGCATTATTACGTCCAGCTCTGACCTGATTCATCCCCGGAACTCGGCCTCTGTTGCCATACCCTTGAACACCTCCAGCAGGACCACCAGCCATAAATCCAGCACCGTTTCCGTTTCCAAGACCTCCGTAGCCCTGATTGACCATACCATAACCATCTTGCCCAAAGCCTTGAGCATTAAAGCCATACTTGCCAGTGTTGTCGAATCCCTGATCGTTAAATCCGAACCCAGCGTTGACAAAGCCATTGCCTCCGAGATTATCTCCCACATTGACATCACCCAGCCCAGCGTTATGGACAGCAGTCTCATTTCCCCCTCCGACGTGACCATTCACAGCAGCGGTAGCGTTGTTGACGTTAGCAGCAGTCATATTGACGACAGGCGGAGCCACCGGCGTTGGAGTGCCATCTCCATGAGCAGTATCAACCCGGACAGACTGATGATCTTCGTTACCATGACCTGCGTTGCGAGCCAACAGAGGCTGGACCATGGCCTGCAAGTTCTCCTGCCCTTTTGCTATAGCCTCCATGGTTTGCATGAAGAGGGCGAGCTTCTCGCGTACATCCTGCATCTCGTTCTGAATCTGGTCCATGACTTTCCGACAGTTGGATCGTGTAGAATAGCGGTGCGGATGTTGATCTGGAATCCTGTTAAGTACCTGAATCAAAGCAGGAGATAAGACACCATTCAAAGATTACCTGTTATGCAAGATGAATATGAATGCAATGCAATGTGTCTGTGCATTAGGGAAGTTCATTCCCCCAATTCTAGTGCGAAGGTGCCGGTGCAGTGACGGAGCTGACAATAAGAATACCGGAGCTGAATCATAGAAAGCCTCATATATATCAGAGAGAGTCAATAAGCCCAGGGTACAATATCACTGAGAGTACAAAGATGGCATGACCTCAACCAACAATCCTGGTGATGGTCAGCACTATGCAAATAAAGCATACAAATAATGGAATAATCATATCCTCCCAAAAGTCTGGTACTCCTCTATCAACTTCTTGGTCTCCGGATGGCTTGGTCGATCGAGCAGCCCTTCAACAAGCTGGTTTCTCTTCTTAAGGACACGGCGTACGTCTTCAGCAGTTTCTTCCCATGTTGCTTCTCCGAAGCAATCTTCTAGCTTTCGCTTCTGAGACACTGCTTCATCTCTGGATTTGATTGCCTTGTTCAGTGCATGCTGGACACTATACCGGTTCATCACTTCTTCCTCGCACTTCTTGATGCTAGACTTCAACTTCTCTTCAAGGTCGGAAATTTGCTGCTTTAGCTTATCTTCCCTCTTCTTGTTGTTAGTGAGTGTAGCATTCCAAGTCTTATTGCAAGAAGATATCTCTCGGTGTGCTGCGTCGAGCGCTTTCTTTTTGGCTTCCAGCATGTCATGGGAACTTCTGAACTCTTGCCCCAGACGTTCGCGCTTTTTCTTTTCCTCGGTCAACTCAGCTCCTAACCTGTTTACCAGCTCAATCTGTTGTTGGAAAGCATATACGGCTTTGTTCTTCTCGCTGCGTGCCTGGGCTAACTCTTGCTCTAACCCTTCGTTAATCTTCACCAGGGCTTCTTTCTCCTTCACAACCTGTTCATAGACTTCCCTAGAAACAGTGATCGGCTCTTCTACCGGAATAGGATCAAGAATTGGTGCATCTGGAAATGGCATCTTCAACTGACTAGCCCTCTCTTGAATCCAAACTCTATAAGGTGCATAGGCCTGACAGTCATTCTTTCCTAACAACGGCTTCCCTTTGCGGTTAATACGCGTCCAAGCATGTCGCAACTTGGCTAATAACTCCCCCTTCACGTCACCGGTGAAGTACAGAGATTCCTGTACTTCCTCCTCCTGAGGTGGATTCTTCAGTGCATATCCGAACTGGCGAACGAATAGAGAAGGGTTGTAATTAATACACCCTTTTCTTCCAATCAATGGCACATTAGGGTAACCAGCACAGCTAAAGAGGAGCTCAGATCCCAGCAAATCTCTATCAAACCACTCCATATCCTCCGACGATAACCTCATCAAGCGTTCTGGCCAACCAACTGGAACTGTAGTCTCTGCAGCAGATCCTCTCTTAGGAAGGTGACTCTCAAACCATATACTCAACAAGGGTACACAAAGATGAACATTCTTCCCCCTTCCCTTCTCATTCTTGTAATGCAGTGAGTGATATAGGTCTCCGAGTAAGGTAGGTACGGGATTACCAGCGGCGAACAAGTAGAAAGCATCGAAGTCCACAAAATCCGGTATATTGGGGAATAAAACTATGCCATAAATGCACAAAGCCAACACAGCGTTGAAAGCAACCCAGCACCCATTCTTGGCATACTCTTGGGCTTTACCCACTAAGAACTGAAATGAGAATCCTGGAACTCCACGGGAAACAGTAGTCACAAGTTCAGAAGCATCCACATGCAAGGCTTTGGCCAATTCCTCCGGCTTAGGTTTGGCATTATAATGAATGAATGGAACCTGGTTCTGCACGGGCAGCTCAACATACTCAGCGTATTCCTCCAGAGTTGGTCCCATAATAAAATCAGAGAACGTAAAGCACCTCAAAGCAGGGTCGTAGAATTGCAACAAAGCATACAGCCCATCTAACTCTACCTCTGTAGGTTTGCACACCAATCTCAGTAATCTACCATAACTCATCCGGAAACTCCTACGAACACCCTCATCAGCAAGAGAGATCAACCCAAGCAAAGGAACAATATCAGGCGTAGGCAATTTGTAAGCAACCGTTCTCCGTAGGCTAGTCATGATCAAACACTCAGAAGTCTGGGTACTAGAACTAGGGAAATGCAAATGCGCCTGCAGCACAGACACACGTTAGTGAAATGCAAATGATAATGGATATGCAAGGATGCAATGCAAGTAACATTCAACAGGGACCAAAGCTGCAGCTGAATAGCCTAAACCCAATCAAGAAAGGTCTCAGATAGACCATCCAGAAGTCATCAACCCTGGTCTCAGATAGACCTAAAATAAAACTCCCACACTGGTCTCTGACAGACCTCAAACCATAACTCCAACTGGTCTCTGCTAGACCTCAAATCCCATCTATAACTGGTCTCTGACAGACCTCAGAATACATCTCCAAATGGTCTCTGACAGACCTCAGAATAAATCTCCACATGGTCTCTGACAGACCTCAGAATAAATCTCCACATGGTCTCTGACAGACCTCAAACCTCCCCATAAATAACCAGGATCTCTGATCAAGAAATAACCGGTAGTCTGGAGGTCTAGTTACCTGCATAACCCTGAACCCCCTCACAGGTGGGTGGCCCTATAACTGGCACAAGGTACGGCATCCTATGCGGTCGTCGGCGTCACAGACTTTCAGGGTTAATGATACGATTCCCAGAAGGAGTGGCATCATCAATCCCTGAAGAGGCCTCACTCAGCCAACTTCCAAATGATCGGTCCCCAGAGTCGACAATCCAACTAACCAGCAACCCACGCCAACCAAAGGAAGGGGCAGGAGGCCAACCAGAGGAACCTCGTCTGAGTGTAGATTTCATGGGACACCAAAGCAAGCAAAGCAAGCGGGCGCCCACTAATTTCTACTCTAATTCTAGGTGCACTCAAGCCCAGGTCCGGCTTATCTCTCAATATCAGAACACCCGTCACACCCCAAATACAGCAATAATAAACAATATATATAAAGCTGAAAAATACAGGGTTAGAAATATACAATAACTCCATACAAAATCCTCGACGGGAAAACAAGCGCTAGGATTGACTCTCTCAAGGGACGTTGGATCCCAAATGCATAAGAACCATCGCAGTCCTTAGCAGCCAGGGGACGTTGGGTCCCCAGCAGAGTCGCCAGCTGGCGCTACTGCGAAAATCGGCGCCGGCTGAACAGAAGAGTCGCCACCGTGCGTTATTTATCCCACGGGAGGGAAAGGAAACGCTCAGAGTAAACCTCGCACAACACGGGAAAGGCATGGTCGTCGCAACCAAAACCTGGATTCGGGAGTCGGTTACGCAAGGGGAAGGTATTAGCACCCCTCACGTCCGTCGTACTCGACGGGATCCACGCTTGTTTTCGGGTATGGATTGTTATTCTATCTAAACTATAGGTCAAGGGTTAAAAAGAAAATAAAATGAAAATAAAAATGACTCGGCAAAGTATCGCACTTTATGCCTACGTATTCCCGCCTGGAACGAGAAATCAGAGTCAACGTAGTTCGCCTACCTACGGGAAAGGAGGGGAAGGTTGCTCGCTAGGATATCGCATCCTATGCCTACGTACTTTCATACAGCATGAAAGATCAGAGCAAACGTAGTTCGGGCCTCGTACGACACAAGTCTGTCCTGGTTGATTTTATTCCTTCTGAAAAAGGTTTTTCTGATTAGCAGTCCAAGCGGACAAAAATGACGTTTTGATGAGTTCACATTCTTTTACGAAAGAAGTGTCTTTTATTGTGTTTGAAATCTTTATGTGTTTTTCTGTTTGTTTTGAGAAAGAAAGAGACAGAACTCTAACCTACGGTTGCGAAGGGAAACAAGCTAACCTATTGTTATCATGCATGGGTTGAGACCTAGTGTCTATCATGCTCCTCTCTTGCGCAGAGAGAAACAGAGATCCTACGGGATAGGCAGAAACAGAAACAATATCAGATATATACAGTAAAACAGAAAAATGCATGAATGCAGCAATACAAGCGAGGCAAGGGAGTCCCACTCAACCTCGAACCTAGAAAACAATAGGCGAAAGTGAACAGACTTCACTTTCAACCCAACAGGGTAAACAGCAAACAATACAGTTCAGAAAACCAATCAATACATCAGCAAATGAAATACAGCAAAAGAAACAGCATCAGCAGCTCTGAATCAACAACTGGCTTCAAGCAACCTCCAATAAGCTACAGGCTTCACCAAGCATCAATCTCCATCTTCATGGCCTTCAGACAAGGGCTTTGATCCTCAGTCTTCCATCTGCAATGGCTTTTCTTCAAGCTCAAACCTCCAGGATGAGGGATCAGTTACAAGAGTGAATTGGGTGTTAAGCAATCAGCTGACTACCAAAGGTGGTGAACAGACTGCTTCTGACACAAGAGACATTTTCTCTCAAGAGTTCTATCTCATAGACACCATCACCAAGCCTTCCAAAGGAAGGGGGTGAGTGCCTTAGAGAGACTCTGAATCACAGAGAAGAATGGATGCAGACAAGGCAATCCCTGTTTGAGAAACAATCATTCTAATCTAGAGCTCTGCCTAGCTCCTAAACCCTAGTCTCCTCAGCAACTGATAGCAAGAGACTCCTCCTCAACTCTGACAGTTGATCTTCAATCTTTGACTCTTCAATGGCTTCATCTCCACAAATCTTCAGCTTCCCCAGGGCCCCAGACAAACCCAATACCCAATCAAACAATCAACAATTCCCAGAGGGCACACCACACCAGACAGCAGATATACAGACAGTAATAATATCAGTAGGGGAATCCTAACTTTCTCTAAGGGATCTAATAGCTACCCATAGCCCCTATAGTCCCATAACTAATCTATTCAAACCCTAAGTCCTAAGGGAGAAAATTGAACTTCCTAAGTTGTTACCTAAAAACCCTAGTTTTATTCATGATATTCAAGCATCTATTAATCACCTAAAAGTAACTCCTAAAAATGGGAAATAAAATATTTCTACAAGCTTAACATCTCATCTAAACAATATGAAAAGAATGATCAAAAAATATTAAAGCATGTGAGAGAACAAAAATCATAAAAATGATGCATGAAATGAATATATTTAATATGCTATTTATTTAGAAAATATGAAAAAAATATGAAATAAAACTAAAAATGAAATTTTATTTTCCTATAATGTTCTAGACATGTTAATGAGAATATGGTAAAAAGAATGGATTAAAAAGCATTTTTTATGAATTTATTATGGATTTTAGAAGATTGGTAAAATAATGAAATGAAATAAGAAAATAAAAAGAAATGAAATGAAGGAGGGGGTGAGAAAAGCAGAAAAGCACGTTCAGAGAATTGGGCCTGATAACATGGGGGGTGTGGATAGCGCTCTGAGCCCAACCCCCCAATTAGTGAAACGCCGCGTTTGGTCTTAGCTCAGCTTTCCCTCACAAACGAAGTTTAAACATCAGCCGTTGGATCCAAAGTCAGTCAACTGGTCAAAAGGTGATCTGAGGGTGAAAATATCATCTTCCTCCTTGGTTCAGGGCTTGGAGGGAACTCCATGGATGAACACTCCACCTGCTTCAAACCCTAACTCCCTCGATTCTCCATGAAACGTCAACATATAAAAATCAAATCCGCTCCAAAACTTACCAGGAATCCAACCATGGTGTCACAACTAACTGAAATCTCCTCTAACCCTAAATCCGATAGCTACCTCCAAGAAAAGATCAAGAACTGATTCTCACTATCTTCAAAATTAAAGGCACAGGCATGTTCCTCTCTTCACCTAGATCATTTCCCCCTAAAGAACTAAGATTATCATTCAATATCGAGGGAGTTCTTGGTCCACACAGAAATGGTACCTCTAACAAAATCATCACCAAATCATCTCTAACTTTCCAGAAAGCTTCCCCTAATGATTTCTAACCGTTCTAACCTACTAATTCTAATCAATTCTACTTAGATTAAGGTGCACGAAGAAATTTACAAACCTGGTGAAATGAGATGCACAGATGGTAGAATTCTTCAAATCAATGCCTGAATTCCTCCAGAATCATTCAGTGATCCATCTTCTAGCTTCTGTATGCAAAAAGGAAGGTTGAAAAGCTCTGAATCTTGGAAATGGATCTGAAGCTGCAAGCTGCCAAACTCAAGGTACAGAACACGATTTGGCCTTGAATTCCCTCTGATTTTGATTGCCACACCTTCAATGATGATGATAGAACTGAACCAGATCAAGAAATTGAACAGAATGGAGAAGAAATGAGAAATTGGAGAATGACTTGCTATGGAGGAACTTGGATTTCAATCTCTCTTTCTGCAGCAATTCTCTCTAACCCTTGCATCTGAGCACACTCCAATCCATATATAGATGATGTTAGAATCATCTAGAACCAACTGGACTCTTCTTATGAGAAATTGAGTTTCTCATGTCATGACTTTTTCATTTCATGCTATGCATAGTTCATTCCAAGTTCTCCTTGTTACAGCCCATGATTATTAATTGAAAATCTCCCCAAATGGTATTTTGAACATGTTGAAAAGCCTTGCAAGCTTGTGTATTAATCCCTTATGTGAGTTGGATATGTAACTTGAATTATAAGCAATCCATGGCAAGTCCCAAATTATGACCTCAAATCCAAAATCTAATAATGCCAATGATCACAAAATATGCTTTCTAGTCAAAATGATATGTCACTTGCCCCATTTTGATCATGTAGTATAAAATTCCCAAAAATGGACATTTCATGTATTAAATTTATGCCTTTTTTAGGTCATTTCTACAAGCATGAGTTACAAGCATTTCCAAACTTACATGGTCTTCTTTCTTGACTTAAAATCCCATTTGGAGCAAGTTTGATGTTGTAAGTTTTTCCATTTGAGGCCTCCTTGTATGAGTTTTGGGTATAGGTTAAAATGACCTGTAATTCACAAATGCCCAAAATACCCTTTGCTTGTCAAGACCATAAGTTGAGTTCTCCACATCATATGAAGGCATACCATACCATTCTAGAAAGCTAAGACAATGAGGAACAATTCTTATGTTAACCAAGAATTCATTTGAAATCTCCTTGAGGGGCAAAACTAGCTTGGAAGTCAAGTCACTTTCACAGACAAAAATTCAGACACCCCAGATGACCTATAACTTGCAAGGACCATAACTTGAGTTCTATAAATCTCCTTGAGGTCTTCCACCACTCAAATTAAAGGTCTTGAGATCCTCTACAAGTTTCATGTTGGCCAAGAAGCCATTTGAAGTTAGCATTTTGACTTATCTTGCTTGGAAATTTGACCTAAACTAGGGGATTTTACAGAGAAACCCTAATTTAGTAACTCCTCTTCTCCTTGATTTCTCTTGAATTCTCCTTGTCATATCTCCATATCCTTCTTTATAAGCTCAATGATGATCCCCACATCTCTCCAATAGACTTGAATGCCCTCTTAAGTCAGTCAATTGACCTAGGGTTGACCTAGGGTTGACCCAGGTGAAACCCTGGTTGACTGTCTTCAACTATAGCTCTTGTGCCTTCATCAATAACTTGTTTTCTTCTCCAAATGACTTTATAAGTCTCTCAAGGTGTCTAGATCCCCTCCATGTCTTCATTTCATAGCTCATAACCCTCTTATTGATCCTCAAACACCCTCAGCTAGGAGATGGACTCAAGGCTTGATCTGCTGAACTCTTTGCTTTCAAATTCTTTCCTGATGACTTGACTGAGATTGAATTGGGATAATAACCTCTTGCTAGGCCTCTAGAGATGAAAATAATGATTGGTCCCCTGTTGAATGACTGGCTATGCTTATGCTATGCAGATGGTTAGTCTATGTACATGACTCTATATGCAAATGCTAGTGACAATGAACCATGAACCACATGAATATGGTTGAGCAAATTTTAGGGTGCAACACACTCACACCGTCATCCCGATCAGTCTGACGAGCAGTCATCTCCTTGATGACACTATTTCATTGCTTTTTATTATTTGCTTCGCTTTTTCATTCACAGTCTTATTGCATTTTCTTACGTTTTTATTTCATGACATCTACCTTACCGTATATATATATATATATATATATATATATATATATATATATATATATATATATATATATATATATATATATATATATATATATATATATATATATATATATATATATATATATATATATATATATATATATATATATATATATATATATATATATATATATATATATATATATATATATATATATATATATATATATATATATATATATATATATATATATATATATATATATATATATATATATATATATATATATATATATATATATATATATATATATATATATATATATATATATATATATATATATATATATATATATATATATATATATATATATATATATATATATATATATATATATATATATATATATATATATATATATATATATATATATATATATATATATATATATATATATATATATATATATATATATATATATATATATATATATATATATATATATATATATATATATATATATATATATATATATATATATATATATATATATATATATATATATATATATATATATATATATATATATATATATATATATATATATATATATATTTGTGACCATTAATATTTCATGCAATTTATTTTAATTTTAATTTTTATGTTTTTATGATTTTTTATGTCAAAAATATGAAAAAAGAAAAAATTATATATACAGAGAAAATTAGTGTGTCAGGACAGATGATTTCTACTGGCAGCACACCCCCAAAAATCAAGAAGGAGCACCAAGGCCCAAACAAAAGCACAAAATCCGGCCCAACCACCTTTATAAAGGATGGCGCCCGCCATGGGGTCTGGACTATATGCGGGGCAGAAGTTGAAAAACCACCATTTTTGAACTCAAAACCTCCAAAAACCCATTTTTGGCTACACGAAAATCCTCTCCAAAGCACCAACAGTTCATACTTTCATCTTCCACTCACCAACCCATCAACCATTCCAACTTCCATTTTCACTTCCCCTCACCAAAATCCATCCAAAAACTCATCTTTACAAAACTCCAAAAAAAATACCCATTCTTCACCTTCTTCCATATCCAACATTCATCCATGGAGCACGAAGGTTACGTTTTGCATCAAAGGAAGCCCAGAGAAAGACAATGAAAAATCCTCGACAAACTGCACAACCGGGACATCGCTTCGACACGGCATGTGGACGATAACTGCCTTTATTCTTTAGGTATTTACCATAGCGTTTATCACTTATTAGACGTTCTAGGACTGCATGAGATATTTGTTAGACAGGGTCCTACTTTTGAACGACTGACCAGAGAATTCCTAAGTTCCCTGATTTATGTTGTCAGACCCGACACTGTTAGGACCGTCCGCACCGTATAGTTCCAGATGTTTAATGTTGAATATTCGTTTAGTACTGATGAACTTGCAGAGAGGCTTGGACTGCCTTTTGGTGCGGGTGCTATTTGTGAAGCACCTCTGGATTCTGAATGGTCTGTGGAGGCATTTTCCTTCTGGCACAGGTTGTCAAATTTTAGTATTTCATCTTTCGAAGGAATACTTGCCTCCAGGATCCATAACCTGACCATCCGCGTGTTTCGCTGCATGCTAGCCTGTACTGTTTTTGGTCGGGAGAATCCTAACAAGGTAAATGCAAAAGAGTTACTATTCTTGCAGGGGTGCCTTGCAAATAGGATATTTAATATAGTCCCATTCATGATTGCCCATATGAATGCCTCTATTAAGAGCACTGGGACCATTGCCTTCGGAGGACTTATTACGTCCATTGTAAAGGCTCTGAACCTAGATGCTGAGATAGCCACTTTAGAACCCCTTCCTCCTCACACAATTAATTTAAATTTTTTGAAAGATATGAAACTATGCAAGGTCAAGAAAGAAGGGGGCTTCGAGCTTATGATACACTGGAGGGTTATCCCATTTGTTGTTCTGCCTTGCACCAGACGCACGGATGTGACTCTCGAGGGAAACTGGACCTATAATTTAGATGCTCCACCCATTACAGGCCCAATACCCCCAAATATTCCAGTTGGTGACGGTGATGATACTGATGCCAAGTATGACCGGCGAGAGTGATCTCCCGATCATCCTATATCGCCTCACCATGTACCACAGTCATACACTGCATTGTCTTCCTCTTGCCATTCTGCAGGTACCGCTCCTGGATTTTATATATCTGGACAGATGTGGCGAGAACAATTAGCCAGAGAGGAGAGACACGACAATTTGCTCACCACCATTTAGCAACAATTATCTGAGAATATGAGGTTCATGCAAGAGTCTCAGCAGCAGATGAACCAGTCCATGCATACCATCATGCAATCTCAAGCTGCTCTGACCACCCGATTTGACGCGTTCGAAGCTTCTCAGACTGATCGTCGCCGCAGCAGATCTCGCTGCCCTAGGTACTCGCCGCACGCTGGCGACAACACTGGCAGCATGCCTTAGGCACCTCAGGTACCTCGTCCCTTGCTTATTTTGAAACATTAGGGACAATGTTCAATTTAAGTGTGGGAGGAGACTTCATTTATTTTCCTGCTTTATCTCGCATTTTTATTTCTTTTATCGCTTTCTAGTTTATTTCCCGTCTTATTTTTCTTTTTCGTTTTTTTTATAGAACATACTTGTGCTTAATGAGTCATTCTACAGAATACCTTTACTCCCTCACTACTTTGCCCCACCAAAAACTTTTTTGACAAATAGTGTACTATCCTGAAAAAAATTTTGCCTACCCTGGCCTTAATAGAATATCCATAGTAAGTCCTTAGTAGTTTATCCTAGCAGTCAGCTCCGGCCAAAGCGTTATCCAAGTGAAGGCTCGATAAAAATAAGTGAATGATCGGTATGCTAAAAATAAAATAATTGCAACTCGGGTATAAGGTCATTTAACCCAAAAAGTTGTAAATTCGAAAAAAAGAAAAAAAATGATCAAGAAAAAACAAAACAAAAATACCTTCCCATTGTCAATTGGTTCAGAGGTATCTGGTACTGAACTCGGTAGGGCGGATTATGATCTGATCCCCCGCACCTGCAAGTGGGCCAATAAAAGGGGTTACACCCCTTTGTGCACCAGAACCCCATGCTTAGATCAGAATCATTAACCGGTCACTTCACCGTGATTTCGTACGAATAACGGGCTTAATGTGATTGCACCAAAATGAAAAGGACTCAAAAGGAGATTCGAAAGTAGGCCTAGGTACAATAGGGTAATATGGATTGACTTATGTAAGAACGAAGCTTATGTCCGTTTTTACGGAAAAGTGTCATTCCGATACCCATGCTTCATTGAGCCATCACCTATCGCTTCATCCCAGCTTGAAATTATAAGATCTTTTTTGCCCAGATCATTTATGGATATCGCCTTGTTCTGTCATGATGTTTTGCTTGAGGACAAGCAAAGGTTTTAGTGTGGGAGAATTTGATAGACCTAAAATATATTGTTTATTTGACTCGATTTTACGCACGTTATTTCTTATTTTATTTCCGTTTTCTTGTATTATGCCTTTGTTTTGTTTCTTTTTCAGGTTTTTGTATTTTCAAAGCTACTCGAGAAGAAATGAAGAAAAACGAGCTAAAACCCCTACTTTCTGAGGAATTGTACACATGGCTTCCACCATGGCGGGCGCCATAGGGGATGCCACACATTGGATAGAAGCCAACTGCTGACAACTGCCACGTCTCCCACTCCTCTCCACCCTAGTTCATGTGGCGGGCGCCACCTTCACACGACCATTTCCCTCCCAAAAGGAGTTGGGGGGCATTCATGTCTTTACCTATACTTTTCTACCACTATAAATAGAAGAGTTCTGTTTTATTTCAAATCATCCAAGCTTATAGAACATAACTCAAGCCATGAATTTCACCTATTGTAAAGTGATAAACTTCTCACGTCGAGGGGTTATCACACTGTGTAATCGAGTCTGTAATCGAGTTTGGAGCACTTGGGTAGAAGTTAATCCTGCCGCCATTTTATTTCAGTCTTTTTACTTCCAGTTGTACAAGATTTTAAAGCCTTTCGTTTAGAGCAGGTTTCTGTCTATTTATTGCCTTTTATTTATTTACCCGCCTTTACTTCCCACACCCTTTATTTCTCGCACCTTACTTTATCTACTCGCATTTATTTACCATGTTTATTTACTTTACCATGTTCGGCTAAATCTTAAAGGCTAGGATGCGAGGATTATAGTTATAATTAGTATTCCACACGGTTGTCGATAGAATTACTTAGGGGTTGTTTTAACTTTTAACACTTATTTTCTGTACTTAAAATCTATTGAGTAAGATCGAAAGTCGTGCAACCTTTAGATAAATTTGGTTAGTTTTGACTGTTCCAAGGAAGCGAAAGCGCTTGGCTGAGTCAATTAGGGATCTTTAATGTTTAAGAAAACTGATTTTAAAACTATTTTCAGACGCGTTTATGGATTTAAAGTCCGGTTCGCAAGAACCTCTTTTTGTTAGAAATTCCAGGTTAAAATACTTTTCGACTAAGTCAAGAAACTATATTTCTTAAAAATATGTTCATTAATCCTAACGCAATGCGTACCTTTTTATAAGTGACAATAAGAGTGGTCGATTAGGGATAAACTCGATTCTGAATATGTAACGCTCGTTCATTTTAAATTAAATTATTTATGAATTGATGGTGTGCGCCTTTATGTGGGAGTGTGCCTGAGAGCGTTGGTGGGTGTCCTTAAGGTATAGAAAATCATTTAATAAAATATAGAGTTTAATAATAATATAACATAATTAATAATGATGATAATTTAATAATTAGTAGTAATATTATTTTTATTATTATTATTATTATTATTATTATTATTATTATTATTATTATTATTATTATTATTAGTGTGGAATAAGTGAAATAAGGGAGTTATTAGAGAAGTTGTGGGGGAAAGAGGAAAAACACGATAAACTGCTCAGAACCAAAATTAAGGAAAAAGGTTGAGGAGAATAGGCAAAAAGGAAAAAGGAACGTGACTGTGGAAAAATTAAGAACAGAGGAATTAACCGCTGGAGAGAGTTCAAGGTAGTTGCAGAGGAGTCACCGGAGAGCAGACCGGAACCGGGAAGTTTAGAGTTGTCCTCAATCCAAAGGTAAGGGTGGAGTTCAATTCTATAACTATGGGTATGATCGATTTCATGAAGGGAATTGAATCATGGGGTTAGTTCCCGTAGGTTGAGAAATATTAAGGGTTAATGTTTGTCTGTGCCTGAAGTAGTGTTTTATGTCATTAGTTCTATGTAATAATATTGGGAAACGGCGCCGACACGCGCTAATTTCCCATTTGTTGAG
This sequence comes from Lathyrus sativus, assembly GCA_963859935.3. Lineage (NCBI taxonomy): Eukaryota > Viridiplantae > Streptophyta > Magnoliopsida > Fabales > Fabaceae > Lathyrus > Lathyrus sativus. The sequence goes on from OZ012741.1 coordinate 519,807,800, forward strand.
AGGGTTGTATGGTGTCCTCATTTGATTATATTATGTTGAAAGTTGTGGCTACGTGATCCATATGAAAATGTGATGATTCGATTATGGACAAGTTGGTTGTAGGCTTAATTCCTTGTTGCGTGGTTGTGGTGGTTGTGTTGTAGTCCATAATAGTTGCATCTCATAGCATATCATCCTGGTCGGCCTGTATTGGTGTTGGTTGTGCCTGTATTGGAGGCCTATAATGGCAATTAAATTGGTTGTGGAGTGCTGCTCCAAATTGGTTGTGGAGTGCATATGCATAGTTGAGTCGCATAGTGTCGCGTCATTATGTGTTTGCAAGTAATGATGAGTTGCTGAATCTTTCCTGCTAATTGTTGCATATATGAATGATGAATTCCTGGTAGTTCGTTGTGATAATATTTGGAGAAATGCGAGAATTATAATGCTGTGATATGATCCTGACATGAATTTTGTCATGCCTTATGTTATAATTTTGATATCTCACCCTTTACGTTGTATGTTACCTCCGTTGGTGGTAATTTGCAGGTAACCCGGAATAGAGTGTCGCTTTCCGTTTAAGGTGTCGTTGGTCGCTCTGATACGTAGCACTCCTGGGGAGATGAACGATTAATGTTATTGCTTTTAATTGTTTTCTTTGTTGTTGAATTTTATTAAGTACTTTTCTTTAAATTGATTGCTTATGGTAGTGCCAAGTGTTGGTTGTATGCACTAGACCGATGAATCGGTAGGACTGATTTCGTGGTCGAGAACTAGTTGTTTTGTGAATTGATGCAAGATAATTACTTGCTGAAGTTCAATGGAATTTAGTTGCAGACTTTCTGGTCTTGCTTTGGTTTATTATAAATGTTGGAAGTGTATTAAATTCCGCTGTAAAATAACAGGTTGTCTTGTAATTGAGATGTTAAACAAGTTGTCGTTATTTGTTCATCCGGATTTGTGTTATGCATGTTATTAAATGTTTGCTGCAAGTGTATGTTATCTGTTAAGGTGAAAATATGACACCTCTGATGCGTCCCAGAATTTGTGAGTGTGACGGTCGTCACCACTCTATGACGCTCGTCATGACCGTCACGGTCGTGACATCCATGACGGTCATCATGACCACCACGGTCGTGCCAGTTCCTTACGACTATCATGATACTTGTTTTTTGTGCACTCTGATTGTTGTTTTGCCTAATTATCCGGTGGGTTAGAATGGGGTGTTACATTAGTGGTATCAGAGCAGGTCATTCCATCCGACCAAGTTATCGAGTCAGTCGTCGTGTCTAGCAATCGAGTATTGTTGTTTGCGAAATCTGATTGTTGTTGGTTGCAGTTTAAGTTTAAATGGCTGGAAGGAATGATGTTGCAATTGCTGCTGCTCTGCAAGCTATAGCTAATGCTATGGAAAATCAGCCGAATCCTGTTGGAGATGCTGGGTCTCGCAGTTTGGCAACGTTTCAGCGGGAGAATCCACCTACATTCAAGGGTAGGCACGATCCTGATGGTGCACTGGACTGGTTGAAGGAAATGGAGTGAATCTTTTGTGTGATGGATTGTACTCCAGCACAGAACGTTTGTTATGGGACTCATATGCTAACAGTTGAAGCTGATGACTGGTGGCTAGAGACTCGTCCGGTATTGGAAGCTGCAAGTGAGGAGGTCACTTGGACTGTATTTCGTAGGGAATTTCTGAAGAAGTATTATCCGGAAGATGTCCGCGGTAAGAAAGAGATTGAGTTTCTTGAACTGAAGCAAGGAGACAAATCTATTATCGAGTATGCTGCGAAATTCAAAGAGTTGGCTAAGTTTTATCCGCACTACAGCGCAGAAACCGTTGAGTTCTCTAAATGTATCAAGTTTGAGAGCGGATTGATGTCTGAAATCAAGAAAGCAATTGGGTACCAGAAGATCCGTGTTTTTGATTCATTGGTTGAAAGTTGTAGAATTTATGAAGAAGATAGCAATGCTCATTACAAGCTGTTGAGTGAGAGGAGAGGCAAGTCACATCAGACTTGTGGTAAGCCTTATGACCCTCCAGTTGGCAAAGGGAAACAAAGAGCAACTGATGACAAGAAAACTAGTAGGGGAGATGCTCCTGCTGGTATTGTTTGCTATAAGTGCGGGAAACCTGGTCATAAGAGTAATGTGTGTAACTCTGGATCAGTGAGATGTTACCGTTGCGGTGAGCTGGGACACGCTATTGCTGAGTGCAAACGCAAGGGGGTGGTTTGTTTCAACTGCGGTGAAGAGGGACACCTGTGTGACAAGTGTCAGAAGACTAAGAAAGAAAAGACTGGTGGAAGGGTGTTCGCTCTATCTAGGACTCAGACATCCAGCGATGACAGACTCATTGAAGGTACTTTTTTCATTAATAGTACTCCTTTACTTGCTATTATTGACACTGGTGCTTCTCATTGTTTTATTGCTGCTGATTATGTTGAACGTTTGGGTCTTGTGTTATCTCACATGAATGGGGAGATGTTAGTTGAGACTCCAGCTAAGGGATCAGTGACTATATCTCTGGTATGTTTGAAATGTCCTCTGTCAATGTTTGACAGAGATTTCCTGGTTGACTTAGTCTGTTTGCCACTAAGTGGGATGGAAGTAATTTTAGGTATGAACTGGTTAGAGTATAATTGTGTTCATATTAATTGCTTTGATAAGTCGGTGAGGTTTTCTACTCCTGAGGAGGAGGGAGCCCATTTAGTAACTACAAAACAGATGAAGCAGATACTGCTAGAAGATGCTCAGGTGTTTGTGTTGGTGGCATCATTATCCGTTGAGAATCAAGCGATAATTGATGAGTTAGAAGTTGTTCGTGATTTTCCTGAGGTGTTTCCAGACGAAATTCCTGAAGTTCCTCTGGAACGAGAAATTGAATTTTCTATTGACCTTGTACCTGGTACCAGACCTGTGTCTATGGCACCATACAGAATGTCTGCATCTGAATTGGTTGAGTTGAAGAAACAGTTGGAAGACTTACTTGAGAAGAAGTTCGTTAAACCGAGTGTGTCACCGTGGAGAGCTCCGGTATTATTAGTAAAGAAGAAGGATGGCAGTATGATTTTGTGTATTAACTACCAACAACTAAACAAGGTGACAATTAAGAATAAATATCCGCTCCCAAAAATTGATGACTTGATGGATCAGTTGGTTGGTGCGCGGGTGTTTAGTAAAATTGATTTGAGGTCGGGATATCACCAGATTAAGGTAAAAGATGAGGATGTTCAGAAGACTGCATTCAGAACCAGATATGGACACTATGAGTATACGGTAATGCCTTTTGGTGTTACTAATGCACCGGGAGTTTTTATGGAATACATGAACCGTATCTTTCATGATTATTTGGATCGGTTTGTGGTAGTATTCATTGATGATATCTTAATTTATTCTAAGTCGAAAGAGGAGCATGTGGAGCACTTGAAATTAGTACTGCAAGTTTTGAAAGGAAGAAAGTTGTATGCGAAGCTGTCGAAGTGTGAATTCTGGTTGGAAGCGGTTAGCTTTCTGGGTCATGTTATATCAGGTAGTGGAATTGTTGTAGACCCATCTAAGAATATGCGGTGTTGCAATAGGAGACTCCGAAGTCGGCAACTGAGATTAGAAGCTTTTTGGGACTTGCTGGTTATTACATAAGGTTTATTGAAGGTTTCTCTAATTGGCCCTTCCGTTAACTAAGTTGACTAGTAAAGGGAAAACATTTGTGTGGGATGCTCAATGCGAAGCGGGTTTTGCAGAGTTAAAGAAGAGGTTAACGTCTGCTCCGGTGTTGACCTTGCCTAACACAAAAGAACCGTTTGTTATATACTGTGATGCTTCTAAGTTTGGTTTGGGAGGTGTACTCATGCAGGGTAACAAAGTAGTTGCTTATGCGTCAAGACAATTGAGAATCCATGAGAAGAATTACCCTACACACGATTTAGAACTTGTTGTTGTTGTTTTTGTGCTGAAGATTTGGAGACATTATCTGTATGGTTCAAGATTCGAGGTGTTCAGTGACCATAAGAGTTTGAAGTACCTGTTTGACCAAAAAGAACTGAACATGAGACAGCGAAGGTGGTTAGAACTGTTAAAAGACTTTGATTTTGGTTTAAACTACCATCCGGGAAAGGCCAATGTTGTAGCTGATGCCTTAAGCCGCAAGACCTTGCATATGTCGACAATAATGGCCAGAGAGTTGGAATTGATTGAGCAATTGAGAGATCTGAGTTTAGTTTGTGAAGTGACACCGAAGAGTGTAAAGTTGGGCATGTTAAAGGTTAATAATGACTTCCTGGACAACATCAGAAAAGCGTAGAAATTAGATGTAAAGTTGGTAAACTTAATGCCTGGAGTAGATCATTCAGAAAATAGTGATTACCAGATGGATGCGCAAGGCGTGTTGAGGTTCCGTGGTCGTATTTGTATTCTTGATAGTGCAGATATGAAGAAAGCGATCCTGGAAGAGGGTCACAGGAGTAAGTTGAGCATTCATCCAGGAGCGACGAAAATGTATGGTGATTTGAAGAATCTGTTTTGGTGGTCTGGTATGAAGCGTGATGTGGCACGATTTGTTTACGCATGTTTGACTTGTCAGAAGTCGAAAATTGAGCACCGGAAACCTGCTGGGTTGATGCAACCGTTAGAGATTCCGGAATGGAAATGGGACAACATTTCGATGTATTTTGTAACGGGTTTGCCGAACACCTTGAGAGGATGTGATTCCATTTGGGTGATTGTTGATAGGCTTACAAAGTCGGCTCACTTTATTCCTATTAACATCACTTTTCTGGTATCAAAGTTGGCAGAGATTTATATCAGAATGGTTGTTAAGTTGCATGGTATCCCGTTGTGTATTATGTCAGATAGAGATCCGAGGTTTACTTCTGGATTTTGGAAGAGTCTGCAAGAGGCATTAGGTTCCAAGTTGAGGTTGAGTTTAGCATACCATCCTTAAACAGATGGTCAGACTGAACGAACTATTCAATCTTTAGAAGATTTGCTGAGGGCATGTGTTCTCGAGGAAGGCGGTTTGTGGGATACCTATCTTCCGTTGATAGAGTTTACTTATAATAACAGTTACCACTCTAGTATCGGAATGGCATCGTTTGAAGCTTTGTATGGTCGGAGGTGTAGGACTCCGTTGTGTTGGTACGAATCGGGGGAGAGTGTGGTACTTAGACCGGAGATTGTTCGGGAGACGACCGAGAAGGTGAAGTTAATTCGAGAAAAGATGAAAGCTTCACAGAGTAGGCAGAAAAGTTATCATGATAAGCGCATAAAGGATTTAGAATTTGAAGCTGGAGATCATGTATTCTTGAGAGTCACGCCTGTGACTGGTCTTGGTAGAGCTTTGAAATCTAAGAAGCTTACCTCTCGTTTCATTGGTCTGTATCAGATCTCGGCATGAGTTGGAAAAGTTGCGTATCGAGTGGTGTTGCCGCCTAATTTGTCGAATTTACACGATGTATTTCATGTGTCACAGCTCCGAAAGTATATCTCAGATCCGTCGCAAGTCATTCCTATGGACGATGTGCAAGTACGTGACAATCTTACGGTGGAGATGATGCCTGTAAGAATTAATGATCGGGAGGTGAAGACGTTAAGAGGAAAAGAGATTAATTTGGTGAAAGTGGTCTGGTTGGGAGCTGCTGGCGAAAGCTTGACGTGGGAACTGGAAAGCAAGATGCGAGAGTCTTACCCCGAGCTGTTTGATCGAGGTAATTTCGAGGACGAAATTCTTTTAAGTTTAAGGGAGTTGTAATGCCCGTTCATTTTAAATTAAATTATTTATGAATTGTTGGTGTGCGCCTTTATGTGGGAGTGTGTCTAAGAGTGTTGGTGGGTGTCCTTAAGGTATAGAAAATCATTTAATAAAATATAGAGTTTAATAATAATATAACATAATTAATAATGATGATAATTTAATAATTAGTAGTAATATTATTATTATTATTATTAGTAGTAGTAGTAGTAGTAGTAGTAGTGGATGGAATAAGTGAAATAAGGGAGTTATTAGAGAAGTTGTGGGGGAAAGAGGAAAAGCACGATAAACTGCTTAGAACCAAAATTAAGGGAAAAGGTTGAGGAGAATAGGCAAAAAGGAAAAAGGAACGTGACTGTGGAGAAATTAAGAACAGAGGAATTAACCGCCGGAGAGAATTTAAGGTAGTTACAGAGGAGTCACCGGTGAGCAGACCGGAACCGGGAAGTTTAGAGTTGTCCTCAATCCAAAGGTAAGGGTGGGGTTCAATTCTATAACTATGGGTATGATCGATTTCATGAAGGGAATTGAATCATGGGGTTAGTTCCCGTAGGTTGAGAAATATTAAGGGTTAATGTTTGTCTGTGCCTGAAGTAGTGTTTTATGTCATTAGTTCTATGTAATAATATTGGGAAACAGCGCCGACACGCGCTAATTTCCCATTTGTTGTGAGGGTTGTATGGTGTTCTCATTTGATTATATTATGTTGAAAGTTATGGCTACGTGATCCATATGAAATTGTGATGCTTCGATTATGGACAAGTTGGTTGTAGGCTTAATGCCTTGTTGCGTGGTTGTGTTGTAGTCCATAATAGTTGCATCTCATAGTATATCATCCTAGTTAGCCTGTATTGGCGTTGGTTGTGCCTGTATTGGCGGCCTATAATGGCAATTAAATTGGTTGTGGAGTGTTGCTCCAAATTGGTACCATATGCATAGTTGAGTCGCATAGTGTCGCGTCATTATGTGTTTGCAAGTAATGATGAGTTGCTGAATCTTTCCTGCTAATTGTTGCATATATGAATGATGAATTCCTGGTAGTTCGTTGTGATAATATTTGGAGAACTGCGAGAATTATAATGCTGTGATATGATCCTAACATGAATTTTATCATGCCTTATGTTATAATTTTGATATCTCACCCTTTACGTTGTATGTTACCTCTGTTGGTGGTAATTTGCAGGTAACCCGGAATAGAGTGTCGCTTTCCGTTTAAGGTGTCGTTGGTCGCTCTGATACGTAGCACTCCTGGGGGAATGAACGATTAATGTTATTGCTTTTAATTGTTTTCTTTGTTGCTGAATTTTATTAAGTACTTTTCTTTAAATTGATTGCTTCAGGTAGTGCCAAATGTTGGTTGTATGCACTAGACCGATGAATCGGTAAGACTGATTTCGTGGTCGAGAACTAGTTATTTTATGAATTGATGCAAGATAATTACTTGCTGAAGTTCAATGGAATTTAGTTGCAGACTTTCTGGTCTTGCTTTGGTTTATTATAAATGTTGGAAGTGTATTAAATTCCGCTACAAAATAGCAGGTTGTCTTGTAATTGAGATGTTAAAAAAGTTGTCGTTATTTGTTCATCCGGATCTGTGCTATGTATGTTATTAAATGTTTGTTGCAGGTGTATGTTATATGTTAAGGTGAAAATGTGACACCTCTGATGTGTCCCAGAATTTGTGAGTGTGACGGTCATCACCACTCTATGACGCTCGTCATGACCGTCACGGTCATGACATCCATGACGGTCGTCATGACCACCACGGTCGTGCCAGTTCCTTACGACTGTCATGATACTTGTTTTTTGTGCACTTTGATTGTTGTTTTGCCTAATTATCCGGTGGGTTAGAATGGGGTGTTACAGAATACGCGAAAGCGACAGTTCCCGTTAAATTAGTTCTTTTCATTAGTAGAAAATATTACCCCATAAGGAATCCTATATGTACACATCTGGAATACTACGTAGCTATATGAATTGAATCTATGCTTGTTGCCTTATTATTGAATTTATTTTCGCACTTTACTTTTATTTCGCACAACCTAATCCTTTATTTGATTTGCCTTAGATAAACACCGTAACAATATTAATTGATAGATTGACATTTGGTCTCTGTGGGATCGATAATATTTTATATTACTTTGACGTTATTCGTGCACTTGCGAATTGCTCATCAATCTTCACGGTAGATAGCCTGACAGGTAAATACTGGAGGAAGCCTCTAGTCGAGTACTTACAGAACCCAACAACATCTACAGAGCGAAGGGTCAAGTATCAAGCTCTAAGTTATGTTCTTCTAGAAAATGAGTTATTTAAAAAGACCTCTGAGGGAGTCTTACTTAAATGCCTTAGTGAATCAGAGGCATATCTGGCTCTTTCGACGGTCCATAGTGGGGTGTGTGGGGCACATCAAGTAGGCCATAAGATGAAATGACTATTGTTTCGATAAGGCATGTATTGGCCTACTATGTTAAAGGATTGTATTGAATTCGCCAAGGGCTTCCGGGAATGCCAAGTCCACGCCGGCATACAGCATGTCCCGACAAGCGAATTGCATTCCATAGTCAAACCATGGCCTTTCAGAGGTTGGGCTTTGGACTTGATTGGAGAGATTCGACCTGCATCCTCCAAGAATCAGAAATACATTCTGGTAGGAATTGACTACTTTACAAAATGGATCGAAGTGGTACCTTTACAGAAGGTGGATCAAGAGGATGTAATCATGTTTATTCAAAAGTACATCATTTACAGGTTCGGAATCCCAAAAACAATCACAACAGATTAAGGGTTAGTTTTTACTGGTCGAAAGATGCAAGAGTTTCCTAAGGAGATAGGATTCAAACTTTTAACCTCTACACCTTATTATGCTCAGGTTAATGGTCAAGTCGAAGCAGCTAATAAAGTGGTGATTGGTTTGATAAAAAAACATATGGGATATAAGCCTAGAAATTGGCATAAGACGTTGGACCAGATTCTCTGGGCATGTCAAACCTCTCCCAAAGAAGCCACTAACACTACTTCATTTCGACTAACTTTTGGTCACGATGCAATATTACCCGTTGAGATCTACCTGCAGTCGACTAGAATTTAGAGATATCATGAAATTCCTTCTGAGTCTTATTGGAATATGATGTTAGATGAGTTGGTAGATTTGGACGAAGAGAGACTTAAAGCTCTAGAGCTTTTGAGGAAACAAAAGAAAAGAGTAGAGAAGTCTTACAATAAAAAGGTTAAGGCTAAGACTTTTTTTCCTAGAGACTTAGTTTGGAGGGTAATTCTACCTATGGATCGAAAGGTCAGAGCCTTGGGCAAATGGTCCCCAAAATGGGAAGGCCCATTTCAAATTACGCAGGTATTTTTTAATGAAGCCTATGAAGTCGAAGAGTTAAACGAGGATAAGAGAATCTTGAAAGTAAATGGCAAGTATTTGAAAAAATATAAACCAGCGGTTTTGTTGCACCCCAAAATTTGACCAACTACTTATCGCAATTTGGCTCATGTTTCGACTCATTTCGTTTGCATACTGCGTACATTGCATTTTTTCAGTCAGATTGACTTTATCGGGATTACAGCCCTCTGCTCGCGCTTCAGGCATTTCAGGCCAATACGAGGACGTATTTTGAGAATTGGTGCTCGTCCCGGTGTTTTCAGCTCTCGCTGTTATTTTTTAGGACATCTCGGTGTCCCGGGATTTACCGTTTATTTTGATATATTCGCTAATCGATTTAATCGGCTTCCTCGCTTTTTTTAAGGTTTTTCCCTTATTTTCTAGATTTTTTTAATGGATTTAATTGATTTTTCTAGATATTAGATAGATTTTTTATAGCTTTAATAGATATTAAATATTTTTAAAGAGTTTTAATAGAAATTTCCCTTTTAGAATAATTCATTTTTTTTAGATACTAAGTAGTTTTTAAAATGATTTTTAATAGGATAATCCCTTTTCTAGGTTTTTTTTTAAATATGATTAATAGAGTTTTTCTATTTTTTGTTTGCTTAGAAATTAATGGAATTTTAATAGTTAATTCCCTTTTTGGATTTAATTTGGATTTAGTATTAATAGAGATTAATTAGATTTTAATCACTTTTTAGATGTTAATTAGGGTCTTAATTCATTTTAATTGGGTTTATTAGCTTTAATTAGGTCCAAAATAGTCTTAATGGTCATTTAGGCTTTAATTGCAGTTTTAAGTTTAGTTTAGTTTTAATTGGATTTAATTAGGGATTAAGCATGTTAATTAGCTGTTAATTCATGGGCCATGTGTCAGCTTTGGAGGCCCACAAACCCCAGTCCAACTCGCTGCCACTTGGCAGTATAAGAAGCCTTCCACGTTTCACACTCAGGTTCCACCACTTCATTCTCTTCTTCCACGTCACACACCCAGAGGCCTCCACCTCACTCTCCCACTCCCTCAGGACTAGCCACGCGTCCCACTATCCCTCTCTCCCCTTCCATGCAGAGCCCCACGTGGCTCTCATCTGTCTCACCGTTCCCCTCGCCGTCGGCCATGCAGCCGCCGTAGGGACCGCCGCAACTGTCGCCGGCGTCTTGCCGGAAACTGCGTTTCATCACCTTCTCCGAGCAACCTTCATCGTTCTCGCTCACATTCATCAATCTCCAAGAACTTTCGCCCAGAATCTTCAAATCTGCATCATTAATCCACCGAAAGACTCATATGAATCCTTCGATCATCTCATTTCCAGATTCTCCGTAAAATTCGTTGATCTTCATCAACAAACTGCAAGATCCTTCAAGATCTTCGTAGCCTCATAACACTTTTTCCAGATTCTTCATTGATCTTCATCAACAGTTCAAGAAGCCTCAAAATATATCCAGATCTTCGTCAGTTCTTCGTCCTCGTTCGTGTGGTTCTTCAGAAGCCAATCATCCGCCCTTGATGTTTATCACATTTTTCATATTATTTTCTAGATCTGTGCTGAGACTCATCCTCGTCCTTCATCATCTATCTTCGTTTTTCCAGAAATCCTTCAAGATCTTCCTACTCTTTGTAAGGACCTTCAAGATGTGCAGTTAGAATTTCCAGAATTTGTTAGCATCTTCAAAGATTTTTCATCAGAGACCACCAATAATCTTCAAGCGAATTTCGCATCGATTATCGTTAGCATCATCAGGAATCTTCATCCCCTCCAGATCTGAACTTGCTCACTATCATCTTCAGTCTTCAGGGAACACCAAGCTTCTTCAACATGTTCGTCATTTCTTCAAGAACTCGTTCAAGAACGCTTGATCGGAGTTTATCACCTTCGTCCAGAAACATCAAGAAACTCAGGCGCCTTCGTCGAAGATCCTCATCTTCTTCATCTTGTTTAGTTGTGAGGATTTCGCTAGGGTTTGCAGGTTACAGGTTTTGAAGGGAGATTGATCTCGGAGAGATTGAGGGAGACAAAGAGCTTGCAAGAGAGAGAGAGAGAGAGAGGCTGAGAAGGGAAGGAGCACGTGGCGCTGGACTGGGCATCAGGCCCAAGTTGTGTTTTTTGGCAGCGCACCACCGTTTTTCCTCCCCCCCCCCCCCCCCCCCCCGTTTGTGTGTGTATAGTTGGGTTGGGCCCATTCGGCCACACACCCTGCGTTTGGCTATTCACCCCCTCCCCGTTTTTGTGCATTTTTGCTGGGCTCTGGGCCCAGTTTCTTTGGTTTTACTAATTGTTGAAACACATCCCCTGTAATCTATGATGCACCCCCCCCCCCCCCCCCCTGTACTCATTTTGGTTAATTTTCTTGTATGGTTTTAATTGTATTTTTTAGAATAAGATAGAATAATTCTAGAATATAATTAGCATATTGATTAGCATGTTAGGATTATAATTAGGATTTAATTTTCTTTAGAGAATTGTTTTAGTTTAATATGCTTAGACTATAATCTTTAGTATATTTTCTTTTAATAGAATAATTCCTAGAATAGGTTGTAATTAGCATATTATGCTCTGTAGGGAATTTTAGACAATATTTCTCTTAGAGTTCTCTTTTATATTTTCTAGAATAGGAATTTAGCATTTATTCCTTTGTAAAGAAATTAGGAATTAGATATTTTTAGGGGATTTATAGATTTAATTCTTTAGAATATTTACTATTGGAATTTAATTGTCGTATTTTAGGAGTAGCACTTTATTTCCATTGGTTAGTGGATTTGTCTCCTATTTCCTCTCCTATTTCGTTTCTATCCGATTTTATCTTCGATTTTACCTTTGGCTGGCCGTGTGACATGATTCAATTGGAGAATGATTTTCGATATCATTTCTCCATCTTGTCTGTGACACGGATATCAATACGCTACCTCTTAGAGTTCGATTTCTCGTGTAAGTCGAACCATGACGGTCTAAGCGTTACATCGTTCTGATTCGAGCATCATCATCAAAGATCCAGAGAGGAGGAGATTGGAATGGAGCTTGCACGCACGTCAGGAGCCCAGGAGCTGCTTCGTTCAACATCATCATCGTCTTCTTCAAGTCTTCAGGCAACCGTCGAGTGTTGTGAGATCGTTAGATACGTAGGAAATGACAGTTGAGGAGTTTCTTCTCAATCGTCTAGGATGTCTAGTATGGTACCCTTTGGGTGACATGCGACGCATTCGCTCCTACGTCTTAGGTTCTTGCGTGTGTGTCCCGAGTTCCTTCCCATTTGGGCATAGGCCTGCTTCCTTTTTGTTCTCGCCCCCGTGCGATCGAAACCTTTTCTCTCGCGTTCAGGCGATCGAGTCCCCTTCTCTTGCCCCCGTGCAATCGAGATTCGTTAGTCCGTCGAGCTACGTTTGCTCTGATCTCTCGTACCAGACGAGAGTACGTAGGCATAGGATGCGACATCCTAGCGAGCTCCCTTATCCCTTTTTCCCGTTTCCCCGTTTTAGCTGTAGTAGGTCGAACTACAGCTGCTCTGATTTTCTCTGATGAGAATATGTAGGCATAGGATGCGATATCCTAGCGAGCACACTAACAACTAACCCTTCTGTTCTCTCGCTGCTGTGCGATCGAGACTTTCCCGCTGACGACTGATGTTTCCCTTTCTCTTGCCCGAGCGCATTTGAGACCAGACCGTAGTTCTAAGTTCCCGTAGGTTCCCGTACCTCTAAAACCAACTTGATCTCTCACCCCCGTGTGATCGAGAATACCCTGTCTAGCCGTAGTTAGCCTGAACTACGTCACGCTCTGATTTCTCTGACGAGAATACGTAGGCACAAGACGCGACGTCTTGCCGAGCAAGCTTCCCCCGTAGTTTCCCGAATTACGTTGACTTTGATTTCTCATTCTATGATGAGAATACGTAGGCATAGAGTGCAACGCTCTATCGAGTCAATTTCTTTCCGTTTAGATCTAGCAGTCGTAGATAGATTGTTTTTCACCCGTAGACAAACCAACAAGCGTGGATCCCATCGAGTACGATGGACGTGAGGGGTGCTAATACCTTCCCCTTGCGTAACCGACTCCCGAACCCAGACAATGGTTGTGATGACCTTGTCCTATCCCTATTCATCAGGTTTTTCCGATCGTTTCCTTTCCCGTTCTGAGGGATAAATAACGAAAGGTGGCGACTCTTCTGTTTTGCCGGCACCTTATTTTCGCGTAAGCGACAGCTTGCGACTCTGCTGGGGACTTGATAGTTTCCTGGGATCCAACGTCCCATATGCGAGTCAATCCGGGGATCCAACGTCCCCTGAGAGAGTCAATCCTAGCGCTTGTTTGCGTGCCTGTGGGTGTTTATTTTTGTGTTGTATATTACTGATGTATTTACATTTCCCGCACTATATTATTATCTGTTTCTATTGTGTTGTTGTGGGATGGGAGCTCTGATGAGTGAGAAGCCAGACCCAGGCTTGAGTGCACCTTAGAATTAGTTGTGGAAATTAGTGGGCGCGCACTTGCTTGGCAGGCGCTAGTGTCTCATGAAATCCATGCTCAGACGAGGTTCTCCCGATTGACTTCTTTTTCAACCCTTTGGGTTGAGGGGGTTGTTGGTTTGGAGGATTGTCGACTTTGGGGACCGATCATTTGGAAGTTGGCTAAGTGAGGCCTCTTCAGGACATGATGATGCCACACCTTCTGGGTATCGTATTATCAGTCTTGAAAGTCTGTGACGCCGACGACCGCATAGGATGTCGAACTGGTGTCAGTTTAGGTCCATACCCGTGAGTGGGAGGGTTTTTGCAGGAAACTTGACTTCCAGCCTGCCCGGTATTTTGGTTTTCTCTCGTCAGAGCAGACTTATCCCGTCAGCAGCGCAGCAGTAATCAGAGCTTTGTGGGGGATGTGATCCCGTGTTTGCTGCATCTTGCATTGCATTTGCATAAGCATCTTTGCATCATATTGCATGTCATTCTCCAGCTAGTCAGAGCTCTTATCCAGCCTTTGTTTTGCTTCAGAGGGTGATTCTCCGGTGTTTGGTCTGAGCAAGCGTTGATTGTTGGAAGACGACCAAGGGGTTGAAGCAGATTTGAGCAGTGGAGTCAGTTGAAAGTTGTTGGTAGCTATGTCAGAGAGCAGCTTCCAGTTTGTTGATACCTTGTCAGGTTTCACTGTGACGTCCAATCCTTTGTATGGATCTACGCATGACGAAGACTTTCCGCAAGTGAACAACCTTACTGCAACTCGACTTGTACAGCCTTCTGTTGAAGACCAAGGTCTACATGAGCAGTTTGTTGTCCGAAGTGAACGTTCTCCTTCTGTTGATATCTCAGACTATCAGGGTGTTGTTTTCCCTGTGCCAAATCCCAGAAGAGAGGTCCCGATGGCAAAGACTGAAGACCCCTTAACTCTCGTGTATGCTAAAAGGTTTCATGCGTTGGATGAAAGATTCAAAGCCTTGAAAGGTAAAGACGCTGTTAACCCTAATGTTGCAGACATGTGTCTGGTTTCTGGCCTAGTGTTACCTCCGAAGTTCAGAGCGCCGAGGTTTGAAAAGTACAAAGGAGATAGTTGCCCGAAGCAACATTTGGTGATGTTCTGCCGAAGAATGACTTTGTTTGTGCACAACGACAAGTTGATGATTCACTGCTTTCAAGATAGTCTGACTGGGGCATCTCTGAGTTGGTATATGCAGTTAGAGAGTAATCAGATCCGATCATGGGTGGATTTAGCCAGTGCTTTTCTGAAACAGTACGACTATAACCTAGACATGGCTCCTAGTCGCATGCAGCTGCAAGAATTGTCTCAAGAGAACAATGAACCTTTCAGGAAGTATGTTCAGAGATGGAGAGAATTTGCTGCTAGAGTGCAACCACCGCTTCTAGACCGAGAGTTAAAAGGCATGTTCGTAAACTCCTTGCAGAGCCCGTACTTCGAAAGGATGCTTGGAGTTGCACCAAATTTCTCTGAATTGGTAAGGGCAGCAGAGCGCATCGAGTATGGTGTAAAGACTGGAAGAATCCAGAATGTTTCGGGCGGTCAGGCTAGTAAAACTGAATCTCTCTATAGTTGCCAAATTGAAGAAGGAATTGTGATCAATGCAGTCATGACAGATGTTGGGTATTCTCAAGACGAATCGGTGAAATCTGTTGGTTCTTCGTCTTCTCAGCGGTCCGTATCTTCTGTGTCTCGACAGACAATTGTGCCTAGGGCACCACATCGGGAACCTTATGTCGCTCCTCTTGCAAATCCACGAGCCTGTGGCCGAGGTTATCAGAATCAGCGTCAGAATCAGAACCGACCTCGTAACAACTTGGAACGAAGGAATGCTCCTTCTCATCCAGTGCCTGAGCCGTATAGCCAGATTCTGCCACATTTGATTCAGAATTCTTTGGTGGAACCTAAAGCTCTTAAGCCCGTGCCAGAGCCTTACCCTCCTGGGTATAATCCCCATGCTCAGTGTGGATACCATGGTGGATCCTCGGGGCATTCAACTGAAGATTGCAAAGCTTTCCAGGCAAAAGTGCAACAGTTGATCGACAAAGGGTGCATTTCCTTTCTAGAGGGAGTTTTGGTTGTGCATAACAACCTCTCAGATGTCTGAGCTCGTAGATTCAGAGGGTTATTTCCAGAGGCCAGTGGTCCAGACAAGCGGACATCCTCAGCATTGGCAGTCCTCGGACTTTTTATCATTTGCATTTGTAGTTTCTTTTCTGTTAGTTACTACTTGCTGTTAAACATTGTTTGTTTCGAATGGTAATATTGATAAAGTGACTATGCATTTTTCTGAATTAATCATGTCGCTTTCACTCATTTACTGCATTGCACTGACACTTGCATTTTATTTACTCCACTTTATCACTATGATTAGCAAAGATTGGAGGGAGGATGACGAAACTGAATACTCATAACCGATGATCGTATGCTTTCGGATAAAACCCTGCCTATGATGTACAGGCATTGTTTCAAATCCCTTAAACACTGGAAATATAAGGAGTTAGTCTCTTGTTAACCACTTCGAGCCGAGAAGTAGGAGTTTCTTTCGGACTTTTAAACCCTCTCATCTTAACCCGGGGCAGGGTAGTCGTCAGTTAGCTTGACCGAGCGTTCAAGTCTTCTAGAGGAGTGTTGTCTTCCGAGGACCAATCACGTCGCATTTTTTCCCAGAGGTCGTACCTCGTCAACCACAATGGTTAAACCTCACCAATCAGAAGTGAGACAGTTATAAACCTCTCGGATGAATCCAGACAGCCAGTGTCGCACGACTTGTTCCCAGAAAAAGAAAAAAAGAATAAGAAAGCCCGCTAAGTAAAAGAAAAAGAAAAAAGCTAGCAAGCGAATACTTAGGTAAAAACTAGGGCATCCCGCTGGACTTCCAAAGAAAAATCGAAAAGAACTCTGAAGAGTCAGTCCAGGAAAAAATTAGGGAATCAAAAGAATGAAAAAGAAAGGATATAAAAAGAAAAATCCTCGAACAAGGACAAAGTCGTGTAGATACAGACACCGAAAACGAAAAGGAGTAACTGTCACTCCAAAAACCTTATGAATTCTTTAACCAGCCGTTCCCAATATTCAACATACCTCTCGAAGAGGCGAGCGCTCGAGCCAAGTTAACTGAACTTTAGGATCGGAGATCATCACGCAGAAGGGGTGGGTACAAATCATAATTTGAGCCTAATATCCTTTGTTTCACGAACCGTGAACCCGACCACGATACAACCCTTAAAAGACCTAATTGAAGCAGGGTTTATTCTGAAAGCGCATTACGATAAGGTTGAGTAACCTGACTCCTACATGATTTGCTAATCATATCCTTGTTGTATTTTTCACTGATCAAATCAGCACTACGTTTGAACTGTTGGTTCATTCGTCACTCACTATCATGACACGTAAATGAGTGACAGTACATTTTTTCAAAATCTGCATGAACACTGCATTAAAATTACCATTCGTGAATAGAAAATTTTAATGGCAGGTCAGTAGTTGATATGAAGGAATTCCAACAGGGAATAACAATCAGGACTGAATCGTAGCAGTCTGGATCAGAATGGTATACTGCGAAACCCTGTGAATTTGGGGCGTTGACTTCGAGTGAGTTGGGAATCAGTCAGTCTGAGGACAAGTCCCGAAGCATCGGTTGATTATGGGACAGATTATTCAAGAAGCAGTTGATCAGAAGTGGATCTTCTCGAGACCCAATCAGGGGCAGTTATCCAGAACTCTTGTGATTTGAGGGCAGATTCCTCCAGTGTTCAATCAGGGCAGGTTAAGTCGCTCAACGCTCGTTCAGGGGCAAGCTACTTCAGAAGTATATTGAAACCAACCATGCTGAGAGTTGGTTAATTGAGGATGAATCCTTCCGTTGTACAAATGTTGGGGCAAGCCATCTGAAGATTGTCTCGTTGCCAGCTGTTTTCTGTTCAGAATGAATTTTCCCAAAAGTCGGATTATGGCAAGTTGAATTGCGCTGGGGCAAGTTGTTCGAACGAGTTTGTTCACCCCAGCAAGAGTTGAGTGTCGGGGAATCGTGTCATTACCCTGCCAAAACCTGAACCTTCTGAAGAAGCCTTGCTGTCATTGGATTGTTATCCTACAGCCTAACCTGTTACTTGGCAGAACCTTGTAACCGAGTCGTTTTAAAGTCCAGTTCTCGTCTGGCAAACCGGAGATCAGTTCTCGTCTGAAATCCAAACCAGAAACCAGCCCTGTCTGGTCACCTTTTCTTTAACCTATTGTTCAACCAGTTCTCGTCTGGCTAACACAGTTTTAAAGTCCAGTTCTCGCCTGGCAAACCAGAAGTCAGTTCTCGTTTGACAACTTAAACCCTGTCGCTATCAGTTCTCGTCTGATAGTCCACCTTGAATGCTA
This sequence comes from Lathyrus sativus, assembly GCA_963859935.3. Taxonomy (NCBI): domain Eukaryota; kingdom Viridiplantae; phylum Streptophyta; class Magnoliopsida; order Fabales; family Fabaceae; genus Lathyrus; species Lathyrus sativus. The sequence continues at coordinate 519,825,753 of OZ012741.1, forward strand.
GCCCTCGTCTAGTATGTCCCTTTCAAATCCACTTTCGTTGATAACCTATTCTCGTCCCTAAACCAGAAAAAGCCTAAATATATTCGACACGATGATTCCTAGTGACTCCTATGTTGTCACATCCCCCGACACAAGGCTCGAGTGATCCCAGCTCCATGATTGGTATTCTGTATTCCCTGTGTTGATGTTGTTGAATCAGGATTCTTTTCTCAGCAGAGATGTACAGTTTGAGATTGTTTCCCCTGAGCAGTTTGAGATTGCGACAAGTTGAGATGGCACTTATCCCTTATCAGAGTAGGGTCAAGATTATCCTCAGCAGGGCGAGATTGATATCCCCGGCAGAGTATGGCCATCCCAAGCATTGAACGTTGATTAGCCTGATGTGCTATTTTCCCAAGTGGGTTGAGACTGAAGCTTACCCTGACCGGCAGATTTGGGTTTATTTCCCTAGCAGTGGGACTGATGCAATGTTGTATCCCCACAGAGTCCAAGTTTGACTCCTTTCCCCTCCGAGTCCAGGTCGTTGACTCATTCCTCAAGCAGAGGTCGCTGTTGATTCCCTCACTGAGTAATCTCCAGACGAGCAGATTTTGATGTCAGACAGAGAAGAGTTACTTCTCAGCAGATTGCTTCGTGCCCTATAAGGGCTTAGGGTGTTCTGAAAGGACCATTCAGGGTTGTTTTCCTCAGGGAAGTGAGATTCAATTTCAGTGATCGATTGTTATCTTCCGCAGTCGCCAGAGGTATGTCCTTAATAGGATCGGTGCATCTCCAACAGAGTTGTACAATGAGTAGCTAAAGATTGATACCCCCAGCAGTGTTGATACACAGGTATCCCTCGTCAGACTTGATAGTCCAGCAGGTGTTACCCAAAAGGGTCAGTCTCCGTAAGGCGTATGCAAGATTATCCTCAGCAGATCAGGATTGATATCCCCGATAGAGTGTAGCAGCATCTCCCCGCAGAGCCTGAATACGGGACCAGGAGCATTGATATGTATCCCCAAGAAGAGAAGATTCTCTCCCCCAACCAGATGTATCCTGAAGGAACATCATCTCCCCAGCTGAGTCAAGCGCCGAAGCGTGTGTTCATCCCCTAGCACCGGGTCACAAGTGCAGGTCTCGTAGGAGACTATTCACTGAAGTGTGCAGCAATTGATAGTTCCGGACTGAAGTCTCCAGGAGGATTGAAATTCCCCACAGAGTCGTACTCTCCCCCAAGCAGGATGATTCCTTTTCCCCCAGCCGAGCTGGCAGTTCCCCAAGAGAGTCGAGTCCTTGGAAAGCAGTTCGGACCATGATTGGTTTTCCCCCAGTAGAGTGTTGAATAGCTGATGCTGTATTTCCCCGTCGGAGTCGTTACCTCCGGGAAGGTTTAGCCTTGAAGGCCGTGCAGTTTATTTCTGCGATTGACATCGCTTTCCTCAGCAGGTCCAGGTTCTCGTAGAGCTTCGTTCCCCTGCAGTAGTCAACTGAAGTTTGCTTCCCCATGCGGAGTCCAATTGAGATTGGCGTGACCTTTCCTCCGTGGCAGGATGATTCCTTCCCCTATCAGAGTGGTCTTTTCCCCTTGATAGGAGGATTCTCCCTTCAGCATTTATTTTGCTGACGGGATCGCAGCATTTTGCATGATTGCATAGCAGTTATCATAAACGCATAGCATTTCCACCGTGTGGAGCATTGCGCCGTTGTCATAGCATATGCATACTAAACATGAGCTAGGTCGTTACCGTTCTTGTTTTGCAGGTGTTCCTCAGCAAAGTTGCTTCCTCAAGATGATTCTTGAATTCTCCAGCAAAGATGATTGCTTAGGATGATTCTTAAAATCCCCAGTGAAGTCGCCAGAGTGTTTACTCAGGATGATTCCTGAAATCTCCAGCAAATTCATTGGTTCAGGATGATTCTTGAAGTCCCTGACGGAGTTATTTGTTCAAGATGATTCTTGATTTCCTCAGCAGAGATGATTCAGTCAGAATGATTTCTGGATCCCCGAAGCAGAGTTACTTGATAGTTATCCAGAATCCCCAGCGGAGATGCGTCATCCCCAGCAGGTTTTGAACATAGAAGTTGAACTTTCTTTGGAAACTTGATGATTGAAGTCCGACAGCGGTGCCGAAACCCCAGACTTGCTGATGAAGTCCAACGGTATTGACGAAGTAGTTCTCTTAGCTGATGCAGAGTGCCTGACGGCAAAAGATTGTATATCCTTATTTGGTTCATGATTGACCAAGAATTCTATTCCCGACCTACTGATGAAGTCCGGCTGACGCCTGAGAACCCCTTTGAATGCCCGACGGCATGATTAACTTGATTGTTAAAAAGTTCCCAATGACCTGACGAGTCCCGAGGAATTCTTCTGCTATGACACAGAACGCCTGACGGTATAATCAACCATGTATTACCGGTTACCGAGTGACCAGTGACCCCTTGATGAATTGAGGACGAATATCTACAGCATAATCAGATGATCATCCTAACGGAGACTTAAAATCAGACTTTTCACCGGTTACCGTGTGACCAATTCCCCAATGAGTTGCTGTGCAATCGTCATGCTCAGTTTTGAAGATGTTCCTACCAATCAGAGTATCGTTTACCTGCGCGTGGTTGGCAAATCACCCGTTACCGTGTAACCAGTGATCCCTCGATGATTTGAGGACGCAATGATATTAGATAAATCATATAATCATCCTGACGGAGGTTCAGATCAGTAATTCTCCAGCTAGTTGCCGTGCAGCAACTGTTTTAGTTTCCGAAGATTTGTTCCCATCAGAGTACCGTGTACTTGTGTAGTTGGCAAATTTCCGGGTTCTTTGGTATTCAACTGTCTTCTACCTTTGAATGCTTGAAAGCTGGTCGCTCTTCAACCCTTCGGGTCCAAGCCGTTTGAATAGGGGCAGCTGTTGCACCCCAAAATTTGACCAACTACTTATCGCAATTTGGCTCATGTTTCGACTCATTTCGTTTGCATACTGCGTACATTGCATTTTTCAGTCAGATTGACTTTATCAGGATTACAACCCTCTGCTCGCGCTTCAGGCATTTCAGGCCAATACGAGGATGTATTTTGAGAATTGGTGCTCGTCCCGGTGTTTTCAGCTCTCGTTGTTGTTTTTGAGGACATCTCGGTGTCCCGGGTTTTACCGTTTATTTCGATATATTCGTTAATCGATTTAATCGGCTTCCTCGCTTTTTTTAGGTTTTTCCTTTATTTTCTAGATTTTTTTAATGGATTTAATTGATTTTTCTAGATATTAGATAGATTTTTTATAGCTTTAATAGATATTAAATATTTTTAAAGAGTTTTAATAGCAATTTCCCTTTTAGAATAATTCATTTTTTTTTAGATACTAAGTAGTTTTTAAAATGATTTTTAATAGGATAATCTCTTTTCTAGGTTTTTTTTAAATAGGATTAATAGAGTTTTTCTATTTTTTGTTTGCTTAGAAATTAATGGAATTTTAATAGTTAATTCCCTTTTTGGATTTAATTTGAATTTAGTATTAATAGAGATTAATTAGATTTTAATCACTTTTTAGATGTTAATTAGGGTCTTAATTCATTTTAATTGGGTTTATTAGCTTTAATTAGGTCCAGAATAGTCATAATGGTCATTTAGGCTTTAATTGCAGTTTTAAGTTTAGTTTAGTTTTAATTGGATTTAATTAGGGATTAAGCATGTTAATTAGCTGTTAATTCGTGGGCCATGTGTCAGCTTTGGAGGCCCACAAACTCCAGTCCAACTCGCTGCCACTTGGCAGTATAAGAAGCCTTCCACGTTTCACACTCAGGTTCCACCACTTCATTCTCTTCTTCCACGTCGCACACCCAGAGGCCTCCACCTCACTCTCCCACTCCCTCAGGACTAGCCACACGTCCCACTATCCCTCTCTCCCCTTCCATGCAGAACCCCACGTGGCTCTCATCTGTCTCACCGTTCCCCTCGCCGCCGGCCATGCAGCCTCCGTAGGGACTGTCGCCGGCGTCTTGCCGGAAACTGCGTTTCATCAACTTCTCCGAGCAACCTTCATCGTTCTCGCTCACATTCATCAATCTCCAAGAACTTTCACCCAGAATCTTCAAATCTGCATCATTAATCCACCGGAAGACTCATATGAATCCTTCGATCATCTCATTTCCAGATTCTCCGTAAAATTCGTTGATCTTCATCAACAAACTGCAAGATCCTTCAAGATCTTCGTAGCCTCATAAAACTTTTGCCAGATTCTTTGTTGATCTTCATCAACAGTTCAAGAAGCCTCAAAATATATCCAGATCTTCGTCAGTTCTTCGTCCTCGTTCGTGTGGTTCTTCAGAAGCCAATCATCCACCCTTGATGTTTATCACATTTTTCATATTATTTTCTAGATCTGTGCTGAGACTCATCCTCGTCCTTCATCATCTATCTTCGTTTTTCCAGAAATCCTTCAAGATCTTCCTCCTCTTCGTAAGGACCTTCAAGATGTGCAGTTAGAATTTCCAGCATTCGTTAGCATCTTCAAAGATTTTTCATCAGAGACCACCAATAATCTTCAAGCGAATTTCGCATCGATTATCGTTAGCATCATCAGGAATCTTCATCCCCTCCAGATCTGAAATCGCTCACTATCATCTTCAGTCTTCAGGGAACACCAAGCTTCTTCAACATGTTCTTCATTTCTTCAAGAACTCTTTCAAGAACTCTCGATCGGAGTTTATCACCTTCGTCCAGAAACATCAAGAAACTCAGGCGCCTTCGTCGAAGATCCTCATCTTCTTCATCTTGTTTAGTTGTGAGGATTTCGCTAGGGTTTGCAGGTTACAGGTTTTGAAGGGAGATTGATCTCGGAGAGATTGAGGGAGACAAAGAGCTTGCGAGAGAGAGAGAGAGGCTGAGAAGGGAAGGAGCAGCGTGAACAGTGAAGGAGGAGTTTGAGAGGTTAGGGTTAGGGTTTGCTGAAGCATGGACCACGTGGCGCTGGACTGGGCATCAGGCCCAAGTTGTGTTTTTTGGCAGCGCACCACCGTTTTTCCTCCCCCCCCCCCCCCCCCCCCCCGTTTGTGTGTGTATAGTTGGGTTGGGCCCATTCGGCCACACACCCTGCGTTTGGCTATTCACCCCCTCCCCGTTTTTGTGCATTTTTGCTGGGCTCTGGGCCCAGTTTCTTTGGTTTTACTAATTGTTGAAACACATCCCCTGTAATCTCTGATGCACCCTGTTGCACCCCAAAATTTGCCCTCACAATACAAGACTTTGTGTTCCAAGAAGGTTCACAAGGTTCACAAAGTTCACAATTGGTCAGAAGAGTTGACAATTCCCTCAGACAATGCACCTCCTAAGCAGTGCATCCAAAACTAGGGTTTTGACTTTAATCAGGCTAAATGGACTTCCAAGACTTCAAGTGAGCTTCATAACATCTTATATGTGTATAAGAACCCCCATGTCAAGTTTCAAGACTTTTCTCAAAAGTTTGCTCAGTCAGATGATCAGATAAGTCAAAAGCAGTCAATGCAGTTAAAAGGTCAAACTGAGGTCAACTGTGGTCAAACCAAAGTCAAACTTCATGATTTTTTTTTTGCCAACATCAAAGAGAGGTTGGGTGAGAAATATTATCATAATAACTGTAATACCCCAAATTTTGCCCTAAGATTTGTCGTCGCATTTCATTGCATTTAATCAATTACTAACAAATTTGTGTAGTCGTTTGACTTTTTGCAGGTAAATATCATATGGCATGCATTTTTTTTCTCAAAAGTAAAAATGGCACAATTGGCAGGAGGACATGTGTAAGGAGTTATGAGTGTGAGAGGTTGAGAGTTCGAATCTCACCTTTGTCATTTTTTTTGTTTTTTATTATTTTTACTCTAAATTTTTCTATCTTTCATTAAAAAAATAACAAAAATAGTTTTTTATTATTATTTAATTATTATTTTCGTATTTTAATTAAATCATTTTTTAAAATATTATTTTTTTCACTTTTTTCTAAATTATTCATAAAAATATCCAAAAAATCATAAAATAAAAAATATTGAAAAAAATTTTGTTCTTTTTATAATATTTTTTATTTTAGGAATCAATAGGATTATTAGTTTTTATTTTAAGTTTATTTTAATTATTTTAAATTATTTAAATTTTATTTTTTCTTAACTAATTATTTAGTTTGGGCTTTAAAATGGGCTTTAGGGACATTATTGACAATTTGGTGTTAACCCTAATTTGTTCCCTATATATACATGTGTTGCCTTGTTGGAAAAAGGGAGAGAATGAAAAAAACCTAAGAGGAGTGAGTGTCGTTTGCCGTTATTTAGTTTTCTTCTTCATCCATTACTATTGTTTCTTTTTCTTCATCGTTTACCGTTATTTCTTTTCCTTCATCCATTACTATTGTTTCTTTTTCTTCATCGTTTACCGTTATTTCTTTTTCTTCATCTATTACCGTTATTTCTTTTTCTTTATCTATTACTGTTACGTTTATATATATATAATTTTTAAATTGTTAGAGTTTATATATATAAGATTTTTGATCGAATTATGTCGATACGATGTTTGCACATTTGTGTGCATGACGCGTGACATTTGTGTTAGTTCGATCTGGTTGCGATGATCGCATTTTTGTGTGAGCAATAATACTATTTTTTGCTTAATTTCTTTTTCTTTGCGATAAATTTTGTTTCGTCCGATTTAGATCTGGTTGCGATGAGCGCATTTCTGCGTTAGCAACATTGTTGGGTTATTTGGCACATTTAAAATTCATTATTGCTTTATTATTATTATTATTATTATTATTATTATTATTATTATTATTATTATTATTATTATTATTATTATTATCATTATTTATTATTATTATCATTATTATCATTATTATTACCATTATTATTATTATTGTTATCATTAATTTATTAAAATTTGTTATAATATAAAAATCTGTTTTTTAAAATAAATAACATTAACATCTTTTCCAAATTAATATGAAAACCTATTATTTTTAAGAAAAACTTTTTTTTTAGATAAATTTAAAATAATAACTAAAATCTTTTTTTAAAATAATAACTAGAACCGTTATTTATTTTATTTTATTATTGTTCAATTCAAATTTCATTATCATATTGTATCTGCTCCTCTCATGTAACCTCGCGAACTTAACAATCGCTCTTTAAATTCTGCCTTTAAATTTCTGCTTGCATGGTTTAAGTTATGACATTATCTCTCTGTTTGCATGATTCAATTATCTCACGCGTTTACTATTATTTCTGTCACATTGCACACATCCGAAGGTTAGGTCTAACTGTTTGGCCGCCGCGCCAATAGTCCGTAAAACTTCACACATTTAATTTCAAATCCTCAAAACTACAAACTACAAACCCTAATTTTCACAAATGCCTCGCCGCAGGCAAAATTACAATTTTACCCTTAGCATTAGGTCAAAGAGCCGCCGCGCTCATTTTAGGGTTTCCCGCCGTGGAATCCCTAATTTAACCCTAATTACAACTTAACATTTCAACGTAGAGATTTGGAGTTTCTACACTCCACGTAAGCGTGTCCTTAAGATGCGTTTATTCCCCTTGAGACCTTGACCACAGTCAAGAAGTTTCTAACCTCCCTATTGAGGGGAACTACGATTACTCTGATTCCACTCCCGTAAGGATACGTAGGCACAAGATGCGATGTCTTGCCGAGTAAACTTAGAATTAACCCCCTTTATTATTTATTATTGCTTATTTATATTTTATTTATCTTTGCTATTTAATTATTTTGCTTATTATTTTGTAATTATTTCTTGGATGTAAAGTTGTTTAATTATTTAATTATTATTATGGTTAGTAATTAGGGAGTGTAACAACATGTATGTAATATTAAAATAAATTTAGATCACTTTTAAATAAAGATAATTAAAATAAACACGTCACACACGTAAGTCGATTTTAATCGCCGTCTCACTTCCTAAGGATATCCCTCAAGTTGCCTACGAATAATGGTTAAGTGGGGTGTATAAAGCAAGTCCCTCAAATAAAAAAATCATCAAAGTCCCTTATGGTTGCCTTTACGAATCGAGTCCCTTTCGAAAAATGATGATGGTCCCTTATATGTGCTTATTACATCCCACAATGGCCTTCAAAGTCAAATTGTCCCTCACATGTCCCTTAACATCCAAAGTAAGGACTACCTACTCCATTATAGTAGGGATAGTCTTACTAAAGGAAAGAATAAAGAATAAGAAAGACCTTTAAACATTAGGGTAGGTTACTCCTAGGTGCTTGCTCACTTCAAAACTGTTTCACACTTAAACAAATTTTCAACAAGTTTTCAAACAAGTTCTTAACACATCCTTACATGGATTATTTATTAACTATTCTGAAAATTTTTCTATTCACACACTAAACTTTCAAAACAATTCAAAAGTGAGCTTAAGTACCTAAGAGCCCATGGATAACCATGGATGAAAAGGGTGCTAACACCTTCCCTTTTCATAACCTACCCCCCGGACCCAAAATATTCTCTAAGGTCTTTCCTGTTCTTTTATAACCTTTCCTTATGGATAAAATAAAAGTCGGTGGCGACTCTTGCTATCTGCAACATTGTTTAAAGTCAGTTCTCCCACCGTGTTACAGAACTGGCGACTCTGCTGGGGACCTATTTAAGAGGGGTACCCTTAGGAATTAAGATCACTTTAAATTGTTTGCCTTGTTTGCTTTATTATTATATTGTTGGGGTGCTCTTATGTGTGAAAGGTCCTAACCCGGATCTAGTGTACCTTAGGTAAATGGCAATAGACCAAGGAAACTGTACGACGTATATCGATACGGTTGATCTGGTGGCCATAGTTAGTGCGACTTCTTGGTTGGTGCTTATATTCCTTAAGTCAAGTTGAGGATAATATTGAGGCTGCCATATGTTGTCAATGCACTAACTGACTTTTAGAACCCTAGTTAACTCATCTTGGCCTTTAGAAAGTAGTGAGGTAACCGGCTTTGGTGCAGACTGAAGTTGGTTGACACTCGATACTACGCTCATTGAGATCTTAAACTTGGAGGGTTTTGGTTGGCAAGTAAGTTGCCTTCTGAACAACCACCCTTGTGAAGGATCAATGATATTGAGATCCCTTAGAACCTGGTTACTTTTGTAGGACAGGATGAACCATCTAACTTCAGGGGAGGGTACTTGCCTTTGAACCTCATGCAAGCCTTTAAACCTAGGGCTATGGTGTGACTTGTTTGTGTGTGCCACATGTTTGTGATTGAGCATGACATCATGACATCATCATGCATCATAAGCATATCATTTTCCCTAACCATTTCAAGGACCAAAAGATTTATCTTTGTTCTTTGTTGCAGGTCATGGCTTCTGCTCGTAGAAACACCATCAGGATCAACTTTGTAGGGATACCTGCTAAGCTCAAGGAGTTGGTTTCCCTAGTGCCTGATCATTCCCAGTTCAACAAGAGACATGGTCACTTATTGGATCTAGTTACTTCAGGGTTCAGTGAAGACATGATGAGTGTGCTGTTTCAGTTCTTTGACCCTAAGCACCATTGCTTTACATTTCCTGATTATCAGCTGGTTCCAACCATGGAGGAGTTCTCTAAACTTCTGGGTATACCTGTTCTTGATCAGAAGCCATTCACAGGCTTAGAGAAGGAGCTTAAACCAGAAGTTATTGCTGCAGCTCTACATCTGAAGAAGTCTGACATTGTTCTAGAGACGAGAAGTGGAGTTAAAGGTATTCTTGCCAAGGTATTAGTGGATAAAGCTCAAATGTTCTTGAAGGCTATGAGCTACGATGCTTTTGAGGAGATCTTAGCCTTATTGATTTATGGCTTAGTGTTGTTCCCCAATCCTGATCAGTTCATAGACGTTCATGCCATCAACATATTCCTGAGTCACAATCCAGTGCCTACCTTACTTGGAGACATCCTACATTCTCTTCACACCCGTACTACAAGGGCAAGAGGAACTTTGATGTGCTGCATACCTTTACTTTCTAGGTGGTTTATTTCTCACCTTCCTCGCGCAGTAATGAAGAATGAGCAAGGTTTCAGATGGTCCAAGAGGATCATGTCACTTTCTCACTCAGACATCCATTGGTGCTCCAGATCTATGGAGAATGTCACCATCATTGACCGTTGTGGGGAGTTTCCTAATGTGCCACTTCTAGGCATAAGAGGAGGCATCACCTACAACCCATCTCTGGCTTTACGACAGTTTGGTTACGCCCGGAGCGATGGTCCACATGACATGTTGATTCAGGGCATTGTGTTTGATTACGACAACGATCTTCAGGGTTACCGTCAGAGATTCATCCGAGCTTGGGGAAAGGTAAACAGGATTGACAGCAAGACACTGGAGCCTAAGTACACTATTCCTATGGAGGCTTATCTCAGATGGGTACGATCTCGTGCTCAGACACTCATGATGCCATATCCTGCCGTCCTACCAGTTACCATGGAACCTGTTGCTGAAGGAGACACAGCTTATACCATCCTTCACCCAGACATGCCTACTGATATGGAAGACTTGCAGAGATCATGGATCCAACTGAAAGAGCAAAGGGATACTTTCGAGGCTCATTACAAAGCAAGCCAAGCAAGGATCCTAGAGCTAACGAAGCTACTTCATGAGGAACGAAACCTCAACTCATACCTCAACACAAAGAGGAAACGTCCATGGGAGACTTAAAACCCCATCTTTTGTACTTATTTCGTTTTCATTTTCTGTAAGCCTAAAAGGCAAAACAAGTTATTACTAATAAAAAGTTACTTTCTTGTTTGTTTAAGCAAATTTAAATCCTGCGGTCCTTGAAAACATTGCATATGCATTCCCATATCATTGCATCACAGGTTTATAATTGTGCACAGGTTTCTCATCTTCTCGCTGTTTATTTCAGCAATGGCTCTTGAACAATCAGTTAAGGATCTCCAGGCACAGAATGCACAGTTCCAAGAGCTGATCCTGAACCTATCCAAAGGGCAGGATGAATTGAAGACACTGCTGGCCAAGAAGACTAAGAAGGCTAGAAGGTCTGCTGGGTTGCTCAACATGGGAAGAAGGTTCAAAGGTCCTGTCAAGACCAAGGAACATGTTGAAGACTATGAATCTGAAGAATCTGAGCAGGAGAGAGGCAGTCTCCACAACACTATGGGGGACTCTGATTCTGAGGCTAACTACTACCATGAGCCTAACGAAGACAAATTCAAGATGCTGGTGGATAGAATGGATGCTATGGAATTACAGAAATCATCTGGGCTGGATTTTGAGGATTTGAGCTTGATATCTGGGGTGGTCATACCCATTGGGTTCAAAGTTCCTACATTTGTTGTCTATGATGGGGTCTCTTGTCCCAAATTGCATCTGAGGTCTTATGTCAGAAGAATTCAACCCCACACTGCTGATAAGAAGTTGTGGATCCATTTCTTTCAAGAGAGTTTATCTGGAGCTCAGCTAGAGTGGTATTATCAGTTGGAGAGTGTCAACATCAGAGATTGGAATGACCTTGCTGAAGCTTTCTACAAGCAGTATCAATACAATGCTGACTTAGCCACCACTCGCATGCAGCTTCAAAGCATGTCTATGGGTGCCAAAGAAAGCTTTAAGGAGTATGCTCAGAAGTGGAGAGACTTAGCTGGAAGAGTTCAACCCCCTTTGACTGATAGGGAGTTGGTTGATATGTTCATGTGTACGCTGAATGGTCCGTTTTACAGTCATCTCATTGGAAGCTCATCATCTGGCTTCACTGAGTTGATCATGACAGGAGAGCGAGTAGAGAATGGTATCAAGAGTGGTAAGATCCAAGTGGGCACTTCTTCATCAGGTGCTGCAAAGAAGCCTCCCACTGGGAAGAAAGAATCTAATGCTGTGTATGGTCAGCCTGATCGTAACAGAAGGCATCAGTCTGTTAGTGCAGTTCATATTTCAAATCCAACTCCTGCAACAACAGAGCATCCTCAAGGCAACCAACAGAGGGCTAGAAGACAGTTCACGAAGATCAACATGTCAATGGCTCAGGCATTGCAACACTTGTTGAAAGCTGAACTTATTACCCTGAGGGAGGCCCCTCAGAATCCCAATGTTACCTCTCCCAAGTACAATCCCAATGCACGATGTGCATATCATTCAAACTGTCCAGGACATGATACTAATAACTGCTGGGTCTTGAAGAACAAAATTCAGGATATGATTGATGCTGGAGAAATTGAGTTTGATCCACCAGGTACTCCAAATGTGATTACAGCTCCAATGCCAAATCACGAGAAGACTGTCAACGCCATTGATGAAGATATTGATGAAGATCTGCATGTCTATTCAGTTATGGAGTTGAGCACACCATTGTCTGTTATCAAAAAGAGGTTAGTACAAGCTGGGATCTTTCCAGGTTGTCATGAAGATTGTCTATATTGTACCTATAAGCCGGATAGTTGCTTCATTTTGAGAGATGGGATTCAACGTCTCATGGATAAATATACTATAGTGTTTGAAAGAAGACCAGCATCTGTAGAAAGTATGGTGGATCATCTGACTCAGGGTAAGAAGATTGAAGAGGTTGACATGGTTGACAAAGTACCACTAAGAATCACTTCAAAGGGTCCCATTAAAATCACTCATCAGGGCCCAATCAAGATTATTGCTGAAGGTCCTGTGAAAGTTGTTGCTGAAGCCAGAGTAGCTCCTCTGATCATTACCACTCCTGGTCCTATTCCTTATACATCTGACAAAGCTGTGCCTTGGCACTATGGGTCTGATGTTTACATCCATGGTGTCAAGCAGGAGCCTTTACCTGATATGCCTGTTGACATTGATAATATTGCTGGATCTAGCAAGATCACTCGTAGTGGAAGAGTCTTCTCTCCTCCAGTTGCTTCTAAGAGTGCAGTTACTCCTGCTGTTACTTCCACCACTGATGCTCGGGGCAAGGGTCCTGTTATTGAGCCTGTATCTACTGATGTGCCAGCTGCTGATGACCTCTCTAAGCAGATGGAAGAAGTATTGAAAATCATTCGCAAGAGTGATTATGATATTGTTGATCAGCTGGGGCATACTCCCTCAAAGATTTCTATGCTCTCCCTGTTATTATGTTCTGAGGCTCATGCCAAGTCATTGATCAAGTTTCTAAAGATGGCTCATGTACCCAGTGCAATTTCTGTGGACCAGTTTGAGAATTGTGTTGCTCACCTGACCTATGACAACGGGTTAGGATTTTCTGATGCTGACTTGACCCCTGCCAAGAGGGATCATAACAGGGCCTTGCATATTTCAATTGAATGCAGGGGCACTACCCTGTCTCATGTGCTGATAGACAATGGTTCCTCTCTGAATGTGTTGCCTAAGGAAGTCCTGAACAAGCTGAGTCCTGAAGATACGGTATTGAAGCCCAGTAATATTGTGGTAAAGGCTTTTGATGGTTCTAGAAGAGTAGTGCATGGGGAAATTGATCTTCCAATCAAGGTTGGCTCTCAGGTGTTCACTGCTACATTCTATGTGATGGATATTCGTCCTTCGTACTCATGTCTGCTTGGTCGTCCCTGGATCCATGGGGCAGGTGCTGTGACCTCCACATTACATCAAAAGTTGAGATATCCGGTGAATGGAAAAGTTGTTACTGTCTTTGGAGAGGAAGAATACTTTGTCAGCCATGTAAACACTTTCAAGTATCTGGAAGTAGAAGGTGAATACATTGAAACTCCATGTCAGTCATTTGAAGTGGTTCCCTGGGCTGTTAAGGATTGTGTGACTCCTCCTGCTGTGAAGAAGGTTCCTGTGGTCATCAGAAACCCTCCAACAATGGCAATGGCCTCCCTCAATGATGCAAAAGCTGTGGTGGAAGAAGGTGGTTGTACTATTTGGGGTCAGCTTCCTGATGTTCCATACAAGTCTGACAAGTTTGGTTTGGGTTTCACTGAAGAGTCCCAGAAGGCTGTCCGTCGTGCCCGTGCTGTTCGTATCACCAATCAAGGGGTTATCAATGCTGTGGGAGATCAAGATGAAGACTACAATTTGGAGGCATGGATTTTTCCTACTGTGGGTGCTGGACTCAATAATTGGAAAGCTGAAGATGTTATCCCTATCTCCTTTAGTCAGGAGTAAATACTATTACTGTGTTATGTTTTTAAATTTATAATTTCTGGAACAATTAAAACTTTCAAGCCATGTGCCTTACCCGGGGCACAATGGTGTGCTTGTTACGGGTTGTCATTTCATTTGCATACTTCATTCAATAAAATCAGTGGACGTTTCGTTTTCGTAAATATTGTGTTCCTTGTCTTTCTTTTTCTTTTATTTTTGCTTTATCAGCTAGGTGTTCTTACACACACCCACGTCACTAAAATGCAGATCCTCATCCACTCTGGATCCAGTTGATAACAGTTCTACTATTGCCAATTACAATTTCGAGAATCCGATCTATCAAACTGAAGACGGAAACGAGGACGATTGTGAAATACCTGTAGAGCTTGCTAGGTTGTTACAACAAGAAGAGAAAGCTATACAGCCACATGAAGAGCCAGTCGAAGTTGTGAATCTGGGAGCCGAAGAAAACAGAAAAGAGGTCAAGATAGGGGCTGATTTAGAGGACAGTGTCAAGAGCAGGTTGATTCAGATGCTACGTGACTATGTGGAGATCTTTGCTTGGTCTTATGAAGATATGCCAGGGTTGGATACAGACATTGTGGTTCACCGTTTGCCAGTGAAAGAAGATTGTCGTCCAAAGAAGCAGAAGGTTCGTCGTATGCGTCCTGAAATGTCAGAAAAGATCAAAGCAGAGGTAATGAAACAGTTCAATGCAGGGTTCTTGGCCGTAACTTCTTATCCTCAGTGGGTTGCAAACGTGGTACCAGTTCCTAAGAAAGATGGTAAGGTACGTATGTGTGTAGACTACAGAGATCTGAACAAGGCTAGCCCTAAAGATGACTTTCCACTTCCTCATATTGATATTCTGGTAGACAACACTGCTCAGCATAAGGTATTCTCTTTTATGGATGGTTTCTCTGGTTACAATCAAATCAAGATGGCACCTGAAGATATGGAGAAGACTACATTTGTGACACAGTGGGGCACCTTTTGCTATAAGGTAATGCCATTTGGTTTGAAGAATGCAGGGGCAACATATCAGCGTGCTATGGTGGCTTTGTTTCATGATATGATTCATCATGAGATAGAGGTATATGTGGATGATATGATAGCCAGATCTCAGAATGAAGAGCAACATCTTGATCATCTACACAAGTTGTTCGAGAGGTTGAAGAAATACAAGTTGAGATTGAACCCAAACAAGTGTACTTTTGGAGTTAGATCTGGAAAACTCTTGGGTTTCATTGTCAGTGGAAAAGGTATTGAAGTGGATCCTGCAAAAGTGAAAGCTATACGAGAGATGCCAGCTCCCCGTACTGAGAAGGAGGTTAGAGGTTTCTTGGGACGATTGAACTACATTGCAAGATTTATTTCCCAATTAACTACCATCTGTGAGCCAATCTTCAAGTTGTTGAAGAAAGATCAGGTGATGGAATGGAATGATGAGTGCCAGACTGCCTTTGATGAAATCAAGAGATATTTGCTAGAACCTCCAATTTTAATACCACCAGTTGATGGAAGACCCTTGATTATGTATTTAACAGTATTAGACAACTCAATGGGGTGTGTATTGGGGCAACATGACGAGTCTGGTCGAAAAGAGCAGGCAATATACTACCTTAGCAAAAAGTTTACCGACTGTGAAACAAGATACTCACTGCTCGAGAAAACTTGCTGCGCTTTGGCATGGGCTGCTCGCCGACTAAGACAGTATATGTTGACCCATACTACCTTGTTGATTTCGAAGATGGATCCAATCAAGTACATATTTGAGAAACCTGCTCTTTCCGGAAGAATTGCAAGATGGCAAATGATCTTGACGGAATATGATATACAGTATACTACTCAGAAGGCCATTAAGGGGAGTGTTGTTGCTGATCATTTGGCTCATCAAGCAGTAGATGATTACCAGTCAATGAATTTTGAGTTCCCTGATGAAGACATTATGTCTGTTACCAAAGAACCTGGACAATATGACGGACCTAAACAAGGATCCCGATGGACTATGGTTTTTGATGGTGCCTCCAATGCACATGGTAATGGTGTTGGTGTTGTGATTAGTTCCCCTGAAGGTTGTCATGCCCCGATTACTGCCAGACTTTGTTTCTATTGTACCAATAACATGGCTGAGTATGAGGCATGTATCATGGGTATGCAAGTTGCTATTGATATGAAGATTCAGTTCCTTGAGGTGTATGGAGATTCAGCTCTGGTAGTAAGACAGATTAAAGGAGATTGGGATACAAAGCATGATAATCTCATTCCTTACAGAGAACATGTGTTGTCTTTGATCCCACATTTCAAAGAGATTACTTTTGGACATATTCCACAAAGAGAGAATCAGTTGGCAGACGCATTGGCCACCATGGCATCTATGTTTGAGATAAGCTGGGATGATGAAGCTCCCAAGATTACCATTGATAGATTTGAGAAGCCTGCATACTGCAATGAGATTGACACTGAAGGGGCAAGTGGACTCCAACATATGAGGGACCATTTGTAGTCAAGACAGTGTTCTCAGGAGGTGCCATGATACTGACTACAATGGATGGTGAAGACTTCCCACAACCTGTAAACGCAGACATAGTTAAAAAATACTACGCATAAAAAGAGACCCGCTAGGTTGACAGGCCTAGGCAAAAATAAGGGCATCCCGGCAAGCCAAAAGGGTTTGGGCAAAAATTAGGGATATATATATATATAAAAGATGTACACCCGGCAAGTCGAAAACCTGAAAAGGCGGCTTGGGCAAAAAAGGGTATCCCGGTGGATTGAAAACCTGAAAGGGCAATCCAGGCAAAAGTTAGGGATTAAAACGTATGACTATGTCTCGTTTGGATCACTCATGAAACTGCAACCAGTTGTACTACTTACTCAAGCTCAAACAGATAAAGCTCAATCCAATCGTTTCCGTCTCAACAGCAAGAAGATGAGATACTTGAGTGGCAATAGTAGAATTTAAACTCAATAGGATTATTTCCCACATAGCTGATTCTTTTTGTAAAACTTCATGACAAAATTCTCTTACTAGGGTTTATGTCTCCTTGTACAAACTTACCCGTGTATGGGTCACTTTTGATATAAATAAATTCCATCTTTTGAATCCAGATTTACTTTTACCCTATTTACATAAGCGAAACGTCCATTGGTTGTGTTTGAATGTATGTATGCCTTTGAATATGATTGATGTTTACCAGAAATGCATGTATGCTTTTAATATGATTGATGTTTACCAGAAATGCATGAAAATGCAGTAATAGTATTTACTAAGGACGAACGAGGGAAGGATTTCAACGAAGCTTCGCCGGTTCATCTTTACAAGGCAGTTACAAACCATCAGTAGGACTAATCCATTTTCACAAAGTCTAATCTCCCCTGGAATTTATATCCATCTCTTTTATCCTCATACGGATATACGGGAAATTACTTTCCAATAAGGGCACGATGAACGAAGACGGGATGTTATACTTATCCTACTATCAAACGAAAACGGGAGGTTATCTATACCTTGTTATCCCCAACAACGGGAGGTTATCTATACCTTGTTATCCCCAGCAGGCGGAGGGTTATATATTCTTCAACAACGAATCGGGATTTATTTTCCTGGGCCAGCAGTTGTTATACAAGGATATCCAGACACTTCCAGCAGTGTCATAGCATACATACATCATTTACATCATACCATAACATATATGTCTATAGTACATTACCTAAGTGCATCATGTCATACATGCATACATAAAGCATAAACTAATGTTGTTATACAGAATGCTACCTTGTTTTCAGGTTAATTATCCAACAAACAAGCTTATGATCTTTGGGACTGCTTTATTGTAACCTCAGGGTTACTTTATCCTCCTGATGAGCTTCTTATTACTTTGGGACCGCTTTATTGTAACCTCAGGGTTATTTTATCCTCCTGATAGCCTCTCATGACTTCAAGACTGCTTTAGAGCTACTGATTGCTCTATCCTCCTGAAATCATCCTATTACTTCAAGACTGCTTTAGAGCTATTCATTGCTCTATCCTCATGAGGTCATATTACTACTTCAAGACTGCTTTAGAGCTATTCATTGCTCTATCCTCCTGAAGCCATCTAATTATTTCAAGACTGCTTTAGAGTTATCCATTGCTCTATCCTCCTGAAATTACATTATTATTTCAAGACCGCTTTAGAGCTATCCATTGCTCTATCCTCCTGAAATTACATTATTATTTCAAGACCGCTTTAGAGCTATCCATTGCTCTATCCTCCTGAAATTACATTATTATTTCAAGACCGCTTTAGAGCTATCCATTGCTCTATCCTCCTGAAATCATTACTTCAAGACTGCTTTAGAGCTATTGATTGCTCTATCCTCCTGAAGACATATCACATTATTATTTCAAGACTGCTTTAGAGTTGTTGATTGCTCTATCCTACTGAAGCCATTCTATTACTTCAAGACTGCTTTAGAGCTATTGATTGCTCTATCCTCCTGAAGCCATTATTACTTCAAGACTGCTTTAGAGCTATTGATTGCTCTATCCTCCTGAGGTCAGATTTATCACTTCAAGACTGCTTTAGGGTTATCATTATTGATTGCTCTATCCTCATGAAGACATGCTGTTACATCAGTATTACTCCAGACTCCTGACAGTTCTCATTATACTACTGAAGAACTTTCCCCTAGTGGCATCTTTAAGCCCACTCAATCATGTTCAACCAACCATCAATATCACTCCATGCACTGGTGAGTGCAAATTTTTGGGCTTTTGTGTTCAATCCCCTTCAACCTTCTAGGTTACGACTGGCAAATATACCAATCTAACCCCTCAGGTTTCAGAAAATTGAACAGGGGCAGCTGTTGCACCCCAAAATTTGCCCTCACAATACAAGACTTTGTGTTCCAAGAAGGTTCACAAGGTTCACAAAGTTCACAATTGGTCAGAAGAGTTGACAATTCCCTCAGACAATGCACCTCCTAAGCAGTGCATCCAAAACTAGGGTTTTGACTTTAATCAGGCTAAATGGACTTCCAAGACTTCAAGTGAGCTTCATAACATCTTATATGTGTATAAGAACCCCCATGTCAAGTTTCAAGACTTTTCTCAAAAGTTTGCTCAGTCAGATGATCAGATAAGTCAAAAGCAGTCAATGCAGTTAAAAGGTCAAACTGAGGTCAACTGTGGTCAAACCAAAGTCAAACTTCATGATTTTTTTTTTGCCAACATCAAAGAGAGGTTGGGTGAGAAATATTATCATAATAACTGTAATACCCCAAATTTTGCCCTAAGATTTGTCGTCGCATTTCATTGCATTTAATCAATTACTAACAAATTTGTGTAGTCGTTTGACTTTTTGCAGGTAAATATCATATGGCATGCATTTTTTTTTCTAAAAAGTAAAAATGGCACAATTGGCAGGAGGACATGTGTAAGGAGTTATGAGTGTGAGAGGTTGAGAGTTCGAATCTCACCTTTGTCATTTTTTTTGTTTTTTATTATTTTTACTCTAAATTTTTCTATCTTTCATTAAAAAAATAACAAAAATAGTTTTTTATTATTATTTAATTATTATTTTCGTATTTTAATTAAATCATTTTTTAAAATATTATTTTTTTCACTTTTTTCTAAATTATTCATAAAAATATCCAAAAAATCATAAAATAAAAAATATTGAAAAAAATTTTGTTCTTTTTATAATATTTTTTATTTTAGGAATCAATAGGATTATTAGTTTTTATTTTAAGTTTATTTTAATTATTTTAAATTATTTAAATTTTATTTTTTCTTAACTAATTATTTAGTTTGGGCTTTAAAATGGGCTTTAGGGACATTATTGACAATTTGGTGTTAACCCTAATTTGTTCCCTATATATACATGTGTTGCCTTGTTGGAAAAAGGGAGAGAATGAAAAAAACCTAAGAGGAGTGAGTGCCGTTTGCCGTTATTTAGTTTTCTTCTTCATCCATTACTATTGTTTCTTTTTCTTCATCGTTTACCGTTATTTCTTTTCCTTCATCCATTACTATTGTTTCTTTTTCTTCATCGTTTACCGTTATTTCTTTTTCTTCATCTATTACCGTTATTTCTTTTTCTTTATCTATTACTGTTACGTTTATATATATATAATTTTTAAATTGTTAGAGTTTATATATATAAGATTTTTGATCGAATTATGTCGATACGATGTTTGCACATTTGTGTGCATGACGCGTGACATTTGTGTTAGTTCGATCTGGTTGCGATGATCGCATTTTTGTGTGAGCAATAATACTATTTTTTGCTTAATTTCTTTTTCTTTGCGATAAATTTTGTTTCGTCCGATTTAGATCTGGTTGCGATGAGCGCATTTCTGCGTTAGCAACATTGTTGGGTTATTTGGCACATTTAAAATTCATTATTGCTTTATTATTATTATTATTATTATTATTATTATTATTATTATTATTATTATTATTATTATTATTATTATTATTATTATCATTATTTATTATTATTATCATTATTATCATTATTATTACCATTATTATTATTATTGTTATCATTAATTTATTAAAATTTGTTATAATATAAAAATCTGTTTTTTAAAATAAATAACATTAACATCTTTTCCAAATTAATATGAAAACCTATTATTTTTAAGAAAAACTTTTTTTTTAGATAAATTTAAAATAATAACTAAAATCTTTTTTTAAAATAATAACTAGAACCGTTATTTATTTTATTTTATTATTGTTCAATTCAAATTTCATTATCATATTGTATCTGCTCCTCTCATGTAACCTCGCGAACTTAACAATCGCTCTTTAAATTCTGCCTTTAAATTTCTGCTTGCATGGTTTAAGTTATGACATTATCTCTCTGTTTGCATGATTCAATTATCTCACGCGTTTACTATTATTTCTGTCACATTGCACACATCCGAAGGTTAGGTCTAACTGTTTGGCCGCCGCGCCAATAGTCCGTAAAACTTCACACATTTAATTTCAAATCCTCAAAACTACAAACTACAAACCCTAATTTTCACAAATGCCTCGCCGCAGGCAAAATTACAATTTTACCCTTAGCATTAGGTCAAAGAGCCGCCGCGCTCATTTTAGGGTTTCCCGCCGTGGAATCCCTAATTTAACCCTAATTACAACTTAACATTTCAACGTAGAGATTTGGAGTTTCTACACTCCACGTAAGCGTGTCCTTAAGATGCGTTTATTCCCCTTGAGACCTTGACCACAGTCAAGAAGTTTCTAACCTCCCTATTGAGGGGAACTACGATTACTCTGATTCCACTCCCGTAAGGATACGTAGGCACAAGATGCGATGTCTTGCCGAGTAAACTTAGAATTAACCCCCTTTATTATTTATTATTGCTTATTTATATTTTATTTATCTTTGCTATTTAATTATTTTGCTTATTATTTTGTAATTATTTCTTGGATGTAAAGTTGTTTAATTATTTAATTATTATTATGGTTAGTAATTAGGGAGTGTAACAACATGTATGTAATATTAAAATAAATTTAGATCACTTTTAAATAAAGATAATTAAAATAAACACGTCACACACGTAAGTCGATTTTAATCGCCGTCTCACTTCCTAAGGATATCCCTCAAGTTGCCTACGAATAATGGTTAAGTGGGGTGTATAAAGCAAGTCCCTCAAATAAAAAAATCATCAAAGTCCCTTATGGTTGCCTTTACGAATCGAGTCCCTTTCGAAAAATGATGATGGTCCCTTATATGTGCTTATTACATCCCACAATGGCCTTCAAAGTCAAATTGTCCCTCACATGTCCCTTAACATCCAAAGTAAGGACTACCTACTCCATTATAGTAGGGATAGTCTTACTAAAGGAAAGAATAAAGAATAAGAAAGACCTTTAAACATTAGGGTAGGTTACTCCTAGGTGCTTGCTCACTTCAAAACTGTTTCACACTTAAACAAATTTTCAACAAGTTTTCAAACAAGTTCTTAACACATCCTTACATGGATTATTTATTAACTATTCTGAAAATTTTTCTATTCACACACTAAACTTTCAAAACAATTCAAAAGTGAGCTTAAGTACCTAAGAGCCCATGGATAACCATGGATGAAAAGGGTGCTAACACCTTCCCTTTTCATAACCTACCCCCCGGACCCAAAATATTCTCTAAGGTCTTTCCTGTTCTTTTATAACCTTTCCTTATGGATAAAATAAAAGTCGGTGGCGACTCTTGCTATCTGCAACATTGTTTAAAGTCAGTTCTCCCACCGTGTTACAGAACTGGCGACTCTGCTGGGGACCTATTTAAGAGGGGTACCCTTAGGAATTAAGATCACTTTAAATTGTTTGCCTTGTTTGCTTTATTATTATATTGTTGGGGTGCTCTTATGTGTGAAAGGTCCTAACCCGGATCTAGTGTACCTTAGGTAAATGGCAATAGACCAAGGAAACTGTACGACGTATATCGATACGGTTGATCTGGTGGCCATAGTTAGTGCGACTTCTTGGTTGGTGCTTATATTCCTTAAGTCAAGTTGAGGATAATATTGAGGCTGCCATATGTTGTCAATGCACTAACTGACTTTTAGAACCCTAGTTAACTCATCTTGGCCTTTAGAAAGTAGTGAGGTAACCGGCTTTGGTGCAGACTGAAGTTGGTTGACACTCGATACTACGCTCATTGAGATCTTAAACTTGGAGGGTTTTGGTTGGCAAGTAAGTTGCCTTCTGAACAACCACCCTTGTGAAGGATCAATGATATTGAGATCCCTTAGAACCTGGTTACTTTTGTAGGACAGGATGAACCATCTAACTTCAGGGGAGGGTACTTGCCTTTGAACCTCATGCAAGCCTTTAAACCTAGGGCTATGGTGTGACTTGTTTGTGTGTGCCACATGTTTGTGATTGAGCATGACATCATGACATCATCATGCATCATAAGCATATCATTTTCCCTAACCATTTCAAGGACCAAAAGATTTATCTTTGTTCTTTGTTGCAGGTCATGGCTTCTGCTCGTAGAAACACCATCAGGATCAACTTTGTAGGGATACCTGCTAAGCTCAAGGAGTTGGTTTCCCTAGTGCCTGATCATTCCCAGTTCAACAAGAGACATGGTCACTTATTGGATCTAGTTACTTCAGGGTTCAGTGAAGACATGATGAGTGTGCTGTTTCAGTTCTTTGACCCTAAGCACCATTGCTTTACATTTCCTGATTATCAGCTGGTTCCAACCATGGAGGAGTTCTCTAAACTTCTGGGTATACCTGTTCTTGATCAGAAGCCATTCACAGGCTTAGAGAAGGAGCTTAAACCAGAAGTTATTGCTGCAGCTCTACATCTGAAGAAGTCTGACATTGTTCTAGAGACGAGAAGTGGAGTTAAAGGTATTCTTGCCAAGGTATTAGTGGATAAAGCTCAAATGTTCTTGAAGGCTATGAGCTACGATGCTTTTGAGGAGATCTTAGCCTTATTGATTTATGGCTTAGTGTTGTTCCCCAATCCTGATCAGTTCATAGACGTTCATGCCATCAACATATTCCTGAGTCACAATCCAGTGCCTACCTTACTTGGAGACATCCTACATTCTCTTCACACCCGTACTACAAGGGCAAGAGGAACTTTGATGTGCTGCATACCTTTACTTTCTAGGTGGTTTATTTCTCACCTTCCTCGCGCAGTAATGAAGAATGAGCAAGGTTTCAGATGGTCCAAGAGGATCATGTCACTTTCTCACTCAGACATCCATTGGTGCTCCAGATCTATGGAGAATGTCACCATCATTGACCGTTGTGGGGAGTTTCCTAATGTGCCACTTCTAGGCATAAGAGGAGGCATCACCTACAACCCATCTCTGGCTTTACGACAGTTTGGTTACGCCCGGAGCGATGGTCCACATGACATGTTGATTCAGGGCATTGTGTTTGATTACGACAACGATCTTCAGGGTTACCGTCAGAGATTCATCCGAGCTTGGGGAAAGGTAAACAGGATTGACAGCAAGACACTGGAGCCTAAGTACACTATTCCTATGGAGGCTTATCTCAGATGGGTACGATCTCGTGCTCAGACACTCATGATGCCATATCCTGCCGTCCTACCAGTTACCATGGAACCTGTTGCTGAAGGAGACACAGCTTATACCATCCTTCACCCAGACATGCCTACTGATATGGAAGACTTGCAGAGATCATGGATCCAACTGAAAGAGCAAAGGGATACTTTCGAGGCTCATTACAAAGCAAGCCAAGCAAGGATCCTAGAGCTAACGAAGCTACTTCATGAGGAACGAAACCTCAACTCATACCTCAACACAAAGAGGAAACGTCCATGGGAGACTTAAA
This sequence comes from Lathyrus sativus, assembly GCA_963859935.3. NCBI lineage: Eukaryota > Viridiplantae > Streptophyta > Magnoliopsida > Fabales > Fabaceae > Lathyrus > Lathyrus sativus. The sequence goes on from OZ012741.1 coordinate 519,850,101, forward strand.
ACCCCATCTTTTGTACTTATTTCGTTTTCATTTTCTGTAAGCCTAAAAGGCAAAACAAGTTATTACTAATAAAAAGTTACTTTCTTGTTTGTTTAAGCAAATTTAAATCCTGCGGTCCTTGAAAACATTGCATATGCATTCCCATATCATTGCATCACAGGTTTATAATTGTGCACAGGTTTCTCATCTTCTCGCTGTTTATTTCAGCAATGGCTCTTGAACAATCAGTTAAGGATCTCCAGGCACAGAATGCACAGTTCCAAGAGCTGATCCTGAACCTATCCAAAGGGCAGGATGAATTGAAGACACTGCTGGCCAAGAAGACTAAGAAGGCTAGAAGGTCTGCTGGGTTGCTCAACATGGGAAGAAGGTTCAAAGGTCCTGTCAAGACCAAGGAACATGTTGAAGACTATGAATCTGAAGAATCTGAGCAGGAGAGAGGCAGTCTCCACAACACTATGGGGGACTCTGATTCTGAGGCTAACTACTACCATGAGCCTAACGAAGACAAATTCAAGATGCTGGTGGATAGAATGGATGCTATGGAATTACAGAAATCATCTGGGCTGGATTTTGAGGATTTGAGCTTGATATCTGGGGTGGTCATACCCATTGGGTTCAAAGTTCCTACATTTGTTGTCTATGATGGGGTCTCTTGTCCCAAATTGCATCTGAGGTCTTATGTCAGAAGAATTCAACCCCACACTGCTGATAAGAAGTTGTGGATCCATTTCTTTCAAGAGAGTTTATCTGGAGCTCAGCTAGAGTGGTATTATCAGTTGGAGAGTGTCAACATCAGAGATTGGAATGACCTTGCTGAAGCTTTCTACAAGCAGTATCAATACAATGCTGACTTAGCCACCACTCGCATGCAGCTTCAAAGCATGTCTATGGGTGCCAAAGAAAGCTTTAAGGAGTATGCTCAGAAGTGGAGAGACTTAGCTGGAAGAGTTCAACCCCCTTTGACTGATAGGGAGTTGGTTGATATGTTCATGTGTACGCTGAATGGTCCGTTTTACAGTCATCTCATTGGAAGCTCATCATCTGGCTTCACTGAGTTGATCATGACAGGAGAGCGAGTAGAGAATGGTATCAAGAGTGGTAAGATCCAAGTGGGCACTTCTTCATCAGGTGCTGCAAAGAAGCCTCCCACTGGGAAGAAAGAATCTAATGCTGTGTATGGTCAGCCTGATCGTAACAGAAGGCATCAGTCTGTTAGTGCAGTTCATATTTCAAATCCAACTCCTGCAACAACAGAGCATCCTCAAGGCAACCAACAGAGGGCTAGAAGACAGTTCACGAAGATCAACATGTCAATGGCTCAGGCATTGCAACACTTGTTGAAAGCTGAACTTATTACCCTGAGGGAGGCCCCTCAGAATCCCAATGTTACCTCTCCCAAGTACAATCCCAATGCACGATGTGCATATCATTCAAACTGTCCAGGACATGATACTAATAACTGCTGGGTCTTGAAGAACAAAATTCAGGATATGATTGATGCTGGAGAAATTGAGTTTGATCCACCAGGTACTCCAAATGTGATTACAGCTCCAATGCCAAATCACGAGAAGACTGTCAACGCCATTGATGAAGATATTGATGAAGATCTGCATGTCTATTCAGTTATGGAGTTGAGCACACCATTGTCTGTTATCAAAAAGAGGTTAGTACAAGCTGGGATCTTTCCAGGTTGTCATGAAGATTGTCTATATTGTACCTATAAGCCGGATAGTTGCTTCATTTTGAGAGATGGGATTCAACGTCTCATGGATAAATATACTATAGTGTTTGAAAGAAGACCAGCATCTGTAGAAAGTATGGTGGATCATCTGACTCAGGGTAAGAAGATTGAAGAGGTTGACATGGTTGACAAAGTACCACTAAGAATCACTTCAAAGGGTCCCATTAAAATCACTCATCAGGGCCCAATCAAGATTATTGCTGAAGGTCCTGTGAAAGTTGTTGCTGAAGCCAGAGTAGCTCCTCTGATCATTACCACTCCTGGTCCTATTCCTTATACATCTGACAAAGCTGTGCCTTGGCACTATGGGTCTGATGTTTACATCCATGGTGTCAAGCAGGAGCCTTTACCTGATATGCCTGTTGACATTGATAATATTGCTGGATCTAGCAAGATCACTCGTAGTGGAAGAGTCTTCTCTCCTCCAGTTGCTTCTAAGAGTGCAGTTACTCCTGCTGTTACTTCCACCACTGATGCTCGGGGCAAGGGTCCTGTTATTGAGCCTGTATCTACTGATGTGCCAGCTGCTGATGACCTCTCTAAGCAGATGGAAGAAGTATTGAAAATCATTCGCAAGAGTGATTATGATATTGTTGATCAGCTGGGGCATACTCCCTCAAAGATTTCTATGCTCTCCCTGTTATTATGTTCTGAGGCTCATGCCAAGTCATTGATCAAGTTTCTAAAGATGGCTCATGTACCCAGTGCAATTTCTGTGGACCAGTTTGAGAATTGTGTTGCTCACCTGACCTATGACAACGGGTTAGGATTTTCTGATGCTGACTTGACCCCTGCCAAGAGGGATCATAACAGGGCCTTGCATATTTCAATTGAATGCAGGGGCACTACCCTGTCTCATGTGCTGATAGACAATGGTTCCTCTCTGAATGTGTTGCCTAAGGAAGTCCTGAACAAGCTGAGTCCTGAAGATACGGTATTGAAGCCCAGTAATATTGTGGTAAAGGCTTTTGATGGTTCTAGAAGAGTAGTGCATGGGGAAATTGATCTTCCAATCAAGGTTGGCTCTCAGGTGTTCACTGCTACATTCTATGTGATGGATATTCGTCCTTCGTACTCATGTCTGCTTGGTCGTCCCTGGATCCATGGGGCAGGTGCTGTGACCTCCACATTACATCAAAAGTTGAGATATCCGGTGAATGGAAAAGTTGTTACTGTCTTTGGAGAGGAAGAATACTTTGTCAGCCATGTAAACACTTTCAAGTATCTGGAAGTAGAAGGTGAATACATTGAAACTCCATGTCAGTCATTTGAAGTGGTTCCCTGGGCTGTTAAGGATTGTGTGACTCCTCCTGCTGTGAAGAAGGTTCCTGTGGTCATCAGAAACCCTCCAACAATGGCAATGGCCTCCCTCAATGATGCAAAAGCTGTGGTGGAAGAAGGTGGTTGTACTATTTGGGGTCAGCTTCCTGATGTTCCATACAAGTCTGACAAGTTTGGTTTGGGTTTCACTGAAGAGTCCCAGAAGGCTGTCCGTCGTGCCCGTGCTGTTCGTATCACCAATCAAGGGGTTATCAATGCTGTGGGAGATCAAGATGAAGACTACAATTTGGAGGCATGGATTTTTCCTACTGTGGGTGCTGGACTCAATAATTGGAAAGCTGAAGATGTTATCCCTATCTCCTTTAGTCAGGAGTAAATACTATTACTGTGTTATGTTTTTAAATTTATAATTTCTGGAACAATTAAAACTTTCAAGCCATGTGCCTTACCCGGGGCACAATGGTGTGCTTGTTACGGGTTGTCATTTCATTTGCATACTTCATTCAATAAAATCAGTGGACGTTTCGTTTTCGTAAATATTGTGTTCCTTGTCTTTCTTTTTCTTTTATTTTTGCTTTATCAGCTAGGTGTTCTTACACACACCCACGTCACTAAAATGCAGATCCTCATCCACTCTGGATCCAGTTGATAACAGTTCTACTATTGCCAATTACAATTTCGAGAATCCGATCTATCAAACTGAAGACGGAAACGAGGACGATTGTGAAATACCTGTAGAGCTTGCTAGGTTGTTACAACAAGAAGAGAAAGCTATACAGCCACATGAAGAGCCAGTCGAAGTTGTGAATCTGGGAGCCGAAGAAAACAGAAAAGAGGTCAAGATAGGGGCTGATTTAGAGGACAGTGTCAAGAGCAGGTTGATTCAGATGCTACGTGACTATGTGGAGATCTTTGCTTGGTCTTATGAAGATATGCCAGGGTTGGATACAGACATTGTGGTTCACCGTTTGCCAGTGAAAGAAGATTGTCGTCCAAAGAAGCAGAAGGTTCGTCGTATGCGTCCTGAAATGTCAGAAAAGATCAAAGCAGAGGTAATGAAACAGTTCAATGCAGGGTTCTTGGCCGTAACTTCTTATCCTCAGTGGGTTGCAAACGTGGTACCAGTTCCTAAGAAAGATGGTAAGGTACGTATGTGTGTAGACTACAGAGATCTGAACAAGGCTAGCCCTAAAGATGACTTTCCACTTCCTCATATTGATATTCTGGTAGACAACACTGCTCAGCATAAGGTATTCTCTTTTATGGATGGTTTCTCTGGTTACAATCAAATCAAGATGGCACCTGAAGATATGGAGAAGACTACATTTGTGACACAGTGGGGCACCTTTTGCTATAAGGTAATGCCATTTGGTTTGAAGAATGCAGGGGCAACATATCAGCGTGCTATGGTGGCTTTGTTTCATGATATGATTCATCATGAGATAGAGGTATATGTGGATGATATGATAGCCAGATCTCAGAATGAAGAGCAACATCTTGATCATCTACACAAGTTGTTCGAGAGGTTGAAGAAATACAAGTTGAGATTGAACCCAAACAAGTGTACTTTTGGAGTTAGATCTGGAAAACTCTTGGGTTTCATTGTCAGTGGAAAAGGTATTGAAGTGGATCCTGCAAAAGTGAAAGCTATACGAGAGATGCCAGCTCCCCGTACTGAGAAGGAGGTTAGAGGTTTCTTGGGACGATTGAACTACATTGCAAGATTTATTTCCCAATTAACTACCATCTGTGAGCCAATCTTCAAGTTGTTGAAGAAAGATCAGGTGATGGAATGGAATGATGAGTGCCAGACTGCCTTTGATGAAATCAAGAGATATTTGCTAGAACCTCCAATTTTAATACCACCAGTTGATGGAAGACCCTTGATTATGTATTTAACAGTATTAGACAACTCAATGGGGTGTGTATTGGGGCAACATGACGAGTCTGGTCGAAAAGAGCAGGCAATATACTACCTTAGCAAAAAGTTTACCGACTGTGAAACAAGATACTCACTGCTCGAGAAAACTTGCTGCGCTTTGGCATGGGCTGCTCGCCGACTAAGACAGTATATGTTGACCCATACTACCTTGTTGATTTCGAAGATGGATCCAATCAAGTACATATTTGAGAAACCTGCTCTTTCCGGAAGAATTGCAAGATGGCAAATGATCTTGACGGAATATGATATACAGTATACTACTCAGAAGGCCATTAAGGGGAGTGTTGTTGCTGATCATTTGGCTCATCAAGCAGTAGATGATTACCAGTCAATGAATTTTGAGTTCCCTGATGAAGACATTATGTCTGTTACCAAAGAACCTGGACAATATGACGGACCTAAACAAGGATCCCGATGGACTATGGTTTTTGATGGTGCCTCCAATGCACATGGTAATGGTGTTGGTGTTGTGATTAGTTCCCCTGAAGGTTGTCATGCCCCGATTACTGCCAGACTTTGTTTCTATTGTACCAATAACATGGCTGAGTATGAGGCATGTATCATGGGTATGCAAGTTGCTATTGATATGAAGATTCAGTTCCTTGAGGTGTATGGAGATTCAGCTCTGGTAGTAAGACAGATTAAAGGAGATTGGGATACAAAGCATGATAATCTCATTCCTTACAGAGAACATGTGTTGTCTTTGATCCCACATTTCAAAGAGATTACTTTTGGACATATTCCACAAAGAGAGAATCAGTTGGCAGACGCATTGGCCACCATGGCATCTATGTTTGAGATAAGCTGGGATGATGAAGCTCCCAAGATTACCATTGATAGATTTGAGAAGCCTGCATACTGCAATGAGATTGACACTGAAGGGGCAAGTGGACTCCAACATATGAGGGACCATTTGTAGTCAAGACAGTGTTCTCAGGAGGTGCCATGATACTGACTACAATGGATGGTGAAGACTTCCCACAACCTGTAAACGCAGACATAGTTAAAAAATACTACGCATAAAAAGAGACCCGCTAGGTTGACAGGCCTAGGCAAAAATAAGGGCATCCCGGCAAGCCAAAAGGGTTTGGGCAAAAATTAGGGATATATATATATATAAAAGATGTACACCCGGCAAGTCGAAAACCTGAAAAGGCGGCTTGGGCAAAAAAGGGTATCCCGGTGGATTGAAAACCTGAAAGGGCAATCCAGGCAAAAGTTAGGGATTAAAACGTATGACTATGTCTCGTTTGGATCACTCATGAAACTGCAACCAGTTGTACTACTTACTCAAGCTCAAACAGATAAAGCTCAATCCAATCGTTTCCGTCTCAACAGCAAGAAGATGAGATACTTGAGTGGCAATAGTAGAATTTAAACTCAATAGGATTATTTCCCACATAGCTGATTCTTTTTGTAAAACTTCATGACAAAATTCTCTTACTAGGGTTTATGTCTCCTTGTACAAACTTACCCGTGTATGGGTCACTTTTGATATAAATAAATTCCATCTTTTGAATCCAGATTTACTTTTACCCTATTTACATAAGCGAAACGTCCATTGGTTGTGTTTGAATGTATGTATGCCTTTGAATATGATTGATGTTTACCAGAAATGCATGTATGCTTTTAATATGATTGATGTTTACCAGAAATGCATGAAAATGCAGTAATAGTATTTACTAAGGACGAACGAGGGAAGGATTTCAACGAAGCTTCGCCGGTTCATCTTTACAAGGCAGTTACAAACCATCAGTAGGACTAATCCATTTTCACAAAGTCTAATCTCCCCTGGAATTTATATCCATCTCTTTTATCCTCATACGGATATACGGGAAATTACTTTCCAATAAGGGCACGATGAACGAAGACGGGATGTTATACTTATCCTACTATCAAACGAAAACGGGAGGTTATCTATACCTTGTTATCCCCAACAACGGGAGGTTATCTATACCTTGTTATCCCCAGCAGGCGGAGGGTTATATATTCTTCAACAACGAATCGGGATTTATTTTCCTGGGCCAGCAGTTGTTATACAAGGATATCCAGACACTTCCAGCAGTGTCATAGCATACATACATCATTTACATCATACCATAACATATATGTCTATAGTACATTACCTAAGTGCATCATGTCATACATGCATACATAAAGCATAAACTAATGTTGTTATACAGAATGCTACCTTGTTTTCAGGTTAATTATCCAACAAACAAGCTTATGATCTTTGGGACTGCTTTATTGTAACCTCAGGGTTACTTTATCCTCCTGATGAGCTTCTTATTACTTTGGGACCGCTTTATTGTAACCTCAGGGTTATTTTATCCTCCTGATAGCCTCTCATGACTTCAAGACTGCTTTAGAGCTACTGATTGCTCTATCCTCCTGAAATCATCCTATTACTTCAAGACTGCTTTAGAGCTATTCATTGCTCTATCCTCATGAGGTCATATTACTACTTCAAGACTGCTTTAGAGCTATTCATTGCTCTATCCTCCTGAAGCCATCTAATTATTTCAAGACTGCTTTAGAGTTATCCATTGCTCTATCCTCCTGAAATTACATTATTATTTCAAGACCGCTTTAGAGCTATCCATTGCTCTATCCTCCTGAAATTACATTATTATTTCAAGACCGCTTTAGAGCTATCCATTGCTCTATCCTCCTGAAATTACATTATTATTTCAAGACCGCTTTAGAGCTATCCATTGCTCTATCCTCCTGAAATCATTACTTCAAGACTGCTTTAGAGCTATTGATTGCTCTATCCTCCTGAAGACATATCACATTATTATTTCAAGACTGCTTTAGAGTTGTTGATTGCTCTATCCTACTGAAGCCATTCTATTACTTCAAGACTGCTTTAGAGCTATTGATTGCTCTATCCTCCTGAAGCCATTATTACTTCAAGACTGCTTTAGAGCTATTGATTGCTCTATCCTCCTGAGGTCAGATTTATCACTTCAAGACTGCTTTAGGGTTATCATTATTGATTGCTCTATCCTCATGAAGACATGCTGTTACATCAGTATTACTCCAGACTCCTGACAGTTCTCATTATACTACTGAAGAACTTTCCCCTAGTGGCATCTTTAAGCCCACTCAATCATGTTCAACCAACCATCAATATCACTCCATGCACTGGTGAGTGCAAATTTTTGGGCTTTTGTGTTCAATCCCCTTCAACCTTCTAGGTTACGACTGGCAAATATACCAATCTAACCCCTCAGGTTTCAGAAAATTGAACAGGGGCAGCTGTTGCACCCCAAAATTTGCCCTCACAATACAAGACTTTGTGTTCCAAGAAGGTTCACAAGGTTCACAAAGTTCACAATTGGTCAGAAGAGTTGACAATTCCCTCAGACAATGCACCTCCTAAGCAGTGCATCCAAAACTAGGGTTTTGACTTTAATCAGGCTAAATGGACTTCCAAGACTTCAAGTGAGCTTCATAACATCTTATATGTGTATAAGAACCCCCATGTCAAGTTTCAAGACTTTTCTCAAAAGTTTGCTCAGTCAGATGATCAGATAAGTCAAAAGCAGTCAATGCAGTTAAAAGGTCAAACTGAGGTCAACTGTGGTCAAACCAAAGTCAAACTTCATGATTTTTTTTTTGCCAACATCAAAGAGAGGTTGGGTGAGAAATATTATCATAATAACTGTAATACCCCAAATTTTGCCCTAAGATTTGTCGTCGCATTTCATTGCATTTAATCAATTACTAACAAATTTGTGTAGTCGTTTGACTTTTTGCAGGTAAATATCATATGGCATGCATTTTTTTTTCTAAAAAGTAAAAATGGCACAATTGGCAGGAGGACATGTGTAAGGAGTTATGAGTGTGAGAGGTTGAGAGTTCGAATCTCACCTTTGTCATTTTTTTTGTTTTTTATTATTTTTACTCTAAATTTTTCTATCTTTCATTAAAAAAATAACAAAAATAGTTTTTTATTATTATTTAATTATTATTTTCGTATTTTAATTAAATCATTTTTTAAAATATTATTTTTTTCACTTTTTTCTAAATTATTCATAAAAATATCCAAAAAATCATAAAATAAAAAATATTGAAAAAAATTTTGTTCTTTTTATAATATTTTTTATTTTAGGAATCAATAGGATTATTAGTTTTTATTTTAAGTTTATTTTAATTATTTTAAATTATTTAAATTTTATTTTTTCTTAACTAATTATTTAGTTTGGGCTTTAAAATGGGCTTTAGGGACATTATTGACAATTTGGTGTTAACCCTAATTTGTTCCCTATATATACATGTGTTGCCTTGTTGGAAAAAGGGAGAGAATGAAAAAAACCTAAGAGGAGTGAGTGCCGTTTGCCGTTATTTAGTTTTCTTCTTCATCCATTACTATTGTTTCTTTTTCTTCATCGTTTACCGTTATTTCTTTTCCTTCATCCATTACTATTGTTTCTTTTTCTTCATCGTTTACCGTTATTTCTTTTTCTTCATCTATTACCGTTATTTCTTTTTCTTTATCTATTACTGTTACGTTTATATATATATAATTTTTAAATTGTTAGAATTTATATATATAAGATTTTTGATCGAATTATGTCGATACGATGTTTGCACATTTGTGTGCATGACGCGTGACATTTGTGTTAGTTCGATCTGGTTGCGATGATCGCATTTTTGTGTGAGCAATAATACTATTTTTTGCTTAATTTCTTTTTCTTTGCGATAAATTTTGTTTCGTCCGATTTAGATCTGGTTGCGATGAGCGCATTTCTGCGTTAGCAACATTGTTGGGTTATTTGGCACATTTAAAATTCATTATTGCTTTATTATTATTATTATTATTATTATTATTATTATTATTATTATTATTATTATTATTATTATTATTATTATTATTATCATTATTTATTATTATTATCATTATTATCATTATTATTACCATTATTATTATTATTGTTATCATTAATTTATTAAAATTTGTTATAATATAAAAATCTGTTTTTTAAAATAAATAACATTAACATCTTTTCCAAATTAATATGAAAACCTATTATTTTTAAGAAAAACTTTTTTTTTAGATAAATTTAAAATAATAACTAAAATCTTTTTTTAAAATAATAACTAGAACCGTTATTTATTTTATTTTATTATTGTTCAATTCAAATTTCATTATCATATTGTATCTGCTCCTCTCATGTAACCTCGCGAACTTAACAATCGCTCTTTAAATTCTGCCTTTAAATTTCTGCTTGCATGGTTTAAGTTATGACATTATCTCTCTGTTTGCATGATTCAATTATCTCACGCGTTTACTATTATTTCTGTCACATTGCACACATCCGAAGGTTAGGTCTAACTGTTTGGCCGCCGCGCCAATAGTCCGTAAAACTTCACACATTTAATTTCAAATCCTCAAAACTACAAACTACAAACCCTAATTTTCACAAATGCCTCGCCGCAGGCAAAATTACAATTTTACCCTTAGCATTAGGTCAAAGAGCCGCCGCGCTCATTTTAGGGTTTCCCGCCGTGGAATCCCTAATTTAACCCTAATTACAACTTAACATTTCAACGTAGAGATTTGGAGTTTCTACACTCCACGTAAGCGTGTCCTTAAGATGCGTTTATTCCCCTTGAGACCTTGACCACAGTCAAGAAGTTTCTAACCTCCCTATTGAGGGGAACTACGATTACTCTGATTCCACTCCCGTAAGGATACGTAGGCACAAGATGCGATGTCTTGCCGAGTAAACTTAGAATTAACCCCCTTTATTATTTATTATTGCTTATTTATATTTTATTTATCTTTGCTATTTAATTATTTTGCTTATTATTTTGTAATTATTTCTTGGATGTAAAGTTGTTTAATTATTTAATTATTATTATGGTTAGTAATTAGGGAGTGTAACAACATGTATGTAATATTAAAATAAATTTAGATCACTTTTAAATAAAGATAATTAAAATAAACACGTCACACACGTAAGTCGATTTTAATCGCCGTCTCACTTCCTAAGGATATCCCTCAAGTTGCCTACGAATAATGGTTAAGTGGGGTGTATAAAGCAAGTCCCTCAAATAAAAAAATCATCAAAGTCCCTTATGGTTGCCTTTACGAATCGAGTCCCTTTCGAAAAATGATGATGGTCCCTTATATGTGCTTATTACATCCCACAATGGCCTTCAAAGTCAAATTGTCCCTCACATGTCCCTTAACATCCAAAGTAAGGACTACCTACTCCATTATAGTAGGGATAGTCTTACTAAAGGAAAGAATAAAGAATAAGAAAGACCTTTAAACATTAGGGTAGGTTACTCCTAGGTGCTTGCTCACTTCAAAACTGTTTCACACTTAAACAAATTTTCAACAAGTTTTCAAACAAGTTCTTAACACATCCTTACATGGATTATTTATTAACTATTCTGAAAATTTTTCTATTCACACACTACACTTTCAAAACAATTCAAAAGTGAGCTTAAGTACCTAAGAGCCCATGGATAACCATGGATGAAAAGGGTGCTAACACCTTCCCTTTTCATAACCTACCCCCCGGACCCAAAATATTCTCTAAGGTCTTTCCTGTTCTTTTATAACCTTTCCTTATGGATAAAATAAAAGTCGGTGGCGACTCTTGCTATCTGCAACATTGTTTAAAGTCAGTTCTCCCACCGTGTTACACACCCCCCCTGTACTCATTTTGGTTAATTTTCTTGTATGGTTTTAATTGTATTTTTTAGAATAAGATAGAATAATTCTAGAATATAATTAGCATATTGATTAGCATGTTAGGATTATAATTAGGATTTAATTTTCTTTAGAGAATTGTTTTAGTTTAATATGCTTAGACTATAATCTTTAGTATATTTTCTTTTAATAGAATAATTCCTAGAATAGGTTGTAATTAGCATATTATGCTCTGTAGGGAATTTTAGACAATATTTCTCTTAGAGTTCTCTTTTATATTTTCTAGAATAGGAATTTAGCATTTATTCCTTTGTAAAGAAATTAGGAATTAGATATTTTTAGGGGATTTATAGATTTAATTCTTTAGAATATTTACTATTGGAATTTAATTGTCGTATTTTAGGAGTAGCACTTTATTTTCATTGGTTAGTGGATTTGTCTCCTATTTCCTCTCCTATTTCGTTTCTATCTTCGATTTTACCTTTGGCTGGCCGTGTGACATGATTCAATTGGAGAATGATTTTCGATATCATTTCTCCATCTTGTCTGTGACACGGATATCAATACGCTACCTCTTAGAGTTCGATTTCTCGTGTAAGTCGAACTATGACGGTCTAAGCGTTACATCGTTCTGATTCGAGCGTCATCATCAAAGATCCAGAGAGGAGGAGATTGGAATGGAGCTTGCACGCACGTCAGGAGCCCAGGAGCTGCTTCGTTCAACATCATCATCGTCTTCTTCAAGTCTTCAGGCAACCGTCGAGTGTTGTGAGATCGTTAGATACGTAGGAAATGACAGTTGAGGAGTTTATTCTCAATCGTCTAGGATGTCTAGTATGGTACCCTTTGGGTGACATGCAACGCATTCGCTTCTACGTCTTAGGTTCTTGCGTGTGTGTCCCGAGTTCCTTCCCGTTTGGGCGTAGGCCTGCTTCCTCTTTGTTCTCGCCCCCGTGCGATCGAAACCTTTTCTCTCGCGTTCAGGCGATCGAGTCCCCTTCTCTTGCCCCCGTGCAATCGAGATTCGTTAGTCCGTCGAACTACATTTGCTCTGATCTCTCGTACCAGACAAAAGTACGTAGGCATAGGATGCGACATCCTAGCGAGCTCCCTTCTCCCTTTTTCCCGCTTCCCCGTTTTAGTTGTAGTAGGTCGAACTACAGCTGCTCTGATTTTCTCTGATGAGAATATGTAGGCATAGGATGCGATATCCTAGCGAGCACACTAACAACTAACCCTTCTGTTCTCTCGCTGCTTTGCGATCGAGACTTTCCCGCTGACGACTGATGTTTCCCTTTCTCTTGCCCGAGCGCATTTGAGACCAGACCGTAGTTCTAAGTTCCCGTAGGTTCCCGTACCTCTAAAACCAACTTGATCTCTCACCCCCGTGTGATCGAGAATACCCTGTCTAGCCGTAGTTAGCCTGAACTACGTCACGCTCTGATTTCTCTGACGAGAATACGTAGGCACAAGACGCGACGTCTTGCCGAGCAAGCTTCCCCCGTAGTTTCCCGAACTACGTTGACTCTGATTTCTCATTCTCTGATGAGAATACCTAGGCATAGAGTGCCATGCTCTATCGAGTCAATTTCTTTCCGTTTAGATCTAGAAGCCGTAGATAGATTGTTTTTCACCCGTAGACAAACCAACAAGCGTGGATCCCATCGAGTACGATGGACGTGAGGGGTGCTAATACCTTCCCCTTGCGTAACCGACTCCCGAACCCAGACAATGGTTGCGATGACCTTGTCCTATCCCTATTCGTCAGGTTTTTCCGATCGTTTCCTTTCCCGTTCTGAGGGATAAATAACGAAAGGTGGCGACTCTTCTGTTTTGCCGGCACCTTATTTTCGCGTAAGCGACAGGTTCAAGAAATTAAATCTCTAGAGAATAATTCAATGTATAAGGCAGAGCCAAAAATGGTATTCATAAATGCCAAAATGGCTTAAAATCATTACATAATAAAGTCTGAAAGACTATGGTACATAATGGTCAAAAGTAAACATTACAAAGAAGTTAACAAGCTAAAATGGGATATTCTCTTTCATATTCAAATATTTCGACTTCTGGAGTTCAAGGCGTCTTTTGCACAAGGTTTTGTCAGACCTTAGGTGTGCAACTTCTTTCTCCAGTTTTCAAGCTTCCTCAACAAAGGTTATGGCATTATCAAGCTCTATCGAGAGGCCAGAATCATCAAGGGGCAAATAACTTAGCATTACATTTTTTGGCCTTCGAGATCTTGGCTCGAAGCTTCTTGATCTTTCGCTCCCAATAAGCAATATTTTTTTCATTAAAGGTAATCTCCTGATTGTTCTTTTCTTTGGTTTCCTCCAATTCTGCTACCCTGTTCTCAGATCCAGTGGCAGAAGCCCAAGCGGCAGCCTCACTTCCGGTTTTGGTCGAAATGGCTTTTTCGATCTGAGGCAGACGCTTGAGATCCCCATAAACTTGGTCAATTATAGTACCAAGTTCTAGAATGATGGGGGAATATTTAGGGGAGACAACATGAATGTCTACTTGTTGAAGAAGATCCTTCAAAGAGATGTGGGTAATGTAGTCCATCTGCAAAAGCGTGAAAAGGTCACCCTTAAAGATCTTCTCTTTGATCTTTAGAAGGATGTTGTCTTCAGGCTTGCTCGAAGGTTGATCTTCAGAGTTCAAAGCACTAAGAGTCTTGCTAGAGGAACTTCCTCAACTGCCAATAAGGATCTTGATATATTGTCGAGAGTTACTGACCTTCAAGGCGTCGAACCCCTTTTCAGAGAGGCCTGCCTCATACATAGTGGATGTTACCTTGCCTTTAGTAGCAACAGCAGCGGCTAGAGTGACAGTGACCTCGACTTGGGTTGGCTCATTGTCAGGACCTTTCTCAGTTTTCTCCTCTTCACTTTGGCCCTCATCTTCTTTGTCTTCATCCATTTTGTCGCCAGCATTTTCATCACTGTGGCCATCCAGTTCAAATTCATGCATAGTCTCATCATCTTCCTCCATCTCCTCACTCCCTTCTGGATCAACATTTTTTACACCAAGAGTATCGTTCACTGAGGAATTATATTCATCAGCCAAAGTTGTGTTTTCCTCCATATGGACGTCTCTCAGATCTTGTATCTCAAGATTTTGCTGCTTATCATCCTTCTCATGGTCAGAGCCATCAGTTTGAGACTGCTGGGTAGCGGTCTTTGCAGGCGAATGAGGAGTTGTTTCAAAGCCAGGCTTATTAATTTCACCAAGTGAACTCATTCCAGATCCCAAATCAGACATGGGATGGTATGTGGGCTCACCTTGACTATTTAAGATGGTAGCTAGAGAAGGAGGTTTGTCCATTGTTAGCTTCAAGCCACCTGCATCAGCCTGAATCGAAGGGGGAGTGAATTATGGTAAAAGGAAACAAGGTATAAATGAAGGGGCATTTCAAAGAAAATTGAGGTGATGAGTTACCTTGACACCCTCAGTAGCAGGGCTGGAGTTATCACTTTCACCAGGACCGGTGGCTGGTGTAGAGGCAACTTTGGTAGAGGTCTCTGCAACACCACTGGTGGGTGTGGTCTTTTTGGAGACTTTAGCCGTCTTGGGGTCAGACAGGTTACCAACAACATCTGTCCCTTGGCTGACTCTCTTCCTCTTCTTCAGTTTTAGGTCTTCAGGAGGAGATTCTCCATTATCCTCTGAGTCAATAATAATTTGGGTAGTGGCCCTTTTTTAACTTCCTCGAAGGTGTTATAGGTAGTTTGCAGGAAGCCTAAGTTAATAAGAAGCATTAGAGGAAACCAAGACTAGTTAATGAAAGAAAGAGGCGTGTGAAGTACCTTGTTGCCTTCAGCCTTTGTCTCAACCAGTTGTTAAGGTGTGCTTTTCTTGGGTGCAGCTGCACAACAAATGAAGTGCCACAAGTTAGTAATAATAGAGTTCAGATGAATGAACATAAAATCGAAGGATGACGACCTTCAAGAATTTCAGATTCGATGCGAACATCTTAGATACCGACATGAAAGTGCCCTTTGAAACTGACGAGCGTATGCTTAGTTGGAACCACCTGCTGGACCTTGGGTTTCGGCTGTTGACGAAGGATCTTTATAAAATCCCCACAGATGAACCAATCTGGAAATGGAGGGACAAGGGTCACTCCAAAGTCAGCAGATGGCAGTCGAGGAGTCTTCGGGAGAAATAGGGCGGAAGCCACTTCATAGAGTTCCTCAGGAGGAACTTGATTTTAAATTCTCCATTTTCTTTATAAAAAAAATTCTTTTAGCGTAAATGCGGCTTCGCGGATGTTTCGACTAACATCATTTGGTCGATAAGCAGTTTCAAAATACTTCTGGAAGGCTTGAATCTCTTTGATGTGAGTGGATATACCTTTCTTGACCTTCTCCTGCACATTAACAAAAGCTTGGTCAATCAAGTGAATAAAGCTAGAACATCGAGGAACTCTGCAGTGTAATGCCTCGACCACCAGTTGTAGAATTCTTGGGTGCAGAGGTGAGAGGGTTCGGAGTAAACTAGGGTAAAGAGAGATTTGTGGGCGTGTTAAGCAAGGTGCGTCGAACTCTCTATGCCATTGTAAATAGTATGAGGAAGGATCACATGAACCTTCTTGTCATACAGACACTTGAGCAATGTTTGGACCAGACCAAATTGTCGAGAGACAAGATTTGGTTGGTAGGCCATCAAAGTTGTTTGGCCCCTTAGAAGGTTGAGTCTGTGGACGATGAGTCGAGGGATCAGAAAACCCTTCCAGAAAAGCGTTGACTCTACCTCATGTTTTTTGAATGCAGAAGGAAAGGCTCTAGTAAACCATTCAGGACCATATTTCCTTTCTGCAAACGGTGCCATCCTTGGTGTAAACTCGTATCTTTTGGCAAACATCTTGGTGAAGCCAGAAATAGATGCATTAAGTGTCTGCCCCTCTTCACTATGGGTTAGCTTGACTAGTCGAGTGACTCGCCTCTCCTTTATTTCTGGGTCTTCTTCGCCGATTGTCCCTTTGTTGAGAAGACTAAT
This sequence comes from Lathyrus sativus, assembly GCA_963859935.3. Lineage (NCBI taxonomy): Eukaryota > Viridiplantae > Streptophyta > Magnoliopsida > Fabales > Fabaceae > Lathyrus > Lathyrus sativus. The sequence goes on from OZ012741.1 coordinate 519,866,736, forward strand.
CTCGAATGTGGCATTAAGCCAGAGTTGGAGTAGCCAGAAAGGTCCCAACATCAAGAGATTCCCATGACTCTCTTGGTCCTTCAGTCGACTAGCACCTTCACACAGAGGTTCATATAGGCTGGGCAGTATCATTTCAATTAGAAAAATGCCTTAATTCAGATGTAGTTGGTTGGCTAGAGTGAGATACTTCCTTGCCACCTGCAGAGATTTGGTACAGAAAACACAATGAGAAAGCCACATAGCCAGAAATTCTATGTGTTCTTGGTCTTCAACCGTGTCTGTTTGTTTGTTGTGATAATGGTTGATGAAGTGGGTATACGTGTGCATGATGGTGGAAAACCCTATGATGTCCTGATTATCCACTTCAGGATCATAGACTAATCCATGAGGTTTTAGCCTTGTGATAGCAACTAAGTCAAAAAGGGTGGGTGTCATCATCCCACAAGGAAAGTGAAAGGTATAATGGGTATTGTCCCAAAAGTACAAGGAAGAAGCTAGCAGAATGGGGTAGTAGGTAGGCCATGTCTTCGACATCATGATCAAGTCATAAATCCCAGTTTTCTTCCAAGCTTCTTCCTTGACTTTCTCTACCTTGGTCAACCAGTTCAAATAGTGGTCAGAATCTTTGAAGTATGGAGTTGCTCTAAACAACCTGGACCCATCATTCAGATACTTTAGGTATACGTTTTGCAAGGCTATACTATCAAGATCTTCAGTGGCTACCTTCGTTTGATCTTTCTGCCCTAAGGGTTTAGTCTTACGGTAGGAAGGAGAGAAGTCGCTAATGGTTGAATAATATGCTCCTAAAGTGGATAAAGGACCAGTTAAAGCGGGGTTTACCAGAAACAGTCACGGGAATCATTACCTGAGATTCGTAGATGTGTCCCTTCTCTTCTCTGAGAGATTCAGGACTGAACTATTGGTTCTTCACCACCTTGGATCCACTTAGTGTAGCAAAGGGAGGAAGCAACGACACATTCTTGGGCCCCTTAACCTTTAGGTTTTTCTTCTGATCTTGAGTAGCAGCGGTGGAAGATTCCATTGTTAAGGGTTTAGAGAAATTGGGTTTACTGAAGGTAAAGAGTTGAGAGTGCTTGAAAGAGATGCTTAATGATTGCTTTGGAGTGGAAAGAGTAAAAATAGTTTTTTAGGAGATTACTTATAAAACTTCTGGAAGTAATAAAAGGTCACTATTCATCATTAAGGGTTAAACGATAGTGGGACACGTGGCGTCCCAGGAGCGAAAGTGGGGGGCGGTTTGCAGTTATTACCTATGCCCACGATCTCATAGATCCTAGGAGAGGTGATGATGGTTTGGGATTTGGTGGGATTTCCAAGAAATTGTTTTCATAATTGGCCATGACGTCATAGACGTGTCTTAAAAGAAACTGAATAGTTTCTTCAATCATGGATTGGTCAGTTACATTGACACTTACATGGGGTCGAAAGATGGCGTCGAATGGGACACTATCAAAAAATGACATTTTTCTTCAGCACTGTCGAAAAGGACATTTTTGGGGGGCAATTTGTTAGCTTAGAAATTTGAGCCCACGTTAAATTGGAAGTATTGGTTGGGATATTGAATTCTTGATGTGGTGCATAGAAGTCTTCGACAGGGTCTTTACAATAAATAAAATCGAAAACACTCACAAAAGAAAGGAAGACTTTTTTGGACTTAGAAAATATTTCTAAGGTTGAAGAAGTTACCTTCGACCGAGAATGTTGTCCAATACTAACAGAATTTGAAATTCAAATAAAGGAGAGAGTAGTTATTCTTTCTCACTCCTGAATAAGACAAGTGGCGCACATCCAAGAGGCAGATGCATGCAGCGCGACACTTGTCAGGGGTTGATTATCTTAGGAAGTTAACAGCAGTTACTTTTATTATTATAAATAGGGGTTTAGCAATAGAATTCGGCGTGTTGTGTTTACTATTGTACAAGTCACTCCAAATTTACTCAGAGTATCCGTGTGTAAAAAAAAGAGTCTTGGGAGAATGTATGTGATGTAAAACACCATTTCATGCTTTAATGAAATTTACTTTCACTTTGTATTAAAAGAGTTTATCTTTTATTTTTCTGCAATTTACATCTTCAGCCTTATTTCTTGTCTCTTTTAAGCCTTTCCATTGAAGTCTTTAACCTTTTCTTTCAATTTAACGTTCTTACATTATTGTCGAATCATACACTTGAATTAACTTTTTCTTTATGAACATTGTCGAACTGTTTAGTCTTTAGTGTTTTTCTTTAAATTAGAATTTAGCACATGTCCTAGGATCAATCTGGTCGATCCTGTGAATCACCAAAGTTAAGTTTGGAAGGTCAGCGGTTGTTTTTCAATTTTCACGGGAAACACTATCGCTTGACGATTTCTCATCAACACACCTCCAAGACCCCTTAAAGAAGCATTACAATATACAACAAAAGACTCTTCCAAACTCAGAAAAATCAAAACAATAGCTGACATCAACTTCTTCTTAAGCTCTTGAAAACATTCTTCGCACAATGCATCTCAAACAAAAGTTTGACATTTCCTTGTTAGCTGAGTTAATGACAATGTTAACTTAGTAAAACCTTCAATAAACCTGCGATAATAACCAGTCAACCCAAGAAAACTTTAAATCTTAGTAACAGACTTCATATTGTAACACAACATCAACCTTTGAAGGGTCAACAACGATACCTCTGCTAGAAATCATATGACCAATTTCTTTCACTTTTCGGTTAACCATTGTTTATCAGTTAACACGTCGAATTCCCGAAAAGTCAAACACCTCATCTTGGTTCAATACTCCCCTTTTTCTGGTTGATCACAGACTGTCTGTTAAAATCAATTTCCTTCTTTTCCCGCATAGTCAATATCTTCTCTTGCTTCGATTAATCACATTCTGTTAGTTAAAATACGAATCACCAGTGGATCTTACCTTATCTTGAGTCAATTTCTTTGCTCCTTTATTCTCTTGGTTTCAACATTATTCCTTTGTCTTTCCTTCTTGGTTTTAACATCATTCTGTTGTCTTTCCCAGTGGAGTATTTCCCTCTTGAATTTGACACCGTTTTCCTTTTCTTTCTCCGTCCTAGTTCCCCGAACTACGTAGGCTATAATTTCCTCATTGCACTGTGATGACACGTAGGCATGAGATCGCAAGATCTTGGCGAGAAACTTTTTCCTTTTCTTTATCTCTTGTCCGTCCAAAATCTTTTCAATTCTCTCTTTTTCGTCCAGAGCCTCCTCTTTTCTCTTCTTTGGTTCTATGAACTACGGAGCTATGAATTCCGCATTGCACTATGAAAAAACATATACACGAGGGTCTCAATCCTCCGCAAGCACTTTCTTCTCTCTTTTTCCCTTCCCTCCTTAACTAGTGTCTTTAGATAGATAACACATTCAAATCTAAAAGCAAACAGAATGGTGTGATGAATGTCTCTCAGTGGCAACTCTATTGTATCTTTGAGTGTGATTCACTAAAAAAAAAATGAGACTTGAGGAGTTTTTAAAAGAATCTAGGATGGGGGATTAAAAGAATATCTTTTACCGCTAATATTACAAAGGTTTGTATTTTTAACCCTAGAAGTATAAATTATTCAATCTCATAAATAAATTTAATATTGATGTTTGTTTCGTATAAATTACTTGATTTTTGTCTCATAAATAAATTAATCAAGTACAACTTAAAAAGTCTTCGGTTAAATTAATATCCTACTCCACCCTTATTTGGATTGTACCAACCCTTCAACACCAGTGGTGTGATGAATCTCTCGATGATGTTGAAAGGTTTTGGCATCTTCAATTCAACCCAATCTCCTTTGAACTTAACAACCATTACGTCTATAAAGTGACAAAATATAGAGGGTTATTGTCATTCATTCTAGACATCCCATAATGTCCACACACTACTATCGAAGCGCATGAGTCAATTTGTATTTGACAGCTTTATTGATTTTTCATTTTTGTTTTTTTCTAATTAAACTACTGACACCCTTGAAATCATATAAAGAAGTCGAAGTGTAAGGTTCTGTTTACTCATTCAACAACAAAAAATATAAAATGCGTATCATAGAAGTAAAAACTAGTGCAAGAAAATTTTGCGGTTGTAGTATGCCGCATCCTATAGTAGATTGATTATTAGCGGAAGCATCTTTAAAGATATTTCCAATTGTCCTTTCACTACCAGACACTAAATCGTGTCCTCCATCACCAACAATAATTTGAATCACGTGTTTAAGTGAAGTATGGCAAAATGCTACTAGTACTACTTTACAAATAAAAATCAATAATGAAATAAAGTGCAAACGAAAAGGCTTTACATAAAAACTTAAAACAAGCAAAACAGTCGTTTAGTTTATATTATTGATTTAAAAAATAAAGCAAAACGAAACAGTTCATTCATAATTCATAACGCAAGTAGAAAAACTTAGAACAGATAAGAGATTCATGAAGAATTCCTAATTTATTGAAGGTAGCTCATCATTTATATGTTCGCCATAACAAGACTCAACTCACTCTACTAAATTCATACGGATAGTAACAGTAACAGAAAATTAAAAGGAAGGGGGTTCAATAAGATCCATAGAGTAGCACCACCACAAACCCTAACACAATAAAAATAAAACGACACCGAATAACAAAACACTACTAGAGAATATAGATCAAATTAAAATTCAGAGCCACCAGATAGAAAACGCCACAACAGTCAACATCTAAGAGAGTTGACCAGAATTGGCGATCACAACAGGCTTCGAGGTCTTGCCAGAGCCAGATCCAACCTTCTCGATCTCCTTCACAACGTTCAATCCCTCGATAACTTGACCGAACACAACGTGTTTCCCATCGAGCCACTCGGTCTTGGCAGTGCAGATGAAAAACTGAGATCCGTTGGTTCCGGGACCGGCGTTCGCCATGGATAAGATTCCAGGACCGGTGTGCTTCTTGATGAAGTTCTCGTCAGCGAACTTGGAACCGTAGATCGATTCTCCTCCGGTGCCGTTTCCGGCGGTGAAGTCACCTCCCTGACACATGAAGTTAGGGATCACACGATGGAAGGAGGATCCCTTGAAGTGGAGTGGCTTACCGCTGCGACCGACTCCTTTCTCGCCGGTGCAGAGAGCACGGAAATTCTCAGCGGTTCTGGGAGTAACATCGGCGAAGAGCTCGAAGGTGATGCGTCCCGCGGGTTGGCCACCGACAGTCATGTCGAAGAAAACTTTAGGGTTTGCCATGGTTTAGGGTTAGAGAATCGATCGAATCACAGAAATGGAAAATGGTTAGGGTTTGGGAGATTGGGAATGACGAGGGTAGGTATTTATAACAGCGCGTGCTTCTGAGTATCTTCGGCGGTGACCGTTGGATTGAGACACGTGGGGGGTTTTGAGATAGGTGGAGTAACTATGGTTGGGTTAGGAATTGACCAGGGTTAGTGAGTGGATCCGAGGACACGGATATGCTTTCGTCTCTTGGAATTGGGTGTGGACTTGTTTCGGGCACTAACAAACGACGCCGCTTCGTGCTTAGAAGGTTGGGACTTGGGACTGGGAATAATATTTTAACGCGTCTTAGTTTTAGATTTAAGGCTGGCTTTTTCAAAAAGTATATTTTATCGTGTTACATGTTTTATCTTTAATTTCAAATAAAAAAGTAATTTTAATAATTATTATTTTACGTATTTTATAAATATTTTTGAATATCAAAATTTTAAAATTAACATAAATTTAAGAGAATAAAAGTAATGTATAGACAGTGCATAACAATTTTATGCATACAATACAATTCGTCAAAACTTTAAAATTTATCAAATCATATTAAGGTTTTTAAAACAACTTATCTAAATTAAAATTATAGGAAAAAAGGGTGTGTAATTGTTTGGCAAATCTATCATGATATTTTTTACTATTCTCTATTTTTTTTCTTCATATCTAAATCTATAACTATATATAAGGGGATACAAGTTTTTGGCGTGGCCTATTTTTTTTTCAAAATTACCCTTATCTTTTTTATAAATAACTTGAGTAGTTGGTAACTTTTGTTGGTTACCAATTGAATAATTAACTTCTATCTCTAAAAAAAAAACTTACATCTATAACTTCCATTAATCGTCAATTGCGACACAAGTTAAGAAACATCTTCTATTTCTTCTTTTTTTTTTAATTTCATCTCTTTCTCAATCAACATACTATTTTTTTAAATAAAAAATTTCATTCTATAATTTTTTCATTTATTTAATTTTGATCAATGATCTTTTTATTCTTGAAGAGAGATGAAACATATTTCCAATCAATCAACATACTATATTTTACAATTCAAAGCATTAGTTTAAGTAACTTCCATATACAATAAGCACCTAAAGGTTATTGTGGAAGAGATAGACATACAATAACTATCTGAAAGTTATAAAAAAGAGAAAGATAAGAACATATAAATGTCATAAAAGCAAAACAAGGATCCAATGGACAATTTTCTCTCCGAATTAAACATAACCAATTTTTTAAATGAAAATTTATAAGAGCGCTCATGTTGCAAAGGTTTATGGAACTTCCAATTCTTCTCACATCTCTTATTTTTCTCCTTTTTTTTGTCTTCTATATTATGGTTGCAATCTCTATCATAACTTTCGTTCTTCTTATGTCAATGTATTTTAATTGATTGTTTTGATGTTGAAATTTGTATATGTTTGTTCCATTTTAGTTTCGAATATGTCTTATGTTTTTGTACTTTTAATTTATTGACTTATTCTTTTTATTATGTACAATTTTTGTGACTGTGAATGCTATTCAAGTCGAGAGAGAAAGAGTCAAAGACAAAGTTGTCTATGTAGAGAAATTGCCTCAACAATCCTTTTTAAATTTGATTTTGTATCTTTTCAATTTTATTATTATTATTGATTTGTCATAAAGAGGAGAGAGGTTAAGGAAATGAGAGAAAAAGAATGAACTGTGATCAAATGTTGAAAATAGGGCGAAGATAAAAATGAGTTTAAATTTATTTGGATTGTAAGTAAAATGGAAAGTGTTATATAAGAAGGAAGTGAGGGAGCACATATATCCAAAACAATAATGAGAATGCTATCACATAGAAATGCTACCACGTAGACAAGCTAATGGCCTAATTCTGAAAAAGCCAAGGTCATAGGATACTTTTCTAAATGTAGTGACATAATTTTTCAAGTTGGGTGAGACACTCACCCTAAAACCAATTTGTTCATGTAAAATACTATTCAATTATGTATTTATCATATTTTTTATTTGCTTTCAGCTTTGTATATTCAAGGAAAAAGAGAGAGTTTAACAAAGATACAGAAATGGCTAGGCGTTACAAATTATTTTGCCAAAAAATAATTGTAAAGGAACACTTGATATCTTATTTCACTCCACAAATATATATATTTTTTAATTTTAGTGGAGATTAATTGTGTACTTATTGGTCTACAAAATTTTAAATTTTGTTTTAAGGTGTTGATTTTCTTTATAACAATTTATAAATTAATAGATTATTTTTTGTTTTTTATTAAATAAATAAATATGGTCTCCAATTCCATTTCAACAATCCATTAAAAATTAATTACAAAATTTAGTTATCGAATCAAAGTAAATCACTTATTTTAAATATTAGCTTGATGCTTATAGTTAGAATTTGTACGTTTGATGTCACCATTGCCTCTAATATGTTGAAAATGTGTTTATTTATTTTAATGATGTTCATGCTAATTTAAATCTGCATTATGAATATTCAAAGTAATTGTAAAATTTTCAACAAATAATTTTGATATCTTACATGTTTTAGAATAATAATAAAATATATAGGCGATTTTTTTGATTGGAAAAAGTTATTAAAATTAAGCATACTATGATTGATATAGAGCTAGGTTCACAAAATATTAGTTCTGTCACAAATTACCTCCTTAAAGCATATGGTATTTGAAGAGTCGTAGTCTCAACTGAAATTTTAAATGTATTAAACAAATTGTCATTATTTGTAAGAAGATATTTCCAATTAGTTGGACCTTTGACATGAGATAACAATAACCAGAAGGAAAACTTCTCTCCCTTTGAAGGTTATACTATATAGATTCTCCCGATAAAGGAGTGATTTGCCCATAACGTATGCGCACTAAAAAAACATGTGCACATTTTAAGATTACTCAAGGATATCTAAAAACATTATTTTTAATCCTAAGTATGATAAAAACTCCATACAAAATATACACACGTTTATTTTTCTATACTGTGCGCATTAAAAAAAAAGCGGACAGACGGGCACGGGAGTGCCCGTCTGAACGCTAGTTATAATAGTGTTTATATAGACTTATGTTGTGATTAGGTACTTTGAATTTTTTTTTGGTTTTAAACTTATGTTGTGATTTCTTTCCTGAATAATTACTAAGTGATGAAAGCGATAAAGTGCAGAAAGTAAAAAACACTGAGAGATATTCTAGTTCTCTTCACAGTGCGAGAGTACTCTAGTCCCCTTTCAACATGAAAGTGATTTTTAATATTGTTAGAATCTATACGAAACTTATCCTAGTCTTCCTATCACTAACAAACCAAGAACAATCCTCTTGGATTTTTACAAAAGTTCACTAAGAGAACGATCCTCTCTTTGAATGAACCTCTTGCTTCCAAAAATCTTGGACAACAAGGATATAACAATAATTCTGAAATTTTATACAAGAGTATGATATGAAGTATACACTTATCAACCTATTAATTGATCTTCTCCTTTGAACAAACAATTTATCAATGATATACAAGTGTTCAATATTATATGGATGAAACTATGTATATGCAAGTTGAAAGTTTATGCAAGAGTTTCTTCCAAAATAAAATTCTGGTTGTTAGAACACTTGTGCAAAATTTGAAAGATGGAGAGAATTGGAATGCTTTAAGATTTTGTAAAGGAGGTGAATTTAAATTCTGAAAATAATGGTGTTTATATAGACACAATGCACCTCTACAGATGAGTGTAACAAATGAAAGGTTGCCATGCTTCAAGATTCACTTTTGAAAATCATTTGACTGAAAAAATGCAATATTTTCAAATATTGCTTCAGTGTTAATCGATTAATAGGTTTACACTGCAAATTGGTTAATCGATTAACACTTCAGCAATGGGTCAAAATATTCTAAAATTGCAAAGGTTAATCGATTAACAGCTTTGAACATCAAACTAGTTAATCGATTAACCAGAGACCAGAAATGAAAAATACTTCAAAAAATGAGATGAAAGGCAAAGATTTTCTTAAAAACATACTTCAATGAATCATGACAAAAATGAATGATAACTTGAACACTTGTATACACAAAGACAACTTGAGTGCCATATACCTTGTCATTCATGATCAATCACCTAAATCTTCAAGATTTTTTATTCAACTTGAAACTTGAATTGTGCTACTAGTCTTGAGTCATTTTCCTTTTGAGAACTTTACTTGGTTGTTGAGTGTTGTTGTCTTCATTAAAATATATTGAGAAGCTTGACTTTACATTATCTCCCTAAATCTTCAAGACTTTTGATTCAAACTTGTTGCGGTGGAAATAGGATCACAAACTATTAATGAGTTTGAATCGCAATTCAATTCACAACCGCTCTTTGATTTATCCGAAGGAAAAGGTCAAAAGAGGGAAAACCTATTTTTGCATCGTAAACACAATGCGGGGAAAGATCTAGGGTTCGGGGGTTGGTTAAATTTAGGGAAGGTATTAGCACCCTAAACTTCTGTAGTACTCTACAGGAACCTTTTGTTCAAATGTTTACTATTTGCTTTATTTGCTTAAGTTATGTGTACAAAGGGATTAAGAACGAGAAAATAAACCTAAGGGGTTAATTCTAAGTTTACTCGGCAAGACATCGCATCTTGTGCCTACGTATCCTTACGGGAGTGGAATCAGAGTAATCGTAGTTCCCCTCAAAAGGGAGGTTAGAGACTTCTTGACTGTGGTCAAGGTCTCAAGGGGAATAAACGCATCTTAAGGACACGCTTACGTGGAGTGTAGAAACTCCAATATCTACGTTGTAAATTGTTAAGTGAATTAGGGTTAGATTAGGGATTCCACGGCGGGAAACCCTAAAATGAGCACGGCGGCTCTTTGACCTAATGCTAGGGGTAAAATTGTAATTTAGCCTGCGGCGAGGCATTTGTAAAAATTAGGGTTTGTGAGGTTGTAAGGGTTTGAAGTCGAGGACTATTGACACGGCGGTCAAACGGCTAGACCTAATTCCTTCGGATGCGTAAAGTGACAGAAATATTGCGATACATCAGCAGAAATTTAAATCATACATCATGCAGAAATTAAATGCGAAAAGTAAACGCGATTATTAGGTTCGCAAGATTACAATTGAGATACAGATACAAATATGAATGAAACTTAAATGAAAACTCAATACACTAAAAGTGAACTGCAAAAAATGAACACCCGTTAGTAGGCACAGTTAACCAGTTATCAGATGAACTACGAGGCTGTGAAGAAAATGAGATACAAACTTGAGATTGTCTTATTTGATATTTAATGATTTAATGTAAAAAAGATTTTTATTATTTTTTTTCATTATTTAAAAAAAAGGTTTTTCATCTTTCATATTTACAAGAGTTTTAATTTTATAAAAAAAAAATTTATATTTATTCTTGATAACTATATTTTAAAAAGATTTTTTTTATGATTAAAAGAAAAATGTTATATTATTATTTTTTTTTATAAAGATTTTTTTTTTAAGTATAAAATTAAAATGTGAAAAATAATAGCTTTTTTTTTTTAAACATAAAACAAAAAAATTTTAAAAAAAGTACAATAAAGTAATAATAAAAAAAAAATAAGAAGGAGGGGTTGGGCCGGTCACCACATCCGGACCCAACCCATTCGTTATCATTAAGGGAACAAAACTTTAGGGTTTCCCCTGGGTGTGTTCGCGGCGCCGATTTCCTTGCTTCGTCTTGTTCGCTCTTCATCTCTCTCGTCTCTCTCGCTTCTCTTCACCGTTCTCCTTCGTGATCCTGAAAAACACATGCAAAACAATAATGATAAGCAGTCTTGGCTCACTTTTATGGTGAAACGGCCGGTGATGAGGTTTTCCTCTGAGGCTTGGAATCGATTTGCCCGCCGTTCAAACGGCGAAGGTGAACCCTTCCTCTGGTGTTTCGATCGCGGCTTTGTTCGTAAGGTGATGGACGGCGACGATGATGAGACTTCGTCTCTGAGTCTTGGCCGTTGGGGTTTCACGATTTCCTTCCTTCTCTAGGGTTTTTTTCCTCTCGCGGCCGTTTGTTGCGTTCTCACCTGGTTTTTTTTCCACCGTTTCAACGAGGTGATCTCATTCTTATATACTCTCCTTCTGATGGGCCTTTGTGCTTTTTTGGATACACGTTATTTTTACTGATTTGATTTGATTTTATGGTGATTGGATTTGATTGTGCTTCTATCTGATATGTTTTGACATTGATCCGGATATGGTGAATGTTATCTTTCCTTTTCTGGTACTGATTGGATTGTGCTGCCTCTTTTAGAACCTGATTGGGATTTTGACGCGATCATGGTTTCATCTGACATTAATTTGTTTGATTGATCCATACTGATTCATTTGATTTCGACCCGATTCGTTTTTGACTGACTTGTTTGATTTGTTTGATTAATTCAGATTGATTCAGACTGGTTCATATTGGTTCAGATGGGTTCAGATTGGTTCCAATGGATATTTTCTGATGCATTTGGATCTGACTCGAAGCTTTCCCTTTCCAGCTCGATTGTGTTTGATCATGATACCCTGATGGAATTCATTTGGCTATCTGTCTAATATCGAATTTGGATGTCCATCTTCACGACTTTTCTTCTTTCTTTTTTTTCAGAGAGGGCTGGTAGTTCAGATACGGTCGGATTGGTGTCGCCGAGGATGGTATACGGCGATGATGATGACATTCTGAGCCTGATGACACTGCTGTAGCCTTTGATAATTTCTGCGGGGTTCTTGGCTTGTGTGAACTGGGTTTTTGAACAGATGTGGTTTTGTGAATTTGTTTCACTTCTGAACTGATATGTTTTAGTTTTGTTCTGAACTTGCTTCGTTCAGTTTGGTTGTCAGTTGGAATTCACTTATGCTTTTCTATTCCTTTTTCCAGGATAGGTACTACGCTTTGGTTGAGTTAAACGCCGCCGAGGATGGTACGTGGCGATGATGACAGCTTGTCTGAGCCTGATGAGGGAACCTCTTCGATGAGGCCGCGGTTGCCATGAGTTCGGTTGCTTGATTGTTGGGCAATGATGTTTGCTGAGCCCGGTTTCCCGCACATGTGCTGGCTCGGATTTCAATTGCGGCAAGCTTATCCTTGTGTCTGTTGTTCCAATGACATGAATTCCATGATGCCTTGTGAGCTGAGTTCACGTTTGGCTCAGCTGCTGTTGTGATCTTGATGGTGCTGTTACGAGTGCCGTGATTTGTGTTGTTGCCTGATGCCACTTCGGTGAGGTTATTCACATTTTTTTGTGACTCCTTTAACTGATGCTTTCTGGTACACTGTTTGGATGCAGCTTGATGCAACCTGTTTTTGTACTTCATTTCCTTGTTCTGTTTGAACCTGCTGTTACCTCTTTCTTTGGATCTTGCTGGGCATGATTTACAGGATGTTTCGCCTTCTGAAATATGGTTTTGATGCAGTTTGTTTGGAATTGATGCAGCTTTGGCTTGCATTTCAATTCTCTTGTCCTGTTTTGGTATGCTTTTGAGCCGAAGGCTTTGATGGTGTATGATGCTGTTTGGTTTCGTTTCTCTGCCCTGTTCAGGATTGCTGCAATTTGATGCCTTATGGCAACTTATGAATCATTTTGAGTTTTGAATGCTGAACCTGATATTGATGTGTTTGTGGATTTTCAGGTGTGGGAAGTTTTGAAACCAAAGTTACTCAGACCTGCCGGCATCCGGGTCTGAGCCAGAACTTGCCTATGTTGCCTTATTCTCGTATCAGTTTGGAAGTCCAATCGTGGCAAAACGAATCAGTCCCACTTCATTTATTTTTCTATCTCTCGGATGTCCCGTAACGATAAGAACAGGTATTACCTGATCTGACGCCCACGGCGCGGATCGGTAACGGGGGTAGGACGCAGCTTCGGTTGTGCCACTCCCGGCACTCGATGATGACATTGTTCTGAGAGTGTCGAAAAAAACTTCTAACATTTTCTGTACTGTTTGTTTTCTTTTGATGTGCAGGTTAGCTGAGGATTCATGGAGAAGTTCGAATACAACATGAAGACCTTTAGATGCTCTTAGGATTTAGGATAGATGCTTTGATGTAATCCCTTTGTAACAGCATTTTGTAAAATATGAATCAACATCCACATTCTTGTATGATGACATTATTTATGAAATAAAATTCTCAAAGTTTTGAATTTATTTATATTTTATCCTTAGTTAAAAAAAAATTAAACAATTGTGAATAAATCCACAAGTATTTAAATTCGTTAACATAGGCATAAAACATAAATATTCCCAAGTGGTATTCTTATTAGTGCACTCGTCTCATTTGTAATCCTAATCTCATCATCCGATTAAAAATGTTAACCAACCATTTCAATACCAAACACCTATGGGCACCGTAATCACAACATTTTCAGCATCAACAGTAACACTACTCGTAATTAAATTCCAACTGACCAAACCGCTAAAATCTCAATATGATCAGAACTGGTGATAGATAAATGCCTCAAAACCAATACGTATCAAATGCCTCAGAATTTTAATAACAGCCCGTCTTCAAGGAATTGATAGAATTTGCGCAAAAATGACCAAAATATCCCTGGGACCCAATCTTGCAAAACAAACACCTTCATAACTTGTTAGTGGTTAGCAAATGCACATATGAGATGCTATGCGCAATGACTGACTAAATATAAGGGTAAAATTTGGGGTATTACAGTTGCCCCTATTTAAATAGCTACACCAGACGATTTGAGTGACAGAGACTCGAGGAATCGTGGTGGAGAGATTTAAATATAGATAACCGAAAATTTTGCCCTTATATGCGACAATATGCAATGCTGTGGACAAAACGGGAACAGCTTAATGCAGATGATGCCATGAATGCGAAAATGCTGACGAACACGACGACACCGGTATAGACACCACGAGAAGAACTCACTGGGGAAAATGACGCGCCGAGACACAGTACAACACTGGGGAAATCTAAAAATGATAGTCAACTGGTGCGAATGACCAATTGTCACTTTGGGGACGAGATTCGCAAATGGAAATGACATCTGTGAGACGGCCTCCACTGGGGAATCTAAAGGATAAAAACTGGATCGCGTACGATTGCAAGATCGCTTACAGAATGCTGGAGCATTGAGCAAAGAATAACATCCAAGCTTCTGTAAACTATCTCTCGTGACAGGATCAAACGGACTTTTCGGAAATCCGTATCAAATATACAGGGTAAGGACCGGCTGTATGCCAAAATAAATGGACTTTAATGGGAAATGCCCTGATAAGCTTCTCAAGGGAGAGCTGTCACTTATCGTTGGAAGGGACTTACACGCCAAAATGAATAAGCACTCAAATAAAGAGGTTGCTGCTCATCTGATAAATAAATCTTCTCGCATTTGAGGTCGGCGCCTGGAATACGATTCTGATTCTTCTCTTACTGAAGGATAAATAAACTGCTTCAAGATCGTGCTCTCTTGAACATGAAAAGGGTAAACTGAACTTCCTCATACGTCAGAATCGTGCTCTCCTGAATATGAAACTGGATGACTGAATATACTCATACTTCAGAATCGTGCTCTTCTGAATATGAAACTGGATGACTGAATATACTCATACTTCAGAATCGTGCTCTCCTGAATATGAAACTGGATGACTGAATATACTCATACTTCAGAATCGTGCTCTCCTGAATATGATTTGGTTGTAAATGAATTTTTTTCATACTTCAGAATCGTGTTCTCCTGAATATGAAAATGGATAATCGAACTTCCTCATAACTCAGAATCGTGCTCTCCTGAATATGATTCGGCTCTTGAAATTTCCTCATTTTTCAGAATCGTGCACTCCCGAAAAACGGCCAACTGAACTTCCTCATAACTCAGAATCGTGCTCTCCTGAATATGATTCCGCTCCTTCTTTTACTAAAGGATAAATGAACTTCTTCATAACTTCAGAATCGTGCTCTCCTGAATATGATTTCGCTCAAACCTCCCCGTAACTCAAGATCGTGCTCTCCTGAATACGATTTGGTTCATACCTCAAGACGGCAGGTAAATGGAAGCCCAACTGCTCCATGGAGATGGCCATTTGCTGCGAGTCATAACGAGGATAGGATCGACTTCTTAGGTGAGAAATGTCGTATATTGATGCTGTAAGATGTAAAGTGTAAAGGGTTGTAACATGTAGGATTGCAAAGTGTTGTACTGATATATTTTCCAGGCGTGAACTGGCGTGTATCTGTAAAGGATTGTAGTTGATTTTCTTGAAAGATAGTGCAAAATAAATGCACGTCCGGGTATAGTGATAATCTTCTCGAGCGAGATAGTCGCGTATTTGCCATGGTATGGTGAAAATCTTTAGATGGTGCAAAATACATGCACGTCCGGTTGGGCTTGACTACCGACATGACTGAGGTTCAATCTAGGATCGAGCTAGAAAGAAAGACTGGTAATCAAGACTCCATCGAGGGAATGAACTCGAAGGGTAAATACCTTATCCTGGTGAGGAAAGATAGCTGAAGTAACCGCCATCCACGAGGATCGAGCTCTGTGGGGAAACTGGAAACAAGTAAGTATTTTATGCTTAGGGCTGACAATCTATTTGAAGAGACCGGACGAACCCAGTTACTCGGCGGTAACAACCAATGATGGAGACACAATGAACCTGTGCACGTTAACGCGTATGTTAATGAATATGTTAATATGAATGTATGTTAATGTCTATGTATGTTAATGTCTATGTATGTTAATGTCTATGTATGCAAGATGTTATGAAATGAGTATGTAATGAGTATGTAATGAATATGTAATGAATATGTAATGAATATGTAATGAAATAGGCATGTGATGCTTATGCCCTTGCGTATGCTGACGAAACAGACTAGAGACGGGACGAGAGATGAAATAAACATCTCGACGGAAATACCCTGCGTTCTCTGCAACCAATACGTCAATCATGGGTAAGAAAGATCAATGGTAGAACCAATCTGGTTTTAAAGTTCTGAATTCTCTGGGGAGGAAGTAAGTTGCTTAGGTGCACAGTATTATGTCTTCACATGGGGAGAAGAACACCTGAGGGATACTTTCGAGTTACCCAAGAAGAAGTTGTCAGCTTATAGTCTCGCTGGGGACTGTGTTAGAGCAATGGTTTGAAAGTGTTTCTGCAATAATGATATCTCCGGGGAATGAAGAGATCCCTTCGGAATTTCCACTAGTCAAAGTAATTTATTACATTTCAAATTTGTTTTGTTTTTGAAAAACAGTTTTGAAAAATCTACAATGCACCTTTCATTTTCAAATTTTAGGAATAAACGCATTTTGCATAACAAATAGGAAACAAAGAGCAATGCACCAAGGAATGTAAGTAACGAGATGGCTTCTTTTATTTAAAGGGCGGTAGCTCGCTGAAGGCATAGCTCCACAGATGATTATGTTTTGAAATTGGCAACATGGGAAAAAGTTACATCGAATCCAATGACACCTACTGACACTAATAACTAAGACTAATCCAGAATCCTGCTTTGGGCAAGGATGAAAGAACTTGAAACATGGTTCTTATGCGGAAAGTGTGTTCGAGATAATCAGTGTCTTCTGATGCAATGAAATGCCTTTGTCCCTAACTTTTGCCTGGACCGCCCTCTCGGGTTTTCAATCCACCGGGACGCTCTTTTTTGCCTAAGCCGCCCTTTCGGGTTTTCAACTTAGCGAGCTTTTTATTATCATTTCTTTTTTCTCAACCCTTACTTTTGCCTAAGTCGCCTTTTGCAGGTTTTCGACTTAGCGGGTTTTTAGGCATAATATTTTCGGACTGCATCAGAATTCACGGGATGTGCTAGTTCTTCACCGTCCATTGTCGTAAGTATCAGAGACCCTCCGGAGAAGACAGTCTTTACAACGAATGGGCCTTCATAATTGGGCATCCACTTTCCACACATATCTTTATGTACTGGTAAGATCTTTTTGAGTACGAGCTCTCCTTGACGGAACTCGCGGATACGAATCTTCTTATCAAACGCTCTTTTCATCCGTTTCTGATATAATTGCCCATGGCACATGGCTGTCAAACGCTTCTCGTCAATGAGATTCAACTGATCCAGTCTGTCTTGAATCCACTCAGCTTCCTCAAGCTCAGCCTCCATTAACACTCTTAGCGAAGGTATCTCTACTTCGATGGGGAGCACGGCGTCCATTCCATATACCAGTGAGAAAGGTGTTGCCCCTGTCGAAGTTCTCACTGAGGTTCTGTATCCATGCAAAGCAAACGGTAACATCTCATGCCAATCTTTGTAAGTCACAACCATCTTTTGCAGGATCTTCTTGATATTCTTATTTGCGGCTTCAACGGCTCCATTCATCTTAGGACGGTACGGAGAAGAATTGTGGTGAGTGATCTTGAAACTATCACACAGCTCTTTCATAGTCTTATTATTCAGATTGGTGCCATTGTCAGTTATTATCCGGCTTGGGACTCCATAACGGCAGATGATCTCTTTCCTGATGAATCGGGCAACCACTTGCTTGGTCACGTTGGTGTAGGAGGCAGCCTCTACCCATTTGGTGAAATAATCAATGGCAACAAGGATAAAACGATGACCATTAGAAGCTTTCGGCTCGATGGCCCCAATCATGTCAATGCCCCACATAGAGAATGGCCATGGTGAAGACAAAACATTCAACGGTGACGGAGGTACGTGCATCTTATCAGCATAAATTTGGCACTTATGGCATTTTCTAGCGTATTGGATGCAGTCAGCTTCCATGGTTAGCCAATAATACCCAGCCCTTAACATCTTCTTGGACATAGCATAACCATTGGCATGAGTTCCGAAGGTCCCCTCATGAATTTCCTGTAGTAACATGTCCGCTTCCCGTTTATCAACACATCTGAGCAGGACCATGTCGTGATTTCTCTTGTACAACACACCATTACTGATAAAGAATTTGGACGCCAATCTTCTCAATGTCTTTTTGTCCAGACCAGTAGCACCATCGGGATACTCCTGCTTGACGAGATAGTTCTTGATATCATGAAACCAAGGCTTTTCATCCACCTCAACTTCTTCGACCATCTGACAATAAGCGGGCTCTACCTTGCGCTCAATATGGATAAGAGGTGCTTCATTAACGAATTTAACTTTCCACATAGATGCTAACATGGCTAAAGCATCAGCTACGTGATTCTCGGATCTAGGAACATGCTCGAACTCTATCTCGTCGAAATGCTTGATCAGCTCAATAATGTAGTCCTTATAAGGGATCAGCTTCTCATTCTTCGTTTCCCATTTGCCTTGTACCTGGTAAATAACCAAGGCTGAGTCGCCACTTACTTTAAGAAGTTTGATTCGGAGGTGAATCGCCGCTTCGAGGCCAAGAATACATGCTTCGTATTCTGCGACGTTGTTAGTGCACTCAAAGTCCAATCTCGCTGTAAATGGAGTGAATCCGCCCTTTGGGTTCATCAAAACGGCGCCTATACCATGTCCATTGAAATTCGAGGAGCCATCAAACATCATCTTCCACCAAAGACCTGGTTCTGGACCTTCGCTTGGATCTGGTTCTTCACAATCTCTTTTAATCAACAAAATATCCTCATCAGGAAAATCGAGCTTAAAAGGTTCATAATCTTCAACTGGCTGGTCTGCGAGATAATCAGATAAGATACTACCCTTAATCGCCTTCTGGGGTACATACTGGATGTCATATTCGGATAACAACATGTGCCAACGGGCTAGCCTCCCGGTTTGAGCAGGTTTTTCAAAAATATACTTGATCGGATCCATTTTAGAAATCAATAACGTGGTATGACAGACCATATATTGCCGAAGGCGCTTAGCGGCCCATGCCAATGCACAACAAGTTTTCTCTAATGGTGAGTATCTGTTTTCGCAATCGGTGAACTTCTTGCTCAGGTAATAAATCGCATGTTCCTTTTTCCCGGTCTCATCATGTTGCCCGAGCACACAACCCATAGACTTCTCGAGAACAGTAAGGTACATAAACAACGGTCTTCCAGGTACGGGAGGGATCAGAATAGGGGGATCTTGCAAATAACCCTTAATCTTCTCAAACGCTTTCTGACAATCAGGGTTCCACTCAACTGTCTGCCCCTTGCAAAGTAACTTGAATATCGGCTCACAAGTAGCGGTCATATTGAAGATAAACCTGGAAATATAATTCAAGCGTCCCAGAAAACCTCTAACTTGCGTCTCGGTTCGCGGAGCCGGCATATCTTGAATGGCTCGGACTTTGTCAGGATCCACCTCAATCCCTCGCTGGCTAACAATGAAACCAAGCAATTTCCCAGATCTGACACCGAAGGTACATTTAGCAGGGTTCAATTTCAACTGATATTTCCTGAGCCGTTCAAACAATTTCACCAAATGGTCTAGATGCTCCTCTTCACTCTGAGATTTGGCTATCATATCGTCCACATACACCTCAATCTCTTTGTGCATCATATCATGAAAAAGAGTGGTCATAGCGCGTTGGTAAGTCGCCCCTGCATTCTTTAAACCGAAGGGCATGACTTTGTAGCAGAATGTTCCCCAAGGAGTAATGAAAGTAGTCTTCTCTCGATCATCGGGATCCATCTTGATCTGATTATAGCCAGAGAAACCATCCATAAATGAGAACAACGCAAAACTGGTTGTATTGTCTACTAGCGTGTCAATATGTGGCAGTGGGAAGTCGTCTTTCGGACTTGCTTTGTTCAAATCCCTGTAGTCTACACACATCCTAAATTTACCGTCCTTCTTGGGCACTGGCACAATATTGGCAACCCAATCTGGATATTTTGCAACTGTCAAAAAACCTGCATCCAACTGTTTTTTAACCTCATCTCGAATTTTCAAAGCCATGTCGGGTCTCGTTCTTCGAAGCTTTTGTTTGATAGGCGGACAATCTGGTTTAAGCGGCAACTTGTGAACAACAATATCCGTGTCTAGGCCCGGCATATCTTGATACGACCACGCAAACACATCAATATACTCTTTTAACAACTCAATCAACTTCGGCCGAATCTCCGTCCCAAGCATTGCACCAATCTTGACCTCTTTCTTGCTCTCATCTGTACCGAGATTAATTAGGTCCACCTGCTCTTTATGCGGTTGAAGCTCTGTGTACTCGTACTCAATCAATCTCGTCAGTTCTGCGGGTACTTCAAAATCTTCTTCACCCTCGTCCTCAGCTTGATTGATGGGTGCGTCCCAGTCAGGAGTGTCAGTAAAGTCATCGGATCCAACAAGGTTTACGATGTCTCTGCATGATGGAAGGCTTACTTAATTAAAATGCTCGAAGATATGTAAGAATGAAATGCTGTTTTTTTTTGTTATTATTTTTTTGAAAAAGGTTGCCAATTTCAATTTTAAAGGTGAAAACGAAAAACGCAAATGAACCAAAGTGGAATTGAACAAAATGCTTTTATTAATATCTTTTTAGGAATGAAAGGTGGCCCGATAAAACGACCCTATAGCCTTGGGCAGAGCTACGGATTTTTTTTTTGAAAATGTAAATGAAACTTTAAAAAACAATTACTTTGACGAGGGAAAGATAACAGGGATCTCTACGGCCTCCCAGTTGTTCAAAACTGCATCACCCTTAAACACCAGGTTGCTCAGCTCTTCATTTTCCTCACAGTCGCTGATGGCATTGACTTGGAAACCTCCGCTGACAAATACCTCTTGGATAACCTTAGGACGCCCTTCGACAGTTATGGCAGCTCCATCCTGAGTTGGTTTGTAACCCAACCCAGAGCGATCAGTCTTGGTCTTGACATCAATTACCTCTCCCCAACCTTCAGGAATGCCCCTGTCAATTGTTGCCTTGGTACTCTTCAGAGATGCAAAAGATGGATTACCCTGACCCACTGTCTCTTCGACTTCCAGCAGAACAGCATTGGCGATCTCAAGTGCTTGAAAGGAAATGTCTAAAGCATTCTCATCGGCCTCGATGTAACGGAAGGAAGACAGGTTACTGACCATCAGATCCTCCTCACCGTGTATAATAACCAACTTTCCATCGATTACGAATTTCATCTTTTGATGTAACGTTGAGGTCACTGCCCCAGCGGCATGGATCCACGGCCTTCCAAGCAAACAACTGTAATTGGGATTAATGTCCATGACTTGAAACGTGATATTAAAAACTTGCGGACCGATCAGAATAGGTAGCTCAACCTCCCCCATTACCGATCGACGAGAGCCATCGAAAGCCTTGACAACCAACGGAGTAGGTTTCAGCGCAGTCTCTTTACAAGCCAGCCTATCAAGAACCCTCTTGGGCAAAACATTCAGAGAAGACCCGGTGTCCACTAGCACTCTTGCTAAATTGTCCTCCTGACATCTTACCGATATATGTAAAGCACGATTATGGTTCGGACCCTCCTTCGGTAACTCTTCATTGCTGAAGCTGAGGGTGTTACAGGCGGTCAGATTGGCAATCACACTATCAAACCGACTGGTGCTAATATCTTGATCCACATGTGCTTGAGTCAAAACCTTCTGCAAGGCCATCCTATGAGCGGGTGAACTCATTAACAGAGATAAAATCGAGATCTTGGAAGGAGTCTGATGAAGTTGATCGATAACTTTATAGTCACTTTTCTTGATGATCCTCAAAAATTCGGCATCTTCATCATTCGTGACGGCTCTTTTACCTTTGTCTTTGGCAGGCCCTGGGGTACTAGTTATTTCCTTGGGTGGGACCTCATTGGAATGGGGAGTATACACACGGCCACTGCGAGTCATCCTGCTTACCTCTGCGATGTTGGTCACCGCACCTTTAGCCTCTTTATTTGGAATAACCTTCCCGGACTCCTTGTCAATCATCGTCACGTCATATTTCCAAGGCACAGCTTTAGGATCACTGAAAGGAAACGGACTCGGTCTTCGAATAACTATAGGCTTAGGCTGATTCACTTCTGGGATATACGACTTCGGTATATCGAACACGAGATTGGCGGAACTTGCCCCTGATAGATTAAACACTGGTACCTTACCCTTCGATTCAGGCTGATGGAAGACAGGCTCAACTACAGCGACCTCATCTTTCTTGTATTGGCCTGTCGCTTGTAAAACACCCTCATTAATTAACCTCTGAACATCATTCTGAACCAACACACAACCCTTAACACTGGCTTCACAACTTACGCATGCAACGTGGGAAGTGTCTACCAAACCAGCTTCAAACAGTTTCGAATGGAACATCTTGAGAGGAGTCTTAATCTGTCCAATGTTAAGGGCATAACCTTCCCCCGAATCAACACTAACGGCATTGACACTCTCATGGTTAGGAAAAGGGTTCTTCTTAACATTTGGTTGAGGATCTTCAAACGACAAAATCTTCTTTTCCAATAAATCCCTGACAATATTTTTGAGAGCATAACAATTCTCCAGATCATGACCAGGCGCACCCTCATGAAATAAACAATGAGCGGCGGCGTTGTAATTGGCGGGTAGAGGATTAGGAGGCGGACCCAAAGCCCGAGTAGTGATTAGACCTTGCTTGACCAAAGAGGGGTACAACTCGGTGAAAGTCATCGGAATCGGCGGACAAGACTTATACGTTCTTCTATTCGGAACATTCTGGCGAGGAGCCGGATTCTTTGGCTGTTGAGGAGCAGGAGTATTAGGCGCCTGTAGGTAATTGACAGGAGGCGGATAAACAGGAGGTTGTTGCATAGGTTGATACATGGGGACCTGTTGATTGAAAGAAGGTGTAATAGCTGCCACATAGGGTTGTTGAGCATATTGGACCGGGTACCCTTGAGGTTGAGCGTAACCCTGCGGGTGTCGATAAAAGCGTTCTCTTGGTCTACCAGAGGATATAGCATTAGTCTCACCCTCCTTCTTTTTCTGGGAGCTATAAGGAGGTTTCTTCGGCTGATCCTTAGAAGTACCATGATTATTTGTCATTTTACCACTTTTCATACCCAATTCAATCTTGACACCCACAGCAACGATGTCGGAGAAATTTGAAGTCACACTGCCCACCATTCTCTCGTAAAATTCTGGACGGACCGTGTCGACAAACCAATCAGCTAACTCTTTTTCGGTCAAAGGAGGTTCTACCTGCGAAGCAGTCTCTCTCCACCTTTGAGCATACTCTTTGAATGACTCAGAATTCTTTTGTGACATACTCAGCAACTGTCTTCTGTCAGGAGCCAGATCCATATTGTACTTGTAGTGTTTGATGAAAGCCTCAGATAAATCTTGAAAGCTCTTGATGCGAGACTGGTCTAAAGTTAAATACCACTTGGAAGAAGCACCCTTCAGACTATCCTGGAAACAATGGATCATCAGTTTATCATTCTCAACATGGGCAGCCATTTTGCGATAATACATGATCAGATGACTCTTAGGACAGGTGGCACCTTCATAGCGGTCGAAGTTCGGAGTTTTGAACTTCGGGGGAATAACCAAACCTGAGACCAAACAAACATCCCTTGCAGCAGCCCCAAAAATTTGATCGCCCTCTACTTTCTTCAATCTCTGGACGATGGTGTTTACTTCCTCACGAAGCTTATCATGTTTCTCATAACCCTCAACATTCTCATCAAGATTATCAAAAACTGTCTTATTGAAGTATGGTTGCGCACGAGTGTGTACAACAGGTGGTGCAAAGATAGGAGCCCCCCTAGAAACTTCAGAGAATAAAGGCACGGCTTGCTGAACAGGATGATTAATCGGAACGGTGGCTTGAGGAGGCACAAAACCTGGAGCAAGACCATAAGGTGGGTCCCTTGCTATGGTCACACTTGGTGGAGGGTCCACAGTAACGCCGGTAATCTCAGAAACAACAGTGGGATGGGTATCCATCTTAGCATTCATGACATTTAACAATTCCATCATACGCCCCATACCCCCTCGAAGGTCTTCAAGTTCATTGCTAAGGCGATCAATCTCTTTTGCCTGATCCTCCATTCTTTTCCGAGTTTGAGCTCTGGTGTTGTATTGGTGCCGAGAACTCAGGGTGACGAAACTGGGAGGTGAGAGAACCGAGTGTGAGAAATCGGGAGACACATGCAATGCAAGAAAGTAAATGATGCTAAAATGTGGATGAAGATTTCATGGAATTCAAACATTTACGAATGTCGTGGGGTACCAAGGAAATCTTTTTCTTGTTTTTTCATTTTATCTTTTATTTATGGTATCCCGCGATATCCATAAATGGTATTTGAACTCCATGAAATACAATGCAATGAGATGCTTTATGGATGCAATGCATGAAAACACACAAAGTCCTAGGTTAAAGGAACGTGAGCGGAGTCAAGGTCTACCCATCCCAAAAGGAGTGTACTATAGGTTAGTTGTACCTGCCGAACAAGGTTCTACAAAGTGCCCAAAGTCATCAGCCCATCTTTCGGATATTATCAACCTTCCGACTGACTCAGGGGTTAATAATATTCTCAAGAGAACCTCTTTTGAGTGCAGTATCGCGTAGCAGCCATTGTAAGATTACTCCCACATAGCTCCCGCACTACGTCCTAAATAAGGCCAAGGTGGTGTTAAGGTACTACGGTCCTCAATATCACAGACTCCAATCGACCATGGAAAAAGTTTTCGCGATTACTCGTTCAACCGCACCATTTTCGAAAGGGTCTCAACTGAGCGGAGATTCTCGAATCAGCTTGGTCGGGATTCAACTCCCTATAAGCCTCCTCGAATGTATCCCCATCCTATAATAATGTCACTAGTCCGGGCGTAGGACTTATCTCACAACACAAGGTACTGTCCCACAATCAAAGCACAAATATATACATGCAAATGAATAATAAGACAAATAATAATAAATATGAACAAAATAGGGATAACCCTCAAAATTTTAGAAAATCCCCAGTGAAGTCGCCATTTTCTGTTGCGGTGGAAATAGGATCACAAACTATTAATGAGTTTGAATCGCAATTCAATTCACAACCGCTCTTTGATTTATCCGAAGGAAAAGGTCAAAAGAGGGAAAACCTATTTTTGCATCGTAAACACAATGCGGGGAAAGATCTAGGGTTCGGGGGTTGGTTAAATTTAGGGAAGGTATTAGCACCCTAAACTTCTGTAGTACTCTACAGGAACCTTTTGTTCAAATGTTTACTATTTGCTTTATTTGCTTAAGTTATGTGTACAAAGGGATTAAGAACGAGAAAATAAACCTAAGGGGTTAATTCTAAGTTTACTCGGCAAGACATCGCATCTTGTGCCTACGTATCCTTACGGGAGTGGAATCAGAGTAATCGTAGTTCCCCTCAAAAGGGAGGTTAGAGACTTCTTGACTGTGGTCAAGGTCTCAAGGGGAATAAACGCATCTTAAGGACACGCTTACGTGGAGTGTAGAAACTCCAATATCTACGTTGTAAATTGTTAAGTGAATTAGGGTTAGATTAGGGATTCCACGGCGGGAAACCCTAAAATGAGCACGGCGGCTCTTTGACCTAATGCTAGGGGTAAAATTGTAATTTAGCCTGTGGCGAGGCATTTGTAAAAATTAGGGTTTGTGAGGTTGTAAGGGTTTGAAGTCGAGGACTATTGACACGGCGGTCAAACGGCTAGACCTAATTCCTTCGGATGCGTAAAGTGACAGAAATATTGCGATACATCAGCAGAAATTTAAATCATACATCATGCAGAAATTAAATGCGAAAAGTAAACGCGATTATTAGGTTCGCGAGATTACAATTGAGATACAGATACAAATATGAATGAAACTTAAATGAAAACTCAATACACTAAAAGTGAACTGCAAAAAATGAACACCCGTTAGTAGGCACAGTTAACCAGTTATCAGATGAACTACGAGGCTGTGAAGAAAATGAGATACAAACTTGAGATTGTCTTATTTGATATTTAATGATTTAATGTAAAAAAGATTTTTATTATTTTTTTTCATTATTTAAAAAAAAGGTTTTTCATCTTTCATATTTACAAGAGTTTTAATTTTATAAAAAAAAAAAAATTATATTTATTCTTGATAACTATATTTTAAAAAGATTTTTTTTTATGATTAAAAGAAAAATGTTATATTATTATTTTTTTTATAAAGATTTTTTTTTTAAGTATAAAATTAAAATGTGAAAAATAATAGCTTTTTTTTTTTAAACATAAAACAAAAAAATTTTAAAAAAAGTACAATAAAGTAATAATAAAAAAAAAAATAAGAAGGAGGGGTTGGGCCGGTCACCACATCCGGACCCAACCCATTCGTTATCATTAAGGGAACAAAACTTTAGGGTTTCCCCTGGGTGTGTTCGCGGCGCCGATTTCCTTGCTTCGTCTTGTTCGCTCTTCATCTCTCTCGCTTCTCTTCACCGTTCTCCTTCGTGATCCTGAAAAACACATGCAAAACAATAATGATAAGCAGTCTTGGCTCACTTTTATGGTGAAACGGCCGGTGATGAGGTTTTCCTCTGAGGCTTGGAATCGATTTGCTCGCCGTTCAAACGGCGAAGGTGAACCCTTCCTCTGGTGTTTCGATCGCGGCTTTGTTCGTAAGGTGATGGACGGCGACGATGATGAGACTTCGTCTCTGAGTCTTGGCCGTTGGGGTTTCACGATTTCCTTCCTTCTCTAGGGTTTTTTTCCTCTCGCGGCCGTTTGTTGCGTTCTCACCTGGTTTTTTTTCCACCGTTTCAACGAGGTGATCTCATTCTTATATACTCTCCTTCTGATGGGCCTTTGTGCTTTTTTGGATACACGTTATTTTTACTGATTTGATTTGATTTTATGGTGATTGGATTTGATTGTGCTTCTATCTGATATGTTTTGACATTGATCCGGATATGGTGAATGTTATCTTTCCTTTTCTGGTACTGATTGGATTGTGCTGCCTCTTTTAGAACCTGATTGGGATTTTGACGCGATCATGGTTTCATCTGACATTAATTTGTTTGATTGATCCATACTGATTCATTTGATTTCGACCCGATTCGTTTTTGACTGACTTGTTTGATTTGTTTGATTAATTCAGATTGATTCAGACTGGTTCATATTGGTTCAGATGGGTTCAGATTGGTTCCAATGGATATTTTCTGATGCATTTGGATCTGACTCGAAGCTTTCCCTTTCCAGCTCGATTGTGTTTGATCATGATACCCTGATGGAATTCATTTGGCTATCTGTCTAATATCGAATTTGGATGTCCATCTTCACGACTTTTCTTCTTTCTTTTTTTTCAGAGAGGGCTGGTAGTTCAGATACGGTCGGATTGGTGTCGCCGAGGATGGTATACGGCGATGATGATGACATTCTGAGCCTGATGACACTGCTGTAGCCTTTGATAATTTCTGCGGGGTTCTTGGCTTGTGTGAACTGGGTTTTTGAACAGATGTGGTTTTGTGAATTTGTTTCACTTCTGAACTGATATGTTTTAGTTTTGTTCTGAACTTGCTTCGTTCAGTTTGGTTGTCAGTTGGAATTCACTTATGCTTTTCTATTCCTTTTTCCAGGATAGGTACTACGCTTTGGTTGAGTTAAACGCCGCCGAGGATGGTACGTGGCGATGATGACAGCTTGTCTGAGCCTGATGAGGGAACCTCTTCGATGAGGCCGCGGTTGCCATGAGTTCGGTTGCTTGATTGTTGGGCAATGATGTTTGCTGAGCCCGGTTTCCCGCACATGTGCTGACTCGGATTTCAATTGCGGCAAGCTTATCCTTGTGTCTGTTGTTCCAATGACATGAATTCCATGATGCCTTGTGAGCTGAGTTCACGTTTGGCTCAGCTGCTGTTGTGATCTTGATGGTGCTGTTACGAGTGTCGTGATTTGTGTTGTTGCCTGATGCCACTTCGGTGAGGTTATTCACATTTTTTTGTGACTCCTTTAACTGATGCTTTCTGGTACACTGTTTGGATGCAGCTTGATGCAACCTGTTTTTGTACTTCATTTCCTTGTTCTGTTTGAACCTGCTGTTACCTCTTTCTTTGGATCTTGCTGGGCATGATTTACAGGATGTTTCGCCTTCTGAAATATGGTTTTGATGCAGTTTGTTTGGAATTGATGCAGCTTTGGCTTGCATTTCAATTCTCTTGTCCTGTTTTGGTATGCTTTTGAGCCGAAGGCTTTGATGGTGTATGATGCTGTTTGGTTTCGTTTCTCTGCCCTGTTCAGGATTGCTGCAATTTGATGCCTTATGGCAACTTATGAATCATTTTGAGTTTTGAATGCTGAACCTGATATTGATGTGTTTGTGGATTTTCAGGTGTGGGAAGTTTTGAAACCAAAGTTACTCAGACCTGCCGGCATCCGGGTCTGAGCCAGAACTTGCCTATGTTGCCTTATTCTCGTATCAGTTTGGAAGTCCAATCGTGGCAAAACGAATCAGTCCCACTTCATTTATTTTTCTATCTCTCGGATGTCCCATAACGATAAGAACAGGTATTACCTGATCTGACGCCCACGGCGCGGATCGGTAACGGGGGTAGGACGCAGCTTCGGTTGTGCCACTCCCGGCACTCGATGATGACATTGTTCTGAGAGTGTCGAAAAAAACTTCTAACATTTTCTGTACTGTTTGTTTTCTTTTGATGTGCAGGTTAGCTGAGGATTCATGGAGAAGTTCGAATACAACATGAAGACCTTTAGATGCTCTTAGGATTTAGGATAGATGCTTTGATGTAATCCCTTTGTAACAGCATTTTGTAAAATATGAATCAACATCCACATTCTTGTATGATGACATTATTTATGAAATAAAATTCTCAAAGTTTTGAATTTATTTATATTTTATCCTTAGTTAAAAAAAAATTAAACAATTGTGAATAAATCCACAAGTATTTAAATTCGTTAACATAGGCATAAAACATAAATATTCCCAAGTGGTATTCTTATTAGTGCACTCGTCTCATTTGTAATCCTAATCTCATCATCCGATTAAAAATGTTAACCAACCATTTCAATACCAAACACCTATGGGCACCGTAATCACAACATTTTCAGCATCAACAGTAACACTACTCGTAATTAAATTCCAACTGACCAAACCGCTAAAATCTCAATATGATCAGAACTGGTGATAGATAAATGCCTCAAAACCAATACGTATCAAATGCCTCAGAATTTTAATAACAGCCCGTCTTCAAGGAATTGATAGAATTTGCGCAAAATGACCAAAATATCCCTGGGACCCAATCTTGCAAAACAAACACCTTCATAACTTGTTAGTGGTTAACAAATGCACATATGAGATGCTATGCGCAATGACTGACTAAATATAAGGGTAAAATTTGGGGTATTACAAAACTTTACATTCTCCCTCTACATATTGAGAGCTTTACTTATCACTCATGATCAATCATCTAAAAGTTCAAGACTTTGATTCAACTTGAAACTTGAATTGTGCTACTAGTCTTGAGTCATTTCCTTTTTTAGAGCTTTACTTGGTTGTTGAATGTTGTTGTCTTTATCAAAACATATTGAGAAGCTTGACTTTAGATTCTCCTTTTTTTATGATGACAATCTTTTCTTGAAAGTTCAATTCAACCTTGCTTTCTCTAACACGTGATAATACTCCCCCTTGATCAATTCTCCCATTTGATCCATGCTTGAGAGTTTCAACAAATTTGACTAGCTGCATTTTATTGTTAAAGAAACATACAATCACAATAATACTTCTCCTCCTTTGTCATTACCAAAAAGGATGAGAAAAGACTTAAAAATTGTAACATCATAAGTTGTATGAACTTAGTAAAATTATGTTTAACACATGTAAAACATAAAACATATGAAACACATGCACAAGACATAATTAATAAAACATAAAGCATATTATAATAGTTTTACGGAACATAACATAGGCTTTAGAACAAAACATAACATAAGTCTTAGAACAAAAGTACTTAGAAACTTAACATAAAGAAATGTCGTACCTCGAAAAATACGATCCTCGCGATGGACGCGGAAAATACTGTTCGAAACAGAGTCGCCACCGAACTTTATTCATTCCAAGGATGGAATAGGAAAATATTGATAAAACCTTTAAAGAGATAAGAACATGGTCATCGCAACCAATATTCTAGGTTCGGGAGTCGATTACATGAGGGGAAGGTATTAGCACCCCTCATGTCCGTTGTACTCAACGGGAACCTCTTAATTCGATTCGAGAGTAAAGTTAACTACGCTTGTTTGTTTTCTTCTAAGAATTCTCCTATAAGGGGGAAATGGGTGGTTTATAGATAGGGTGCTCGCCAAGGATTGGGGCCCTTGTGCCTACGTATCTTCACTTGTAAGAAGTGCAAAATTAGAGCATTCGTAGTTCGTGGGACTACGGGAAAAGAGGGGGGGTTGTGCTCGCCAAGATCATCGCAATCTTGTGCCTACGTATCTTACATTCAGAAATGAATGAAGAATTAGAGCAGCCGTAGTTCGGCTACTACGGTAAAAAGGTTTGGTATGTGAACGAGTGTTTAGGTCGGATTCTAACTGCTAAACGTTGGCTTGTCTGCTCGCTAGGGGAGGCTGAAGCACTAGTTTGTTATGCACGGAAGAATGGGCTAAACACTGTTCTTTGAGAAAGTATTTAGGTTGGAGATCGCACGAGGGCGGGGAATTTGTGTTTATCGTATTGGATGTTTTGGTTTTGGATATATTTGAATAGGTTTAAGGTTTCGATTGCACGGGGGCAAGAAAGAGGAGTTTAGTTAGACAATTTGATGGAGAATGACGACCATTCGATAAACGAGACGTCAATCTCGCAATCAATTAATCGGCGTATCATTGGAATGCTAGATTCCAACGACACCTTTTTCATTCGAATAATTGTGAAATATGTGTTTGAGAAAGTTTCAATCGCGCGGGGGCGAGAGAAGAGAGTTGGGTTGAATATTTTAAGGGAGAATGACGACTACTCGATAAATGAGACGCCAGTCTCGCAATCGATTAATCGGGATATCATTGGAATGCTAGATCCCAATGATATCTTTTTCACTCAATTAATTATGAAAGTGTATTTGAAAGGACAATGGTGGTATTTGTCAAAGTAGCTAGGGCATGCATTTTGTATACGAAAAGGTCGAGTAATCCACAACCTAAAGCGTACGCCCCAAGAGTGGTCACTCAAGAATTCAAGGAGTGTGAGACTCTAAGAACTCAATTCTTTTGCAGTTTAGTTAAGAAATAGTTTGAATTTTACGTATGGTTTAGAGACATACTAGGGTTTAGACTCTATTGCACGAAGATGAGGAATGATATTGGATGGTTTAAAAAAATTTAGGAGGAATGACGACTATTCGATAAGCGAGGCGTCAGTCCCGTAACCAAATAGTATGGATGTCGTTGGAACGCTAGATCCAACGATACCTTTTTCGTTCCATTAATTATGAAATATGTTTGTTGGACAGTGAATACTTGTCCAAATAATTATGGAAATATTTTAGAAACGAAAGTTCGAATGGTACGTTATTCGAGGCGTACGCCTCAATAGTTGTCACTCCCAAATTCAAGGAATGCACGACTCCAAGAATTTGATACTTTCGTAATTTAATTTAAGAAAATAATTTGGATTTGACGTAGGTGGGTTAAACTATGGTAGGCATATTGTTCGAATTAGGGTTCACTTATTTTGAAAGGTTTAAACAAAGTTGGGGAGTTTTAACGATGAATGACGAAGTGACCACAACTCAAGGCGTGCACCTCGAAAGCGGTCACTTAAGGATCCAGGGAGTGCTAGACTCCAAGGATCCCCCACTTTCATATAAATTCAAAAAATAGATTTTTATTTATTCTAATTTTTTCTAAAAGAAAAAACAAATAAAATATTTTGAATTTAATAAAAGGGAAACAAATTTGATAAAATAGAATATGAATAAAGTCAAATTGCAGAGCAATTATTAATTATCATAAATCATAAATAAGATCCAAAAAAAAAAACTAATAAAAATATCACTAATATTGACTTGATTATATATAGGAACATGGTTAACTATATTAAATCAAAGACATGTTGGGGTGCTAATAGAAGCAAACAAAGAGGTCATACCACAAGGGCCCATTTTCGGAACCCAAAGTGATTATAAACAGCCAAGAAAATGAAGAGGCGGTTAGCCTCTTATTCTTACACGTGCGTGTAAACATCAACAGCCAAAGAAAGACCAAATTGACTTGGTATCTTCCCCATCATTAATGGCAGTGCATCATTTAATAACATAAAATTAATTGTTGTTGATAAACCTAAAAAAAAACAATTTTCAAGACCTCCCTTATCCTAATTAACACTGGTTTCAATGCATTAAGAGAGAGAACCAGCCTTTTCTTTTAGACACACAATCCAAAACTCTCCCCTCACTTCGTCCGTCCCATCCCCCTTCCTCTTCTCTTTCTCTGAATTTCTAATCTCCATGAAAACAAATAACTCAAAAACAACCTCAAGAATGAAACATTGAAATCTACTTAGAAATTCCCAAATGTCTTCCACCAATCCTAAACATTTGCCCACTATAACCAAAACGAAAAACCTAAAATCCCTCATATGGTTCTAATATAGGATTTGGAGATGCATGAGGGTTAGATACTAGAGATCTTGAAATCTAGTTCTCAGGCTCGAAAAACCATTGAGATTCAAAGCATGTCATCAACCATTATTGAACAAGAAGTAGAATGATCAAGACGCGGGATGGCAATCATAATCAAAGAGTCATAATAACGACCATCAGCAGAGAAATAGCATAAACAGAACTTTACCTGAGTCCAAAGTTCCGGCTAGTTTTCAAGAGAAATGCTGCCCCGAGTAAGTTCAACGCACCACCCCCTATCTCTTTCTTTGGTTTTCTGCTTCTTTTTCCTTTCAAATGCGTCTTTTTGAATGAATGTGTGTGTGTTCGAGCTCAAAGTTTACTCAGATTCAAAATGGTGAATCTGAGGAACCTTTGTGGATACGAGCTTTAGAGTGGGGTTTGGAAATGATTTGGGCAGAGTAGTGTCAGGGTTTTTTTTCCTCCTCAAGCAAAATGATTGGGGGTTATATTTATAAGGGATTTTTAGGGTTTCTGATACGTGTGAGAAATCAAAATTTGTTGAAGAAAAAGCTTGATTCGTGTGAGGTAGGACGATGAGGTGTATTGGGTAGTACAAATTTGTTATGTGCTATACCACAATTTCTGCTTTTCTGGGATTTGAGTGATAATGACCTCTGTATTTGTCTGTAGTGACCCTCTAGAACGACTTAGTTTTTTTTTACTCGAATTTTTCACTGCCCCACTGTGAATGTTATAAACTTTTACTGCTGTTGATAGTCAATATTTCTGACTTGCTTTTCTGGCTGCTTTTGTTGAAAATAATACAGGGTGCCATTTTTAAATGTCTAGGAATCATGGTGACAACTTGAGCTCAAAGTTTCAACAGATTCATCCATTGCTTGCAATAAAGCCATGCTACCGGTTTCGAAGGATTGGCTAGAGTAAAAATCAGCAAAGGTAAACATTTCTTCTTATGACTCTTGCTTATTGTTAAGTTTGGCTACAACTACATGCTCAGTCTTTATAACCAACTTCCTTCTTTTGACAGGGTTAATCTTATCCAGCATGCCAGCCATTGCTATGAGTTTTAGTGACTTTCATAGCCTTTGACAGAGTGCTGTTGGAATTCAAATGAATGGCGCCCCTGAACATCAGCTGCTCTTAAGTTTTATTGCTCAGAAGATTCTTTTACTGTCATGAGTCTAACAAAACACTCTGACTTCTGTTTTTTATTTATGCAGAATCTTGGTATGATGACGACTTCCAAGGATTATGTGACGATTCATAAGGATGCGGAAATGATATGTGATTCTGTAGCACATCCTGTGGCGTATCCTGTTGTTCCCCCTACTGCACTTGAAACTCATTTGTGATGAAGCAACACCTTTTGTAACTTATGATTTTGGAGCTCAAAGGTATTTCCCTGAGTGTTCTCTAACTACCGGGCTAGTTGTAGCTTCCTCTAGCTTTTAACTGGTATGAACAATAGATAGATTAGGCCCTGTACTATTTGGACCTTTGATTCCATTTTAATCTTCTTGATCATGTAATTTATAACTCCTATATTTAGCACTTGGAACTTTGAATCTTGCAAGATAAGCTTTGGTGTTTGTAAATTAAGTTGAACTACTTGCAATTTAAGTTTTGGTACCCTATGTAACATGTCTTGTAGTTTTGAGTTTTGAATCATTTTGTCAAATCTGGTTTCGATTCCAGGTACAGGGGCACATGGGAGTGAGAGCAGCCCGCATTGGTGATGAAGTTGGAAACTTTTGGAGCATGGATAGGACTGTATCCTTTTGTATTGTTTGAAAAAAAAATCCTCTTCAAAACTTAATTAACAATTGTGTTTTTTCCTTGTAATTTGTCATGACTTCTGCCCATACTGATCATACTACATCTTTTCAACTCATGTATGCGTGATATGCGTGATGGGAGTGCAGGCCTAACAATGGTTTGATACGACGAGGGGAAAGACCAATAACGAACTCGCGCCAGCTTTTCCTTGCGTGCTGCTGGTTATTCGAAGGTCTCAAGCTCCAGGAGCTTTAATCTTGCATAATGGACATCAATGTGAACTTGATTGTGAAAGGCGGATAGGCTTCTAAGGATACTCTAGCAGGAGTTTGGAGCATGTAGCTGAATAGAAGCATCAACATTTTAGTGAACCATCTGGCATCTGCTGAGAATTCTGGGCTCATGTAATCACAGTATTGTGGACTTTTTCAATTCTTATGTTTCAACACATGAGGCAAGCATAATTTTGGGAGAGGTAGTTATTCAATCATTTATGGCACCTCTTATCGTGTTTGTTCTCCCATAACTCAGTCACTTTGAACTGATGCAGGTTTCGGTTATAAGATATAGGAGTGGGAATCCTGAAGGCGGTTGAAGGTATTGGCAAGGTTGTGAATCAACTTGGACATCTTCTCGGTAATGCCGCATTTGGAGACTCTTGATGATGTTTGATGGAGAGGAAACCGCAACATGAAGTCAGCTTGGCACAAGTAAATGAATCATGGTATTGCCCCTATAAATGATATGCATTTCCACATATACCATGCTTATCTGTGACTAGACAACTACAACGTAGGCATTGCAGCGGTTCGAGAGACAAAGCCTGAAGATTTTCATAGAATGAATCCAGTTCAATCATGAAGTTACAACCTGTAATTGGGATATGAATTTCAACTTTAAGCTCAGTTTGATCAAATGCAAGGTGACAACTTGCTTCCATAAAGACCATTTATTTATTTTTAACTCTGATAAGTCGGTAACTGGTCTGTTATTATAGTATAGGTTCAAAAACTTTCATTGGTTTTGTCTTTCTGGTATTGGTCACAGTCTGGATGCGATTATCAGTGAATTTTGTTTCTGATTTCAGTGATTCCAGCTCCATCCTGCCGTAAGGTACTTCTGGAGCGCTGCAGGCAACGCAAGGTTCACTCTCAAGATAGTATCCATCAAATTCCAACTAAACCACTCAAAGTATTACATATGCGAGAATTTGGATGGTTAGCTAACAACTCCTTCTGTGAATGAAGAGTCTCAAAGATACATCTAATTACATCATGAGTCAAGCATCAGTCAACAAGTTCAAAAATCTTGTGTTTTGAACTAGTATCTAGGGATCTTCCAAGCAACCAAGTGACGAGTTCTGCATACTCCACAATGTCCTGGCCAAACGTTGGAAGGCACTTGACTTTAGTAACTAAACTCCACTCCAGAAGGAAATTGTTTTTTTTTTCTGTCCATATGCTCTATCTCTCTTCTTTTGTATTTTGTACTTTATTTCATACATATCCTAAAGAGTTTGTGTTAAGGAAGCTCTTTATGAAAGTGGCAGTTTGAATGAATCCTTACAAGAAATGACCTGGTAGACAACCTTAGTGAATATTGGTGAGAAATTCATGTCCTTTCAGGCACTGTTCATACCGATTTCAATATAACGTGAAGGTTGAAGGGTATAGTGGTCTTGTAAAGCTGCTGCTTTCTTGTAACGGCCTTGACATCCAACTTTTCAGTATTTGTAATCTTCGAATATTAATTCCTTGTAACAATACTTGAATTTGTAATTTCAACTTCAGATAATAAACCTTTGTACAAACTCAAACTGGTTTATGAATGTTACTCTTTTTCTTTAAAATGGTTGATTACGCCTTACACGATAACTCGCGACGCAATATACTTTTTGAAGCCCATGCTTGAACTGGTTCTGGATGGAACATGAATTGAACATACATCATGATTTTAAAATGATGTAGTTGCAACTTTTGGTAAAAATATTTCCCATCCTTAGTGTGAAAATGAAATCTTAACATGGCTTAGGACTATCTAAAATATTTTGTAACATTGGATCCTTTGCAAAATTTTTGACCGTCATCACTAATCTCCCTTAATACTTTATAACAGCCATATACGTCCTTAAAGCTACATTAAATGATAGCTTGAGTCAAGTTACGCCAACTTTTAAGACATGAGTTGAAACCACCCTGAAATTAACTAGATTTAAACGACACAACTTGCAGCAAATTAAGTTTACGTTTTGGAACTGATCATTCACCCATCCTGGCTTATGGCTTGAGACGATTTGATGCTTATGGCCCTCTCGTTGTAACTTGACATAAACTCAAATTATGTCTTGCATAAAATCTCCATATGACTTGAAGTTTACAGTCTAAATCTAAGTTTGTCACAAACTGATTTAGAATCCAAACATAGCTTGACGCTTGCAATCAATTCAAACAAATTCTGGAGGCTAAATCGACCGTGTTGAGAAGCATCATGTGGAGTATCTTTGAACAACTTGAATTAAGGGCAGATTATAACAAACAACTTGTAATGAGGCTTAAACAACCTTTAGAGAAACTTGTAGTCAAGTGGAAATAGGGTTTAAATTTCTTGAAATCCAACAAGTATGCTGCAAAACATACCCAATCATGTATTTGATGTCGTTGGCCATATCACATCTGTCTGATCGTGATAACAATGACACATATGAGTTTGGGTACAAGGGGCTGGAGGCACGCTCTTCCCACATAAATTGCTAGGGATTATAACCACAATGAGTACATATAAAGTCTTTATAAACGAAGTCTTAGAGAATCATGGCCAGAAGTCATGAAGCAGTAAAATAATCACTAAATACTGAAGTAGGACAAATTTGGGGTATGACAGATGCCCCTATCTAATTGCCTTAAACCTGAGCGAATGAATCGCATGGCGTTCATTTTAAGGTGGAAGTCAATTAGATACAAGAAGACCCCGAAATTTGTCCGGTAGAGGAGTAAAAAGTACCATGAATGGGTTAATAGGATGAATAAGATAACCTGATATTCTCTGGGTGGTCGAAGCAGTCCCTTATCTAATAAGGTCCTTCACGATACCAGAGTAGTATAAGCGATCCTCTTTGGGTGGTCGAAGCAATCCCTCATTCGTTAAGGTCCTTCGCGGTACCAAAGTAGGTATAAACAAACCTCTTTGGGTGGTCAAAG
Organism: Lathyrus sativus; assembly: GCA_963859935.3. NCBI lineage: Eukaryota > Viridiplantae > Streptophyta > Magnoliopsida > Fabales > Fabaceae > Lathyrus > Lathyrus sativus. Next base: position 519,904,337 of record OZ012741.1, read on the forward strand.
CAATCCCTCATTCGTTAAGGCTCTTCGATGATACCAAAGCAGTATCTCGAACAAAACTTGAGATTCTTCGGGTGGTCGAAGCAGTACCTTATCCATTAAGGCTCTTCGATGATACCAAAGCAGTATCTCGAACAAAACTTGAGATTCTTCGGGTGGTCGAAGCAGTACCTTATCCATTAAGGCTCTTCAATGATACCAAAGCAGTATCTCGAACAAAACTTGAGATTCTTCGGGTGGTCGAAGCAGTACCTTATCCATTAAGGCTCTTCGATGATACCAAAGCAGTATCTCGAACAAAACTTGAGATTCTTCGGGTGGTTGAAGCAGTACCTTATCCATTAAGGCTCTTCGATGATACCAAAGCAGTATCTCGAACAAAACATGAGATTCTTTGGGTGGTCGAAGCAGTACCTTATCCATTAAGGCTCTTCGATGATACCAAAGCAGTATCTCGAACAAAACTTGAGATTCTTCGGGTGGTCGAAGCAGTACCTTATCCATTAAGGCTCTTCGATGATACCAAAGCAGTATCTCGAACAAAACTTGAGATTCTTGGGGTGGTCGAAGCAGTACCTTATCCATTAAGGCTCTTCGATGATACCAAAGCAGTATCTCGAACAAAACTTGAGATTCTTCGGGTGGTCAAAGCAGTACCTTATCCATTAAGGCTCTTCGATGATACCAAAGCAGTATCTCGAACAAAACTTGAGATTCTTCGGGTGGTCGAAGCAGTACCTTATCCATTAAGGCTCTTCGATGATACCAAAGCAGTATCTCGAGTGATAATTTTGCTGAGGAATAGTTGAGCTAAAATTCCTATTTAAAGGAACAGTGTTGTCCAAACTCTGCAGGGGAGAAATCTTCAACAAACCCTCTAAGATGACCTCTGCTTGGGTAGCCACCAGAGCACTAGTTGCTGAGGATTATGATCATCAACTGCATAGTTGAAGAATGATTTGTTGGGGAGTAGAATTCCCTAAACTCGTGGGGTATTAACTCTTTTCAGAGTCATACTGCCAACTTCAATGGAGAACCGGCCAAGATGCTTGCAAACTGATCCTGGATCCTGCTACGTTGCTATGTAATGCAATGTTTTATGATGCCCAAACATGCAACTAAGATGTAACTGCTAGGGAGTGCACGATACGAATGCAAATGATATGTTAATGCTTAATATGATTATGATATGAGGTTGTATGTCGTGTTTATGATAATGCAGCGACCAGGTATGCTGGGGATAAAACCCTGTCGGGGACATCACCAGGGACTAGATTCGGTAGTTGCCAAATGGTTTGGACTTTGGTTATTGAGGATGCCAACGAGGGTGGACTTTTAGTGGTTGCCAATGAGGACTGGACTTTTAGGGTGAATTTAAGGTGCCAATTGGAATGGCTTTTTGATGTTGCCAATAAAAGATTGGGATTTTTGTGGGGTAGTGAGAGGATTAGACTACTCGACATCCCAGATTTGGATACTCCATGACGACCGGGGGAATTGATTGCCCCAGTTTAGTTCTTGAACTCGATGCTGAGGGGAACCACATTATATAAACCCTTTAGAAAGGCAAAGCTTTTCATGATGGCAAGCTTAGGCAGTTGATGGCTAATTCAATGCTTCTACCTGTTTTTTTTTTGGAGACCATATATTTTCCCCAATATCTTCGAACATCAAAACAAGTTCTATACCTTGTCAAAAAGTTATATTTTATTTTATTTTTAGCTGAAGTTTCGAACACAAATTATCAAAATAAAATTAACTTGCAAACAATCAGATAAAGTAAAAGAGTGAGCACAATTTAATTGAGAAATCTCTCTTTATATTGATTTGACCCTTGAATGGGTAAATATACAAAGATGTAATCCCTTAATGAGGTGATTACAGTGCAAGAAAAACATAATGGCAAAAATTAGAGCCCCTTTGAGTTTTGACACTGCTCTAGTCCCTATAACTTTGGAAGTCTTCAACACCTTGCTTTATAGAAGAAATGGCCGGATCAATCATGTCTCTTGATAATGTACTAGGGTTTAGCGATCAGGCATAATGGATACTTTGCCTTGGAATTTTGCCCCTAACTTTTGCCTGGATCGCCCTTTCGGGTTTTCAATCCACCGGGACGCCCTTTTTTGCTTGAGCCGCCCTTTCGGGTTTTCAACTCAGCGGGCCTATTCTTATTTTATCCCTAATTTTTGCCTGAACTGCCCTTTCGGGTTTTCGGTTCACCGGGATAGCCAATTTTGCCTAAGTCGCCCTTTCAGGTTTTCGACTTAGCGGCTTTATTATTCCACTTTTTTAGGCAAAGTATCGTTTGACCAAATCTGCATTCACTGGATAAGGTAATTCCTCCCCATCCATGGTTGCGAGCTTTAGGGCACCACCTGAGAATGCTTCTGTTACCACATATGGGCCTTCATAGTTGGCGTCCATTTGCCCCTAGATTCATTATACATAGCCATGATCCTCTTGAGTACTAAGTCTCCTTGTGCGAATGTCCTGGGATGCACTCTTTTGTCGAAGGCTCTTTTCATTCTTCGCTGATAAAGCTGGCTGTGGCATATGGCTGTCAAGCGCTTTTCCTCAATGAGATTAAGTTCTTCAAACCTCGTCTTGACCCATTCGGCTTCATCAAGTTGAGCTTTCATTAAAACCCTCAGCGAAGGAATTTCGACCTCTATTGGGAGAACTGCCTCCATGCCATAAACCAACGAGTAAGGAGTTGCCCCTGTTGAAGTTTGTACCGAAGTGCGGTAGTCGTGCAGTGCGAAGGGTAACATTTCGTGCCAATCTTTGTACGTGACCACCATCTTCTGGATGATTTTCTTGATATTTTTATTGGCTGATTCTACGGCTCCATTCATTTTGGGTATATATGGTGTTGAGTTATGGTGTTCTATTTTAAAACTGGCGCATAACTCGTCCATCATTTTGTTGTTGAGATTCGACCCATTGTCAGTGATGATGCGGTTAGGCACTCCATATCTGCATATAATGTTGTGTTTCAAGAAGCGAGCGACTACTTGCTTAGTAACGTTGGTATATGAAGCAGCTTCAACCCACTTGGTGAAATAGTCTATAGCCACAAGTATGAAGCGATGTCCGTTTGAAGCTTTTGGTTCAATCATCCCAATCATATCTATTCCCCACATGGAGAAGGGCCATGGTGAGGTTAAGACGTTCAGTGGAGTGGTGGGTACATGAATCTTATCAGAGTATATTTGGCACTTGTGACAAGTTCGGGCATGATGGTAACAATCTGCCTCCATGGTAAGCCAATAATAGCCCACTCTCAATATTTTCTTTGCCATGGTATGTCCATTCGCATGAGTTCTAAAGCAGCCCTCATGCATGTCCTTTAGAATCTGTTCAGCTTCACGTTTCTCCACACATCTAAGCAAAACAGTGTCATGGTTGCGCTTGTACAATACATTTCCGTTGAGGAAGAAGTTAGATGCCAATCTTCGCAAAGTTCTTTTGTCGATACCCAGGGCTCCTTCAGGATATTCGTGCTTTTCAAGATATCGCTTTATATCATAAAACCACGGCTTTTCATCTACGTCTTTATCAGTAGTCAGACAATGCCCGGGCTCTTCAAAGCGTCGCAAATCAATAGATGGTCTATGATTTGGCCATATAAACTTGTACATGGATGCCAGAGTTGCCAAAGCGTCAGCCATTTGATTTTCTTCTCGAGGTACGTGAGCAAAAGTGATATCATCGAATCGAGGAAGCAATTTGGCCACATAATCCTGGTATGGAATTAGATTTTCATGCTTTGTATCCCAATCGCCTCTTATCTGGTAAATTACCAGAGCAGAATCTCCAAACACATCGAGAGTTTTGATTCTCAAGTTAATGGCCTCTTCTAGCCCTAGTATACATGCCTCGTACTCTGCTATATTGTTAGTGCATGGGAAACAGAGTTTGGCCGTAAACGGCAAGTGAAAATTTTTGGGAGATGTAATCACTGCCCCAATTCCATGTCCATAAGAGTTAGAAGCACCATCGAACATAAGAGTCCATCGCTCCCCTGGTTCTGGCCCTTCATCTGGCCCTGACTCTTCGTAATCTATTGCCACCATAATATCTTCGTCTGGAAAGTCGAACCTCAACGGATGATAATCTTCCACGGGTTGGTGGGCCAAATGGTCCGCTAGCACACTGCCTTTGATAACCTTCTGAGCGACATACTGGATGTCGTATTCAGACAAAAGCATTTGCCATCGGGCTATCCTACTGGTAAGAGCGGGCTTCTCAAAGATGTACTTGATTGGATCCATCTTAGAGATTAAGTATGTGGTGTGTGTCAGCATGTATTGTCTGAGGCGTCCAGCAGCCCATGCGAGTGCACAACAAGTTTTCTCAAGCAAAGAGTATCTAGTCTCACAGTCGTTAAACTTTTTGCTGAGATAGTATATAGCATGTTCTTTCTTGCATGAATCATCTTGTTGTCCTAATACGCAACCCATGGATTCGTCTAGCACAGTTAAGTACATAATGAGCGGCCTTCCAGGAACTGGTGGTATCAAGATCGGTGGTTCTTGCAAATATTATTTGATTGCATCAAATGCCCCTTGGCATTCATCATTCCACACAACCGGCTGATCTTTCCTGAGTAACTTAAAGATTGGCTTGCAAGTGGCTGTGAGATGTGAAATAAATCTTGCGATATAATTCAACCTCCCTAGAAATCCACGGACCTCCTTTTCGGTCTTTGGGGCAGGCATGTCCTGAATCGCCCTTACTTTATCAGGATCCACCTCAATCCCTTTCTGGCTTACAATAAAGCCCAACAACTTTCCAGATCGCACCCCGAACGTACATTTGTTGGGATTAAGTCTCAACTTGAACTTCCTCAGTCTGGCGAACAACTTTTCCAAATTAACCAAATGTTCATCTTCAGTCTGGGACTTAGCAATCATGTCGTCAACGTACACTTCGATCTCTTTATGAATCATATCATGAAAGAGTGTTACCATAACACGTTGGTATGTTGCCCCAGCGTTCTTCAAGCCAAATGGCATTACCTTGTAACAGAATGTGCCCCATGGTGTAATGAACATGGTCTTTTCCATGTCATCTGGATCCATCTTAATTTGATTGTAACCAGAGAATCCATCCATGAAGGAAAAAACGGAGAACTAAGCCGTATTATCTACCAACACATCAATATGAGGCAATGGAAAATCATCTTTAGGACTTGCTCTGTTTAAGTCGCGGTAATCCACACACATACGGACCTTTCCATTCTTCTTCGGCACTGGAACGATATTTGCAACCCATTGCGGATATTTGGCCACTGCTAAGAATCCTGCATCGAATTGTTTTCGGACTTCATCACGGATTTTCAGAGCCATATCAGGACGGGTTCTTCTCAACTTCTGCTTGACGGCATGACACTCTTCTTTGAGTGGCAACTTGTGTACAACGATGTTCGTATCTAGACCAGGCATGTCCTGATACGACCATGCGAACACATCAGCATATTCTCGAAGGAGCCCTACCAACTTTACCTTGACAGTATCCTGAAGAGACGCTCCAACCCTTATCTCCCTTTTATTTTCTTTTGAACCTAAGTTGATAATCTCGACATCCTCTTTATGCGGCATAATGACCTTCTCTTCTTGCTGCAGCAACCTAGCCAATTCGTTAGGGAGCTCATCCTCGTCTTCCTCATCCGCTCGGTATATTGGACAATCAAAATCATAAAGGCCTATAGCAGTGTCGATATCAAGGACCTCGTTAGTGTCTCTGCATGTTTATGATTTATGCAGCTTATTTAGGAAAGTGAGTGTGTGAAAGAAATGCCATTAATTATGAAAAAGTAGAAAAGAAAATGAGCAAAAGAATTGAATGCAAATCAAAATTTATTCACGTTAAACATGTTTCGAAACATCAGGAGGCCCGATACAAAGCTCCACTACGCCTTGGGCAGAGCGTAGGGTTTTGAAAATTAATTAAAACTATACTTTTGAAGAGGGAAGAATTGGGGTATTTCGATGGTCTTCCAGTTCTTCAATTCTTCACCAGGTTCAGCCTGTCGGATCCAGCTTGCGGAGACTTCTTTGTCATCAGCCTCATCTTCGATTACCATGGCGGAGGTATGATCGAAGATATACCCGGCGCTCTTGAAAATTTCTGCTACATGAGGAATCTGCTTCCTGTCACGTGCAACCGTCACTGTGTTGGACGAAGGATGGTATCCTAGCCCGAATTTGTCGAACTTCTCAGCCACTTCCACCATCTTGCCCCAGCCTTGGGCGTTCCCTTCATCTACAACCATCTTAGCCTCTTCATAAGAGGCCATTGCTGATCTTGAACTCTGACTATCTGAAATTCGCTGCACTGCTAATGTATTCACCATTTCGAAAGACTGAAAAGGCGTTTCCACCATTTCCCCTTCAACTTCAATGTACCTGAAGGACGTTAAGTGGCTAACCAAGATATCCTCCTCTCCTCCAATCTGAACTACCTTGTCATTACTGACAAATTTTAGCTTCTGGTGAAGGGTGGAGGTAACAGCTCATGCATAATGAATCCAAGGTCTTCCTAATAGACAGATGTACCCTGGATAAATATCCATTACTTGGAAAGTAATAGTGAAGACAGTTGGCCCGATTTTTATTGGCAAGTCCACATCGCCAATCACAGCACGCCTAGAACCATCAAAAGCTTTGACTACCAGAGCACTTGGCTTCATGCTAACTCCTTTTACTGGCATTCACTCCAGGGTGACCTTGGGAAGCACATTCAAAGAAGAACCTGTATCCACTAAGACTCGGGATATCAATGTGTCTTGGCACTTGATAGAAATATGGAGAGCTTTATTGTGGTTTCTCTTCTCTGCAGTCAGGTCATCATCATTAAACCCAAGAAAGTTTCTGGTTGTTACGCTAGCTATCACATCATCGAACTGGGCTACGGTGATATCTTTAGCAATATGCGCGGCGCTCAACACCTTCATTAAAGATAACCTGTGGGCCTCTGAACTAAGTAACAATGAGAGCATGGAAATTCTGGCCGGAGTCTGGTTTAATTGATCAATCACTTTGTAATCACTTTTTCTGATGATCTTAAAAAACTCCTCAGCTTCCTTTGGCGTAACTGCTGCCTTCGGTGATGATACCTCAACGGGTGGCTCAATACTTGGCAGTTCAACTGTAGCTTTTCTTTATTTCTAGATGGCACTTCCACTGGTTTGGCGGCAAATAAACGACCGCTACGGGTCATCCCACTAGGCCCAACAACTGCATCGCATTTGGCAGCGTCATACTCAATCACTAGTCTCTCTGGCCTCTGTTTAAAAATTTTAGGCTTAGATCCATTGATAGAATACTCTATTACCACTGGAGCTGGTCGTGCTGCTCTTTGTCTATTGACGTCATTTTCATTATATTGCATAATCACGGGTGCTGGTCGGGCGGGCCTCTGTTGAAAGGCTTCCGAAGGATCATACTGTAAGACTACTGGTGTTGGTCGAAGTCGCCTTGTCGGATAAGCACTTGTTTCATCATACTGAATATCAATAGCAGACACGTTCGAATCTCTTTGTTCTATTTGTATTATCCCATGTTCTATGAACCTTTGTAAATGTCTCTTTACCACTTCGTCAGTCAAATTCTCCACTTCTTCTTGGGGAATCATCCCACTTCTTTTCAATTGTTCTCCAATAACGGCCATTGGAGTACGGACATCTTCGACATTTGTAATTAGTCTCAAATCACTACTCTCTTCCACAGCATTGACAGAAGGACCTCCATGTTTAGGTAACGGATCCTTCGTAATATTGGCACCTCTAGGTGTAAAAGTGAGATCTTTGGACTCTATCAAGTCTTGCACCCGGTTCTGAAACGCATAGCAGTTGTCTATGGAGTGTCCAGGGGCTCCTTTATGGAACTCACAATGGGCATTGGCATCGTACCCAGGAGGATATGGAAAAATTGTCGGACGTAAATCTCGCAACGTTAAGTGTCCACTCTGATTTAGCTGAGCAAAAATCTGCCCATATGACATAGGCAATGGGTCGAGTTGTCTTCTTGGCTGTCTCGGCCTTTGCTGTCTCTGGGTCGGAGCATTCTGATATTGCGGTGGAGGAACTCTCTGATAATTCTGTTGTTGATTCTGTTGTTGAGCTGGTTGTTGGTAGGGAGCTTGGGCTACTACAGCTACTTGTTGATACTGGATATCCACCGGAGTTCTGCCCCTTTGTCCTCTCATCACGGCATTAGCCTCATCTTCCCTTTTCTTCATAAAAGGCTTTCTCCCTCCATTCATTGGGACCGCAGCCTTGTTCTTTTTCAAAGTGCTCTCGATTCTTTCACCTATTGACACCACTTCAGCAAAGTTAGGGAAACTGGACCCAAGCATGCGATCCAAGTACTGAGGTTGTAGAGTTCCCATAAACATGTCAGTTAACTCCTTAGTCAGCAATGGTGATTGAACACGGGCAGCCAACTCCCTCCACCTTTGGGCATACTCTTTAAATGACTCGTTGTTACACTGAGTCATATCTTGTAGCTGCGTGCGATTCGGCGCCAAATCAGTATTATACTGATAATGTTGTGAAAACGCATCTGCTAGATCTCTCCACGTGCTGATTTGTCCTTTTTCTAACTGCATATACCATTCCAACGATGCCCCACTGAGGCTATCTTGGAATTAGTGTATTAAGATCAAGTCGTTATCAATGTGAGCCGCGATCTTGCGACAGTACGCTCTTAGATGGGTTTTGGGGCAGCTGACCCCCTTGTACTTTTCAAAGTCTGGGACTTTGAATTTCTTCGGTATCACCAATCCCGGAACTAGGCACATGTCAACAGCATCCAACCCTGGAGTCTTCTTGATTTCCAATGATTTGATTTTCTCTTCAACAGTTCGTAGTCTATCTGCAGCAAGGTCATTAGTAACCCCTGTCGCTACTGCGAAAATCGGCGCCGGCTGAACAGAAGAGTCGCCACCGTGCGTTATTTATCCCACGGGAGGGAAAGGAAACGCTCAGAGTAAACCTCGCACAACACGGGAAAGGTATGGTCGTCGCAACCAAAACCTGGGTTCGGGAGTCGGTTACGCAAGGGGAAGGTATTAGCACCCCTCACGTCCGTCGTACTCGACGGGATCCACGCTTGTTTTCGGGTATGGATTGTTATTCTATCTAAACTATAGGTCAAGGGTTAAAAAGAAAATAAAACTGGAAATAAAAATGACTCGGCAAAGTATCGCACTTTATGCCTACGTATTCCCGTCTGGAACGAGAAATCAGAGTCAACGTAGTTCGCCTACCTACGGGAAAGGAGGGGAAGGTTGCTCGCTAGGATATCGCATCCTATGCCTACGTACTTCCACACTGCATGGAAGATCAGAGCAAACGTAGTTCGGGCCACGCACGACATAAGTCCGTCCTTGATTGATTTTATTCCTTCTAAAAAAGGGTTTTTGATTAACAGTCCCGGCGGACAAAAATGACGTCTTGATGAGTTCACATTCTTTTACGGAAGAAGTGTCTTTTATTATGTTTGAAATCTTTATGTGTTTTTCTGTTTGTTTTGAGAGAGAAGAGACAGAACTCTAACCTACGGTTGCGAAGGGAATCAAACTAACCTAATGTTATCATGCATGGGTTAAGACCTAGTGTCTATCATGCTCCTCTCTTGCACAGAGAGAAACAGAGATCCTACGGGATAGGCAGAAACAGAAACAATATCAAATATATACAGTAAAACAGTAAAATGCATGGATGCAACAGTACAAGCGAGGTAAGGGAGTCCCACTCAACCTCGAACCTAGAAAACAATAGGCAAAAGTGAACAGGCTTCACTTTCAACCCAGCAGGGTAAACAGCAAACAATACAGTCCAGAAAGCCAATCAATACATCAAGAAATGAAATACAGCAATAAAACAAACAGCTTCAGCAGCTCTGAATCAACATCTGGCTTCAAGTAATCTCCAATCAGCTACAGGCTTCAACAAGCATCAAGCTCCATCTTCATGACCTTCAGGCAAGGGCTTTGATCATCAGTCTTCCATCTGCAATGGCCTTCCTTCAAGTTCAAACCTCCAAGATGAGGGATTAGTCACAAGAGTGAAGTGAATGAATGTTAGACAGTTAATTACCTACCAAGGGTGGTTCATCAACTGTTAACATTAAATAGAAAGTCTCCTCTCAAAAGTTCTATCTCTCAAATATATTCACTGATCCTTCCAAAGGGAGGAGGTGGATATTTGAAAGAGACTTTGAATCATAGAGAAAGGATGGATGCAGACAAGGCATTCCATGTTTGAGAAACAAGCTTTCTAATCTAGAGCTCTGCCTAGCTCCTAAACCCTAGTCTCCTCAGCAGCTGCTAGCAAGAACCTCCTCTCCAACTCTGGCAGTTGATCTTCCATCTCTGAATCTCCAATGGTCTTCATCTCTTCAAGTCTTCAGCTCTCCCAAGTCCCCAGACAATCCCAATACCCAAGCAAGCAAGCAATAATCCCCAGAGGGCACACCACACCAGTCAATCAGATATATACAGAGTATTAATAGCAGTAGGGGAATCCTGACTTTTCTAAGGGGTCTAATAACTACCCATAGCCCCTATAATCCCATAGCTAAACTATTCAAACCCTAAGTCCTAAGGGAAATGAAATCAAACTTCTTAAGTCATCACCTAAAAAACCCTAATTTGTTCATGTTGTTCCAGCCTACATTAAGCACCTAAAATTAATTTCTAAAAATGGGAACTAAATTGTTTCTACAAGTTCAACATCTCATCTAAGCAACCTAAAAAGAATGAACAAAAAATATGAAAGCATCTAGTAGAACAAAAATTAATAAAATCATGCATGAAATGAAACTGTTTAAAATGTCATTTATTTAGAAAATATGGGAAAAATATGAAATAAAAATAAAAATGCAATTTTATTTAATGACAATTTTCTAGACAGAACCAAGAAAATATAGAAAAAACAACCACTAAAAAAGAGTTAATTTCCTATTTTATATGATTTTTTAAAGTTGGTAAAAATTAAAATGAATTAAAAAACTAAATTGAATTAAAATGAGAGGGAGGGGGTACTAATAGCAATCACGCCCAGTTGATATTCCTGGATGGGCCAGGCAGTGGGGGTGCGCGTAGCAAATTTGGTTAAGCCCAGAACAAGGTCAGACACAATGAAAATAAAAAAGGACGCAGGGGGTGAGAATAGCAAGGTTTCACGTTCATTTTCTGATGGGCTTGGTACTGGGGGGTGGGGATATCAAAACACACCTAGGCCCGCCCGTTTCATTAAATGAAACGGTGCGTTTAGGGCACCTACACCTCTCCCTCCAAATTTCAGAATTAAACCTCAGCCACACGATGGGCTCTGGGGTCAAAGGTCCAACAGGCAATGGACGCTCACGATTGCGTCTTCAACCTTGGTTCATGAGAACTAGGGTTTCACTCCATGAACACACATGCACGAACCAACTTCCATATCTCTGTTCTCTCTCCACAGTGCATGAAACATCACGATCCAAACATGAAAAATACTCTAAATCTCTTCCTCTACAAGACTATGGTGGTAGCTTGCTCTGAAATTCAGCAAATCACTCAAACCGATCGAGACAAGTTCTGACTCCATGAAAATACTCTGCAACTCATCCTCAAGATTCTCAACCAAACCTATACTAATCTCTTCTATACTTAATGGTGATCATTCTGCGCTAACAACCTAAGATTATCACACACTCTACTGCAAGTTCTAAGTCCTAACAGTTTCAAGCACCTGCTATGAATCATCACTAAACTACTCCTAATCAATCAGAAATGCTCTACTAACATCCTACATCATTATTATACTAACAAACTAATGTAAATCTATCTGTATCAAGCTATGGGAGAGAAATTGAACCTGGTGCAAAAGCTTGTGGATGATGATGAAATTCGTGGATCTGAGACTTCTAATGCTTGGATCTTGATCAACTATCTCAGTGCTTGATTCTGTATGCAACACCTTGATGATTCTTGCCTTGGATCTTGCTCTTCACATGAAATTGCAAATTGTGTATGGTTGATGGAAGCACACGAAATTGAGCAAATTACACTATGTTCTTGGCTGAATCCTATGGCATGATGATGAATCAGTATGATGAAATTGATTTTGATGGTGATTGGTGAAGAATTTGAGAAATTGGGATGAAAATGCAATGAGAAAGAATGGAGAGAATTTGTGAGATTTTGGTGAAAAATGAATCCAACCCTTGCTCAATTCTGATTTCATGAATATATAGGGCTCAATGGAAACTTCTAGATCCATCTTACAACTTCCCTTGCCTTCCAACTTTGATTGATTTTGGTTATGTTTCTTCAAATGCAAGTAACCATGAATAACTTTGATTTTTTTCACTAAGCTCAAAAATGTACTTGAACCATTGTTCTTAGAATGTCTTTTGGACCCAAAATCATATATTGGAAGTCTCCATTTGGACTTATAAATCTCTCAAACCATTTTTCACTTTGACTTTATTCAAGTTATAAGCCATTTTAGTTCAAATTTGACCAATCATGCAACTTCATGTTATGAGCTTTTCCAACAATTTGTGACCTTCTTTCTAGACTCAAAATGTCATTTGGAGCAAGTTTGATGTTGTAAGTTTTTCCATTTGAGGCCTCCTTGTATGAGTTTTGGACATGAGTTAAAATGACCTGTAATTCACAAATGCCCAAAATACCCTTTGCTTGCCAAGACCATAAGTTGAGTTCCACACATCATATGAAGGCATGCTATACCATTCTAGAAATCTAAGACAATGAGGAACAATTATTATGTTGACCAGAAATTCATTTGAAATCTCCTTGAGGGATAAAAATTGCTTGGAAGTCAAGTCACTTTCACAGACAAAATTTCAGATACCTCAGATGACCTGTAACTTGCAAGGACCATAACTTGAGTTCTATAAATCTCCTTGATGTCTTCCACCACTCAAATTAAAGGTCTTGAGATCCTATACAAGTTTCATGTTGGTCAAGAATCCATTTGGAGCTAGCATTTTGACTTATCTTGCTTGGAAATTTGACCTAAACTAGGGGATTTTACACAGAAACCCTAATTTAGAAGCTCCTCTTCTCCTTGATTTCTCTTGAATTCTTCTTGGCATATCTCCATATCCTTCTTTATATGTCCAATGATGAACCCCACATCTCTCCACTAGACTTGAATGCCACTTAAATCAGTCAATTGACCTAGGGTTGACCTAGGGTTGACCCAGATGAAACCCTAGTTGGCTGTCTTCAACTGCAATATTTGTGATCACACCAATGACTTGTCTCTTTCTCCAAATGACTTTCTAAGTCTCTCATAATGTCTAGATACTCTTCATGCCTTCACCTCACAGCTCACAACCCTCTTGCTGACCCTCAGATACCCTCAGCTAGGAGATGGACTCAAGGCTTGATCTGCTGAACTCTTTGCTTTCAAATTCTTTCCTGATGACTTGAATGAGATTGAATTGTGATAATAACCTCTTGATAGGCTTCTAGAGATGAGAATAATGATTGGTCCCCTTGTTGTATGACTTGCTATGCTTATGCTATGCAGATGATTAGACTATGCACATGACTCTATATGCAAATGCTAATGACATTGAAACATAAACCAAGTGAATAAGGTTGAGCAAATTTTAGGGTGCAACAGCTGCCCCTATTCAAGCGACTGGGACCCGATTGGGTGAAGAGCCCGGAGCCTTCAGACATTCGCGGTACGAGACGGTTGAATATTAGGAACCCAGAAATTTGCCAACCGCAGAAATAAACTGCGCCACTGTTTGGGGAACGACATTCATCCACTGAATCTGACTGTTACGGCAACCCACTGATCTCGTAACGACCACGCTGGGGATTGTCTTCATCGTTCTGAAGAGTATTCTGTCATAACAGATTGCTTGCTTGTCCACGCTAGGACTCTGTCTGCCATCAATACGAAGAAATCTCAACTAAAACCTGTCCACGTTAGGACTCCACTTGCTGTTAACCCAGAAAAATCTCGGCAACTCCGCTGGGGGATAGTTCGTCTGTATTTCCATAAACTGAATCGTTCACATTAGGAATCATTTCTTCTGTATCTGTCCACGTCAGGACTAACCCTTTCATCTTTCCACGTCAGGGAGCAATCTTCTTTCCACATAAGGAGAACTATATCAATCTGTCCACGTAAGGACTCCAATACTACTTGACATGTCCGCGTCAGGACTCCCATCTTTCCACGTAAGGAATTCAACTTTGGTTCTGAACCTGTCCACGTCAGGACTCAACTTTTCTTTCCACGTCCGGAATACAAGCCTCTTTCCACGTAAGGAATGCTATCCGTTTTCCACGCAAGGAAACATAACTTTTCCACATAAGGCAACCAATTCCTTCCAATTTGTCCGCGTCAGGACTACATTTTTCCACGTAAGGAATGCCATCTTACTCTGTCCACATAAGGACTCCCCTCTTTCCACGTCAGGAATGCTGTCATTTCCACGTAAGGAAACTATCTTTTTCCACGTAAGGAATCCTCTTCTGATATGTCCACGTAAGGACTACATCGTCCACGTTAGGACCCACTTCTCCCTGTTAGGAATAATAATTTCTTTGATTTTGTCCATGTCAGGACACTGATCTCGTCTTGATTCGTCCACGTTAGGACTCAGGCGTCTTCGACCTGCTGAGGAAATAAGACTTGTCCACGTAAGGACTCACACCCTTGTCTGATTTGTCCACGTCAGGGCACCAACACAAAGAGTAATCACTTTTGTCAACGTCATGACCCCCCATTCCACTAATTTCGAGAACCCGAATCTGTCCACGTTAGGACTAACACACCTCACCAATCCGGGGAAATAAACCTGTCCACGTTAGGACGCCCACTTCTGAAGAAATCCCGTCAATATAGGAATAAATTGTCCACGTCAGGACTTAGTTCTCCAATGATTCTCACCCACGAACTCCTCAGCACCAACGTGACAGCGACTTTGAGGTGGACTCTACTGGGGATATTTGGAAACCAAACTACCGGATGCCTGTTCTGATGCCCGGAGGCCACTTCTGAAATTCTGGTTCATGAAACCTTTTGATGACAAATAACTCTGCTTGGGAATAAAGAGAGACTTATCCTGGTAACTCTGTGGGGAATACTGCCGAAACTGACATTATCATTGGATGTCTCATGCCGAGATCTTGAGTGTTTGGTAATTCATTTGAGCAAGAGTTCTCTCCGTCTGAACTACTAGAGTACAGAAACTGCTTCGGCAAAATAAATGCTAAAGATAATGCCGACTCCGCCGGGGATAGCCAGATGCTACAGAATTATTCCAGCAAAATAAATGCTGGAAGGATGAAGTCAACCCTGCTGGGAAATTGGGAACTCAAACCAAACACCCTGTTGAAGTAACATCCTGCTGGGGAATATAACTTTGCTGGGGAGTAGCGGATGTGCCTGGTACGATCGGACTTTCTGCTGGAACGTGAACTGATATTACACAGTATCCTTGACAAAATAAATGACAGGAACCACCATCAACTCTGCTTGGGAGAGTCATAATCTTCGAATTCCACTGGAAGGAAAGAACACTTGCTGAAAAGAGAACTCCGCTGGGGATGAGATGATTCTCTTGGGGTGAACCCCACCGACTCCGCTGGGAGAGAGTGCATGACCCTGCGGAGAAAGATGAACCTGTCTGAATACAGCCTCACGATCTTGGAATCGCCAAACCCTATTGAGGACGAATAACTTTTCTGGAGCACGTCTTTTGGATAAGCTACGGCTGGCTGGGGAATTCTATCCTTCTTCAGGAAGAACATGCATGACCTGCGGGGGGATTAAGTCTTTCGTTATCGCAATCTTTTGATCATCTTCCTCGTATGGCTATGAAACCTGCAACAACACAAACAAAACAAGACAAGCCTATGCAATTAAATCAATTCAGGTTAGTGACGTTACACTCAGTTAATTCAAAGCTTTAACAATTGTTGGCAAGGGCCAGTGATGTTATACTCATGCTAGTTTCATCAAACTTAGGCGTTAATCATGCACAAAACAGTAAAGAACCAGCATCAAGTACTGAATAACATATTTTATTGATCGGGCCCCTGAATGGGCGGAGTTTTATACATGGGATGTAACTCCTGAAATGAGGAAGCTACGCAAAGCAAATACATAAATATGCACAAGAAGCATGAATATTTTGACAAATTAAATTTTGTACACATGTCGGCAACGGGGTGTAGACGAACACCACGAAATGATCCTCCCATGACTCGCCCGACTCTAATGCTTTCCCGGTATCCCCACTTCTGAAGAGATTGTATCCGATAACTGGCTCCTCAAATATATTCTCCCGCATTGATGCTCATTGAATTCGGACCGCAGTCATTTGCTTTTCAAATCCCTAACTTTTGCGTGAACCGCCCTTTACGGGTTTTCAGTTCACCGGGATACCCTTTTTTGCCGAAGCCGCCCAGTGTAGGTTTTCAACTTCGCGGGTGTACATTTTTTCAATTTTATCCCTAACTTTTGCCCGAACCTTTCATTCTGTTTTTGGTTCGCCAGGATGCCCCATTTTTGCCTGGACTCTCTTTTTCTGTCCAGCGGGTCTATTTTAAGCAAAGTATTTTTTAACTGCGTCCGAATTCACAGGTGACGCAAATTCTTCTCCGTCCATGGCGGACAACAACAACGCTCCTCCTGAAAAGACCTTACTGACAACGTATGGCCCTTCGTAGTTGGGGGTCCACTTGCCCCTGTGATCTGCTTGCGGCGGGAGAATCCTTTTCAGCACAAGGTCGCCCATCTGAAAGCTTCGCGGATGTATCTTCTTGTCGTACGCTTTCTTCATTCGGCTCTGGTACAAACGACCGTATGCTAGAGAAGCTAGCCTCTTCTCGTCCATTAAGCTCAGTTGGTTCAATCTATTCGTTACCCATTCTGCCTCGTCCAGCTGAACGTCTCGCAATACCCTCAGAGAAGGGATCTCAACTTCCAATGGTAATACCGCTTCCATTCCGTATACCAACGAGAACGGAGTTGCCCCGGTTGATGTGCGTACCGTCGTACGATAACCGTGCAAAGCAAAAGGTAGCATTTCATGCCAATCCTTATAGGTCACCACCATTTTCTGAACAATTTTCTTGATATTTTTATTGGCCGCCTCAACAGCGCCATTCATCTTGGGTCGGTAAGGGGAGGAGTTGTGATGTTCGATCTTGAAATTCTGACAGAGCTCCTTCATCATTTTGTTGTTCAGATTTGAACCATTATCCGTGATTATCCGCTCGGGAATCCCATATCGGCAAATGATATCTCTCTTGATGAATCTGGCCACCACTTGTTTCGTTACATTTGCGTAAGACGCCGCTTCCACCCACTTGGTGAAATAATCGATTGCTACTAAGATGAACCGATGCCTGTTAGAAGCCGTTGGCTCGATCTTTCCGATCATATCGATTCCCCACATCGAGAATGGCCATGGAGATGACATCACATTTAGAGGACTCGGAGGCACGTGTATCTTGTCAGCATAGATTTGGCATTTGTGGCACTTCCTCGCGAACTTGAAACAATCAGTTTCCATCGTCAGCCAAAAGTAACCTGCCCTCAGCAGCTTTCTCGTCATAGCATGCCCACCAGCATGCGTACCAAAGATACCTTCGTGAATTTCCTCCATGAGAAGCTTTGCCTCTTTCTCGTCTACACAACGCAACAACACCAAATCGTGGTTTCTTCTATATAAGACACCATCCGGATTCAAGTAGAAATTACCCGCTAATCTCCTGAGAGTCTTCTGATCTTGACTGGATGCCCCAGCCGGATACTCTTTATTCTTCAGGAAATTAAGGATATCGAAATACCACGGTCTGTCGTCGGATGCTTCATCAATAGCAAATACATAAGCTGGCCTATCCAATCGAGAGATAGTGATTTGGGGAGCTTCGTTCCAGAAATTGACCTTGTACATGGAAGACAAAGTGGCCAGGGCGTCAGCCATTTGATTCTCTGCCCGCGGTACGTGATGCAATTCAACCTTGTCGAAGAAAGGCAACAATCTCCTTGCATAATTCATGTAATGTATCAAATTAGGCTGACGTGTCTCCCATTCCCCTTTTATCTGATTCACTACCAGAGCCGAGTCTCCGTATACATCTAGATGCTTGATTCGCAAATCAATGGCTTCTTCAAGCCCCATTATACAAGCTTCGTATTCGGCCTCATTGTTGGTAACGGCAAAGGTCAATCGGGCAGTAAACGGGATGTGCGACCCGTGTGGCGTGGTGATGATTGCCCCTATTCCGCTACCGTACGCATTCACGGCTCCGTCAAATATCATCTCCCATTTGGAACCCAACTCTGGTCCCTCGTCTGGCAACGGCTCTTCACAATCCTTCATCTTTAGGTACATGATATCCTCGTCAGGAAAATCAAACCTCATCGATTGGTACTCTTCAATAGGCTGCTCCGCCAGATACTCAGACAGCACACTCCCCTTTATAGCCTTTTGCGAGACGTATTGGATATCATATTCAGTCAAGACCATCTGCCAACGGGCAATTCTACCTGACAACGCCTGCTTTTCGAATACATATTTGATAGGATCCATCTTCGAGATGAGCATGGTTGTATGATTCAGCATGTACTGCCTCAAACGCTTGGCGGCCCAGGCTAGCGCGCAACAAGTTTTCTCCAACATTGAGTATCGAGATTCACAGTCTGTAAATTTCTTACTCAAGTAATAGATCGCATGCTCTTTTCTCCCCGTCTCGTCGTGTTAACCGAGAACACAACCCATGCTTCCCTCAAGAACCGTCAAATACATGATCAAGGGTCTCCCTGCCACTGGGGGTATCAGAACAGGAGGCTCCTGCAAATACTGCTTTATTTTATCGAACGCCTTTTGACAATTTTCGTTCCACGTTACAGCTTGATCTTTCTTCAACAGCTTGAATAATGGTTCACACGTGGCCGTTAGGTGAGATATGAACCGGGCGATGTAGTTCAATCTCCCT
Organism: Lathyrus sativus; assembly: GCA_963859935.3. Taxonomy (NCBI): domain Eukaryota; kingdom Viridiplantae; phylum Streptophyta; class Magnoliopsida; order Fabales; family Fabaceae; genus Lathyrus; species Lathyrus sativus. The sequence continues at coordinate 519,923,333 of OZ012741.1, forward strand.
AAAAACCCGCGCACCTCTTTCTCTGTTTTAGGCGTCGGCATTTCTTGAATCGCTTTTATTTTAGCAGGATCGACCTCTATTCCTCTTTCGCTTACGATAAACCCCAGCAGTTTACCCGATCTCACCCCGAAGGTGCATTTATTAGGGTTCAGCCTCAGCCTGAACTTCCTAAGTCTTTTAAACAACTTCAGCAGATTCACCAGATGCTCTTCCTCCGTCTGGGACTTGGCAATCATATCGTCAACATATACTTCGATCTCTTTATGCATCATGTCATGAAAGAGAGTCGTCATCGCACGCTGATATGTTGCCCCAGCATTTTTCAAACCAAAGGGCATCACTTTGTAACAAAATGTTCCCCATGGCGTTATGAAAGTAGTCTTCTCCATATCCTCTGGCGCCATTTTAATTTGATTATAGCCTGAAAAGCCATCCATGAAGGAGAATACGGAGTACTGGGCAGTATTATCAACTAACACGTCAATGTGAGGAAGTGGAAAATCGTCCTTTGGGCTTGCTTTATTCAAATCTCTATAATCCACGCACATTCGAACCTTGCCATCTTTCTTTGGCACTGGTACGATGTTGGCAACCCATGAAGGATACTTCGTCACAGCCAGGAAACCAGCGTCCCACTGTTTCTGAACCTCCTCTTTGATCTTCATTGCCATATCTGGTCGAGTTCTGCGAAGCTTTTGTTTGACCGCCGGGCAATCTTCTTTCAATGGCAGACGATGCACGACCATATCCGTATCGAGCCCTGGCATATCCTCGTATGACCAAGCGAATACATCATTATACTCTCGGAGCATTTCAACCAGTCTTCGCTTGATATCACTCTGCAGCGCGGCTCCGATACGAATGTTTTTCTCAACCCCTTCCGACCCCAAATTGATAATTTCGATGACCTCGTCGTGAGGCAGAATGGCTTTTTCCTCTTGCTTTACTAACCAAGACAGTTCTTCAGGAACGTCGCTATCTTCGACAACCTCTTCTTCGGCCTGAAACACCGGGTGCTCAAAGTCGGGACGAGTCATAGGTGGTTCAAGGATGTCATCTGAAAATGTTATCCTGCAAAAGGAATGGTTAAGTGCTTCAAAATGCGTATAAAGCGAATAACCACGTTGCCATTTTATTGAAAAATACAAAACAAGAAAGACAGGGATTACAATATTTGCACATGAAAAAACGCCATTTATTTAATGATTAACGCGCAATGTTTATAACAACACAGCCCTAGGCAAATCCTGATGCCCCGGGCAAGACATCAGGTTATTCAACAATTAATAAAGCAAAGCATTACTGTTTAAAAGTCACAGGAACAAGCTCCTGAATAGACCAGTTGCACAGTCCTTGTCCTGGCGTGCTTGGCTGAATCCAGGCATCCATATCACAGTCGCTGTCTCCTTCATCAGACTCTGAAGCAGCATTGACAGTTTCATGACACACTCCACTGGCAGAGATGGTAATTGGCTTTCTGAAACGGGGGGCCCCCACGGAAGGAGTTGATGACGACGGTTGGTACCCCAGCCCGAACCGGTCCATCTTCACAGGAATGTCCAGCACTTTGCCCCAGCCCTTGGCTTCTCCTGCTTCCACTAGAGCTTGAGCTTCCTTATACGATGAGACAGCTATCTCTGGCACTTTGCTCGGCCCGGGACCTTTGTCCTTGATGCGCAAACCTTCGAATGCCTGGCATGGTGTCTCGTGGATCTCCCCGTCGACTTCCACATATTTAAATGAAGATAGATGGCTGACCAGGATGTCTTCTTCTCCGCACACGGTGACTACACTGTCTCCGACCATATATTTTAACTTCTGATGCAGGGTAGACGTGACGGCCCCTGCCCCATGAATCCAGGGTCTTCCAAGCAAGCAGCTATACGCAGGCTGTATATCCATGATATAAAACTCCGTTGCAAACACTTCCGGCCCCACTTGCAGAGGCAAGGTAATCGATCCGAAGACTGTTCTCCGCGTGCCGTCAAATGCTCTGACTACCAAGTCACTGGGTGTACACAAAATCCCTCGAACATCCATCTTCATCATCGCCTTCTTGGGCAACACATTCAAAGATGATCCGGTGTCAACCAATACATGCGACATTACTGATCCTCTACACTCAACAGATACGTGTAATGCCATATTATGATCTCTCCCTTTCGGAGTCAAGTCAAAATCGGTAAAGCCCAGGCTGTGGCCTGCATTCACATGCGCCAATACTCCTTCTAGCTGATTTACGGAGACATCTTGGGGTACAAAAGAAGTGTCCAAGACTTTCAGCAAAGCGTTTCTGTGAGCTTCCGAACACAACAGCAATGATAGGATAGATATTTTGGACGGTGTCTGTTGCAGATGCTCCACAATCTTATAATCACTTTTCCGAATCAAGCGCATGAACTCTTCTACATCTTTCGATGCTGCTTCTTTGTCACTTGCTTGCACTGGGACATTCTCAACCACCTTCCCTTTTCCTTTTGCTAGTCTTTCGGCCTCCACCTCAGGAGATATAAAGATCCTACCGCTCCTTGTCATACCTCCTGAGCCAACAACGTTATCAACAGTCTCAGCTGGCTGCTTATTAACATCAATCTTTATCCCGTCACAATACACCTCCAACCCATATGACCAGGGGACTGCTTTCGTGTTCTCGTACGGGATCGGCCCGGCCTTAGTTATGGTGATCGGTGGTCGCTGAGCTGGTGCTGCAATAGTGATCGTCTTCCGAGGAATCGTTACTGTGGCCACATCACTCCGATTATCCACTACTACCCCTGCAGGCTCTTCAGTTGCCGCTCGATCAAACTGCAATGTGCCTCCATCAATTAAAGCCTGAATACCTTTCTTCAAATCCTCACACCCCCCAGCTAGGGTCCAACAGTCTAAGCAATATTCGTTACATCCTGGGTAAACACCTCCTTGTAACAGTCGGCTCTTTACCTCGCTCAGCAGCGTCTTTAAATCTTCAACATTCATAATAAGATTCAGACCTTCCTCAGTCAGAACGGCATTTGCCCCATGATTAGGCATGGGTTTCAGGACTATATTCGGACCTGCCGTTCCGAAATTGATAGTCTTGTTGTCCAAAAGATCCTGCACAACATGCTTAAAAGCATGGCAACCTTCTATATCGTGACCCGGGGCTCCAGAATGAAACTCACAGTGCCTGCTTGCATCGTAGCCAAACGGGGGAGCTCCCGTTATTGGTGCTAGAGTTCTTTTCTCTACCAGATTCAATCCCAACAATGTCTGCAATAAATCGGCATAGGTTGAGGGAGGCTTCTCAAACACTCTTCTCGGTTTACTACCCTGGAATCTTCGTTGAGCCTGCTGTGCCCCCTGCTGAGGCTGCTGCTGCTGTGGCATTGGTTGCTGCTGAACCGGTTGTTGTTGCTGGAGTGGTTGTTGTTGATATGGGATAGTAACACTCGCCACCTGCTGCGGCTGACGATATTGACCTCGTCCCCTGCCTCGGCCCCGGCCTCGGCCTCCAAATACTGCGCTTGCCTCGCCCTGACGGCGCCCACCATAAGCTTTCCTATTACTGCCAGATGCGGTTGATTCCTCGACTTGGAACTTTCCTTGCTTAATGTTACGTTCAATCTTTTCCCCCATCAGAATCAGGTCTGAAAAACTGGCCAGAGACGTATGAAACAACATATCATGAAACAGCCCTGTGAATGTGCCGACAAACATGTCATTCATTTCCTTATCTTCTACCGGAGGACGGACCCTGGCAGCCATATCGCGCCACCTTTGCGCGTACTCTTTAAAGCTCTCCCCCTTCTTCTGCGAAAGCCCGGCCAACTGGACCCGATTGGGCGCCAGGTCGCTGTTATACTTGTAGTGAGCTACGAACGCCTCCGCTAATTGCTTCCATGTCTTGATATCAGTTGGCTCCAACCCCATGTACCACTCTAGGGAAGGGCCCGATAGACTATCCTGAAAGAAATGCATTAGCATTCTTTCATCAGTTGAGTATGCAGACATCTTTCTGTAATAAGCTCGTACATGCACTTTCGGACATGTGTCTCCTTTATACTTATCGAACGCAGGGGCTTTGAATTTAATTGGCACCCTCAAACCAGGTACCAGACCCATGGTTGCCATGTCCAATCCCACAGCACTTTGATTTAAGACTCCCTTCATCTGCTCTTCCAGCATTCTAATCTTTTGGGAATCATCCATCGGCCCTTCAAAACCTCCTCCGGAGAAGGCGTCCTCCTGCTGATCTTCTTGCCACATACCATTTCCCGCTCCGTACCCATCATATCCATTATTACGTCCAGCTCTGATCTGATTCATCCCCGGACCTCGGCCTCTGTTGCCGTACCCTTGAACACCTCCAGCAGAACCAAAAGCCATAAATCCAGTACCGTTTCCGTTTCCAAAGCCTCCGTAACCCTGATTGACCATACCGTAACCATCTTGCCCAAAGCCTTGAGCATTAAAGCCATACTTCCCAGTGTTATCGAATCCCTGATCGTTGAATCCGAACCCAGTATTGACGAAGCCATTGCCTCCTAGATTATCTCCCAAATTGACATCCCCCAGCCCAACGTTATGGACAGCAGTCTCATTCCCAACTCCGACGTTACCATTCACAGCAGCGGTAGCGTTGTTGACATTAGCAGCAGGTGTATTGATTACTGGCGGAGCCACTGGCGTGGGAGTGCCGTCTCCATGAGCAGTATCAACCCGGACAGACTGATGATCTTCATTACCATGACCAGCGCTTCGGGCCAACAGAGGCTGGACCATGGCCTGCAAATTCTCCTGCCCTTTTGCTATAGCTTCCATGGTCTGCATGAAGAGGGCGAGCTTCTCGCGCACATCTTGCATCTCGTTCTGCATTTGGTCCATGATTTTTCGACAGTTGGAGCGTGTAGAATAGCGGTGCGGATGCTGATCTGCAATCCTGTTAAGTACCTGGTACAGAGCAGGAAATAAGACACCATCCAAAGATTACCTGTAATGTAATATGAATATGAATGCAATGCAATGTGTCTGTGCATTAGGGAAGTTCATTCCCCCAGTTCTAGTGCGAAAGTGCCGGTGCAGTGACAGTGCTGACAATAGGAATATCGGAGCTGAATCATAGAAAGCCTCATATATTGCAGGGAGAATCAATAAGCCCAGGGTACAATATCACTGAGACTACAAAGAAGGCATGACCTCAACCAACAATCCTGGTGATGGTCAGCACTATGCGAATAAAGCATACAAGTTACTATATGAAATGATCAAATCCTCCCAAAAGTCTGGTATTCTTCTAACAACTTCTTGGTCTCCGGATGGCTTGGTCGATCAAGCAGCCCTTCAACAAGCTGGTTTCTCCTCTTAAGGACACGGCGTACGTCTTCAGCAGTTTCTTCCCATGTTGCTTCTCCGAAGCAATCTTCTAACTTTCGCTTCTGAGACACTGCTTCATCTCTGGATTTGATTGCCTTGTTCAGTGCATGCTGGACACTATACCGGGTCATCACTTCCTCCTCACACTTCTTGATGCTAGACTTCAACTTCTCTTCGAGGTCGGAAATTGGCTGCTTCAGCTTATCTTCCCTCTTCTTATTGTTGGTGAGTGTAGCATTCCAAGTCTTATTGCAAGAAGATATCTCTCGGTGAGCGATGTCAAGCGCCTTCTTTTTGGATTCAAGCATGTCATGGGAGCTTCTGAACTCTTGCCCCAGACGTTCGCGCTTCTTCTTTTCTTCAGTCAACTCAGCCCCTAGTCTGTTTAACAGCTCGATCTGTTGTTGGAAAGCATATACAACCTTGTTTTTCTCACTGCGTACTTGAGCTAGCTCTTGCTCTAACCCTTCGTTGACCTTCATCAAGGCTTCTTTTTCCTTCACAACTTGCTCGTAGGCCTCCCTAGAAACAGTAGTTGGCTCCGTTACCGGAATAGGAACAAGAATTGGTGCGTCTGGAAATGGCATCCCCAACTGACTGGCTCTCTCCTGAATCCAAACTCTATAAGGTGCATAGGCCTGACAGTCATTCTTTCCTAACAACGGCTTCCCTCTGCGGTTAATACGCGTCCAGGCATGCTGCAGCTTGGCCAATAGCTCCCCCTTCACATCACCTGTGAAGTACAGAGATTCCTGTACTTCTTCCTCCTGAGGTGGATTCTTCAGTGCATATCCGAACTGGCGAATGAATAGAGAAGGGTTGTAATTGATACACCCCTTTCTTCCTATCAGCGGTACACTAGGGTACCCAGAACAGCTGAAGATGAGCTCGGATCCCAACAAATCTCGATCAAACCATACAACGTCTTCGGAAGATAGCCTCATCAGGCGTTCTGACCAACTGGCTGAGGTTGCACTGTCCACAAATGGTCGCTTCATGGGAAGGTGACTCTTGAACCACATATTCAACAGAGGAGCACAGCAGTACACAACCTTTCCTCTTCGGTTCTCATTCTTATAGTGCAATGAATGATAGAAATCTCCAATCAAAGTTGGCACTGGGTTGCCTGCAGCAAACAGATAGAAAGCGTCCAGGTCCACAAAGTTGGGCAAGTTAGGAAACAACACAATTCCATAGATGCATAAAGCCAAAATAGCATTGAAAACCACCCAACAACCGTTCTTGGCGTACTCTTGAGCTTTGCCAACCAGAAAATCTAGAGAGAAACCGGGAACCCCAAGCCAAGAAGTCACTAATAACTCAGCAGCCTTCATATGCAAGGCTTTGGCTAAGTCCTCCAACTTGGGCTCAGCAGCAGAGTGAATGAAGGGAACCTTGTTCTGCACGGGAAGCTCGGTAAACTCCACATACTCCTCGATGGTAGGTCCTAGGATGAAGTCAGCAAAAGTAAAGCATCTCAATGCGGGGTCATAGAACTGCATCAAGGTGTATAGCCCGTTCATCTCATCAGTAGTGGGCTTGCAGACTAATCTCAGTAATCTCCCATGGCTCATTCTGAAGCTTCTCCTAACCTCCTCATCGGCAAGAGATATCAGACCAAGCAAAGAAGTAATATCAGGTGAAGGCAGCTTATACGCAACTGTCTTCCTCAAACTAGCCATAGTCAATACTCGGAAGTCTGGGCACGAGAACTAGGGAAATGCAAATGCACCTGCAGCACAGACACACGTTAGTGAAATGCAAATGGTAATGGATATGCAGGCAATGCAATGCAAGTAACATGCAACAGGGACCAAAGCTGTAGCTGAATAGCCTGAACCCAATCAAGAAAGGTCTCAGATAGACCATCCAGAAGTCATCAAACCCTGGTCTCAGATAGACCTAAAACAAAGCTCCATTACTGGTCTCTGATGGACCTCAAACCATAACTCCCACTGGTCTCTGACAGACCTCAAATCACCTCTCCAATTGGTCTTTGACAGACCTCAGAACACGTCTCCAAATGGTCTCTGACAGACCTCAAATCTCCATAAGTACCCAGGATCTCTGATCAAGAAATAACCGGTATCTGAAGGCCTAGTTACCTGCATAACCCCAAATCCCCTCACAGGTGGGTGGCCCTATAACTGGCACAAGGTACGGCATCCTATGCGGTCGTCGGCGTCACAGACTTTCAGGGTTGATGATACGATTCCCAGAAGGAGTGGCATCATCAAATCCTGAAGAGGCCTCACTTAGCCAACTTCCAAATGATCGGTCCCCGGAGTCGACAATTCAGCTGACCAACAACCCCTTCGACCCAAAGGGTAGAAAAAGAAGCCAACCAGAAGAACCTCGTCCGAGTGTAGATTTCATGAGACACTAATGCAAGCAAAGCCGGCACGCGCCCACTACTTTCTACGCTAATTCTAGGTGCACTCAAGCCCAGGTCCGGCTTCTCACTCAATATCAGAACACCCGTCACACCCCAAATACAGCAATAATAATCAATATATAATGCTGAAAATAAAGGTTAGAAATATACAATAACTCCATACAAAATCCTCGACGGGAAAACAAGCGCTAGGATTGACTCTCTTAAGGGACGTTGGATCCCAAATGCATAAGAACTATCGCAGTCCTTAGCAGCCAGGGGACGTTGGGTCCCCAGCAGAGTCGCCAGCTGTCGCTACTGCGAAAATCGGCGCCGGCTGAACAGAAGAGTCGCCACCGTGCGTTATTTATCCCACGGGAGGGAAAGGAAACGCTCAGAGTAAACCTCGCACAACACGGGAAAGGTATGGTCGTCGCAACCAAAACCTGGGTTCGGGAGTCGGTTACGCAAGGGGAAGGTATTAGCACCCCTCACGTCCGTCGTACTCGACGGGATCCACGCTTGTTTTCGGGTATGGATTGTTATTCTATCTAAACTATAGGTCAAGGGTTAAAAAGAAAATAAAACTGGAAATAAAAATGACTCGGCAAAGTATCGCACTTTATGCCTACGTATTCCCGTCTGGAACGAGAAATCAGAGTCAACGTAGTTCGCCTACCTACGGGAAAGGAGGGGAAGGTTGCTCGCTAGGATATCGCATCCTATGCCTACGTACTTCCACACTGCATGGAAGATCAGAGCAAACGTAGTTCGGGCCACGCACGACATAAGTCCGTCCTTGATTGATTTTATTCCTTCTAAAAAAGGGTTTCTGATTAACAGTCCCGGCGGACAAAAATGACGTCTTGATGAGTTCACATTCTTTTACGGAAGAAGTGTCTTTTATTATGTTTGAAATCTTTATGTGTTTTTCTGTTTGTTTTGAGAGAGAAGAGACAGAACTCTAACCTACGGTTGCGAAGGGAATCAAACTAACCTAATGTTATCATGCATGGGTTAAGACCTAGTGTCTATCATGCTCCTCTCTTGCACAGAGAGAAACAGAGATCCTACGGGATAGGCAGAAACAGAAACAATATCAAATATATACAGTAAAACAGTAAAATGCATGGATGCAACAGTACAAGCGAGGTAAGGGAGTCCCACTCAACCTCGAACCTAGAAAACAATAGGCAAAAGTGAACAGGCTTCACTTTCAACCCAGCAGGGTAAACAGCAAACAATACAGTCCAGAAAGCCAATCAATACATCAAGAAATGAAATACAGCAATAAAACAAACAGCTTCAGCAGCTCTGAATCAACATCTGGCTTCAAGTAATCTCCAATCAGCTACAGGCTTCAACAAGCATCAATCTCCATCTTCATGACCTTCAGGCAAGGGCTTTGATCATCAGTCTTCCATCTGCAATGGCCTTCCTTCAAGTTCAAACCTCCAAGATGAGGGATTAGTCACAAGAGTGAAGTGAATGAATGTTAGACAGTTAATTACCTACCAAGGGTGGTTCATCAACTGTTAACATTAAACAGAAAGTCTCCTCTCAAAAGTTCTATCTCTCAAATATATTCACTGATCCTTCCAAAGGGAGGAGGTGGATATTTGAAAGAGACTTTGAATCATAGAGAAAGGATGGATGCAGACAAGGCATTCCATGTTTGAGAAACAAGCTTTCTAATCTAGAGCTCTGCCTAGCTCCTAAACCCTAGTCTCCTCAGCAGCTGCTAGCAAGAACCTCCTCTCCAACTCTGGCAGTTGATCTTCCATCTCTGAATCTCCAATGGTCTTCATCTCTTCAAGTCTTCAGCTCTCCCAAGTCCCCAGACAATCCCAATACCCAAGCAAGCAAGCAATAATCCCTAGAGGGCACACCACACCAGTCAATCAGATATATACAGAGTATTAATAGCAGTAGGGGAATCCTGACTTTTCTAAGGGGTCTAATAACTACCCATAGCCCCTATAATCCCATAGCTAAACTATTCAAACCCTAAGTCCTAAGGGAAATGAAATCAAACTTCTTAAGTCATCACCTAAAAAACCCTAATTTGTTCATGTTGTTCCAGCCTACATTAAGCACCTAAAATTAATTTCTAAAAATGGGAACTAAATTGTTTCTACAAGTTCAACATCTCATCTAAGCAACCTAAAAAGAATGAACAAAAAATATGAAAGCATCTAGTAGAACAAAAATTAATAAAATCATGCATGAAATGAAACTGTTTAAAATGTCATTTATTTAGAAAATATGGGAAAAATATGAAATAAAAATAAAAATGCAATTTTATTTAATGACAATTTTCTAGACAGAACCAAGAAAATATAGAAAAAACAACCACTAAAAAAGAGTTAATTTCCTATTTTATATGATTTTTTAAAGTTGGTAAAAATTAAAATGAATTAAAAAACTAAATTGAATTAAAATGAGAGGGAGGGGGTACTAATAGCAATCACGCCCAGTTGATATTCCTGGATGGGCCAGGCAGTGGGGGTGCGCGTAGCAAATTTGGTTAAGCCCAGAACAAGGTCAGACACAATGAAAATAAAAAAGGACGCAGGGGGTGAGAATAGCAAGGTTTCACGTTCATTTTCTGATGGGCTTGGTACTGGGGGGTGGGGATATCAAAACACACCTAGGCCCGCCCGTTTCATTAAATGAAACGGTGCGTTTAGGGCACCTACACCTCTCCCTCCAAATTTCAGAATTAAACCTCAGCCACACGATGGGCTCTGGGGTCAAAGGTCCAACAGGCAATGGACGCTCACGATTGCGTCTTCAACCTTGGTTCATGAGAACTAGGGTTTCACTCCATGAACACACATGCACGAACCAACTTCCATCAATCTGTTCTCTCTCCACAGTGCATGAAACATCACGATCCAAACATGAAAAATACTCTAAATCTCTTCCTCTACAAGACTATGGTGGTAGCTTGCTCTGAAATTCAGCAAATCACTCAAACCGATCGAGACAAGTTCTGACTCCATGAAAATACTCTGCAACTCATCCTCAAGATTCTCAACCAAACCTATACTAATCTCTTCTATACTTAATGGTGATCATTCTGCGCTAACAACCTAAGATTATCACACACTCTACTGCAAGTTCTAAGTCCTAACAGTTTCAAGCACCTGCTATGAATCATCACTAAACTACTCCTAATCAATCAGAAATGCTCTACTAACATCCTACATCATTATTATACTAACAAACTAATGTAAATCTATCTGTATCAAGCTATGGGAGAGAAATTGAACCTGGTGCAAAAGCTTGTGGATGATGATGAAATTCGTGGATCTGAGACTTCTAATGCTTGGATCTTGATCAACTATCTCAGTGCTTGATTCTGTATGCAACACCTTGATGATTCTTGCCTTGGATCTTGCTCTTCACATGAAATTGCAAATTGTGTATGGTTGATGGAAGCACACGAAATTGAGCAAATTACACTATGTTCTTGGCTGAATCCTATGGCATGATGATGAATCAGTATGATGAAATTGATTTTGATGGTGATTGGTGAAGAATTTGAGAAATTGGGATGAAAATGCAATGAGAAAGAATGGAGAGAATTTGTGAGATTTTGGTGAAAAATGAATCCAACCCTTGCTCAATTCTGATTTCATGAATATATAGGGCTCAATGGAAACTTCTAGATCCATCTTACAACTTCCCTTGCCTTCCAACTTTGATTGATTTTGGTTATGTTTCTTCAAATGCAAGTAACCATGAATAACTTTGATTTTTTTCACTAAGCTCAAAAATGTACTTGAACCATTGTTCTTAGAATGTCTTTTGGACCCAAAATCATATATTGGAAGTCTCCATTTGGACTTATAAATCTCTCAAACCATTTTTCACTTTGACTTTATTCAAGTTATAAGCCATTTTAGTTCAAATTTGACCAATCATGCAACTTCATGTTATGAGCTTTTCCAACAATTTGTGACCTTCTTTCTAGACTCAAAATGTCATTTGGAGCAAGTTTGATGTTGTAAGTTTTTCCATTTGAGGCCTCCTTGTATGAGTTTTGGACATGAGTTAAAATGACCTGTAATTCACAAATGCCCAAAATACCCTTTGCTTGCCAAGACCATAAGTTGAGTTCCACACATCATATGAAGGCATGCTATACCATTCTAGAAATCTAAGACAATGAGGAACAATTATTATGTTGACCAGAAATTCATTTGAAATCTCCTTGAGGGATAAAAATTGCTTGGAAGTCAAGTCACTTTCACAGACAAAATTTCAGATACCTCAGATGACCTGTAACTTGCAAGGACCATAACTTGAGTTCTATAAATCTCCTTGATGTCTTCCACCACTCAAATTAAAGGTCTTGAGATCCTATACAAGTTTCATGTTGGTCAAGAATCCATTTGGAGCTAGCATTTTGACTTATCTTGCTTGGAAATTTGACCTAAACTAGGGGATTTTACACAGAAACCCTAATTTAGAAGCTCCTCTTCTCCTTGATTTCTCTTGAATTCTTCTTGGCATATCTCCATATCCTTATTTATATGTCCAATGATGAACCCCACATCTCTCCACTAGACTTGAATGCCACTTAAATCAGTCAATTGACCTAGGGTTGACCTAGGGTTGACCCAGATGAAACCCTAGTTGGCTGTCTTCAACTGCAATATTTGTGATCACACCAATGACTTGTCTCCTTCTCCCAATGACTTTCTAAGTCTCTCATAATGTCTAGATACTCTTCATGCCTTCACCTCACAGCTCACAACCCTCTTGCTGACCCTCAGATACCCTCAGCTAGGAGATGGACTCAAGGCTTGATCTGCTGAACTCTTTGCTTTCAAATTCTTTCCTGATGACTTGAATGAGATTGAATTGTGATAATAACCTCTTGATAGGCTTCTAGAGATGAGAATAATGATTGGTCCCCTTGTTGTATGACTTGCTATGCTTATGCTATGCAGATGATTAGACTATGCACATGACTCTATATGCAAATGCTAATGACATTGAAACATAAACCAAGTGAATAAGGTTGAGCAAATTTTAGGGTGCAACAACCCCCATACTGTGTTGAGGAGGAGGTGGTGGAGGTTGGTAAAAAGCATCATATTGTTCATCCATGTCTGCTTCAGAGCCCTGACGCGCGGATATGGAACGGTTGACAAGGTCCACGTGGGGGGTTTTAACAATCCCTGAAGTTCCTATATTGTCATCCACCTTCTTGGCATTAGCAAAAGTCTCATCATTGTTTTCTTTTTGGGCTAACGTCAGCATTGTCTCCAGCAACTGATCCATCTTCATCTTGAGAGCGTCGATGTCGCCCCTCATGGTGTTCTGAGTCTCTTCCATTTGTTCAAGCGTCATTTGAAAGTTGCGCCTGGTCTCGTAGCGATGTCGAGTAGTCAGCTTTCAAATTCTGGAGGTAGAAAGGAAAAGTCCGATGAGTTGTACTGTCGGGCGAAGGTGCAAAATGCTTATGTTTATGCTTATGATTATGATTGCGTTTTTTTTAGGGAAGCATTTATACCAACGATTATTTATCAATCATTCAAACAGCACAAGAACAAAATTAAAAAGACTACTCCTCATTCATTCAAATTGTTCCAACATAAACAGAGTACAATCCATCCAGGAATATAAATTTGCGAAAAATAATAGAAAAACAACGAAAACTTCAAGCTTCATTTCTTCGTGCTTCACGCTCCTTGAGCTCTTCCTTGAATCTTGCCAATATTTCCTTGCACACACATATGAACTCATAAATAGCCGGAGCGGTAGAGTCATCTATGGCTTCCATAGCATCTCGATGTTTCCATATCAGATCTTTGGCCAACCAGTTACAAAATTCCACCAACCCATTTAGCTTGTTGCGGTATGCATCTCGGTTATCCTTCATGATGTGAATGGATTGCTCATATGCCGCAACATCACGAGCTAACTGGTCTCTTGCAGCAGACCAAATTGCTTGGTCTTCCCTGATAGCTCCTATCTGATTCTCCTGATACTTAATAAACTTCTTGAGCCCATCCATGTCAGCACATATCTTACGCCAGTCTTCTGGTTTAACCCAAGATGAGTTTAGGGCTTCTTCCTTGAGTTGACGTTCTCTATCCTCGTCAGCTCTTGATTGACTTAGTGCAGCACCAAGTGTCTTGATTTCAGCTCCTAATGTCTCCCTGATCTCCTTATTCTGTTTAGTGGCTAGAAGATACCACTGTTCATTCTCTCGCCATTTTCTATGAGCGTGATCCAGCTGCTCTTTGAGGGATTCTAAGCAACTGTCAGCCTGGTTGATACATACTTTGGTCCTTTTCCTTTTACCCTTTTCTTCATTAATCTTGCTTCCCATCTCTTCAATTTGCTTATCCTTTCTCTCGATCTCATACCTCATGTGATTCTTTTCATTAGTCACATTTTGAAGCTTGACTTGTAAATCTTCGTTTTCTTTCCCTAGCTGGGCTATCTTGACTCTCATTTCTTCCACTTCTTCGACTGATACGGGTACCGATTGCGGAGTGGTGAGTTTAGGAGGTGCCTCAATAGAAAAGGGGAGCTTAACTATTTTGACCCTCTCTAGAACCAACTGCCGAAAAGGCATCCTGGTCACACCATCCCTTCTTCTCAAATCTGATCCTTTAGTATGAACTTTCTGCCAAGATCGTACAATCTGACAGAGAAGTGAGGGATCTTTGGCACCTCTCTCATGGAGGATCATTTCTTCTAGTTCTTTGTCTTCAGGTTTCCCTAACATTGGGTATTCAAATTGTCGTATAGCTAGTATAGGGTTATAACTTATACAACCTTTTGATCCGATCAACGGTACGTTGCAAAAACTACCACAGCTCGTGACGATTTCACTTACTTCCAACTTGTTCGGGTACCAGGTGATGTTCTTTTCAGAGATAGATACTAGAAATTGAGCCCATTCTCCACTGTTCAAAGTAGGGACGGTGGCGTGACGCTTGAGTATGTGAGAAGTGAGCCATTTGTAGAGAATAGGGAGACAAAATGTCAACACTGAACCTTTTCTTTCATGGCGAAGGTGTAAAGTGTAAAAAACATCATCCAAGAAAGGGTGTACCGGGTTGTGCTCCTTCTTCCAAACGGCCCAAAATACGCTGACGGTTGCAGAATCAACGAAATCTTCGAAAGTGGGAAACAATACTAACCCATAGATAAGGAGAGCCAATATGTTCACCAAAGCATCCCATTGTTTGTTCTTTAACATCTTAATTGCTTCTTTCTCTAGTACAATGCTTCTAAAGCCAAAGAAATCTTCTCTTTTCTTCCAACCAGCTTTGGCTATTGAAATCGATATTTTGAGAGCATCAGCCAATTCTTCCACTTCTGGAGTCTGCCCTATCATAGTATAAGGTGCCCTACCCTTGACCGGGAAACCTAGGAACCCCTCAAACTCTTCAATAGCACGTGTTAAGTAGAAATCTTGAAATAAGAAGCTTCTCATTTGCGGATCATAAAATTGTGCCAAAGCCGTAATAGCAGGGACTTGTACTTCAATCATTAGCAGATCGGTCACCTGGCCAAACCTTCCTATCAGAGTCTTCTTGAAGATGGTAGGCATTTCTTTCAAACAGTTCATGACCACACTAACATCAGGTTTGAGTGCCTTAAGCTGAATAGTCTTTCTCTTTTCTGAACTTGCGGCCATTTTGTGAATGTATTTCAACCTGTCAATATAAATGCTTCCCTGAAAATAAAAACTAGTGTAAGTTATGATGCATATGTAAATGTTTATGAATGCAACAGTGCGGGATCCAGGATATCACAAGTATCTCCCACCCTCCTAATAGGTATAAAGATAGTTTTAGATTCTTTACCCAAAATGACCCACTCACGGGATAGTTTCTACGTTGACGGACGGGGTTCTCAAGGTCATAGATACCAATGATACCACCGTCACGCAATAGGCGAGCTGCATTACGACGGTAATACCAAAGGATCTCTTTTGAGAGGAGTCTTCATGTCAGGCCCACGAGAAGCGAGTCCTCGGGGACCAACACTACACGACTACCAATATAGAAACTGGTTCTAAGAGCGATTCCCAGAGTCATGGACCCTTCATGAATCAAATCATGCAACAGGCTAGCTGCGTTACGATAAGATCTACAAAAAGGTCTATTCTGGAGGAGCTTTCATGCTAGGCACACAAGGAGCGAATCCTCAGGGACTAACACTAATCACTACCAATTCTAAGCTATATTTTCTCTCTTCTTTTTCCAAAGCTCGGGTGTAGAGCTTTACTTGTGATATTTTCCCGGAATCCAACAAGCAAATGTAATATATTACACATAATAGAAAAAAGTAATAAATAAACAACAGGAGAACATAAGCACAAAGAAAAAAACATAAGCATACAGAAATCGGTTAAGAAAAAGTCAACACTCTCAAATCGAGTCAAGTTAGGCTTGACTCTCTCTTGCATAGGGCAATGCTTATCCCCAGCAGAGTCGCCATCTGTCGTACCTCGAAAAATACGATCCTCGCGATGGACGCGGAAAATACTGTTCGAAACAGAGTCGCCACCGAACTTTATTCATTCCAAGGATGGAATAGGAAAATATCGATAAAACCTTTAAAGAGATAAGAACATGGTCATCGCAACCAATATTCTAGGTTCGGGAGTCGATTACATGAGGGGAAGGTATTAGCACCCCTCATGTCCGTTGTACTCAACGGGAACCTCTTAATTCGATTCGAGAGTAAAGTTAACTACGCTTGTTTGTTTTCTTCTAAGAATTCTCCTATAAGGGGGAAATGGGTGGTTTATAGATAGGGTGCTCGCCAAGGATTGGGGCCCTTGTGCCTACGTATCTTCACTTGTAAGAAGTGGAAAATCAGAGCATTCGTAGTTCGTGGGACTACGGGAAAAGAGGGGGGGTTGTGCTCGCCAAGATCATCGCAATCTTGTGCCTACGTATCTTACATTCAGAAATGAATGAAGAATCAGAGCAGCCGTAGTTCGGCTACTACGGTAAAAAGGTTTGGTATGTGAACGAGTGTTTAGGTCACATTCTAACTGCTAAACGTTGGCTTGTCTGCTCGCTAGGGGAGGCTGAAGCACTAGTTTGTTATGCGCGGAAGAATGGGCTAAACAATGTTCTTTGAGAAAGTATTTAGGTTGGAGATCGCACGAGGGCGAGGAATTTGTGTTTATCGTATTGGATGTTTTGGTTTTGGATATATTTGAATAGGTTTAAGGTTTCGATTGCACGGGGGCAAGAAAGAGGAGTTTAGTTAGACAATTTGATGGAGAATGACAACCATTCGATAAACGAGACGTCAGCCTCGCAATCAATTAATCGGCGTATCATTGGAATGCTAGATTCCAACGACACCTTTTTCATTTGAATAATTGCGAAATATGTGTTTGAGAAAGTTTCAATCACGCGGGGGCGAGAGAAGAGAGTTGGGTTGAATATTTTAAGGGAGAATGACGACTACTCGATAAACGAGACGCCAGTCTCGCAATCGATTAATCGGGATATCATTGGAATGCTAGATCCCAATGATACCTTTTTCACTCAATTAATTATGAAAGTGTATTTGAAAGGACAATGGTGGTATTTGTCAAAGTAGCTAGGGCATGCATTTTGTATACGAAAAGGTCGAGTAATCCACAACCTAAAGCGTACGCCCCAAGAGTGGTCACTCAAGAATTCAAGGAGTGCGAGACTCTAAGAACTCAATTCTTTCGTAGTTTAGTTAAGAAATAGTTTGAATTTTACGTATGGTTTAGAGACATACTAGGGTTTAGACTCTATCGCACGAAGATGAGGAACGAAATTGGATGGTTTAAAAAAATTTATGAGGAATGACGACTATTCGATAAGCAAGGCGTCAGTCCCGTAACCAAATAGTAGGGATGTCGTTGGAATGCTAGATCCAACGATACCTTTTTCGTTCCATTAATTATGAAATATGTTTGTTGGACAGTGAATACTTGTCCAAATAATTATGGAAATATTTTAGAAACGAAAGTTCGAATGGTGCACTATTCGAGGCGTACGCCTCAATAGTTGTCACTCCCAAATTCAAGGAATGCGCGACTCCAAGAATTTGATACTTTCGTAATTTAATTTAAGAAAATAATTTGGATTTGACGTAGGTGGGTTAAACTATGGTAGACATATTGTTCGAATTAGGGTTCACTTATTTTGAAAGGTTTAAACAAAGTTGGGGAGTTTTAACGATGAATGACGAAGTGACCACAACTTAAGGCGTGCACCTCGAGAGCGGTCACTTAAGGATCCAGGGAGTGCTAGACTCCAAGGATCCCCCACTTTCATATAAATTCAAAAAATGGATTTTTATTTATTCTAATTTTTTCTAAAAGAAAAAACAAATAAAATATTTTGAATTTAATAAAAGGGAAACAAATTTGATAAAATAGAATATGAATAAAGTCAAATTGCAGAGCAATTATTAATTATCATAAATCATAAATAAGATCAAAAAAAAAACTAATAAAAATATCACTACTATTGACTTGATTATATATAGGAACATGGTTAACTATATTAAATCAAAGACATGTTGGGGTGCTAATAGAAGCAAACAAAGAGGTCATACCACAAGGGCCCATTTTCGGAACCCAAAGTGATTATAAACAGCCAAGAAAATGAAGAGGCAGTTAGCCTCTTATTCTTACACGTGCATGTAAACATCAACAGCCAAAGAAAGACCAAATCGACTTGGTCTCTTCCCCATCATTAATGGCAGTGCATCATTTAATAACATAAAATTAATTGCTGTTGATAAACCTAAAAAAAACAATTTTCAAGACCTCCCTTATCCTAATTAACACTGGTTTTGATGCATTAAGAGAGAGAACCAGCCTTTTCTTTTAGACACACAATCCAAAACTCTCCCCTCACTTCGTCCGTCCCATCCCCCTTCCTCTTCTCTTTCTCTGAATTTCTAATCTCCATGAAAACAAATAACTCAAAAACAACCTCAAGAATGAAACATTGAAATCTACTCAGAAATTCCCAAATGTCTTCCACCAATCCTAAACATTTGCCCACTACAACCAAAACGAAAAACCTAAAATCCCTCATATGGTTCTAATATAGGATTTGGAGATGCATGAGGGTTAGATACTAGAGATCTTGAAATCTAGTTCTCAGGCTCGAAGAACCATTGAGATTCAAAGCATGTCATCAACCATTATTGAACAAGTAGAATGATCAAGACGCGGGATGGCAATCATAATCAAAGAGTCATAATAATGACCATCAGCAGAGAAATAGCGTAAACAGAACTTTACCTGAGTCCAAAGTTCCGACTAGTTTTCAAGAGAAATGCTGCCCCGAGTAAGTTCAACGCGCCACCCCTACCTCTTTCTTTGGTTTTCTGCTTCTTTTTCCTTTCAAATGCGTCTTTTCGAATGAATGTGTGTGTGTGTTCGAGCTCAAAGTTTACTCGGATTCAAAATGGTGAATCTGAGGAACCTTTGTGGATACGAGCTTTGGAGTGGGGTTTGGGTAATGATTTGGGCAGAGTAGTGTTAGGGTTTTTTTCCTCCTCAAGCAAAATGATTGGGGGTTATATTTATAGGGGATTTTTAGGGTTTCTGATACGTGTGAGAAATCAAAATTTGTTGAAGAAAAAGCTTGATTCGTGTGAGGTAGGACGATGAGGTGTATTGGGTAGTACAAATTCGTTATGTGCTATACCACAATTTCTGCTTTTCTGGGATTTGGGTGATAGTGACCTCTGTATTTGTCTGTAGTGACCCTCTAGAATGACTTAGTTTTTTTTTACTCGAATTTTTCACTGCCCCGCTGTGAATGTTATAAACTTTTACTGCTGTTGATAGTCAATATTTCTGACTTGCTTTTCTGGCTGCTTTTGTTGAAAATAATACAGGGTGCCATTTTTAAATGTCTAGGAATCATGGTGACAACTTGAGCTCAAAGTTTCAACAGATTCATCCATTGCTTGCAATTAAGCCATGCTACCGGTTTCGAAGGATTGGCTAGAGTAAAAATCAGCAAAGGTAGACATTTCTTCTTATGACTCTTGCTTATTGTTAAGTTTGGCTACAACTACATGCTCAGTCTTTATAACCAACTTCCTTCTTTTGACAGGGTTAATCTTATCCAGCATGCCAGCCATTGCTATGAGTTTTAGTGACTTTCATAGCCTTTGACAGAGTGTTGTTGGAATTCAAATGAATGGCGCCCCTGAACATCAGCCGCTCTTAAGTTTTATTGCTCAGAAGATTCTTTTACTGTCATGAGTCTAACAAAACACTCTGACTTCTGTTTTTTATTTATGCAGAATCTTGGTATGATGACGACTTCCAAGGATTATGTGACGATTCATAAGGATGCAGAAATGATATGTGATTCTGTAGCACATCCTGTGGCGTATCCTGCTGTTCCCCCTACTGCACTTGAAACTCATTTGTGATGAAGCAACACCTTTTGTAACTTATGATTTTGGAGCTCAAAGGTATTTCCATGAGTGTTCTCTAACTACCGGGCTAGTTGTAGCTTCCTCTAGCTTTTAACTGGTATGAACAATAGATAGATTAGGCCCTGTACTATTTGGACCTTTGATTCCATTTTAATCTTCTTGATCATGTAATTTATAACTCCTATATTTAGCACTTGGAACTTTGAATCTTGCAAGATAAGCTTTGGTGTTTGTAAATTAAGTTGAACTACTTGCAATTTAAGTTTTGGTACCCTATGTAACATGTCTTGTAGTTTTGAGTTTTGAATCATTTTGTCAAATCTGGTTTCGATTCCAGGTACAGGGGCACATGGGAGTGAGAGCAGCCCGCATTGGTGATGAAGCTGGAAACTTTTGGAGCATGGATAAGACTGTATCCTTTTGTATTGTTTGAAAAAAAAATCCTCTTCAAAACTTAATTAACAATTGTGTTTTTTCCTTGTAATTTGTCATGACTTCTTCCCATACTGATCATACTACATCTTTTCAACTCATGTATGCGTGATATGCGTGATGGGAGTGCAGGCCTAACAATGGTTTGATACGACGAGGGGAAAGACCAATAACGAACTCGCGCCAGCTTTTCCTTGCGTGCTGCTGGTTATTCGAAGGTCTCAAGCTCCAGGAGCTTTAATCTTGTACAATGGACATCAATGTGAACTTGATTGTGAAAGGCGGCTAGGCTTCTAAGGATACTCTAGCAGGAGTTTGGAGCATGTAGTTGAATAGAAGCATCAACATTTTAGTGAACCATCTGGCATCTGCTGAGAATTCTGGGCTCATGTAATCACAGTATTGTGGACTTCTTCAATTCTTATGTTTCAACACATGAGGCAAGCATAATTTTGGGAGAGGTAGTTATTCAATCATTTATGGCACCTCTTATCGTGTTTGTTCTCCCATAACTCAGTCACTTTGAACTGATGCAGGTTTCGGTTATAGGATATAGGAGTGGGAATCCTGAAGGCGGTTGAAGGTATTGGCAAGGTTGTGAATCAACTTGGACATCTTCTCGGTAATGCCGCATTTGGATACTCTTGATGATGTTTGATGAAGAGGAAACCGCAACATGAAGTCAGCTTGGCACAAGTAAATGAATCATGGTATTGCCCCTATAAATGATAGCATTTCCACGTATACCATGCTTATCTGTGACTAGACAACTACAACGTAGGCATTGCAGCGGTTCGAGAGACAAAGCCTGAAGATTTTCATAGAATGAATCCAGTTCAATCATGAAGTTACAACCTGTAATTGGGATATGAATTTCAACTTTAAGCTCAGTTTGATCAAATGCAAGGTGACAACTTGCTTCCATAAAGACCATTTATTTTTTTTAACTCTGATAAGTCGGTAACTGGTCTGTTATTATAGTATAGGTTCAAAAACTTTCATTGGTTTTGTCTTTCTGGTATTGGTCACAGTCGGGATGCGATTATCAGTGAATTTTGTTTCTAATTTCAGTGATTCCAGCTCCATCCTGCCGTAAGGTACTTCTGGAGTGCTGCAGGCAACGCAAGGTTCACTCTCAAGATAGTATCCATCAAATTCCAACTAAACCACTCAAAGTATTACATATGCGAGAATTTGGATGGTTAGCTAACAGCTCCTTCTGTGAATGAAGAGTCTCAAAGATACATCTAATTACATCATGAGTCAAGCATCAGTCAACAAGTTCAGAAATCTTGTGTTTTGAACTAGTATCTAGGGATCTTCCAAGCAACCAAGTGACGAGTTCTGCATACTCCACAATGTCCTGGCCAAACGTTGGAAGGCACTTGACTTTAGTAACTAAACTCCACTCCAGAAGGAAATTGTTTTTTTTCCTGTCCATAGGCTCTATCTCTCTTCTTTTGTATTTTGTACTTTATTTCATACATATCCTAAAGAGTTTGTGTTAAGGAAGCTCTTTATGAAAGTGGCAATTTGAATGAATCCTTACAAGAAATGACCTGGTAGACAGCCTTAGTGAATATTGGCGAGAAATTCATGTCCTTTCAGGCATTGTTCATACCGATTTCAATATAACGTGAAGGTTGAAGGGTATAGTGGTCTCGTAAAGTTGCTGCTTTCTTGTAACGGCCTTGACATCCAACTTTTCAGTATTTGTAATCTTCGAATATTAATTCCTTGTAACAATACTTGAATTTGTAATTTCAACTTCAGATAATAAACCTTTGTACAAACTCAAACTGGTTTATGAATGTTACTCTTTTTCTTTAAAATGGTTGATTACGCCTTACACGATAACTCGCGACGCAATATACTTTTTGAAGCCCATGCTTGAACTGGTTCTGGATGGAACATGAATTGAACATACATCATGATTTTAAAATGATGTAGTTGCAACTTTTGGTAAAAATATTTCCCATCCTTAGTGTGAAAATGAAATCTTAACATGGCTTAGGACTATCTAAAACATTTTGTAACATTGGATCCTTTGCAAAAATTCTGACCGTCATCACTAATCTCCCTTAATACTTTTTAACAGCCATATACGTCCTTAAAGCTACATTAAATGATAGCTTGAGTCAAGTTACGCCAACTTTTAAGACATGAGTTGAAACCACCCTGAAATCAACTAGATTTAAACGACACAGCTTGCAGCAAATTAAGTTTACGTTTTGGAACTGATCATTCACCCATCCTGGCTTATGGCTTGAGACGATTTGATGCTTATGGCCCTCTCGTTGTAACTTGACACAAACTCAAATTATGTCTTGCATAAAATCTCCACGTGACTTGAAGTTTACAGTCTAAATCTAAGTTTGTCACAAACTGATTTAGAATCCAAACATAGCTTGACGCTTGCAATCAATTCAAACAAATCCGGAGGCTAAATCGACCGTGTTGAGAAGCATCATGTGGAGTATCTTTGAACAACTTGAATTAAGGGCAGATCATAACAAACAACTTGTAATGAGGCTTAAATAACCTTTAGAGAAACTTGTAGTCAAGTGGAAATAGGGTTTAAATTTCTTGAAATCCAACAAGTATGCTGCAAGACATACCCAATCATGTATTTGATGTCGTTGGCCATATCACATCTGTCTGATCGTGATAACGATGACACATATGAGTTTGGGTACAAGGGGCTGGAGGCACGCTCTTCCCACATAAATTGCTAGGGATTATAACCACAATGAGTACATATAAAGTCTTTATAAACGAAGTCTTAGAGAATCATGGCCAGAAGTCATGAAGCAGTAAAATAATCACTAAATACTGAAGTAGGACAAATTTGGGGTATGACAGATGCCCCTATCTAATTGCCTTAAACCTGAGCGAATGAATCGCATGGCATTCATTTTAAGGTGGAAGTCAATTAGATACAAGAAGACCCCGAAATTTGTCCGGTAGAGGAGTAAAAAGTACCATGAATGGGTTAATAGGATGAATAAGATAACCTGATATTCTCTGGGTGGTCGAAGCAGTCCCTTATCTAATAAGGTCCTTCGCGATACCAGAGTAGTATAAGCGATCCTCTTTGGGTGGTCGAAGCAATCCCTCATTCGTTAAGGTCCTTCGCGGTACCAAAGTAGGTATAAACAAACCTCTTTGGGTGGTCGAAGCAGTCCCTCATTTGTTAAGGCTCTTCGATGATACCAAAGTAGTATCTCGAACAAAACTTGAGATTCTTCGGGTGGTCGAAGCAGTACCTTATCCATTAAGGCTCTTCGATGATACCAAAGCAGTATCTCGAACAAAACTTGAGATTCTTCGGGTGGTCGAAGCAGTACCTTATCCATTAAGGCTCTTCAATGATACCAAAGCAGTATCTCAAACAAAACTTGAGATTCTTCGGGTGGTCGAAGCAGTACCTTATCCATTAAGGCTCTTCGATGATACCAAAGCAGTATCTCGAATAAAACTTGAGATTCTTCGGGTGGTCGAAGCAGTACCTTATCCATTAAGGCTCTTCGATGATACCAAAGCAGTATCTCGAACAAAACTTGAGATTCTTCGGGTGGTCGAAGCAGTACCTTATCCATTAAGGCTCTTCGATGATACCAAAGCAGTATCTCAAACAAAAGTTGAGATTCTTCGGGTGGTCGAAGCAGTACCTTATCCGTTAAGGCTCTTCGATGATACCAAAGCAGTATCTCGAACAAAACTTGAGATTCTTCGGGTGGTCGAAGCAGTACCTTATCCATTAAGGCTCTTCGATGATACCAAAGTAGTATCTCGAACAAAACTTGAGATTCTTCGGGTGGTCAAAGCAGTACCTTATCCATTAAGGCTCTTCGATGATACCAAAGCAGTATCTCGAACAAAACTTGAGATTCTTCGGGTGGTCGAAGCAGTACCTTATCCATTAAGGCTCTTCGATGATACCAAAGCAGTATCTCGAGTGATAATTTTGATGAGGAATAGTTGAGCTAAAATTCCTATTTAAAGGAACAACGTTGTCCAAACTCTGCAGGGGAGAAATCTTCAACAAACCCTCTAAGATGACCTCTGCTTGGGGAGCCACCAGAGCACTAGTTTCTGAGGATTATGATCATCAACTGCATAGTTGAAGAATGATTTGTTGGGGAGTAAAATTCCCTGAACTCGTGGGGTATTAACTCTTTTCAGAGTCATACTGCCAACTTCAATGGAGAACTGGCCAAGATGCTTGCAAACTGATCCTGGATCCTGCTACGTTGCTATGTAATGCAATGTTTTATGATGCCCAAACATGCAACTAAGATGTAACTGCTAGGGAGTGCACGATACGAATGCAAATGATATGTTAATGCTTAATATGATTATGATATGAGGTTGTATGTCGTGTTCATGATAATGCAGCGACCAGGTATGCTGGGGATAAAACCTTGTCGGGGACATCACCAGGGACTGGATTCGGTAGTTGCCAAATGGTTTGGACTTTGGTTATTGAGGATGCCAACGAGGGTGGACTTTTAGTGGTTGCCAATGAGGACTGGATTTTTAGGGTGAATTTAAGGTGCCAATTGGAATGGCTTTTTGATGTTGCCAATAAAAGATTGGGCTTTCTGTGGGGTAGTGAGAGGATTAGACTACTCGACATCCCAGATTTGGATACTCCATGACGACCGGGGGAATTGATTGCCCCAGTTTAGTTCTTGAACTCGATGCTGAGGGGAACCACATCATATAAACCCTTTAGAAAGGCAAAGCTTTTCATGATGGCAAACTTAGGCAGTTGACGACTAATTCAATGCTTCTACCTATTGATATTTTTCTTGGAGACCATCTATTTTACCCAATATCTTCGAACATCAAAACAAGTTCTATACCTTGTCAAAAAGTTATATTTTATTTTATTTTTAGCTGAAGTTTCGAACACAAATTATCAATAAAATTAACTTGCAAACAATCAGATAAAGTAAAAGAGTGAGCACAATTTAATTGAGAAATCTCTCTTTATATTGATTTGACCCTTGAATGGGTAAATATACAAAGATGTAATCCCTTAATGAGGTGATTACAGTGCAAGAAAAACATAATGGCAAAAATTAGAGCCCCTTTGAGTTTTGACACTGCTCTAGTCCCTATAACTTTGGAAGTCTTCAACACCTTGCTTTATAGAAGAAATGGCCGGATCAATCATGTCTCTTGATAATGTACTAGGGTTTAGCGATCAGGCATAATGGATACTTTGCCTTGGAATTTTGCCCCTAACTTTTGCCTGGATCGCCCTTTCGGGTTTTCAATCCACCGGGACGCCCTTTTTTGCCTGAGTCGCCCTTTCGGGTTTTCAACTCAGCGGGCCTATTCTTATTTTATCCCTAATTTTTGCCTGAACCGCCCTTTCGGGTTTTCGGTTCACCGGGATAGCCAATTTTGCCTAAGTCGCCCTTTCAGGTTTTCGACTTAGCGGCTTTATTATTCCACTTTTTTAGGCAAAGTATCGTTTGACCAAATCTGCATTCACTGGATAAGATAATTCCTCCCCATCCATGGTTGCGAGCTTTAGGGCACCACCTGAGAATGCTTCTGTTACCACATATGGGCCTTCATATTTTGGCGTCCATTTTCCCCTAGATTCATTATACATAGCCATGATCCTCTTAAGTACTAAGTCTCCTTGTACGAATGTCCTGGGATGCACTCTTTTGTCGAAGGCTCTTTTCATTCTTCGCTGATAAAGCTGGCCGTGGCATATGGCTGTCAAGCGCTTTTCCTCAATGAGATTAAGTTCTTCAAACCTCGTCTTGACCCATTCGGCTTCATCAAGTTGAGCTTCCATTAAAACCCTCAGCGAAGGAATTTCGACCTCTATTGGGAGAACTGCCTCCATGCCATAAACCAACGAGTAAGGAGTTGCCCCTGTTGAAGTTCGTACCGAAGTACGGTAGCCGTGCAGTGCGAAGGGTAACATTTCGTGCCAATCTTTGTACGTGACCACCATCTTCTGGATGATTTTCTTGATATTTTTATTGGCTGATTCTACGGCTCCATTCATTTTGGGTCTATATGGTGTTGAGTTATGGTGTTCTATTTTAAAACTGGCGCATAACTCGTCCATCATTTTGTTGTTGAGATTCGACCCATTGTCAGTGATGATGCGGTTAGGCACTTCATATCTGCATATAATGTTGTTGTAATACCCCAAATTTTACCCTTTCTTTTTTATTTTTATTTTAAATTCTTATTAACCTAATAAATTAACCTTTTTTTTAGATCTTGTTTTTTTAACTAATAATAATTTAATTAAATTTTTTTTATAACTTTACTAATATTTTTTATTAATTTTTTTTTTCTATTTAGTTTATTTATTTAAAGCTCTTCTTACTAACTTTTAGGATTTAGATTAAAATTTAACTTTTTTTTTTTTTTTTTTTTTTTTTTCTTTTCTTCAAGAGTAAATTTTTTATAACCTTTTTTTAAATTAATTTCTAACACATTTTTTAATCAAATTCTAATATTTTTTTTTAAAAATAAAAATCTAACTTCTTTTTAAAATTAAATCTTTTTTCTAACTTTTTTTAAATCTTTTTCTAACTCCTCTTTAAAGTTAAATCTTTTTCTATCTTTTTTAAAATTAAATCTTTTTTTCTAACTATTTTTAAAGCTAAATCTTGTTTTCTAACTTTAAATCTTTTTTTTTCTAACTTTTTAAAATTAAATCTTTTTTTCTAACTTTTTTAAAATTAAATATTTTTTTCTAACCTTTTTAAAACTAAATTTTTTTTTTCTTTTTCTAACTATTTTAAAAATTAAATCTCACCTTTGTCACTTTTTTTGTTCTTTATTATTTTTACTCTAAATTTTTCTATCTTTCATTAAAAAAATAACAAAAATAGTCTTTTATTATTATTTAATTATTATTTTCGTATTTTAATTAAATCATTTTTTAAAATATTATTTTTTTCACTTTTTTCTAAATTATTCATAAAAATATCCAAAAAATCATAAAATAAAAAAATATTGAAAAATTTTGTTCCTTTTATAATATTTTTTATTTTAGGAATCAATAGGATTATTAGTTTTTATTTTAAGTTTATTTTAATTATTTTAAATTATTTAAATTTTATTTTTTTCTTAACTAATTATTTAGTTTGGGCTTTAAAATGGGCTTTAGGGACATTATTGACAATTTGGTGTTAACCCTAATTTGTTCCCTATATATACATGTGTTGCCTTGTTGGAAAAGAGGAGAGAATGAAAAAAAACCTAAGAGGGGTCAGAAGGTTTTCTTCAGAAAAGAGGAGAGAGAAAGGGAGAAACAAAGGGAGATCCCCAGAGAAGAAAGGCGGTCGTTCCCACAACTCGTCAGAAGGATTGGAGCTCTCCAGTGTTCCCTTATTCAAACCTTTTTCACATTTACCGAAGCAAACCTCCGCTTCGTAGGTTAAATTACTAAATCCTTTGCATTTTTCATATTTATTTGCATCCTTGCCATGTTAACCTTCATTGTTGTTTAGATCCGTAGATTTTGATATGTATGAACCATGATTGTGTCGTATAGGATTGTTTGCATGTCCATTATTTGTCTGTTTGCATTTGCAATTCTATTGTTATTTTTTTCTTTTATCAAAACATTTTTTTCCCAAAAAAAACCTTTTTTGTTCCCGTAAACATTTTTTTCCCAAAAAAAACCTTTTTTGTTCCCGTAAACATTTTTTTCCCAAAAAAAACCTTTTTTGTTCCCGTAAACATTTTTTTCCCAAAAAAAACCTTTTTTGTTCCCGTAAACATTTTTTTCCCAAAAAAAAACCTTTTTTTGTTCCCGTAAACATTTTTTTTCCAAAAAAAGCTTTTTTTTTGTTCCCGTAAACATTTTTTTCCAAAAAAACCTTTTTGTTCCCAAAAACATTTTTTTTATATATAATTTAAACTTAACATTTTTTTTATAATTTAAACTTAAATTTTTTTTTTAACTAAGTAATTCCATTTTAAAATTAAAACCTTTTTATATATATAATTAAAATATTAAAAAAAAATTAAAACATTTTTTTACATAATTAAAATATTAAAAAATTAAAACCTTTTCGTAAGGAACTCCTTATGTTTGCCGTGTCATTTTGTGTACCTTTTATTTTCTTTATTCCTGCATTTCATTTGCATGCTTGAGGTTGAGATGTGCTTGTGGTGGCCACAGCCCCACACTATTTTTCTCCCTCACTTCATTCTAAGTGTCATTACATATTTTCATATTCTTCATGTTTTCAGAAATGTTTCTTTGTTTCTTTATACCCTCTGCCTTTATTACTTTTCTTATTTTTGTACCTTAATTATTCCTTCATATAATGATTTGTCATATTTTCACATTTTTTTTACAGTTTTATCCTTCCGAAGGATTAGGTCCAGCCTTTTGGCCGCCGAGTCAATAGCCTTACCCCTTTAATGGATCAAACCCTGTTTAGCCTAGGTGTCCCGCCGTGGGCAAAATTGCTTTTATCCTAGTGTTATGCCAAAAGGGTCGCCGCACTCATTTTAGGGTTTCCCGCCGCGGAATCCCTAACCAAACCCTAATTTTCACAAATGCCTCGCCGCAGGCAAGATTACAATTTTACCCCTAGCATTAGGTCAAAGAGCCGCCGCGCTCATTTTAGGGTTTCTCGCCGTGGAATCCCTAATTTAACCCTAATTACCACTCAACATTTCAACGTAGAGATTTGGAGTTTCTAAACTCCACGTAAGCGTGTCCTTAAGATGCGTTTATTCCCCTTGAGACCTTGACCACAGTCAAGAAGTCTCTAACCTCCCTTTTGAGGGGAACTACGATTACTCTGATTCCACTCCCGTAAGGATACGTAGGCACAAGATGCGATGTCTTGCCGAGTAAACTTAGAATTAACCCCCTAGGTCTTTTTTCTCACTTTTAATCCTTTGTACATATACCTTAAGCAAATAAATAAAGCAAATAGTAAACATTTGAACAAAAGGTTCCTGTAGAGTACTACAGAAGTTTAGGGTGCTAATACCTTCCCTAAATTTAACCAACCCCCGAACCCTAGATCTTTCCCCGCATTGTGTTTACGATGCAAAATAGGTTTTCCCTTTTTGACCTTTTCCTTCGGATAAATCAAAGAGCGGTTGTGAATTGAATTGCGATTCAAACTCATTAATAGTTTGTGATCCTATTTCCACCGCAACAGAAAATGGCGACTTCACTGGGGACTAACTTTTGAGGGTTATCCCTAACTCGTTCATATTTATTACTATCTGTGTTATTATTCATTTGCATGTATATATTTGTGCTTTGATTGTGGGACTGTTCCTTGTGCTGTGAGATAGGTCCTACACCCGGATCTAGTGTACCTTAGGTAAATGGCAATAGACCAAGGAAACTGTACGACGTATATCGATACGGTTGATCTGGTGGCCATGGTTAGTGCGACTTCTTGGTTGGTGCTTATATTCCTTAAGTCAAGTTGAGGATAATATTGAGGCTGCCATATGTTGTCAACGCACTAACTGACTTTTAGAACCCTAGTTAACTCATCTTGGCCTTTAGAAGGTAGTGAGGTAACCGGCTTTGGTGCAGACTGAAGTTGGTTGACACTCGATACTACGCTCATTGAGATCTTAAACTTGGAGGGTTTTGGTTGGCAAGTAAGTTGCCTTCTGAACAACCACCCTGGTGAAGGATCAATGATATTGAGATCCCTTAGAACCTGGTTACTTTTGTAGGACAGGATGAACCATCTAACTTCAAGGGAGGGTACTTGCCTTTGAACCTCATGCAAGCCTTTAACCTAGGACTTTGTGTGTTTTCATGCATTGCATCCATAAAGCATCTCATTGCATTGTATTTCATGGAGTTCAAATATCGTTTATGGATATCGCGGGATACCATAAATAAAAAAAAATAAAATGAAAAAACAAGAAAAAGATTTCTTTGGTACCCCACGACATTCGTAAATGTTTTGAATTCCATGAAATCTTCATTTACATTCACATTTTAGCATCATACTCTTGCATTGCATGTGTCTCCCGATTTCTCACACTCGGTTCTCTCACCTTCCAGTTTTGTCACCCTGAGTTCTCGGCACCAATACAACACCAGAGCTCAAACTCGGAAAAGAATGGAGGATCAGGCAAAAGAGATTGATCGCCTTAGCAATGAACTTGAAGACCTTCGAGGGGGTATGGGGCGAATGATGGAATTGTTACATGTCATGAATGCTAAGATGGATACCCAGCCCACTGTTGTTTCTGAGATTACCGACGTTACTGTGGACCCTCCACCAAGTGTGACCGTAGCAAGGGACCCACCTTATGGTCTCGCTCCGGGTTTTGTGCCTCCCCAAGCCACTGTTCCGATTAATCAACCTGTTCAGCAAGCCGTGCCCTTGTTTTCTGAAGTTTCTAGGGGGGCTCCTATCTTTGCACCACCTGTTGTACACACTCGTGCGCAACCGTACTTCAATGAGACAGTTTTTGATAATCTTGATGAGAATGTTGAGGGTTATGAGAAACATGATAAGCTTCGTGAGGAAGTAAACACTATCGTCCAGAGATTGAAAAAGGTAGAGGGTGATCAAATTTTTGGGACTGCTGCAAGGGATGTTTGTTTGGTCTCAGGTTTGGTTATTCCCCCGAAGTTCAAAACTCCGAACTTCGATCGTTATGAAGGTGCCACCTGTCCTAAGAGTCATCTGATCATGTATTATCGCAAAATGGCTGCCCATGTTGAGAATGATAAACTGATGATTCATTGCTTCCAAGACAGTTTGAAGGGTGCTTCTTCCAAGTGGTATTTAACTTTGGACCAATCCCGCGTTAAGAGCTTTCAAGATTTATCTGACGCTTTCATCAAACACTACAAGTACAATATGGATCTGGCTCCTGACAGAAGACAGTTGCTGAGTATGTCACAAAAGAATTCTGAGTCATTCAAAGAGTATGCTCAAAGGTGGAGAGAAACTGCTTCGCAGGTAGAACCTCCTTTGACCGAGAAAGAGTTAGCTGATTGGTTTGTCGACACAGTCCGTCCAGAATTTTACGAGAGAATGGTGGGTAGTGTGACTTCAAATTTCTCCGACATCGTTGCTGTGGGTGTCAAGATTGAATTGGGTATGAAGAGTGGTAAAATGACAAATAATCATGGCGCTTCTAAGGATCAGCCGAAGAAACCTCCTTATAGCTCCCAGAAAAAGAAGGAGAGTGAGACTAATGCTATATCCTCTGGTAAACCAAGGGAACGCTTTTATCGGCATCTGCAAGGTTATGCTCAATCTCAAGGGTACCCGGTCCAATATGCTCAACAACCCTATGTGGCAGCTATTACACCTTCTTTCAATCAACAGGTTCCCATGTATCAACCTATGCAACAACCTCCTGTTTAGCCGCCTCCTGTCAACTACCTACAGACACCCAATACTCCTGCTCCTCAACAGCCAAAGAGTCCGGCTCCTCGCCAGAATATGCCAAACAGAAGAACGTATAAACCTTGTCCGCCGATCCCGATGACTTTTACCGAGTTGTGTCCCTCTTTGGTCAAGCAAGGTCTCATCACTACTCGGGCTTTGGGTCCGCCTCCTAATCCTCCACCTAATCCATTACCTGCAAGTTACAACGCTACCGCTCATTGTTTATTTCATGAGGGTGCGCCCGGCCATGATCTAGAGAATTGCTATGCTCTTAAGAAAGTTGTCAGAAATTTGCTAGAAACGAAGAAGTTGTCTTTTGGCGATGCTCAGCTGAAGATCGAGACTCCTTTCGGGGTTCCTCACTCGTCAAGTGCAAATTCTGCAAAGCATGCTACGCCTATCAGCCGAATCCAGTCATTATTCAAAGGCCTAGCCCGCTTCATTTCAGTAACCCTCAAGGTGATATGACCGGGATCAACAAAGGATCTGGGAAATTTATTTTGAAGCAACGACTGAAAACTGTTGAAGATGTGACCAGCATAACTGGGGTAAGCCATGACGACTCACAGTGATCATGAACCAGACGTTCTTTCCATTGAGGCTCCGCCAAAGGAAACTGTTGCTCTTAGATTTCATAAACATTTAGAAGGATTTTTCCGACAGTTCATTTGTTTATTTATATGCATTTCTCTTTGATTAAGCATATTTAGCATGTACGAACTTGTTTATCTTTGATTAATTAATGCAACGCATATGTTTGTCTTGAATAGATCCATTCGTTTCACTCATTCAAAAAACGTTTTCATAAATCATAATGCCAACTTTACCCGATCTCTTGTTCTGATGGAGAATTGGGGGGAGGATGACGAACCCAAAACGTCAGATTTCTTGTCGTATGCTTTCGATTGAAACCCGCTGATGATGTAAGGCATTGTTTCAAATCCCAAACACTGGAGATATAAGGATGTTAATCCCTAGTCAACCCTTTGAGCCTTGAAGTAGGAGTTTTTCTTTCTTTTTAAGAACCTTCATCCTAACCTGGGGCAGGGTAGGTTTCAGTTAAACCGATCGAGCGCTTAGACTCTTAAAAAGGAAGAGCCAACCTTCGAGAATTTATCCTTAGCATCTTAAGAAGTCCAATACAATGGCTATCCCTCGGTTACCTAAGGAGTGGGGCAGTCACGAGTCTTTCAAAAGATTTACACGACTTGTGCATAAAAGAATATTCAAAAAAAATAAGAGCCCGCTAAGTCAAAACCTATGAAGGAGACTTAGGCAAAACTGGGGCATCCCGCTGGACTCCAAAGTCAGATCAAAAGACGTTGTCCAGGCAAAAGTTAGGGAATAAAAGCAAAACTAGAGGGTACAATAAATAATCCCTAGTAAAGAACAAAATCGTGTGAACAATTGCCATTAGAAATAGGTGAGTGACTGCCATGTCCAAAGCCTTGATAAGTTCTCGACCATAGCAAATCCGCTTGAGATATGAGCGTTCGTATCCGGTTAACTGAATTAGGATTGGAGAACATCACGAAGAATGGGTGGGTACAAATATAACTTTGAGCCTTTATCCTTTTGTTTCTTAAACCGTGAACCGAGCCACGATACAACCTTTAAAAGACCTAATTGAAGTAGGACTTCGGTTGAAAGCATACTCGACAAGATCACGTTTCCTGACTCCTACGAGCTATGCTCAGAAAAAATTCATGTTGGCATTATAATTAAAACTTATATCCTGACTAGTGATTTCGGTCACAAGTTATTGCGATATCTTTTTTTCAAAACAAAAATTCAAGACAAATATATGTGTACATTGACAAGATCAGGATAGGCATTTCAGGCATGACGACTTTGCTTGATATCTTAGAGATTTATATATGGACATAACCCGTGGAACTTGAAGATCCTGCTAAACAGGGGCAGGCAGTTTCCCAGTTCGCTTACCAACGCGAATCTGACGTTCTTAAGAGCTATTTCCCAAAGATTTCGTCGTAACACGATTAATTTGTGCCAGTTACGTCAAGACCTGACAAATCCCTCAAAGAGTTTGAAAACAGTGGGGCAACCAGACTCCGTGTTTTCTATAAAATCCTCTTGATATGACCAGACCTCACAACGCGAGTATCCTGGGGCACCATGTTTTTAAAAAAAGGGAAACAAATGGCGACTACTACAAGATCCTTCAAGATCAAAGCTATGTGGTTTCACAACCTTTCTTCATGCACCCGATGGATTTTACTCGCGGCGGTCTTCATTCCCCAGTAAATCTCAGTGTTGCAGCAGGCTCCTAAACTATTGCCTCATCACAGTCCCCAGCGAGACTATAAGCTGACAACTTTTTCTTGGGTAACTCGAAAGTGTCCCTCAGGTTTTCTTCTCCCCATGTGAAGACATGATACTGTGCACCCAAGCAGATTACCTTCTCCCCAGAGAATTCAGAACATTTAAAACCAGATTTGGTTCCACCATTGATCCTTCTCACCCATGATTGACGTATTGGTTGCGGAGAACGTAGGGTATTTCCGTCGAGATGTTTATTTCATCTCTCGTCCCGTCTCTAGTCTGTTTCGTCAGCATACGCAAGGGCATAAGCATCACATGCCTATTCATTACATATTCATTGCATATTCATTACATATTCATTGCATATTCATTACATATTTCATTGCATACTCATTACATACTCATTTCATAGCATCTTGCATATTTAACTACATAGACATTAACATACATTCACATTAACATATGCAGTAACATATGCGTTAGCATTCACAGGTTCATTGTGTTTCCCTATCATTGGTTGTTACCGCCGAGTAACTGGGTTTGTCCATTCTCTCCAAATAGATTGTCAGCCCTAAGCATAAAATACTTACTTGTTTCCAGTTTCCCCACAGAGCTCGATCCTCGTGGATGACGGTTATTTCAGCTATCTTTCCTCGCCAGGATAAGACATCTACCCTTCGAGATCATTCCCTCGATGGAGTTTTGATTTCCAGTCTTCTTTCTAGCTCGATCCTAGATTGAATCTCAGTCTTGTCGGTCGTCAATCCCAACCGGACGTGCATTTATTTTGCACCATCTAAAATTTTCACCATACATTGGCAGATGCGCGACTATCTCGCTTGAGAAGTTTATCACTGTACCCGGACGTGCATTTATTTTGCACTATCTTTCAAGAAAATCAACTACAATCCTTTACAGATACATGCCAGTTCACGCCTGGAAAATCTATCAGTAAAACACTTTACAATCCTACATGTTACAACATCGGTACAACACTTTACATCTTACAGCATCAGCATACGACATTTCTCACCTAAGAAGTCGATCATATCCTCGTTACGACTCGCAGCAAATGGCCATCTCCATGGAGCAGTTGGGCTTCCATTTATCTACCGTCTTGAGGTACGAACCAATTCGTATTCAGGAGAGCACGATCTTGAGTTACGGGAAGGTTTGAGCGAAATCATATTCAGGAGAGCACGATTCTGAGTTATGAAGAAGTTCATTTATCCTTTAGTAAAAGAAGGAACGGAATCATATTCAGGAGAGCACGATCCTGAAGTATGAGGAAGTTCGATTACCCAGTTTCATATTCAGGAGAGCACGATTCTGAAGTATGGAAAAATTCATTTACCACCAAATCATATTCAGGAGAGCACGATTCTGAAATATGAGTAAATTCAGTCATTCAGTTTCATATTCAGGAGAGCACGATTCTGAAGTATGAGTATATTCAGTCACCCAGTTTCATATTCAGGAGAGCACGATTCTGAAGTATGAGGAAGTTCAGTTTACCCTTTTCATGTTCAGGAGAGCACGATTCTGAAGCATGAAGAAGTTTATTTATCCTTCAGTAAGAGAAGAATCAGAATCGTATTCCAGGCGCCGACCTTAAATGCGAGAAGATTTATTTATCAGATAAGCAGCAGCCTCTTTATTTGAGTGTTTATCCATTTTTTGCACATAAGTCCCTTCCGACGATAAGTGACAGTTCTCCCTCGAGAAGCTTATCAGGGCAATTCCCATCAAAG
The DNA here is from genome assembly GCA_963859935.3 of Lathyrus sativus. NCBI lineage: Eukaryota > Viridiplantae > Streptophyta > Magnoliopsida > Fabales > Fabaceae > Lathyrus > Lathyrus sativus. Next base: position 519,959,359 of record OZ012741.1, read on the forward strand.
TCCATTTATTTTGGCATACAGTCGGTCTTTACCCTGTATATTTGCTACGGAGTTTCGAAAAGTCCGTTTGATCCTGTCACGAGGGGTAGTTTACAGAAGCTTGGATGTTATTCCTTGCTCAATGCTCCAGCATTCTGTAATCGATCTTACAATCGTACGTGATCCAGTTTTATTTTTAGATTCCCCAGTGGAGGCCGTCTCATAGGTACCATCTCCATTCGAGGATCTCGTTCCTTTTCTAAAAGTGACAATTGGTCATTCGCACCAGTTGACTATCATTTTTAGAATTCCCCAGTGACGTACTGTGTCTCAGCGCGTCATTTTCCCCAGTGTGTTTCTTCTCGTGGCGTCTGTCTCGGTGTCGTCATGTTTCGTCAGCATTTTCGCATTCATTATTCCAGCATACGCATCATATCATAGTCATGGCATCATCTGCATTAAGTTGTTCTCGCTTTGTCCATAGCATTGCATATCGCCGCATATAAGGGCAAAATTTTCGGTTATCTATATTTAAATCCCTCCACCATGATTCCTTGAGTCTCCGTCACTCAAATCATCTGGTGTAGCTATTTAAATAGGGGCAACTGTAATACCCCAAATTTTACCCTTTCTTTTTTATTTTTATTTTAAATTCTTATTAACCTAATAAATTAACCTTTTTTTTAGATCTTGTTTTTTTAACTAATAATAATTTAATTAAATTTTTTTTATAACTTTACTAATATTTTTTATTAATTTTTTTTTTCTATTTAGTTTATTTATTTAAAGCTCTTCTTACTAACTTTTAGGATTTAGATTAAAATTTAACTTTTTTTTTTTTTTTTTTTTTTTTTTTTTTTTTTCTTTTCTTCAAGAGTAAATTTTTTATAACCTTTTTTTAAATTAATTTCTAACACATTTTTTAATCAAATTCTAATATTTTTTTTTAAAAATAAAAATCTAACTTCTTTTTAAAATTAAATCTTTTTTCTAACTTTTTTTAAATCTTTTTCTAACTCCTCTTTAAAGTTAAATCTTTTTCTATCTTTTTTAAAATTAAATCTTTTTTTCTAACTATTTTTAAAGCTAAATCTTGTTTTCTAACTTTAAATCTTTTTTTTTTCTAACTTTTTAAAATTAAATCTTTTTTTCTAACTTTTTTAAAATTAAATATTTTTTTCTAACCTTTTTAAAACTAAATTTTTTTTTTCTTTTTCTAACTATTTTAAAAATTAAATCTCACCTTTGTCACTTTTTTTGTTCTTTATTATTTTTACTCTAAATTTTTCTATCTTTCATTAAAAAAATAACAAAAATAGTCTTTTATTATTATTTAATTATTATTTTCGTATTTTAATTAAATCATTTTTTAAAATATTATTTTTTTCACTTTTTTCTAAATTATTCATAAAAATATCCAAAAAATCATAAAATAAAAAAATATTGAAAAATTTTGTTCCTTTTATAATATTTTTTATTTTAGGAATCAATAGGATTATTAGTTTTTATTTTAAGTTTATTTTAATTATTTTAAATTATTTAAATTTTATTTTTTTCTTAACTAATTATTTAGTTTGGGCTTTAAAATGGGCTTTAGGGACATTATTGACAATTTGGTGTTAACCCTAATTTGTTCCCTATATATACATGTGTTGCCTTGTTGGAAAAGAGTAGAGAATGAAAAAAAACCTAAGAGGGGTCAGAAGGTTTTCTTCAGAAAAGAGGAGAGAGAAAGGGAGAAACAAAGGGAGATCCCCAGAGAAGAAAGGCGGTCGTTCCCACAACTCGTCAGAAGGATTGGAGCTCTCCAGTGTTCCCTTATTCAAACCTTTTTCACATTTACCGAAGCAAACCTCCGTTTCGTAGGTTAAATTACTAAATCCTTTGCATTTTTCATATTTATTTGCATCCTTGCCATGTTAACCTTCATTGTTGTTTAGATCCGTAGATTTTGATATGTATGAACCATGATTGTGTCGTATAGGATTGTTTGCATGTCCATTATTTGTCTGTTTGTATTTGCAATTCTATTGTTATTTTTTTCTTTTATCAAAACATTTTTTTCCCAAAAAAAACCTTTTTTGTTCTCGTAAACATTTTTTTCCCAAAAAAAACCTTTTTTGTTCCCGTAAACATTTTTTTCCCAAAAAAAACCTTTTTTGTTCCCGTAAACATTTTTTTCCCAAAAAAAACCTTTTTTGTTCCCGTAAACATTTTTTTCCCAAAAAAAAACTTTTTTTTGTTCCCGTAAACATTTTTTTCCAAAAAAAGCTTTTTTTTTGTTCCCGTAAACATTTTTTTCCAAAAAAACCTTTTTGTTCCCAAAAACATTTTTTTTATATATAATTTAAACTTAACATTTTTTTTATAATTTAAACTTAAATTTTTTTTTTAACTAAGTAATTCCATTTTAAAATTAAAACCTTTTTATATATATAATTAAAATATTAAAAAAAAATTAAAACATTTTTTTACATAATTAAAATATTAAAAAATTAAAACCTTTTCGTAAGGAACTCCTTATGTTTGCCGTGTCATTTTGTGTACCTTTTATTTTCTTTATTCCTGCATTTCATTTGCATGCTTGAGGTTGAGATGTGCTTGTGGTGGCCACAGCCCCACACTATTTTCCTCCCTCACTTCATTCTAAGTGTCATTACATATTTTCATATTCTTCATGTTTTCAGAAATGTTTCTTTGTTTCTTTATACCCTCTGCCTTTATTACTTTTCTTATTTTTGTACCTTAATTATTCCTCCATATAATGATTTGTCATATTTTCACATTTTTTTTACAGTTTTATCCTTCCGAAGGATTAGGTCCAGCCTTTTGGCCGCCGAGTCAATAGCCTTACCCCTTTAATGGATCAAACCCTGTTTAGCCTAGGTGTCCCGCCGTGGGCAAAATTGCTTTTATCCTAGTGTTATGCCAAAAGGGTCGCCGCACTCATTTTAGGGTTTCCCGCCGCGGAATCCCTAACCAAACCCTAATTTTCACAAATGCCTCGCCGCAGGCAAGATTACAATTTTACCCCTAGCATTAGGTCAAAGAGCCGCCGCGCTCATTTTAGGGTTTCTCGCCGTGGAATCCCTAATTTAACCCTAATTACCACTCAACATTTCAACGTAGAGATTTGGAGTTTCTAAACTCCACGTAAGCGTGTCCTTAAGATGCGTTTATTCCCCTTGAGACCTTGACCACAGTCAAGAAGTCTCTAACCTCCCTTTTGAGGGGAACTACGATTACTCTGATTCCACTCCCGTAAGGATACGTAGGCACAAGATGCGATGTCTTGCCGAGTAAACTTAGAATTAACCCCCTAGGTCTTTTTTCTCACTTTTAATCCTTTGTACATATACCTTAAGCAAATAAATAAAGCAAATAGTAAACATTTGAACAAAAGGTTCCTGTAGAGTACTACAGAAGTTTAGGGTGCTAATACCTTCCCTAAATTTAACCAACCCCCGAACCCTAGATCTTTCCCCGCATTGTGTTTACGATGCAAAATAGGTTTTCCCTTTTTGACCTTTTCCTTCGGATAAATCAAAGAGCGGTTGTGAATTGAATTGCGATTCAAACTCATTAATAGTTTGTGATCCTATTTCCACCGCAACAGTTGTGTTTCAAGAAGCGAGCGACTACTTGCTTAGTAACGTTGGTATATGAAGCAGCTTCAACCCACTTGGTGAAATAGTCTATAGCCACAAGTATGAAGTGATGTCCGTTTGAAGCTTTTGGTTCAATCATCCCAATCATATCTATTCCCCACATGGAGAAGGGCCATGGTGAGGTTAAGACGTTCAGTGGAGTGGTGGGTACATGAATCTTATCAGAGTATATTTGGCACTTGTGACAAGTTCGGGCATGATGGTAACAATCTGCCTCCATGGTAAGCCAATAATAGCCCGCTCTCAATATTTTCTTTGCCATGGTATGTCCATTCGCATGAGTTCCAAAGCAGCCCTCATGAATGTCCTTTAGAATCAGTTCAACTTCACATTTCTCCACACATCTAAGCAAAACAGTATCATGGTTGCGCTTGTACAATACATTTCCGTTGAGGAAGAAGTTGGATGCCAATCTTCGCAAAGTTATTTTGTCGATACCCAGGGCTCGTTCAGGATATTCGTGCTTTTCAAGATATCGCTTTATATCATAAAACCACGGCTTTTCATCTGCGTCTTTATCAGCAGTCAGACAATGCACGGGCTCTTCAAAGCGTCGCAAATCAATAGATGGTCTATGATTTGGCCATATCAACTTGTACATGGATGCCAGAGTTGCCAAAGCGTCAGCCATTTGATTCTCTTCTCGAGGTACGTGAGCAAAAGTGATATCATTGAATCGGGGAAGCAATTTGGCCACATAATCCCGGTATGGAATTAGATTTTCATGCTTTGTATCCCAATCGCCTCTTATCTGGTAAATTACCAGAGCAGAATCTCCAAACACATCGAGAGTTTTGATTCTCAAGTTAATGGCCTCTTCTAGCCCTAGTATACATGCCTCGTACTCTGCTATATTGTTAGTGCACGGAAAACAGAGTTTGGCCGTAAACGGCAAGTGAAAATTTTTGGGAGATGTAATCACTGCCCCAACTCCATGTCCATAAGAGTTAGAAGCACCATCGAACATAAGAGTCCATCGCTCCCCTGGTTCTGGCCCTTCATCTAGCCCTGGCTCTTCGTAATCTATTGCCACCATAATATCTTCGTCTGGAAAGTCGAACCTCAACGGCTGATAATCTTCCACGGGTTGGTGGGCCAAATGGTCCGCTAGCACACTGCCTTTGATAGCCTTCTGAGCGACATACTGGATGTCGTATTCAGACAAAAGCATTTGCCATCGGGCTATCCTACCGGTAAGAGCGGGCTTCTCAAAGATGTACTTGATTGGATCCATCTTAGAGATTAAGTATGTGGTGTGTGTCAGCATGTATTGTCTGAGGCGTCCAGCAGCCCATGCGAGTGCACAACAAGTTTTCTCAAGCAAAGAGTATCTAGTCTCACAGTCGTTAAACTTTTTGCTGAGATAGTATATAACATGTTCTTTCTTGCATGAATCATCTTGTTGTCCTAATACGCAACCCATGGATTCATCTAGCACAGTTAAGTACATAATGAGCGGCCTTCCAGGAACTGGTGGTATCAAGATCGGTGGTTCTTGCAAATATTCTTTGATTGCATCAAATGCCCCTTGACATTCATCATTCCACACAACCGGCTGATCTTTCCTGAGTAACTTAAAGATTGGCTTGCAAGTGGCTGTGAGATGTGAAATAAATCTTGTGATATAATTCAACCTCCCTAGAAATCCACGGACCTCCTTTTCGGTCTTTGGGGCAGGTATGTCCTGAATCGCCCTTACTTTATCAGGATCCACCTCAATCCCTTTCTGGCTTACAATAAAGCCCAACAACTTTCCAGATCGCACCCCGAACGTACATTTGTTGGGATTAAGTCTCAACTTGAACTTCCTCAGTCTGGCAAACAACTTTTCCAAATTAACCAAATGTTCATCTTCAGTCTGGGACTTAGCAATCATGTCGCCAACGTAAACTTCGATCTCTTTATGAATCATATCATGAAAGAGTGTTACCATAGCACGTTGGTATGTTGCCCCAGCGTTCTTCAAGCCAAATGGCATTACCTTGTAACAGAATGTGCCCCATGGTGTAATGAACATGGTCTTTTCCATGTCATCTGGATCCATCTTAATTTGATTGTAACCAGAGAATCCATCCATGAAGGAAAAAACGGAGAACTGAGCCGTATTATCTACCAACACATCAATATGAGGCAATGGAAAATCATCTTTAGGACTTGCTCTGTTTAAGTCGCGGTAATCCACACACATACGGACCTTTCCATCCTTCTTCGGCACTAGAACGATATTTGCAACCCATTGCGGATATTTGGCCACTGCTAAGAATCCTGCATCGAATTGTTTTCGGACTTCATCACGGATTTTCAGAGCCATATCAGGACGGGTTCTTCTCAACTTCTGCTTGACGGGATGACACTCTTCTTTGAGTGGCAACTTGTGTACAACGATGTTCGTATCTAGACCAGGCATGTCCTGATACGACCATGCGAACACATCAGCATATTCTCAAAGGAGCCCTACCAACTTTACCTTGACAGTATCCTGAAGAGATGCGCCAACCCTTATCTCCCTTTTATTTTCTTCTGAACCTAAGTTGATAATCTCGACATCCTCTTTATGCGGCATAATGACCTTCTCTTCTTGCTGCAGCAACCTAGCCAATTCGTTACGGAGCTCATCCTCGTCTTCCTCATCCGCTCGGTATATTGGACAATCAAAATCATAAAGGCCTATAGCAGTGTCGATATCAAGGACCTCGGTAGTGTCTATGTATGTTTATGATTTATGCAGCTTATTTAGGAAAGTGAGTGCGTGAAAGAAATGCCATTAATTATGAAAAAGTAGAAAAGAAAATGAGCAAAAGAATTGAATGCAAATCAAAATTTATTCACGTTAAACATGTTTCGAAACATCAGGAGGCCCGATATAAAGCTCCACTACGCCTTGGGCAGAGCGTAGGGTTTTGAAAATTAATTAAAACTTTACTTTTGAAGAGGGAAGAATTGGGGTATTTTGATGGTCTTCCAGTTCTTCAATTCTTCACCAGGTTCAGCCTGTCGGATCCAGCTTGCGGAGACTTCTTTTTCATTAGCCTCATCTTCGATTACCATGGCGGAGGTATGATCGATGATATGCCCGACGCTCTTGAAAATTTCTGCTACAGGAGGAATCTGCTTCCTGTCACGTGCAACCGTCACTGTGTTGGACAAAGGATGGTATCCTAGCCCGAATTTGTCGAACTTCTTAGCCACTTCCACCATCTTGCCCCAGCCTTGGGCGTTCCCTTCATCTACAACCATCTTAGCCTCTTCATAAGAGGCCATTGCTGATCTTGAACTCTGACTATCTGAAATTCGCTGCACTGCTAATGTATTCACCATTTCGAAAGACTGAAAAGGCGTTTCCACCATTTCCCCTTCAACTTCAATGTACCTGAAGGACGTTAAGTGGCTAACCAAGATATCCTCCTCTCCTCCAATCTGAACTACCTTGTCATTACTGACAAATTTTAGCTTCTGGTGAAGGGTGGAGGTAACAACTCCTGCATAATGAATCCAAGGTCTTCCTAATAGACAGTTGTACCCTGGATAAATATCCATTACTTGGAAAGTAATAGTGAAGACAGTTGGCCCGATTTTTATTGGCAAGTCCACATCGCCAATCACAACACGCCTAGAACCATCAAAAGCTTTGACTACCAGAGCACTTGGCTTCATGCTAATTCCTTTTACTGGCATTCTCTCCAGGGTGACCTTGGGAAGCACATTCAAAGAAGAACCTGTATCCACTAAGACTCGGGATATCAATGTGTCTTGGCACTTGATAGAAATATGGAGAGCTTTATTGTGGTTTCTCTTCTCTGCAGTCAGGTCATCATCATTAAACCCAAGAAAGTTTCCGGTTGTTACGCTAGCTATCACATCATCGAACTGGGCTACGGTGATATCTTTAGCAATATGCGCGGCGCTCAACACCTTCATTAAAGATAACCTGTGGGCCTCTGAACTAAGTAACAACGAGAGCATGGAAATTCTGGTCGGAGTCTGGTTTAATTGATCAATCACTTTGTAATCACTTTTTCTGATGATCTTCAAAAACTCCTCAGCTTCCTTTGGCGTAACTGCTGCCTTCGGTGATGATACCTCAACGGGTGGCTCAATACTTGGCAGTTCAACTGTAGCTTTTTCTTTATTTCTAGATGGCACTTCCACCGGTTTGGCGGCAAATAAACAACCGCTACGAGTCATCCCACTAGGCCCAACAACTGCATCACATTTGGCAGCGTCATACTCAATCACTAGTCTCTCTGGCCTCTGTTTAAAAACTTTAGGCTCAGATCCATTGACATAATACTCTATTACCACTGGAGCTAGTCGTGCTGCTCTTTGTCTATTGACGGCATCTTCATTATATTGCATAATCACGGGTGTTGGTCGGGCGGGCCTCTGTTGAAAGGATTCCGAAGGATCATACTGTAAGACTACTGGTGTTGGTCGAAGTCGCCTTGTCGGATAAGCACTTGTTTCATCATACTGAATATCAATAGCAGACACGTTCGAATCTCTTTGTTCTGTTTGTATTATCCCATGTTCTATGAACCTTTGTAAATGTCTCTTTACCACTTCGTCAGTCAAATTCTCCACTTCTTCTTGGGGAATCATCCCACTTCTTTTCAATTGTTCTCCAATAACGGCCATTGGAGTACGAACATCTTCAACATTTGTAATTAGTCTCAAAACACTACTCTCTTCCACAGCATTGACAGAAGGACCTCCATGTTTAGGTAACGGATCCTTCGTAATATTGGCACCTCTCGGTGTAAAAGTGAGATCTTTGGACTCTATCAAGTCTTGCACCCAGTTCTGAAACGCATAGCAGTTGTCTATGGAGTGTCCAGGGGCTCCTTTATGGAACTCACAATCGGCATTGGCATCGTACCCAGGAGGATATGGAAAAATTGTCGGACGTAAATCTCGCAATATTAAGTGTCCTCTCTGATTTAGCTGAGCAAAAATCTGCCCATATGACATAGGCAACGGGTCGAGTTGTCTTCTTGGCTGTCTCGGCCTTTGCTGTCTCTGGGCTGGAGCATTCTGATATTGCGGTGGAGGAACTCTCTGATAATTCTGTTGTTGATTCTGTTGTTGAGCTGGTTGTTGGTAGGGAGCTTGGGCTACTGCAGCTACTTGTTTATACTGGATATCCACCGGAGCTCTGCCTCTTTGTCCTCTCATCACGGCATTAGCCACATCTTCCCTTTTCTTCATAAAAGGCTTTCTCCCTCCATTCATTGGGACCGCAACCTTGTTCTTTTCAAAGTGCTCTCGATTCTTTCACCTACTGACACCACTTCAGCAAAGTTAGGGAAACTGGACCCAAGCATGCGATCCAAGTACTGAGGTTGTAGAGTTCCCATAAACATGTCAGTTAACTCCTTAGTCAGCAATGGTGGTTGAACACGGGCAGCCAACTCCCTCCACCTTTGTGCATACTCTTTAAATGACTCGTTGTTACGCTGAGTCATATCTTGTAGCTGCGTGCGATTCGGCGCCAAATCAGTATTATACTGATAATGTTGTGAAAACGCATCTGCTAGATCTCTCCACGTGCTGATTTGTCTTTTTTCTAACTGCATATACCATTCCAACGATGCCTCACTAAGGCTATCTTGGAAGTAGTGTATTAAGATCAAGTAATGTGAGCCGCCATCTTGCGACAGTACGCTCTTAGATGGGTTTTGGGCAGCTGACCCCCTTGTACTTTTCAAAGTCTGGGACTTTGAATTTCTTCGGTATCACCAATCCCGGAACTAGGCACATGTCAACAGCATCCAACCCTGGAGTCTTCTTGATTTCCAATGATTTGATTTTCTCTTCAACAGTTCGTAGTCTATCTGCAGCAAGGTCATTAGTAACCCCCATACTGTGTTGAGGAGGAGGTGGTGGAGGTTGGTAAAAAGCATCATATTGTTCATCCATGTCTGCTTCAGAGCCCTGACGCGCGGATATGGAACGGTTGACAAGGTCCACGTGGGGGGTTTTAACAATCCCTGAAGTTCCTATATTGTCAGCCACCTTCTTGGCATTAGCAAAAGTCTCATCATTGTTTTCTTTTTGGGCTAACGTCAGCATTGTCTCCAGCAGCTGATCCATCTTCATCTTGAGAGCGTCGATGTCGCCCCTCATGGTGTTCTGAGTCTCTTCCATTTGTTCAAGCGTCATTTAAAAGTTGCGCCTGGTCTCATAGCGATGTCGAGTAGTCAGCTTTCAAATTCTGTAGGTAGAAAGGAAAAGTCCGATGAGTTGTACTGTCGGGCAAAGGTGCAAAATGCTTATGTTTATGCTTATGATTATGATTGCGTTTTTTTTTTAGGGAAGCATTTATACCAACGATTATTTATCAATCATTCAAACAGCACAAGAACAAAATTAAAAAGACTACTCCTCATTCATTCAAATTGTTCCAACATAAACAGAGTACAATCCATCCAGGAATATAAATTTGCGAAAAATAATAGAAAAACAACGAAAACTTCAAGCTTCATTTCTTCGTGCTTCACGCTCATTGAGCTCTTCCTTGAATTTTGCCAACATTTCCTTCCACACACATATGAACTCATAAATAGCCGGAGCGGTAGAGTCATCTATGGCTTCCATAGCATCTCGATGTTTCCATATCAGATCTTTGGCCAACCAGTTACAAAATTCCACCAACCCATTTAGCTTGTTGCGGTATGCATCTCGGTTATCCTTCATGATGTGAATGGATTGCTCATATGCTGCAACATCACGAGCTAACTGGTCTCTTGCAGCAGACCAAATTGCTTGGTCTTCCCTGATAGCTCCTATCTGATTCTCCTGATACTTAATAAACTTCTTGAGCCCATCCATGTCAGCACATATCTTACGCCAGTCTTCTGGTTTAACCCAAGATGAGTTTAGGGCTTCTTCCTTGAGTTGACGTTCTCTATCCTCGTCAGCTCTTGATTGACGTAGTGCAGCACCAAGTGTCTTGATTTCAGCTCCTAATGTCTCCCTGATCTCCTTATTCTGTTTAGTGGCTAGAAGATACCACTGTTCATTCTCTCGCCATTTTCTATGAGCGTGATCCAGCTGCTCTTTGAGGGATTCTAAGCAACTGTCAGCCTGGTTGATACATACTTTGGTCCTTTTCCTTTTACCCTTTTCTTCATTAATCTTGCTTCCCATCTCTTCAATTCGCTTATCCTTTCTCTCGATCTCATACCTCATGTGATTCTCTTCATTAGTCACATTTTGAAGCTTGACTTGTAAATCTTCGTTTTCTTTCCCTAGCTGGGCTATCTTGACTCTCATTTCTTCCACTTCTTCGACTGATACGGGTACCGGTTGGGGAGTGGTGAGTTTAGGAGGTGCCTCAATAGAAAAGGGGAGCTTAACTATTTTGACCCTCTCTAGAACCCACTGCCGAAAAGGCATCCTGGTCACACCATCCCTTCTTCTCAAATCTGATCCTTTAGTATGAACTTTCTGCCAAGATCGTACAATCTGACAGAGAAGTGAGGGATCTTTGGCACCTCTCTCATGGAAGATCATTTCTTCTAGTTCTTTGTCTTCAGGTTTCCCTAACATTGGGTATTCAAATTGTCGTATAGCTAGTATAGGGTTATAGCTTATACAACCTTTTGATCCGATCAATGGTACGTTGCAAAAACTACCACAGCTCGTGACGATTTTCACTTACTTCCAACTTGTTCAGGTACCAGGTGATGTTCTTTTCAGAGATAGATACTAGAAATTGAGCCCATTCTCCACTGTTCAAAGTAGGGACGGTGGCGTGACGCTTAAGTATGTGAGAAGTGAGCCATTTGTAGAGAATAGGGAGACAAAATGTCAACACTGAACCTTTTCTTTCATGGCGAAGGTGTAAAGTGTAAAAAACATCAGCCAAGAAAGGGTGTATCGGGCTTTGCTCCTTCTTCCAAACGGCCCAAAATACGCTGACGGCTGCAGAATCAACGAAATCTTCGAAAGTGGGAAACAATACTAACCCATAGATGAGGAGAGCCAATATGTTCACCAAAGCATCCCATTGTTTGTTCTTTAACATCTTAATTGCTTCTTTCTCTAGTACAATGCTTCTAAAGCCAAAGAAATCTTCTCTTTTCTTCCAACCAGCTTTGGCTATTGAAATCGATATTTTGAGAGCATCAGCCAATTCTTCCACTTCTGGAGTCTGCCCTATCATAGTATAAGGTGCCCTACGCTTGACCGGGAAACCTAGGAACCCCTCAAACTCTTCAATAGCAGGTGTTAAGTAGAAATCTTGAAATAAGAAGCTTCTCATTTGCGGATCATAAAATTGTGCCAAAGTCGTAATAGCAGGGACTTGTACTTCAATCATTAGCAGATCGGTCACCTGGCCAAACCTTCCTATCAGAGTCTTCTTGAAGATGGTAGGCATTTCTTTCAAACAGTTCATGACCACACTAACATCAGGTTTGAGTGCCTTAAGCTGAATAGTCTTTCTCTTTTCTGAACTTGCGGCCATTTTGTGAATGTATTTCAACCTGTCAATATAAATGCTTCCCTGAAAATAAAAACTAGTGTAAGTTATGATGCATATGTAAATGTTTATGAATGCAACAGTGCGGGATCCAGGATATCACAAGTATCTCCCACCCTCCTAATAGGTATAAAGATAGTTTTAGATTCTTTACCCAAAATGACCCACTCACGGGATAGTTTCTACGTTGACGGACGGGGTTCTCAAGGTCATAGATACCAATGATACCACCCTCACGCAACAGGCGAGCTGCATTACGACGGTAATACCAAAGGATCTCTTTTGAGAGGAGTCTTCATGTCAGGCCCACGAGAAGCGAGTCCTCGGGGACCAACACTACACGACTACCAATATAGAAACTGGTTCTAAGAGCGGTTCCCAGAGTCATGGACCCTTCATGAATCAAATCGTGCAACAGGCTAGCTGCGTTACGATAAGATCTACGAAAAGGTCTATTCTGGAGGAGCTTTCATGCTAGGCACACAAGGAGTGAATCCTCAGGGACTAACACTAATCACTACCAATTCTAAGCTATATTTTCTCTCTTCTTTTTCCAAAGCTCGGGTGTAGAGCTTTAATTGTGATATTTTCCCGGAATCCAACAAGCAAATGTAATATATTACACATAATAGAAAAAAGTAATAAGTAAACAACAGGAGAACATAAGCACAAAGAAAAAAACATAAGCATACAGAAATCGGTTAAGAAAAAGTCAACACTCTCAAATCGAGTCAAGTTAGGCTTGACTCTCTCTTGCATAGGGCAATGCTTATCCCTAGCAGAGTCGCCATCTGTCGTACCTCGAAAAATACGATCCTCGCGATGGACGCGGAAAATACTGTTCGAAACAGAGTCGCCACCGAACTTTATTCATTCTAAGGATGGAATAGGAAAATATCGATAAAACCTTTAAAGAGATAAGAACATGGTCATCACAACCAATATTCTAGGTTCGGGAGTCGATTACATGAGGGGAAGGTATTAGCACCCCTCATGTCCGTTGTACTCAACGAGAACCTCTTAATTCGATTCGAGAGTAAAGTTAACTATGCTTGTTTGTTTTCTTCTAAGAATTCTCCTATAAGGGGGAAATGGGTGGTTTATAGATAGGGTGCTCGCCAAGGATTGGGGCCCTTGTGCCTACGTATCTTCACTTGTAAGAAGTGGAAAATCAGAGCATTCGTAGTTCTTGGGACTACGGGAAAAGAGGGGGGGTTGTGCTCGCCAAGATCATCGCAATCTTGTGCCTACGTATCTTACATTCAGAAATGAATGAAGAATCAGAGCATCCGTAGTTTGGCTACTACGGTAAAAAGGTTTGGTATGTGAACGAGTGTTTAGGTCGTATTCTAACTGCTAAACATTGGCTTGTCTGCTCGCTAGGGGAGGCTGAAGCACTAGTTTGTTATGCGCAGAAGAATGGGCTAAACAATGTTCTTTGAGAAAGTATTTAGGTTGGAGATCGCACGAGGGCGAGGAATTTGTGTTTATCGTATTGGATGTTTTGGTTTTGGATATATTTGAATAGGTTTAAGGTTTCGATTGCACAGGGGCAAGAAAGAGGAGTTTAGTTAGACAATTTGATGGAGAATGACGACCATTCGATAAACGAGACGTCAGCCTCGCAATCAATTAATCTGCGTATCATTGGAATGCTAGATTCCAACGACACCTTTTTCATTCGAATAATTGCGAAATATGCGTTTGAGAAAGTTTCAATCACGCGGGGACGAGAGAAGAGAGTTGGGTTGAATATTTTAAGGGAGAATGACGACTACTCGATAAACGAGACGCCAGTCTCGCAATCGATTAATCGGGATATCATTGGAATGCTAGATCCCAATGATACCTTTTTCACTCAATTAATTATGAAAGTGTATTTGAAAGGACAATGGTGGTATTTGTCAAAGTAGCTAGGGCATGCATTTTGTATACGAAAAGGTCGAGTAATCCACAACCTAAAGCGTACGCCCCAAGAGTGGTCACTCAAGAATTCAAGGAGTGCGAGACTCTAAGAACTCAATTCTTTCGCAGTTTAGTTAAGAAATAGTTTGAATTTTACGTATGGTTTAGAGATATACTAGGGTTTAGACTCTATCGCAAGAAGATGAGGAACGAGATTGGATGGTTTAAAAAAATTTAGGAGGAATGACGACTATTCGATAAGCGAGGCGTCAGTCCCGTAACCAAATAGTAGGGATGTTGTTGGAATGCTAGATCCAACAATACCTTTTTCGTTCCATTAATTATGAAATATGTTTGTTGGACAATGAATACTTGTCCAAATAATTATGGAAATATTTTAGAAACGAAAGTTCGAATGGTGCGCTATTCGAGGCGTACGCCTCAATAGTTGTCACTCCCAAATTCAAGGAATGCGCGACTCCAAGAATTTGATACTTTCGTAATTTAATTTAAGAAAATAATTTGGATTTGACGTAGGTGGGTTAAACTATGGTAGGCATATTGTTCGAATTAGGGTTCACTTATTTTGAAAGGTTTAAACAAAGTTGGGGAGTTTTAACGATGAATGACGAAGTGACCACAACTCAAGGCGTGCACCTCGAGAGCGGTCACTTAAGGATCCAGGGAGTGCTAGACTCCAAGGATCCCCCACTTTCATATAAATTCAAAAAATGGATTTTTATTTATTCTAATTTTTTCTAAAAGAAAAAACAAATAAAATATTTTGAATTTAATAAAAGGGAAACAAATTTGATAAAATAGAATATGAATAAAGTCAAATTGCAGAGCAATTATTAATTATCATAAATCATAAATAAGATCCAAAAAAAAAACTAATAAAAATATCACTAATATTGACTTGATTATATATAGGAACATGGTTAACTATATTAAATCAAAGACATGTTGGGGTGCTAATAGAAGCAAACAAAGAGGTCATACCACAAGGGCCCATTTTCGGAACCCAAAGTGATTATAAACAGCCAAGAAAATGAAGAGGCAGTTAGCCTCTTATTCTTACACGTGCATGTAAACATCAACAACCAAAGAAAGACCAAATCGACTTGGTCTCTTCCCCATCATTAATGTCAGTGCATCATTTAATAACATAAAATTAATTGTTGTTGATAAACCTAAAAAAAAACAATTTTCAAGACCTCCCTTATCCTAATTAACACTGGTTTCGATGCATTAAGAGAGAGAACCAGCCTTTTCTTTTAGACACACAATCCAAAACTCTCCCCTCACTTCGTCCGTCCCATCCCCCTTCCTCTTCTCTTTCTCTGAATTTCTAATCTCCATGAAAACAAATAACTCAAAAACAACCTCAAGAATGAAACATTGAAATCTACTCAGAAATTCCCAAATGTCTTCCACCAATCCTAAACATTTGCCCACTACAACCAAAAAGAAAAACCTAAAATCCCTCATATGGTTCTAATATAGGATTTGGAGATGCATGAGGGTTAGATACTAGAGATCTTGAAATCTAGTTCTCAGGCTCGAAGAACCATTGAGATTCAAAGCATGTCATCAACCATTATTGAACAAGTAGAATGATCAAGACGCGGGATGGCAATCATAATCAAAGAGTCATAATAACGACCATCAGCAGAGAAATAGCGTAAACAGAACTTTACCTGAGTCCAAAGTTCCGGCTAGTTTTCAAGAGAAATGCTGCCTCGAGTAAGTTCAACGCGCCACCCCCTATCTCTTTCTTTGGTTTTCTGCTTCTTTTTCCTTTCAAATGCGTCTTTTCGAATGAATGTGTGTATGTTCAAGCTCAAAGTTTACTCAGATTCAAAATGGTGAATTTGAGGAACCTTTGTGGATACGAGCTTTGGAGTGGGGTTTGGGTAATGATTTGGGCAGAGTAGTGTTAGGGTTTTTTTCCTCCTCAAGCAAAATGATTGGGGGTTATATTTATAGGGGATTTTTAGGGTTTCTGATACGTGTGAGAAATCAAAATTTGTTGAAGAAAAAGCTTGATTCGTGTGAGGTAGGACTATGAGGTGTATTGGGTAGTACAAATTCGTTATGTGCTATACCACAATTTCTGCTTTTCTGGGATTTGGGTGATAGTCACCTCTGTATTTGTCTGTAGTGACCCTCTAGAACGACTTAGTTTTTTTTTACTCGAATTTTTCACTGCCCCACTGTGAATGTTATAAACTTTTACTGCTGTTGATAGTCAATATTTCTGACTTACTTTTTCTGCTTTTGTTGAAAATAATACAGGGTGCCATTTTTAAATGTCTAGGAATCATGGTGACAACTTGAGCTCAAAGTTTCAACAGATTCATCCATTGCTTGCAATAAAGCCATGCTACCGGTTTCGAAGGATTGGCTAGAGTAAAAATCAGCAAAGGTAGACATTTCTTCTTATGACTCTTGCTTATTGTTAAGTTTGGCTACAACTACATGCTCAGTCTTTATAACCAACTTCCTTCTTTTGACAGGGTTAATCTTATCCAGCATGCCAGCCATTGCTATGAGTTTTAGTGACTTTCATAGCCTTTGACAGAGTGCTGTTGGAATTCAAATGAATGGCACCCCTGAACATCAGCCGCTCTTAAGTTTTATTGCTCAGAAGATTCTTTTACTGTCATGAGTCTAACAAAACACTCTGACTTCTGTTTTTTATTTATGCAGAATCTTGGTATGATGACGACTTCCAAGGATTATGTGACGATTCATAAGGATGCAGAAATGATATGTGATTCTGTAGCACATCCTGTGGCGTATCCTGCTGTTCCCCCTACTGCACTTGAAACTCATTTGTGATGAAGCAACACCTTTTGTAACTTATGATTTTGGAGCTCAAAGGTATTTCCATGAGTGTTCTCTAACTACCGGGCTAGTTGTAGCTTCCTCTAGCTTTTAACTGGTATGAACAATAGATAGATTAGGCCCTGTACTATTTGGACCTTTGATTCCATTTTAATCTTCTTGATCATGTAATTTATAACTCCTATATTTAGCACTTGGAACTTTGAATCTTGCAAGATAAGCTTTGGTGTTTGTAAATTAAGTTGAACTACTTGCAATTTAAGTTTTGGTACCCTATGTAACATGTCTTGTAGTTTTGAGTTTTGAATCATTTTGTCAAATCTGGTTTCGATTCCAGGTACAGGGGCACATGGGAGTGAGAGCAGCCCGCATTGGTGATGAAGCTGGAAACTTTTGGAGCATGGATAGGACCGTATCCTTTTGTATTGTTTGAAAAAAAAATCCTCTTCAAAACTTAATTAACAATTGTGTTTTTTCCTTGTAATTTGTCATGACTTCTGCCCATACTGATCATACTACATCTTTTCAACTCATGTATGCGTGATATGCGTGATGGGAGTGCAGGCCTAACAATGGTTTGATACGACGAGGGGAAAGACCAATAACGAACTCGCGCCAGCTTTTCCTTGCGTGCTGCTGGTTATTCGAAGGTCTCAAGCTCCAGGAGCTTTAATCTTGCACAATGGACATCAATGTGAACTTGATTGTGAAAGGCAGCTAGGCTTCTAAGGATACTCTAGCAGGAGTTTGGAGCATGTAGCTGAATAGAAGCATCAACATTTTAGTGAACCATCTGGCATCTGCTGAGAATTCTGGGCTCATGTAATCACAGTATTGTGGACTTCTTCAATTCTTATGTTTCAACACATGAGGCAAGCATAATTTTGGGAGAGGTAGTTATTCAATCATTTATGGCACCTCTTATCGTGTTTGTTCTCCCATAACTCAGTCACTTTGAACTGATGCAGGTTTCGGTTATAGGATATAGGAGTGGGAATCCTGAAGGCGGTTGAAGGTATTGGCAAGGTTGTGAATCAACTTGGACATCTTCTCGGTAATGCCGCATTTGGAGACTCTTGATGATGTTTGATGGAGAGGAAACCGCAACATGAAGTCAGCTTGGCACAAGTAAATGAATCATGGTATTGCCCTTATAAATGATATGCATTTCCACGTATACCATGCTTATCTGTGACTAGACAACTACAACGTAGGCATTGCAGCGGTTCGAGAGACAAAGCCTGAAGATTTTCATAGAATGAATCCAGTTCAATCATGAAGTTACAACCTGTAATTGGGATATGAATTTCAACTTTAAGCTCAGTTTGATCAAATGCAAGGTGACAACTTGCTTCCATAAAGACCATTTTTTTTTTAACTTTGATAAGTCGGTAACTGGTCTGTTATTATAGTATAGGTTCAAAAACTTTCATTGGTTTTGTCTTTCTGGTATTGGTCACAGTCTGGATGCGATTATCAGTGAATTTTGTTTCTGATTTCAGTGATTCCAGCTCCATCCTGCCGTAAGGTACTTCTGGAGCGCTGCAGGAAACGCAAGGTTCACTCTCAAGATAGTATCTATCAAATTCCAACTAAACCACTCAAAGTATTACATATGCGAGAATTTGGATGGTTAGCTAACAACTCCTTCTGTGAATGAAGAGTCTCAAAGATACATCTAATTACATCATGAGTCAAGCATCAGTCAACAAGTTCAGAAATCTTGTGTTTTGAACTAGTATCTAGGGATCTTCCAAGCAACCAAGTGACGAGTTCTGGATACTCCACAATGTCCTGGCCAAACGTTGGAAGGCACTTGACTTTAGTAACTAAACTCCACTCCAGAAGGAAATTGTTTTTTTTTTTTCTGTCCATAGGCTCTATCTCTCTTCTTTTGTATTTTGTACTTTATTTCATACATATCCTAAAGAGTTTGTGTTAAGGAAGTTCTTTATGAAAGTGGCAGTTTGAATGAATCCTTACAAGAAATGACCTGGTAGACAGCCTTAGTGAATATTGGCGAGAAATTCATGTCCTTTCAGGCACTGTTCATACCGATTTCAATATAACGTGAAGGTTGAAGGGTATAGTGGTCTCGTAAAGTTGCTGCTTTCTTGTAACGGCCTTGACATCCAACTTTTCAGTATTTGTAATCTTCGAATATTAATTCCTTGTAACAATACTTGAATTTGTAATTTCAACTTCAGATAATAAACCTTTGTACAAACTCAAACTGGTTTATGAATGTTACTCTTTTTCTTTAAAATGGTTGATTACGCCTTACACGATAACTCGCGACACAATATACTTTTTGAAGCCCATGCTTGAACTGGTTCTGGATGGAACATGAATTGAACATACATCATGATTTTAAAATGATGTAGTTGCAACTTTTGGTAAAAATATTTCCCATCCTTAGTGTGAAAATGAAATCTTAACATGGCTTAGGACTATCTAAAACATTTTGTAACATTGGATCCTTTGCAAAAATTCTGACCATCATCACTAATCTCCCTTAATACTTTATAACAGCCATATACGTCCTTAAAGCTACATTAAATGATAGCTTGAGTCAAGTTACGCCAACTTTTAAGACATGAGTTGAAACCACCCTGAAATCAACTAGATTTAAACGACACAGCTTGCAGCAAATTAAGTTTACGTTTTGGAACTGATCATTCACCCATCCTGGCTTATGGCTTGAGACGATTTGATGCTTATGGCCCTCTCGTTGTAACTTGACACAAACTCAAATTATGTCTTGCATAAAATCTCCACATGACTTGAAGTTTACAGTCTAAATCTAAGTTTGTCACAAACTGATTTAGAATCCAAACATAGCTTGACGCTTGCAATCAATTCAAACAAATCCGGAGGCTAAATCGACCGTGTTGAGAAGCATCATGTGGAGTATCTTTGAACAAATTGAATTAAGGGTAGATCATAACAAACAACTTGTAATTTGGCTTAAACAACCTTTAGAGAAACTTGTAGTCAAGTGGAAATAGGGTTTAAATTTCTTGAAATCCAACAAGTATGCTGCAAGACATACCCAATCATGTATTTGATGTCGTTGGCCATATCACATCTGTCTGATCGTGATAACGATGACACATATGAGTTTGGGTACAAGGGGCTGGATGCATTCTCTTCCCACATAAATTGCTAGGGATTATAACCACAATGAGTACATATAAAGTCTTGATAAATGAAGTCTTAGAGAATCATGGCCAGAAGTCATGAAGCAGTAAAATAATCACTAAATACTGAAGTAGGACAAATTTGGGGTATGACAAGAAAGAACATAATAAAAATAATATAATGCAATACACTACATCTATTCACTTTTTGACATATCATTATTTTCTTCTTCTTCACTTTCCTCCGCTTCTTGAGGTTTTTGGCTACAGGATTTGGTAAGTTTTTTCAAAAGACGTTTGATGGAAGCCATTTCAAATGTGTGTTCTTGGTGATTCCGATTCATAGTTGACTCAATTGAACATATTTCATTGTAGACAACTTCATTAGTGTAACCGCCTTCTAGAGCCGGTGGAGGAGTGTTTGATGAAGAATCATGTTTGTACACAAAAACGACATTCCTATTCTTGGTGATTCTTGTATTACGAAGACATGTATAATCATTTATCTCACAATCCTTAGAAATCATAATCTTTGTTGGTTCTCTCTTCAAGGCTACACCACTTGATTCCAAAATTCTTGAGACAAACCTTGCATATGGAAGTCGGCCACTCAAAGATTGTTGGTAAAGCATATGATACATTATAATATAAGCCCAACTAATCTTAATATGATCCTTGATAGCAAAAATCATTTGCACTTCCACATCACCAATTTGAGCATAATTGGAATGCTTTGGCAACAACGCATACACAATAACATAGTGGAGCATACGGTCACTCACCGTCAAGTTTTTTGCATATAACAGGATACGAGAGGATGACAGATTTTGTCGATTCAAAACATCAGCTAGACTGCCCCGACAGGTTTGAAAAAAATACTTAACTTTATTATAATCCTTCTGTTTCTGACTGACCCAATGACTAGGCATGTCTCAATCTGTAACACCCTATTTAAATTATTCAGTCGCTTTGGTATTTTCTGTGAGGTGTAGGTGTGTGGTGTCCTTAATTAAGGGTATGAGGTTAGGAGTAAGGGAGAGAGGTGACCTTAGTTGGGGTACTGTGGACCTAGATAAAGGAGTAAGTTAATTATGATATCGAGAGCATTATAGTGATTAATATTATTCCAACTATTATTAATAATAATGTTAATGAGATTATCATTATTATTATTATTATTATTATTATTATTATTATTATTCGTATTAATAATATTATTTGGTGGAATATTATTATTATTCAAATTATTACTATTAGTATGAATATTATTATTAGTGGAAGAATAATATTAGTATTATTATTATTATTATTGGATTTAAATAATAAAATAAGAAATAAGGGATTAAAGGAAATAAAGAAGTTTTTTTTAGGAAAAGAGAATTAGAACACAATAAACTGCCCGAGAAAGGTTTTGGGAGAAAAAGTGAGAAGAAGAACAAGGAGGAAGAGAAGGAGGCTAGGGCTGTCAATCCTTCAAGATTCTTCAACGATTGAGCAATTAATCGAGGTAAGGGGGGAGAATGGATTTCAATATGGGTGAATTAACATGAGAGGGTAGTGAGAGGTCCTTTCTCTCATAGGAATTATGTGTTCTTGAGGATCATTGAATTCAATTTTCGTAACTTGATTTGTTCTCAAATTTTCTGTTATTGTTGAATACTGTTTGTATGATGTTTGGTGTATCCGAAACCAGAATTAATACGGAATTCATGTGAGAAATGCTTGATGCTGTCATAGAATACTAGTGAGTAGTAGATCTGGAAATCTGAACTTTTAGGGATTTGGGCAAATATGTAGAAATGAATGTGTTATATCGTTATTAGTACGATGCTCTAAGGTTTCCCTAAGGTTTAGGGATTTGGGTTAATTGTGGGAAATAGGGAGGTAACTGTAAGAATCTGAGGTTATGGCCAAATGGCCAAATGATATGTATCGTTGAATATTAATATGTGCTTGTAGGGAAAACTTATGGGAAATTGAACCTTCGTGACCAGAACCTTGACATGGTTATATGTCTGACCCTGAAGGAGTTAAATATTAGATAGTGAGTAATTTTAATGTCGTAGGGTGTAATTGTAAGGAAATTGACTATAGACCCTGGAGGTTAGTGGTTAGTATTCTTGACCCTTTGAGTGTAGAGATGAGAAATAATGATCTTTGCCTTCGTGGCCAAAACCTTGGATTGTGATATGTTTGACCCTGTAGTAATAGGAAGGTTCATATGTGAGTAACTCTGAAGTACTCAGAGCAATTGCAGGAAATAGTGTTTTATGTGTTGCAAATGTTGCCAGATGAGCATAATAAACCATAGAAGTTGTGTTGTTATTGCCGTATAACCTTAGGAATGTTTTAGTGATGTACGTGATTCGTAAGAATAATTGAGTAAAAATCAGTTCCAAAGCGTAACAACGTCTTTCTGTCCGTCACGGATGTTCATGTTTTCGGTCAAAATTGTTTTGGACGTAACTTTGGATCCGTAAGTCCGTTTTGATCCCCGTTCGAAGCGTTGGAAAGCTAATGAACAGAGCTATAACATAGGATAGATAATGGAATTGTTTTCCCAATATTTTTATATCTAATTATGTTTGAGAAGTCAATTGTGTATATGTTTTAGTAACAAATCATGTTCTGGTTCAATGATGTCTTGGTGTTTTGATAGATGTGGGCCAAGATGGTCGAATGTGGACAATCTTGTGTGATTATGGTAATTCCTGAGAGGATTACAGTGAGCGGATGGCTCGTGTGGATCAAAATTGATCGTGGATTATGCATGATGTATTACATTGCATAATTGTGTTGACATGCATTTCATATCATGTGTCTTGTGGAGATGGCTAGGTGGGAATCCATGATGGGTGCCTAGTTTCATCCGGACTCCATTGTGGAAGTCGTTGTGGAGATAAGTTGTAGTTCAGAGGAACGTATATACGACTTATCCGGATTCCGACGGGAATCGGTTTCTAGTGTGAACCGTATGAGATTGTGTTGGTACCACATGCATTATGTCGAGTCAGTGAGTCGCATTGCATTATTGTAATTGAATGTGGGCTATTAGTGCCGAATGATTGAGGTGGCACGTGTATGTGCGTTAATTATGTATGATTGTATGTATGGTGTGTAACTACTCCTTAGCATGTGTATTTCACCGTTTATTTATTGAATGTAGTTCTCACCCCTTTTTGTTGTTGTGTCTGTGCTCTCTTGGGAGTACAGGTGACCAGGTACCTGAGTAGTGCTTGGAGTGTGTTGCTATTTGATCGAGTCTTAGGAGTCGCTCTGATACGTAACATGGGATGACGGGATTACATTGTTATTTGACTACTTTATTTGTTTATTGTTACGTATCTTTATTTGTTGGACTTATGTTGTATGACCTCATGTTGAGGAGAATTATATTGGAGAATTGATTTGTATTCCGCTGCTTAATTGAAAACTAAATAATATTGATTATTTTAATGAAATGAAGTGACTTAGTGTGATATCCCATTGTGTTGGAGAACTCTGATGAATTTCATGAATTGTTTCTATATATTTATTATATTACGCGTACGGGGTAAAGTGGGGTGTTACACAATCCACTTCTGCTCCCAGAACGGTCCAATCGCCTAAGTTCAACCACTTTGGGGGAGAATTTACCTTTTTTCCCCTCTAACAGGGGAGACTGACTAATTTACTCTTGGTCATAACACTTCTCCTTGTCAGTCTCTGTCCATCACGCACGGTTCCACCATCCAGAAACAACCAAGACGTATATGCCCATAACTACGCCCATGCCCGTCGCAACGACTAGTTATGGGCACGTCTGCCCGTTACAACGGCTAGTTCTGACAGTTATATATTCTTTGGGAAACAGTTATCTCGCCCCGAAAATAGGTACCAATGGCCAAGCGTTGGGGGAACTATAAAAACTATCTCATTTGAGAGGGTTAGGTATCCAATATTCACCCTGATATACTCATATTTTGTATTTGTTATCTCTCTTATCCGATTCTTACTTTAGCATCGGAGTGCCTTGTAGGTACACCCTCTCATCCTCTTTCATACCCAACATCACAGACGATTGTCTTTGGCCCACCTTAGGTTCTGAATCAACCGGTAAGATCAGTGGCGCCGTCTGTGAGAAACTTGTTATCCCCGTCTTTTCTTTTTTCGTAGACACGAGACCAAAACAATTCTTCAAAATCCCGATCATGGCCAGTCGTAACAACAATCTTGATGCTCGCAACTCTGCCTACTTCCCCGTCAGTAAGACTGACGCTGACGGAGCTACCACCTATCGTGGAGGCGACTTCCTCCGACAAATGGATGGAGCCACAACTTCTTTATCCCATGTTCACGCAAATCACAACAAAGAGCCGCTCGTCCTGTAGCACCTACTAGTCCTAGTTCTGCCCAGCGCCG
Source organism: Lathyrus sativus (assembly GCA_963859935.3). Taxonomy (NCBI): domain Eukaryota; kingdom Viridiplantae; phylum Streptophyta; class Magnoliopsida; order Fabales; family Fabaceae; genus Lathyrus; species Lathyrus sativus. Next base: position 519,983,784 of record OZ012741.1, read on the forward strand.
ACCTGACCATGGAGGTCCTCCTCGAGGTTCTCAACAAGACCAACCTACTAATCCTCAACCAGAATGCGAGGATTGGAGCATTAGAAGGGTCTTGTCGTCCAAGATCCCCTCTGTCGAGGAAGGAGCGTTAGAGATCGCGGAGTCCCCCTCCCCGGCGGGAGAGGAACCGTCAGACACCCTCGAAGCCAGAGACGCTGACCATCTGCAAGTGCAACCATATCTCTCATATGAATCAACATTCCCCATAACCCAAGAGGTCCAGAAGAGGCCACCAGGCAGAATCCCAACGTTCTCCTCCGCCCATATCCAGGGGTCGGGCACGAACCCCGTCACCCTGACGAGACCGCCATCCTACATACAAACGGGACACCCGCTCCCCGTCTTAGACCAGCAGTAGCAGTAACAATGAGCCTCGTGGCCCACTGTCTCAGGATATTATGGCCATGCGCCTGCCGAAGGGACTGGAGAAGCCCCATCTCTAAGGACATACGACGGTACAACAGACTCTGATGAGCATATCGAAAATATCGATGCGCTTCTCGATTATTACAGCGTCTGGGGCGCTATCAAATGCAGGTTATTCCCGACCACACTCAGGAAAAGGGCGATGACCTGGTACAAAGGACTCCCTGACGATTCCATCACCTCGTGAAGACAACTGGGGAGACTGTTCTCCAGACACTTCACGACCTCTCGCCGCCACCCGAGGACTAAAACCTCCCTTGAGGCCATTATTCAAAGGAGAGATGAACCCTTGTGAGCCTACATCGAAAGGTTAAATAATAAGGTTGTCTAGGTTTCTACAACCGATGACATGATAAAGTTTCTGCTTGAGCGTGGGCTCCGTCCGTGCACCGAATTTGCTAAAGTCGTGGGCATCCGACCCCCAACAACGCTAGATGCTTTCCTCCTCAAAGCATAAGCATACATTCAGTATAAAGAGAAGAAGGTCACCAGTTCTTCCCGTGATTCTAGGTAGAGGAAAAACGCTCGAACCTCTAGGTTTGACGAGCCCTCGACATCCCGTCGGGGAGATAAAAGACGAAAAGATCGTCCCCGAGAGCCCTAGGACAACAAAGGGCCCTTCGGCCAGTTCCAAGAATACATTCCCCTTACAGTTTCAAGGGAGAAGATTCTTTCTGAATGCACCAACTCAGAATTTTGGCTGGCAGGAGTCTGGTTCCCAAAGCAGATACCATCCAAACCCAACACTAACAAGTCGAAATATTGTCGATTCCTCAAGAGCCACGCCCATATGACCGACGACTGCATCCACCTAAAGGATGTCATAGAGATACTTATCAGGGATAGACATCTGAAGCAGTTCGTCAAACAAAAATACATTCCTCAACCAAACGCCCAAGAATCCCAGAAGGTCGAGGAAGAGGTACTTTCCTCCGAGAAAGACAACCTTCAAGTCACTATGAGCATCTCGCGGCCTGAAGATTTTTACATCCCCGAGGGCTCAGAGCCCCTCCATATTTTGATGCGCACAGCCCGTGGGAGACTTTCCCCTCCGCTATGGTCATCTCTGGAGGGGGGCTTCAACAAAATCACGGTACGGTCCGTCAAAAAAATTTTGAGCACCTTATCAGCAACAAATCAAACCGGAATGCCACCCTCAATAAGGTTTGGGGAGAGTTTGTCCCCATCTGCTTCTATCGCGAAGAGCTCCTTGGTGGAACTCACAACGTCAGCATCCTTCTACTCATGAGAGCCCAGATTATAAACTTTGATATCCGACAAATCATGGCCGGCCAAGGCAGCTCAGTTGATATTATGTATTCCTAGCTGTTTCCCACCCTTCAGTTGGACAAATCACATCTAACACCCTATGTAGGCTTCGATCTGCAGGGTTTTAATGGGTCGATGACAAAGCCATAGGGTTACGTGGAACTTATCATAACTTTTAGATCTACTGAAACAGTCAGGTCAATCAAGGTCCAATTTCTGGTCATCGATTTCCCGTCACTATACCAGTGCATCTTCGGTCGACCAACCCTTGATGAATTGGTGGTTGTACCATCAACAATCCACTTGAAGATGAAATAATATACTTTGAAGGGTCTCGTGGTGACTCTACACGGAGACATTAAAGCCACAAGGAGGTGTTTTGAAGCGGCTTCCAAGGGATTGAACACCATTGTCGCCAGGCCGAAGACCCATAGCTAGACTTCTCTGCCCAGCAGCGCCAAAGAGACGAAGTCATTACCCGAGTCGACTCCATCAATCTTGACAACCGCTTCTCTAAAGATGACCAGAAGATTTAGAAAGAAAAGAGGAAAGAGACTCAGTCATCCTCGAGCAGCCCCTTTAATAGCGGCAAAACTGTCCATCTAACGCGCCAAATTCTGGATAGAGAGTTCGAACTTGTCTTACTTTGCGATGACCCAAGCGGGGAGTGAAGTTTGGGACCGGTCTCCCCGAGCTAGCGAGGAAACAACTAAGAGCATGCCTCCGGGAGAATGCAGACCTATTCGCGTGGAGTGCCGGGGAGATGCCCGGGCTAGACCCTGGTGTGGCCTGTCACCACCTCACTATCGACCCCGCCGTTAGGGCGGTAGCTCAACATAGAGGATGACAAACTCTAGTGAAGACAAAGGCTGCCGAACAGGCTGTAAAAGACCTCATAAAGGAGAACTTTATCTTGGAAGCCAAGTACACCACTTGGATGTTCAATGTTGTACTCGTCAAAAAGAATAATGGAAAATGGCGAATGTGTATTGACTATACCGATCTTAATAGGGCCTGCCCTAAACGCGTATATCCTTTCTCTAACATAAATAAAATACTTGACAATTCTGTCGGTTTTAAATTGTTATCTTTCATGGACACGTATTTGGGCCACAACCAAATACTCATGGCAAAAAGCGACAAAAGGTACATAACCTTCATGATCGAATCGGGAAACTATTACTACAACGTAATGCTCTTTAACTTGAAGAATGTTGGCGCTACCTACTAAAGGATGATGAACAAAGTCTTCCAAGGAGAAATCAATACATGCTCAAAGTCTATATGGACGACATGATCTTAAAGTCCTGCGTGGAATCCGATCATACGGCCTACTTGAAGAAGGTCTTTGAGCAGGTCAAGAAGTACAAGATGCACTTTAATCTGGAGAAGTGTACGTTCGGGGTACGAGCGAGTTCCTCTGTTTTTATCTAACCGAATGAGGAATTGAAGCTAACCCCGACAAGTGTAGAGAATTCTCTGAGTTCCTCACGCCAAACTAAAAAAAGTTCATTCAGTCCCTCAAAGGGATGCTTGCATCGCTTTCCCGCTTTGTGGCCAAGTCTGCTCAACACGCCCTCCCCTTTTTCAAACTCCTCCGCAAGGAAGTCGCGTTCGAATGGACGGAGGAATGCGACAAAGCTCTCCTCCACCTGAAGCGAGCTCTATCAGAACCACTTATCATTTCTCGGCTGGAAAGTGGGGAAACCCTTTATCTTTACCTCATCGTTGCAACCGAGGCTGTAAGTGTCGCCCTCATTCGTGAAACTCCTGATGGGCAGAAACTCGTCTACTTCATGAGTAAGGCATTGCAAGGGCCAGAGCTAAGATACCAACAATTAGAAAAGGTGGCCCTTGCCCTTATCAGCGCTGCGAGAATACTGAGGCACTATTTTTTGTCCCACACAATTATGGTGCGCACGGACCAGCCCGTAAAGCATCTATTGGGCCGTCCAGATATGGCCGGCAGGATGCTCAAATGACCGCTGGAGCTATCAGAATTTAACATCCAATATAAGAGCAGAAAGGCCCTCAAGGCGCAAGCATGAGTTGATTTCGTGGCAGAAACGACCGTGCCTGACCACCCGAACGGGAGCGCCCGCAAGTGGGTCATTGCCGCGGCGAGAATCAGATATCAAGCTATTGTATTAAATTGAATCACAAATAATAAAATATCACCACTGATCTTTAATTTATTCGAGGGAAGAGGAAAAGAAGGAATAACCCATAAATAAAATGCAAAGCAAAAAAGCAAGGCCTAAAGCTAAGTAAAGAGAGATCAAAGGTACAAGGGTTGGTTATACTAAGGGAAGGTACTAGCGCCCTAAGCATCTGTAGTACTCTACACGAACCTCTTGAAATATTTGTTTTATTGCTAAAATTGTTTGCTAAGGTAAGGATGAGGCAAAGTAAAGAGAAAAAGTGGGAAAAAGGTAGAAAAATAAAAGGGTAGCTCACTAGGATCTCGCAATCCTATGCCTACGTATCCTTAATAGGAAATCAGAGCAATCGTGTTCTGAACTACGATTAAAAATGGAAAAGACTGTGAAAAAAGAAAAGTGTGCTCGCCAAGGATCGAGGCCTTGTGCCTGCGTATTCTTAAAAGAAACTTGAGAAATCAGAGCGTCCGTAGTTCGTGGAACCACGGGTTGTTAGATTCTAAGAACCAAGAACAACAACAAAGACAAACAAACAAGGGACATGCACAATGACGATAAGTTTAAATACAATCCCTCCCATTGGATTAGATCAACAAGGAACAGAAAGCAACAAATAACATGGAAAAACATCATAAAATTAGCAAGCAGACAAGTCACAAACACATTACACGGAAAAACATCATGTATGGTCAGACAGACAAAATAGCAAAAATACGCATGAAAAAATATCATGGTAATCAACAATAAGTAAAATCAATAACAGACACAACAAAGCATCTTGGGAATCAGATAGAACATGTCTAAAACATTGAAATAAATCAGTCACAAATAGAATTGGGCGACAGAGAATTATTAATTAATTTAAATATAAATATCTAACAAGTTTAATTAATAATTTAATTAATCAATATTAAATAAAATTATTTAAATCAGTTAATAATTACAACCTATTGTTACATTTTAATATTTGATGAGCCATTAAAATAGAAAGAGAAATTACTAAAATAAAACATCAAAATATTTTTGGTATTTTCAATATTACAAAAAAATAATAATAGTAAATTAAATTTAAAAAAAACAATTTTGGTTCTACATTTTTTTCAAATATTTCACAAATAACTAACTAACTAGAAAAATAAAAAATAAAAAATATAAATCTTTTTTTTTTATGATCTAAAAATAATTACCAAAAGAAAAAAAAGATTTATCCAAATGAAAAATGGAACTGTGGCCCAATCCCAAGCCACATTTAAAATTAAAAAAAGATTAGAATTACCAGGTGTAACAATCTTCTTTTCAGATGAAACACTGCCCTCACCCAAGTCACCATGATAACCACCTTGTTTGGATTCAAATTCAACAGAACCAACATCAACACTAAATTCTGATAATTGTAAGAGGACCAAGGAACCTAGGACCAAGAACATTAAGCAGCTTGTGTGTTTAAGTCGTAAACAATGTCAGCGTGAGTTGCAGTAGTGACTGGTTGTGCTGCAAGTTGGAAGGAGTATGCACGGAGTCGTCGTTGTTACGATCGTCGTTGAGTCGCGGTTGTAACTGCTAAACTGAATGAGAACTTGTTGGAATGTTATTGACGTTACGAACTGAAATGGAGTTGCTATATTGTGTTAATGTGAACATATGTGAAGTTGTTTCGAAAGCGGTGGCGAACAGGAGTATGCGTTGTCGAAGATGGCGAAAAGGGAATGAGCTTAGTTGGCTTTTTATGGAGAAAAAGTTTTGTATTCAAGCGATATGGTGACATGGTTGTATTTGTTGTGTGATAATAACAGTGCTAATATTGAATTGTATCTGTGATGTGGTAGTGAGAGCATGTCTTAAATCTTAAGAGTTGATTATACATATGATTTTGGTGGTGGGATATGCTTGTATGAATACGTATGATATTGGAGTGAGGTTAGTGTTATGAATGTGAATGCAATGCTTAGTGTAGTTAAGAGTGTGTAGAGTGTCATTATGATATTGACGCAAAGATGTAGTTAAGTATGAAGTGTTCAAATGTGTGATAGTCAAGTTTAAAAAAATGAGAAAGAGAAATATGGTGGATATCAACAACAATGAGTTAGTGTACATGAAGGTTTTACGTGAAGATGCAAAAGGCTAGCATGGGAAGTTGCAGCTAGTTTGGTACACAGTGCAGTGTACTATTTTACTAAAAATCTGAACAAAATCTACTGCATATATACTTTAAAATTAAATACTAAAAGCAAAACAATAAAATGGATAAAACATTGACTATTAAAAAATAATATTTAAAATAAAAAATGATTAATTAAAATTATTATTAATTAAAAATATAAATGAAAACGGTAAAAACGAATGATTGGACCAGTATCGAAGTACTCAAAAAAACAAAATGGATACACCAAAGTAATCAGCAAAAAATATATGATTTAGAAAAATACAATTGTTTGGTCAAATTTTGAAATAAATTTTACCCGTTAAAGCGACTTAAATTGTCCAAAAATACGACCGAAAATGATCGAAAAATTTAAATGCTAAGTTAAACTACGTGAAACATAAATTAATATCACTGATGTTTGTGGGCTCAATTTTAAAATTTTCCGTCCACTGATTTTACGCACAATTGACTTTTAGTTTGACCGATTCAGCTGTAATTTCGACAAGTTTATTCCAACTGATAAATTGAGTATTATGCAAGATACAAGACATGGTAAATAGTACAGATGATGCAAAAAAAAAGGTGAGATCTTAGAGTAAAAAATTATGGTATGACAGTCATATTTGTCGATAGAGCATCACGTTCGGCAGGGAGCAAGGCAGGTGTCATACTAGAAAGCGAGGAGGGAATCCTCATCAAAGTTTCACTGGAACTGCCTTCCCTACCTCTAACAACCAGGCCGAATACGAAGCCTTCCTGGCCGGCCTACCCCTCGCCGAAGACCTGGGAGCAGAAGAAGTTGTCATCTACATCGATTCTCAGCTAGTGGCCCTCCAAGTACAGAGAGAATATCAGGTCAAAAATGATAACTTGTCAAAATACTTGGCCCTGGTTAAGGAGGAGATGGTAAAGTTCACCTCCGTGGAGGTAAAACATGTTCCCCGCGAACACAACGTCTGGGAAGACATCCTATCAAAACTAGCAAGCACGAAGAAGAAAGGGGGAAACAAATCTGTCATCCACGAAATACTCCTACGACCTAGCATTGAGAAAGTATCCATGATCCTAGACGTGCACGTTGTCGACGACAACCATTGTTGGGTGACCCCAATGTACAATTACCTCAAAAAGGACGAACTGTCGTCCGACCCTAAGTAGGCTAGCATAGTAAGGCGTAGAGCATACTCCTACGTTCTGGTCAAAAATAAGTTGTATAGGCAAGAATTCTCCATACCCCTCCTCAAATGTGTCGAAGAAGAAATGATCGCCCATGTCTTGCGCTAGATCCATGAAGGAATTAACACCCAGCATCTCAGTGGGAGATCTCTCGTGAGGAAAGCTCTTCGGGCAGGTTACTACTGGCCGACCATGCAGAACGATGCAAGGGAACACGTGAAAAAGTGCGATAAATGCCAAAGGCACGGGGACATGCACTTGGCACCGCCCAATGAGCTCAAGGCAATGTCCTCTCCGTGGCCATTCTCCTGGTGGGGCCTAGACATCCTAGAACCATTTGTCATAGGGTCAAACTAGAATAAGTACTTGATAGTAGGCGTAGAGTATTTCACCAAGTGGATAGAAGCTAAGGCTCTAGCTAAAATAACGGTCCACAACATACTTCATTTCTATAAAAGGAACATCCTTGCCTGCTTCGGCATTCCTTAAGAAATCGTCATAGACAACAGGACACAGTTCATGGATAAAAAGTTCCAGGACTTCGTCGCTCAACTAGGTACTAAACAACACTTTGTGTCTGTCGAGCATCCTCAGACCAACGGGTAAGTCAAAGCAGTGAAGAGAGGAACTTTACGGGGCCTCAAGCGAAGGCTGGATGAAACAAAGAGGCAGTGGGTCGAGGAGCTGCACAACCCTCCATGGTCATAGCACTTCTCCTCAGACCAACGGGAAAGTCAAGGCACTGAAGAGATGAACATTATAGGGGACTCAAGCGAAGGCTGGACGAAACAAAGAGGCAATAGGTCGAGGAGCTGCACTACACCCCATTCTTCAACTGGGGAAACCTCTTTTTGCCTAGCATTAGGGCTGGAAATGAGTCGAGTCGAGTCGAACTCACCTCAGCTCGGCTCGACTCGTTAAGAATTTTTCGAGTTCAAGTTCGAGTTCGAGTTCAACACGAACTTTTTTTTAAGCTCAAACTCGACTCGTTATAAGTTCACGAACAGTTCGGTTCAACCTGTTAGGTTCATCTCATTAGGTTCAGCTCACATGATTCACGGACTTAAAAACTATTTTTTTACATATATATATTTTTTAGTATATTTAACATTTTAAATAAATATATTTTTTAAAAATAAAATATTAAAATAAAATATAAGTTATCGTATTGAAATTTAACTTTATCTTCGAAATCTACTAATTCAAAACCTACACAACTTTCAAGAGATACATTTGAGAGTCTAATTCAAAAACTACTAAATTGAAGATTAAATTTGTTTAAGATTTGGAGTAAATATTTAAACCTAATCTTAAAGACAGTATAATTCTTCTCATATGTAATCGAGTTGACTCATGAACCTAACGAGTCGAACTATGTATAGTTCAAGTTCAGCTCATTTAGTTAACGAACTTAATTTTTCGCTCATACTCAACTCATTTGGTTCATGAACCTAGTTCAACGATTTAATTGTCGAATCGAATTCTGACCTATTTTCGAGTTGGTTCGGTTCATTGCCAGCCCTACCTAGCATACATGACAGAGGCGGTAATCCTCATTGAAGCTCACATGCCGTCCATGCAAACTGAAGCGCCTTTGGACGAAGAAACGAACAATGAGGCCCTGAGATAAGAGCCCGATCTCGTCGAAGAGGTATGATCAAGAGCAGCCCTCCGTAAGGCCTCACTTAAACAAAAAATCACAATCAAGTATAATGCCAAGGTTATACGACGAGAGTTCCAAGTAGGCAGCCTCGTCTTAAGGAGGAATCACAAATATTCCCGCAAGGGCAAACTCGCTACAAACAGGGAAGAATCCTATTGTGTTAGAGCAAAAACAGAGAATGGGGCATACTACCTTGAATATTTTACCGGGGAAGAATTAGCTCGACCATGGAACGCTGAAAAGCTGAAACAATATTACAGCTAAGGCGCTTACTATCGGCATGTCTCGCCTAAGCAACGAGAACAAGCACCAACCATAGGCACGCGCCTAGGTACAAGCGGTCCACCACCAACATAGATCTAAGCAGGGTTTAGTCAAAGAGAAACTTAACCCATGCACGACAGCGGTTCCTCGACCGATCCCGCTGTCGTCAAAGTACCATGAACGGAAAAACCCCTAGCCCGCGATGGGAAGTTTATGCTGTGAACTCAGACTACAAACGCGGCCTGAGCTCCGTTCCCCTGCCTAGAAACAACTCAGGCCTTTCGACCAGTTCCCCGCACTGTTGAACATCGTTTGTCGAGCATACCCAAAACATAAAGTACTAAGTTATCTCATACAACCAGCGTTGGACTGCGTATGAAACTTAGAAACTATTAGATAAAGTATAATTAAACATACAAGATAATATACATTAACATAAAGCGATACGAGGGCCATGAGTGTGCATGATACAATACCATGAGGCCTAGTCCCACAAAACAAAATTATAAATAAACAAGTGGCACACAAGACAAGAACGTAAACCAGAGAAAATCTCATTACTCCACCTGCAGGATATCTTCTTGGGCCACAGTTTCTTCTTGGGTCCCCTGCGCTTGCCCTTCACTGAACAGGTCCCTGCGCTTGCAATTCTTAATAGAATAGAGGAACCATGTTCCCTTAGTAGTTAGCTAGACATTAGGTGTTGCAGTAAGAATAGGATATCAAATTATTGATTAATTTGAATCACAAATCTTAGATTTACAACCGGTCTTTGATTTATCCGAAGGAAAGGTTAAAGAAAGGAAAAACCTATTTTGCATCGTAAACACAATGCGGGGAGAGATCTAGGGTTCGGGGTTTAGTTAAGCTTAGGGAAGGTATTTGCATCCTAAACTTATGTAGTACTCTACATGAACCTCTTGTTTAAAAATGTGTTATTGCTAATAGTTATCTGTTTAAGGTAATGCTAAGGGTTAAAGGTAAAGAGAAAGACCTAAGAGGGTTAGTCCTAAGTATACTCGCCAAGACTCGCATATTGTGCCTACGTATCTGAGGTAGGGGATGGAATCAGAATAATCATAGTTCCCCTCAAAGAGGGAGAAGAGGAACTTCTTGATTGTGCTCAAGGTTCCAGGGGGAAGTAAACGTTCATATGGAAGCGCTTACGTGGAGTGCGGCGACTCCTAATTCTACGTTGAGAGTTGAATTGAAAAGGGTAAAGTAAGTATTCCATGGCGAGAACTTACATGGAGTGTGGCGACTCCTGATCCTAAGGCTAGGGTAAAGGGATGGAAGTATGTCCGCGGAGGGACGCCTAAGTATGAGTACATCGACTCAAAACCTAAGGCCAGAAAAAGGTGAAGGTATGTCCACGGCGGGACGCCTAAGCATGAGTACGACGACTCGGATCCTAAGGCTAGGATGGGGTGAGGGTGAAGGCATTGACGCGGCGGTCAAACGGAAAACCTTTCCTTCGGAAACGGATAAACGGTAAATGGAAAAAAGCAGTGATAATGGAGAATGTAAGCAGAATGATAATTGATGATAGCATGATATAATGAACTGTAAATCCTGTACAATGAGCAATTAAAGATTGAGTTAGATTTGGGTGGATAAATTAAGGAGTGATGTTAGAGATGGATAGCAAAATGTGATTAATGGAAATAGAAGTGAATTGGAATAAGTTAAAAAAGAACATGCCAAGGATTAATTTGTTTTTATTCTTTTGAGAAAATTATTTAATTAAAATTAGATCTAAGTTCTAAAAAGATGTTAGAAACTAATTATGGTTAATCTTAAGTTAATAAAGAAGTTTATTTATTTTTACGAGGAATGAATTAATTGGCAAAAAGATTGATTAAGTTCTAAAGTGTTCTAATTAAAAAAAAAGTTAAATTAATTAGTTTAATTAGAAATTAGAAAAGTTTTTAGATTTTTTTATTATTAAGGAAAAGGAAATGAAATTTAAATTAAAACTAAATTGAACATTTTTTGCATTTTATTATATATTGAAATAAAACTAAATCAACATCTAAATTAAAAGCTAAATATTTTTGTTATTTTATTTTTATTATAAAGAAATAAATTAATATAACGTCTAAAATTATTTTTTATTATTTTTATTTTTTTTAAATTAAAAATTCGTTTTTTTATATAATTTTTAGATTTTAAAAAAATTTAGTATGTTAGTATGTTAGTTTGTAGTATTAATATATATTACAATTAAAACAACAAAAAAAACTGAAAAGTTAAATAAAAAGAAAATATATGGGTAGGGTCTGGGTTATGACCTCCCAGGACCCAACCCGGGTTAGCATAAGAGAAGGGGGGAGGATTTTAGGGTTGAAACCCTAAATCCTAAGGCCAAACGGCGCCCAAAATTCTCCCTGTCTCTTCTTCCATTCTCGTTCTCACGATTTCTCTTCCTCTTCTTCCACTCTCGCGACGATCTCTCTTCCTTTCTCTTTCGTACACGATTCTTCTTCTTCTTTAACTTGAAAATAAACGACAAATAAAACCAAAAAATGTTATCGGAAGATGCTTACGGTGTGTTGGGGTTATTTGTAGTTTTCCTGCGATGATGAACGGAGTTCTGAGCCGGTTTGTTGGTGGTGACTCGCGATGGGTTTTTCCATGGTTGTGGGGTATCACAATTTGGTGTTTGAAGGCTTGGTGGTGGTTTCGCGATCTGGTGTTTGACGATGATGAGAACGAGCTTTCTGTTCTCTGAGTCCTTGGCGGTCTGAGATGTTCGTGATGTTTGTGTTTGTTGACGGCTTATTGAGATTTTTTTCTTCCCTGTGATGGTTCTTCCTTCGTGAAGATCTGAGGGACTTGGATCGACGATGATTTATTATTCTGGATTTTGAGCGTTGATGGTTTTTGATGTTGTTTGTTTGACGGTTGTTTGTTCTGGGTTTTGGTTTTATGAACATGTGGGGGATTTGTTGGATTTCGAGCAATGAGGAATTTTTTCTGAGCTCTTTGGTTTTTCGTGATGGCTTTTAGATCTCCCTCCTCTGATGGTGCTTTTCTTCTTCCTCTTATAGGATAAAACAATTTGAAGAGTCTTAAAAACTTTTCTTTTTCAAATTATTTTGTCTGAAGTTGTCTTGGAAAGTTTTTCCTTTTCATTTTCGGACATTGATGATATTCCCCTTTCATTTATGATATTAATGTTGGTGCTTGCTGTCATTTTCAATTTTATTGGCTCATTGATGGTTGTGATTTACTGTCTTTTTCGTGTTTGGCTTATTGTTGGGAGAAAAGGCGGCTGTGTTACTTCCATTTTTGGATATTGATGACGGTTCATTTTTGCAATTCTTGAATCGTGTTTGGTTTGCTGTTGGGAAGAAAAACGTTTTCTTTTTAATTTTCTTCAACTTCTTTTTCAGTATAAAAACAGATACTACCTTGGTTTTTGCTTTTGGTTGCTGGTTTTTCTGTTCTGTCTGCTTAGAAATGGAAGCTGGTAGCAAGTTATTGGTTTCCCTTCCCCTTGCCCAATGATGATCTTCATGTTCTGAGGGCTATTAAAAATTCAGTATTTTTCTTCTTTTATTGACTTTTATCTTTCTGAATTTTCTTCTTGTTATTTTGTAGGTTTCATGAAGGTAGCAAGAAGAATTTGAAGGTCTTGGGATAGTCTTAGGATTTAGATTTAGCAACACGAGTCTTGAAATATGTTGTAATCTTGAGTATTCTTTGTAAATGAAATTGATAAAGCTTGTACTCTTAATTCTTGTTAATAAAATTTCTGAACCTTCTCAAATCTTGAACATCTTGTTGAATTCTTTATTTTCTTGCGAACATCCAACTTTATTAATAGTAGCCAACACTTCTTTAGAGAGCAATGTGTTCAAATCCTCTTGAAATATCACACCATTATTTATCATAAGCCAAAGTCCAAATTTTGATGCTTTAAAATCAAACTCAAGTTTAAGATTGATGTACTATATCTCCGAGGATACTTTTTAACCATAAGCAAACCGCAACTCATGTGGGACATAACCATGTCATTCAATCAAACCAAACTTTAGGGTTTTTTTTCCAAAGACAACCTATGAAAAGTGAAGCTCAGATCCAGATTAATCGGTCATGCCCTGCAAGGGACATACAAAGCCTTCATGACTTCCTGAATTTCCAGCAGTGGCCTATCTTTCACAAAACAAAATAAACAAACTGGTTAAACGGTTAGCTAAAACAAATGATGATGATATGCGAAATGATCAGTGAATCTAAGGGTAAAATTTGGGATGCGACATTAGGGTTCAACAACTTCAATTGATCCATGGCATTCTGGAAGGCCTCCTCGCCTATAGCTAGGAGATCTTCGTCGGCCTGAGTAATCCAGGCAACTAACTTTGCCAGAGTCAACAACTTTTTCATCTCCTTGGTCTCATCTTCAGCAGGGGCAATAACAAACTTTAGCTTCTCTACCAAGTCCCCAGCAACCTTCTTTTGGTAGGCCAAGGCGTCCCTCTCCATGGACATCTCCTCGTGACCCTTCCGCTTAGCCTCTTCAAGCTCCCTCTCCCGCTCCTACTGGAGTTTCTTGACCTTTTCCTCCAAGGCCGCTACCGCAACTTGGGACTTCTTCAACTCAGACTCGTATTGAGAGCCGTCCTTGGCGTACACCACCGTCATCTCTAGGATCCTCATCAAGGTATAGGCATCCTGCGCGAGCATGGACCGCTTGCTAGGACGATCCATGTCCTAGAGCTTAAGAGACTCTTCATGAGGAATGGACATGGAGGACCCCTCGAAGAAATTCCTATTGTGCAGGCAAGGAGACAAATCAAACTTGCTTTTTTCCCTCTCTCGGCTGAGATCCACAATGTCATTCGGGCATGAACGCTTGAGCCTCGAACTTACAGGCAGGGGAGATGTTTGGGTGGTTGGCGGGGTAGGCGAGGAAGTCCCCGACCCTGTCTGGGGAGGAGTCGTTCGCTGACCAAGACGGATTTATCCTATGGCCACGCCACCCTTCGTCTTCCCATGGGCATTCTTCACCATCCGCTCCTGCATAAAAAACATATTACCTACAAAAGCAACTGGCACATCAGCACATGAAAAGAGAAGCATTTCGAATAAAATAAGAAGAAGCAGAAAGCTACCCAAGAGCTTAAGAGCCTCCTCGCGAGTGCTACACTCGAGGAGCTCTTTTGTGTTGATATATTGGGCCTCCGCTTGTGCCCCCCATCTTCTTCATAGAGCATCTTCCTAGTGCGAGTCACGCACTAGGCAGGGAGAAAATCATCTACGAAGGCCACCAACTTAGCATAGTTGGCCCGACCATTGTCCATCAGCTGGTGAGGAGTAACTATATACTCATCAGTTGAGCGGGTAAAATGAGTCACACTCCAACAGAAGGGAAACCGGAACAGTCTCCGGGCAACTATCTTGTCGTCCTCGTCTATTAGATCCTCTCCATTCTCGCTCAAAGAGACCTCCCAGACGAAGGTCGAGTTGGCAGCTGTCTCCGACACAGGCTCAATCACGTAGAACCACTACTTAAAGGTCGAAATAGACTCAAAGAAGGGTTTGAACAATTTCCTCCATTGTTTCAGAGAAATCCAACCGAATTTCCTCCCCGACACCTGTCGCTGGAGGTGGAAGATAGTGAAGAAAAGTGGAAGAGTGGCCTCAATATGCAAATACTCGTACACTAATTCGTATGCTCACATGAAGGCAATAGAATTCGGATGCAGGTGGGAGGGCGCCAATTCCAAGTGTACAAAGACTGCCCACTGGAAGTCTGTGAAGGGCAACCTCAACCCTATTTCTTTGAAGATATACTCGTACATGGGAAACTTTTCCCTATACAACGAGTATATATGATCATCCTCCGCAGGAAAGTGGACCCTCCACTCTCCCTCTGATCCCACTATGGTGAACACGTCCCCGATATATGAGGCAAAGAGTGAGGCATGCTCCACCAGTTTGGCTATAATCCACTCGTCGGCAGAAGTCTTCGCAATAGATACCCCTCCAGCCTCAGGGGGCGTGGAGTCATCATCCGTGTCAGTGTCCTCTAAGGAGCTTTCCTCGGAAAAATCTCTAAAATGCTCTTCTTCTTCATCCCCGCGTGACACTTCCTTTACCAAAAAAGCAGAGGATAAAAGTGAATCCGATGACAAAATCAAATCCACCCTTCCACTGCTAGTCAAGTGAAAGGGTGCGTGTTACAGTGAGAATCAGATATCAAGCTATTGTTAACTTGAATCTTAATTCATTGAAATTCAACATCGAGCTTTGATTTATCCAAGGGAAAGGTTAAAGAAATAAAAACTTTTTACGCGATGTAACAACAACGCTAGAGTTTCGGGGATCGGAGGTTGGTTATGCCTAGGGTAATTATTTATATCCCAAACATTTGTAGTACTCTACAAGAACCTTTTGTGTATATGTATGCTAAGTTATCTAAGTTGTTGTTTCTTAGGGTCATGGGATCAAGGTTAAGGTAAAGTTTGAGGTAAAGACCTAAGGATAGTTCTAAGTTTGCTTGCAAAGATATCGCATCTTATGCCTACGTATCCTTACTATGATGGAATCAGAGCAACCGTAGTTCATCTCACTAAGTTTGAGGAATAATTGACTATGGTCAAAACTCCAAGGGGAAAAAACATAACAATGTTTGTATAGAGTTTGAAAAAACTCTCTAGATATAAGTTTAAAACTCAAGGGGATTGACTTTGACAAAAGCCAAGAGGGGAGTAAATAATCATGACAATGATCCTTACATAGAGTTAACAAACCCTATCTTAAAGTTCTAATTGAAGGATATTCCTAACAAGGGGTAGATCTTTATACTTAAAGCAAAGTCTAATGGATATAGGTTCTAACTTAACTAAGTTAAAGAACCTAATGACTTAACCAATTCAAGGGTAGGGGTAATGAGTTATCTATGACAATAAAGTCAATAGAGAGACTTTTCTTTGGAATAAGGGATACCAAGGCAACTGGATGAGAGCTAACAAGCTACATCACTTGGGGAAACTTAAAAAAGGCTAAACACATATATGCATTCATTCAAACATGATGAAGATATAAATTCATGGTAACAACCAAGAAAGATAAGGGCAAGCTTGTGACAACAATAAGCAAAGATGATAATAAGGCAAATTAATGAGAACTGACAAGTTCCATCATTGGGGAAACAAAATTGATAAAGATAAAGATAAACAAGTAGGATAAATTAATAAATTGAACATAAAAAGCATGGTAACAACCAAGGTTTTATGATTTAACATTACAATTTTCAAAGATCATGAAGGTAACAACCAACAAGGGCAAGCATGAAACATGTGTAACAACAACATTTTCATCAATGGTATTCAAACAAAACTCATGCAAACAAGTTACAACTTGAATCAAACATGGTATGTGAATCAATTAAAGACAAATTTAAGACATTTAATCATATTCAATACATATTGATGACAATCAATCATGGATAGGTAAGAAAAGTAACAACATTTAAGCATGAATTCAAACTTCACAAAGGGAAAGATAAAGAAGATTCATGGTAACTTTCAAGGCAATAAACAACCCTAAACATATTATGGTTATAACAAGACATATAAACAAGCAATATGGGGGTGAAAGATCATGTTCAGGAGGTTACAACATCAATAAACATATCATGGTTCACAAAGAAGTTTCAAGGCATAGTTTTCACATTCATGCATTCACAAAGGCAAGTATAATCATGGTAAAGCAAAAGAGCCATATAAGATGTTAGAAATTCAACAATGATTCATATAAGATCAATATTACAAGAAAAATCAAGTACTATGACAAGAAAGTTCATGAAAACCAAAGAAAACCCTAAAAAGGACCATGTCATTCAAGTGGACCAAAGTGTTTCAAAAATAATAATTTTTGAATTCTTTCTTCACACATTAAAACTATACATATTAAGGCGAAAAGTGAAAAAATAGTGGTATAAAAATGATAAAAATCAAAGAATTTATGCACATTTGAAAACTAGGCAACTAAGGCAAAAAAAACAAGGCAAGCAAAACCAAGGCAATGCAGATTTTGCAAGAAGGGTCATAACTCACTCAAAACTTAATCAAAATGGATGAAATAAAAAAGAAAATCATGTATTTTTTCACAAGGAATCCAATGGTGGTGGCGGTTTTCTCAAATCATGCACCGTGTAAAAAACTCAATAGCATCATTGAAAAAGACATGTTATGTGCAAGAGCAATGTGACAGTCCAATGTACATGTTCTAAGCAGAAAGTAATGATTCAAACACAACATATGAGACATATAGAGAGTTCTTAAAAACATCATACATCAATAGACAAGGTAATTCAACAGATGACTTGTGTAGTGGCAAAAATAGCAAGCTTGTGTAAGAGCAAAGCAACAGACAAAAATGTACCAATTCAGCATCAACTAAATGATCAAACATATCACGTATGACCTATAAATGATGTTTACAACCACCAATAATCTATGCCTTAATAGAATCAAAAAGTTGCATATTGAAATGACACTTAAAGTAAGCTAACAAGCCAAACCAAAGGGACAATCATGAATACCCAAGTTTATGAGTAAGAAATGGTTCAAACATGACCTATAAAGTGTATCTAGCATGTTCATAATCAGTGTACATCAATATTCAGCGTGATCTTAAAAGTATCAAGTTGGAACACTTACCTCTTGTAGCTTTTTTAAGTCAATTCACCAAATAAGAAAACCAGTTGATGGATGATGATCCAAGCAGCACAAATATGTTCCAAATAAGGTGTTCAAATGATGAGAACTCCTCCAATATCACTGTCTCGACAAAATGCACTCTTATGCAAGAAAACACCAAAAGCTTCAAAGTGAAAATCTAGGAAATCGTGTTACAGAACTTTTATGATGCCTTGGACAGTTCAAACAACTTATATGGAGAGTGTTTTAAGTGTTAGAATGATTGGAAAAGGGGTTGATTTGGTGTCGGTCTATGAAGATGCAGAAAAGTCAAATTTTCAAGGTATGAGAGTTGAATTTTAGAATGTGAGGTTTTATGGTGAATGTGAGGGTTTGGACAGCTCCAATGCATCATATATGATGTGTTTGAGGTGTTGACTCAAGTGTTTGGTGGTTGTATTAAGTTGTGGCAGAGTTTTTGCAAGACAAATTTTTCTTCACAAGGAAGCAACTTCTACCACTTGCAAGAAGATGGTGATCAGATAAATGAGAGAGATTCAACTTGGTTTCTAGTTGATTCTAGTGTAGTTTGTATGTTAAGCGTGTGTTCTATTTATAGACAAGCTTGGAGAATGAGAGGTATAGGCAGATTGTGCCAACTTGCCAAGTTTGCCCTTTTTGAAGGCAAAATGAGCAAATCCAACTTGGGATTTCTTTTCTGAGTATGAGCAACCTTCTTATGTGTTTCAACATCACCAATAGCCTGCAAATCGTTGACATGAAGTAAAGGAAAGAGAGTAGCTGAGGTGTAACAGAAAATACAAAAAGTTTCTCTCTCCTTGCCACTTGCATCCACTTGCTTGAATAAACAAATCAAATAATCCAATCTCTGGTTTTTTCTCATGGTAATCCATTGTAAACTCATCAATTAATTCCCTAAACATCATATAATGAGTTAAGAAAGTGATTAGAAGAGGTTTGAGTGGTTTATGCATCAAAATGCAAGTGCTGAACTTGGTTTTGTGACATGAAAAATCCCTAACTTGCTCTCTTCAATTCTCCCTAACCACCAAGGCTATGAAAATGCTCTTGTACTTATTAAAAATCCCAAAATATGATCTACAATTTTCATGTTTATCCAAAGTTCAGATTCCAAAGGGAACTAGGTCAAAAACCTTCATGAAGTTGGCTGCAAAATTTGACTTACAAGTCAAAAAAACAAGAAATTTTTCTAAGTGTGAAAATCATTCACAACTTGATGAGCTCATAACTCAAAATCTATGCATTTTTTGACATCAACCCTCTAGGATACTTTTGTAGCATTTCTCAAGAGCTTTCTAACCAGCTTTGGACCACTCAATTTAGATGTGTGGTTTGAGAGTTATGAGCATTCTAAATAAGCTTGTAATTAGGGTTTTTCATAAACCCTAATTTCTTGATTCACAAGTTATCCATCAATTCTTGATTAAATCTTCACAAAACTCACTAGTTATGCATAACATGATGTTGGAAACCTTTATTGCTTCAATTTGGGGTCAAAACCCTAAAAATCAAAGAGTTGACTTTCCAGACAGACGAATTGAATAGTTGAAATATTCAGGATCGATCCTTAGTGTTCTAGGGTTTTTTGAACCTTTCATACTTCTTGAGGGGACTTCAATAAGTCACAGAAACATCATGGACCATGTTTCAAGCTTTGGAAACCCATTTAGACCAAAAGTCAAACTATAGTTGACTTTTTCAATTGGAAACCATAATCAGGGTTTTACACAACACTGCTTCAATTCTCTTGATAACAACCTCAAATAGAACTTGTTTTTGGTAAGATATGAACCTCTTGATGATGTGAAGACTTAATATGTATAAGATTAATCCAAAACCTTGATTGATCAGTCCATAGGATTCTTGATTTTAATAGTGTGAAACCCTAATTCATCTGCATCTTGACAAAGACTAACTTGAAAGAGGTTAGGGTTAGATAACATATGCTTGATGCACCTAAAATGATAATGGAATCTAGGGGTCAAAATTTGGGGTATGACAGTTGCCCCTATTTAAATATCTTTACCAGATGACAATGAGAGATAACAATCTCCATAGAATCATGGTGAAAGGTATTTAAATATAGCAAACCAAAATTTTTGCCCTTAGATAAGATGGTATGAAAAAGGACAATGGTGGTCATGAAATGAGTTCTAAGAATGATGCTTTATGATGCTTGAGTGCAAGAAAATGCTGACACACGAGCAAAAGAAAAAAAGAAAAACAAAACAACGAGTAACCACTCACTAGGAACACAAACACACTGAGGAGAGATCCAAAGCATACCAACTAATAGTTCAGACATGACTAATAATGGTACTTCAAGGGGATCCTCCACACAGGGGACAGGGGACAAAAACTCCACCGGGGAAGACAAATCTCCATTGGGGAAATGCAAATCCAGTCGAAAGATGCATTAAGGGAGACAAGGATAAGAAGCCACACATGGAACAAAAGTCAACAGACTTGAACTCCAATTGGGGATTCAAAATACAAGAGACACAGTCCCTATTGGGGAAAAACCCAAATAAGGACTTTCCTTTCAACAAAGAGTTCAAAAGGGATCTTCAGGAAAACTAGAAATAAGACCAGACTCACCGGGGATGCTAGTGAGTAGTGACTATTAGACCTCCAAGACCTGTTGGGGACATCTAGGGATGTTGGTCACAACCAATTATCCTAAAAGTACAGAAAAAGCCCTGCCAATAATCATTGGGATTTCAAAAGGGATGGGTGATAACCACAACCTACCAATGACCATTGGGTTTCAAACGATGCTAGTAACCACTGGTCTTTCCCGGAGATTGGTGACAACCAAACTACATGCCAATAATAATTGGAATTATCAATTAATGTCAGTAAGCACTGAACTTACAGGGAAAAAAGATGTAGGTTACAACCACATTCCAATAACAATTGGGTTTCAAATAGTTCCAGTAACTACTGGACTTCACGGGGAGATGTTGGTAACAACCAACAATCAAAGAACACAACAGAATTGGATGAAATTATCAATAACCATTGGACTTAATAATGCCAGTAACCACTGGACTTCCGAGAGGAGACAAGTAACGACCAAACACTCCACTATCAATAACAATGGGTTTTCAATTAATACTAGTAACTATTGGACTTTCTTGGGGATTGGTGACAACCAAAACAGCGATACCAATAACAATTGGATTTTAAGCAATGTCAGTAACTACTGGACTTCAAAGAGGATATGGTGACAACCAAACCAGTGATACCAATAACGATTAGATTTTAAGCAATGCCAGTAACTACTGGACTTTAAGCAGATATGGTGACGACCAAATCTAAGATATCAATGATTGGATTTAAAAAAACGCCAGTAACTACTGGACTTTCAGCAGATATAGTGACGACCAAATCAGCGATACCAATAACAATTGCATTAAAAAAACACCAGTAACTATTGGACTTTCAACAGATATGGTGATGACCAAATCAACTATACTAATAACAATTAGATTTAAAAAACACCAGTAAACATTGGGTCTCAGCAGAGTCGGTTAACAAATGGGACATCGATTAGGGGGATAGATTCAGGTAAACACCAAATCTTAAGGATAAGCTGCAACATTAGTAACGACTAAAATTTGGTAACCACCAATTAGCAGTATCAGATAGGGGTCAATGATCGACCTACTGCTAGTCACAACTAGACTTCTCGGGGATATAAGTATTTATCACAATAATATCTAAGCCGGATAACTTGACAAAGTTAAGGTAACGACCAAAGGGTAAGCCTGTGACAACAGGTCTGAAGCAAAAGGAGTTTGGTAACAATCGAAGGATCTCAAGATGGTATCTAGTAACTACTGGGGAAGAAACACCCGAAAGATTCTTGACAAAAAAAGTCGTTCAACTGGATCACAATGGCCACAACCAGAACAAACCAAAACAAGAGGTATGCTGAAAAATGAATATGCTAAAGGTATGATACAAATGCAATGTCGAACGACTCCGTAGGAGAAGGAAACAAAAGATAGATAACGATCTATCACACCGAAGGCAAAAAGAACCACACTGAATCCCAACGTTGGAGAATGGTCTTAACCCTCTGGAGAGGAAACGATCCTTGTTCTTACAAAATTGTCGAAGAGAGGTCACAACTTCAATACAGCAGACAGAATAACTAATCAGAAATATCAAAACTTCGTAGCACGGCGGCGTGGAGAAAAAAATCTCTATAGACCCCATATTGCTGAAATGATGGTATCAAGGTTTCAACTGTTTTGTCCTTATGAGAGTAGTCTAATTTTACACCGTCATGTCACAATCAAAGTTACGACTTGCTTGTTAATTAACTTTCTGCAAAACAATTTTTGTTTCAAAAAAACGTTTTGCCTTTAAAAATCATTAATAACGAATAAGTGATGTTTTTGCATAACAAAAAGCTAGGAAAATCAATAGAGCATAAACAAAGATTGGTCCAAATCTGATTTCATTCAAAGGTGGAGACTTGCAAAAGGCAAAGTCCCATGGAACATTTACAATTTGGAAAAATGGCAATATGGGAAAAGGTTACAAAATCCAATAATAATCCACTCCTAACTAGCTAATAGTCTGTTTGAATCACTGCCTCTGATGATAGTAGAGGAAAGTGAGCCTCTTTAACGACCTTCTGCAGTAGTGACAACTCCTGATGCAGTGAAATACCTTTGTCCCTAACTTTTGTTTGAATCGCCCTTTCGGGTTTTCAATTCATCGGGACGCTCATTTTTGTCTAAGCCGCCTTTTCAGGTTTTTGACTCAGCGAGCTTTTCTTTCTTTTATCCCTAATTTTTTTCCCGGATCTCCTTCATAGGTTATGATCCACCAGGATGCCCTTTCTTTTTTTTCCTAAGCTACCTTTCCAGGTTTTCAACTTAGCGGGTTTTTTAGGCATAATATTTTCTTACTACATCCGAGTTCACGGGATGTTGGAGCTGTTCACCGTCCATCGTCGCAAGGATAAGAGAGCCTCCAGAAAAAACCGTCTTCACAACAAATGGGCCATCGTAGTTTAGCATCCACTTTCCACGCACATCTCGCTACACCGGTAGAATCTTCTTGAGTACCAACTCACCCTTTTAATATTCTTTGACTTGGACTCTTTTGTCGAAGGCTCTTTTAACTCTCTTCTAATATAGCTGATTGTGGAACATTGCCGTCATCCTTTTCTCGTCAATGAGATTTCGTGTATCAAACCTTTCTTTCACCCACTCAGCTTCTCCGAGCTCTGCTTCCATTAAGACCCTTAACGAAGGCATCTCAACCTCAATAGGTAGTACTACATCCATTCCATAAACCAGGGAGAAAGAGGTTCCCCCTGTTGAAGTGCGAACAGATGTTCTGTATCTGTGTAAAGCAAATGGTAGCATTTCATGCCAATCTTTGTAAGTTACTACCATTTTCTGCAGAGTCTTTTTAATGTTTTTATTTGCAGCTTCAACAACTCCATTCATCTTGGACCGGTAAGGAGAAGAGTTGTGATGTTCAATCTTGAAATTGTCACATAGCTCCTTCATTGTTTTATTGTTCAGATTCATCCCATCAACTGTGATGATTTAGTTAGGGATTTTGTAATGACAGATAATCTCCGTTTTAATGAACCGGACAACCACCTGCTTCGTTACATTTGCATATGAGGCAACTTCCACCCATTCAGTGAAATAGTCGATGGCAACTAGGATAAACCGATGACCGTTGGACACTTTAGGCTCAATTTCCCCAATCATATCAATTCCACATATTGATAACGGCCAAGGTGACGACAATATGTTCTGAGGATGTGGTGGCACGTGCACCTTGTCCGCATAAATCTGACATTTGTGACATCTTCGGGCAAATAGGATACAGTCAGTCTCCAAAGTCAACCAGTAAAAACCATCCCTAAATATCTTCTTTGCCATGGCATGGCCGCTTGCACGAGTACCGAAGGAACCTTCACGAGTGTCTGTCATTAACATGTCCGTTTCTTTACTGTCAACACATCTGAGTAAGACCATGTCGTGATTTCTCTTGTATAGAACATTATTGATAATGAAGAACTTGGATGACAATCTTCGCAAATTTCACTTATCAAGCTTAGAGGCGTCGACATGATATTCTTGACTATGAAGGTAATTTTTGATGTCATAAAACTAAGGTTTTTCGCCAAGCTCTTCTTCAGCCATCATGACGTACGCTGGTACAATCTTTCTTTCAATTCTAATTAGGGGAGCTTCGTTGACAAACTGAACCTTCCACATAGCAGCCATCATATCCAGAGCATCGGCTATGTGGTTTTTGTAAGAACACAAATTGTTTCTTAGTAATATCTCTATGTTTTGATGATAACACTTATGAATTTTGTATTCAAGAATTATATACTCTAAATTTGTTCTAGACTGATTGCTACAGGTACTAAAGAAAATATTCTTAAAGAGCAAATTTGGACCTGAACAATGATATTATGAAAGGCTTCAAAGGTTCAAGAGCATCTTAAATGAAGATTTGAACGCTGCCTCAAGAAGAATCTGAGTGCTATTTGTTGCACCCTAAAATTTGCTCAACCTTCTTCACTTGGGTTATGTTTCAATATCATTAGTATTTGCATATAGAGTCATGTACATAGCCTAATCATCTGCATAACATAGCATAGCAAGTCATCCAACAGGGGACCAATAATTATTCTCATCTCTAGAGGCCTATCAAGAGGTTATTATCCTAATGCAATCTCATTCAAGTCATCAGAAAAGAATTTGAAAGCAGAGAGTTCAGTAGATCAAGCATTGAGTCTATCTCCTATCTGAGGGTATCTGAGGATCAACAAGGGAGTTGTGAGCTGTGAATTGAAGGCATGGAGAGTACCTAAACATTATGGAGGACTTAGAAAGTCATTGGGAGAAGGAGATAAGTCATTGATGTGAGCACAAGAGCTGCAGTTGAAGACAGTCAACTAGGGTTTCATCTGGGTCAACCCTGGGTCAACCCTAGGTCAATTGACTGATTGAAGGGCATTAAGGTCTATTGGAGAGATGTGGGGTTCATAATTTGACATACAAAGAAGGATATGGTGATATGCCAAGAAGAAATCAAGAGAAATCAAGGAGAAGAGGAGTTTCTAAATTAGGGTTTCTGTGTAAAATCCCCTAGTTTAGGTCAAATTTCCAAGAAAGATAAGTCAAAATGCAAGCTTCAAATAGATCCTTGGCCAACATGGAACTTGTAGAGGATCTCAAGACCTTTAATTTGAGTGGTGGAAGACCTCAAGGAGATTTATATAACTCAAGTTATGGTCCTTGCAAGTTATAGGTCATCTGAGGTATCTGAAATTTTGTCTGTGAAAGTGACTTGACTTCCAAGCAATTTTTACCCCTCAAGGAGATTTCAAATGAATTTCTGGTCAACATAAGAGTTGTTCCTCATTGTCTTATATTTCTGAAGAGGTATGGTATGCCTTCATATGATTTGTGGAACTCTACTTATGGTCTTGGCAAGCAAAGGGTATTTTGGTCATTTGAGAATTACAGGTCATTTCAACTTATGCCCAAAACTCATACAAGGAGGCCTCAAATGGAAAACCTTACAACATAAAACTTGCTCCAAATGACATTTTGAGTCTAGAAAAGTGACCATGAGAGATTGGAAAGATTCATAGCACAAGGTTTCAAAATTGTTGGATTTAATGAATTAAAATGGACTTAAAAATGAGATTTTTCATATTTTGGCCAAATGGGGCAAAGTTATAGGTCATTTTGAATGGAAAAATCATTTTGAGAACATTGGCTAAATTAGAATTTTGAGCTTGGTTCACATTTTGGGAGTTATTCATGGTTACTTGTAATGGAAGATACATAAGCCAAATCCAAGGGAAATCATACATGGGAAGCTTCTCCAAGCTTCTAGGAGTTTCTAACCTCACCTATATATTGATATGAGTAACTCCATGCCATGGTTGGTGATCTCATTTTACTCATAAACACAAGTTTCATACATTTTCTCCCACTTGCAAAATCAATTCAAACTCTTCCAAATTCTCATCAATTTTCCCCATTCTTGATCTGGTATTCATCATCATCATCCCTAGATCAGAATTCATACAATCATTTGGTAGAATTGAGGTGGATTCGAGCTGTGCAAGTTCACCATTCAAGAAGCACAAATTTTGGAATTGAGAGATTCAAAGCTTTGGAGTCATATTTGTTGCATACAGAAGTCATCATCAAGTTCATTGATCAGTTTTCAATCATTTCAAGCATTGGATCAAGAGGTTTTAGCAGCTGTTTTCATCAATTGCACCAGGTATGTTTCTCATTCGAATTGGATGTTTAGGTTAGGATCACAAGGTTTTGTTAGCATAGAATTGGTAAGATAGGATAGATGACTTAGTTTGGTGAGTTTGGAGAGCTTTCATGAAGTTT
The DNA here is from genome assembly GCA_963859935.3 of Lathyrus sativus. Taxonomy (NCBI): domain Eukaryota; kingdom Viridiplantae; phylum Streptophyta; class Magnoliopsida; order Fabales; family Fabaceae; genus Lathyrus; species Lathyrus sativus. Next base: position 520,010,027 of record OZ012741.1, read on the forward strand.
GGTCATGGAGTGCAAGATCTGGTAGGGCTGGTAACTCATGATTTAATGCACGAAAATCTTGATGGAATAGCATGTTGAGATCAGCATAAGGTGTAGATGAGTTTAGGACAAGAATTAATGAGGTTTGGAGCAATTGATGACAGGTGAAAATGGTGGATTAGTTTTGTTATGCTTATCGGGTTTGCTTATTGTTTGAGTTTTAGAGGAAGTTGTTGTCATGGCCGTGTAGAGGGAGGAATTTAGAGCAACTTTGCTCTTGGAGTCGAGGGAATTCATGGTGAAATGAGAGAGAACAGAGCTCTTGAATGTGCATGCATGGCTAGGGTTTTCAGGCATTAGGGTTGGCTGGAGGTTGAAGAAAGGTTGGGAGCCACATGATCTGATCCTTGACTTTGACCGGGAGACTCAATCAATGGCCACGATTGGAGAAGAAAAAACGGAGGGAATTTCAAATGATCAAACGCACCGTTTCACTTATGGTGGCAAACTGGGCTCAGATTGCATTGCTTTTCACACCCCCAAGTGCATGGCCCAATTGGAAATGAACTAAAAAATCTGCTATTCGCACCGTTTCCGTTTTTTTTAATTCTTGCTATTTTCTGATGTTTTTGGGCCTCGCGCGTATGTGATACTAGCACCCCCCTGCCTGGCCCGTTCCCATATTTTAACTGCAATTCATCACTTTCTGCACCCCTTTCTCATCAATTCATTTCATTTTATTTCAAAAAAACATTAAATCTTTTAAAATTCATAACAAATCATAAAATGCATATTTTCCATTGGTTCTTTTTGAATTATTTTCTTAATTTTGTCAAGAAAATTCTCATACAAAAAAATTAATAATTCATTTCATTTTCTTATTTTTGGCATATTTTTCTTTTAATTAGGTGTAAATAATATTTTGTTTAGTACATGAATTTGATAATTTTTGTTCTAATAGATGCTTTAATATTTTTCACCCATTCTTTTTAGGTTGATTAGTAGATAAGATTAGCTTGTGTGTACAATTTAGTTCCCATTTTTTAGGACTTAGTTTTAGGTGATTAGTTTAGGTGTGAACAACATGAACAAAATTAGGGTTTAAGTGATGACTTAGGAGAATTGAATCATTTCCCTTGGGATTTAGAAATTGAAAGTTTGGGGTATGGGACTATAGGGACTATGGATAGTTATTAGATCCCCTTAGAAAAAATCAGGATTCCCCTACTGCTATTAATATACTGTCTATATTTGATTGATTGGTGTGGTGTGCCCTCTGGGGATTATTGTTTGTCTGTATGGGTATTGGGATTGCTTGGGGATTGAGAGAGCTGAAGACTTGTGATGATGAAGCCATTGAAGATCCAGATGCTGAAGACCAACTTCCAGAGTTGATGAGGAGATCCTTTGCTGGCAGCTGTTGAGGAGTCTAGGATCTAGGAGTTAGGCAGAGCCCTAGAGTAGCAAGCTTGATTCTAAAACATGGAAGGTCTTGACTGCCTCCATTCTTCTCTGTGATGCAGAGTCTCTCTAAGACACTCACCCCCTTCCTTTGGAAGGCTTGGTGCTAATGTCTAAGGGATAGAACTCTTGAGAGAAAATATCTTATATGTTAGTAGCAGTCTGTTCACCACCCTTGGTAGTCAACTGATTGCTTAACACCCAATTTACTCTTGTGATTGATCCCTCATCCTGGAGGTTTGGAACTTGAAGAAAAGCCATTGCAGATGGAAGACTGATGATCAAAGCCCTTGCCTGAAGGCCATGAAGATGGAGATTGATGCTTGTTGAAGCCTGTAGCTAATTGAAGATTACTTGAAGCCAGAGGTTGATTCAGAGCTGCTGATGCTATTTATTTTTCTACTGTATTTCATTTCTGATGTATTGTTTGGTTTTCCTGATTGTATTGTTTGCTGTTAACCTGTTGGGTTGAAAGTGAATCCTGTTCACTTTTACCTATTGTTTTCTAGGTTCGAGGTTGAGTGGGACTCCCTTGCCTCGCTTGTACTGTTGCATCCATGCATTTTACCGCTTTATTATATCTGTTATTGTTTCTGTTTCCGCCTATCCCGTAGGATCTCTGTTTCTCTCTGTGCAAGAGAGGAGCATGATAGACACTAGGTCTTAACCCATGCATGATAACGTTAGGTTAGTTTGATTCCCTTCGCAACCGTAGGTTAGAGTTCTGTCTCTTCTCTCTAAAAACAAACAGAAAAACACAATAAAGATTCAAAACACAATAAAAGACACTTCTTCCGTAAAAGAAGGTGAACTCATCAAGACGTCATTTTTGTCCGCTTGGACCAGTAATCAGAAAACCCTTTTTCAGAAGGTATAAAATCAACCCAGACAGACTTGTGTCGTACGTAGCCCGAACTACGTTTGCTCTGATCTTCCATGCTGTGTGGAAGTACGTAGGCATAGGATGCGATATCCTAGCGAGCAACCTTCCCCTCCTTTCCCGTAGGTAGGCGAACTACGTTGACTCTGATTTCTCGTTCCAGACGGGAATACGTAGGCATAAAGTGCGATACTTTGCCGAGTCATTTTCTTTTCTTTTAACCCCAGACCTTTAGTTTAGATAGAATAACAATCCATACCCGAAAACAAGCGTGGATCCCATCGAGTACGATGGACGTGAGGGGTGCTAATACCTTCCCCTTGCGTAACCGACTCCCGAATCCAGGTTTTGGTTGCGACGACCATACCTTTCCCGTGTTGTGCGAGGTTTACTCTGAGAGTTTCCTTTCCCTCCAGTGGGATAAATAACGAACGGTGGCGACTCTTCTGTTCAGCCGGTGCCGATTTTCGCAGTAGCGACACTATTTGCTAAAGATTCTGAAGCAGAAGCCTCTAAAGAATAGAAGACTCTGAGAGATCAGAAGCTTAGTCATCAGAAGACTCTGAAGATACTGCGCTGCATAAGTATTGAGAATCTGATATAAAAGACTCTGCTCTGACAGAATTACACGCTCAAGCACACAAGCTGCACATACTCTGATTCAGCACAATCTGAAGAACATCCCAAGACTCTGAAGATCCAGAAGATCTCTACTCTGGAGATTCTGAAGATCCAGACTCTAATGTTGATAGCTGAACTTATTTAGTGAAGAAGATTTGAATATGTACGTTGGCATATCTCAACAGCTCTTTCCTCTTTTGTGCTAGACACAAGAACACAGACAAAAAGGTTTTTTCTGTGCATTCCATTCTAAGGAAAGTTTCTGCAAAGTGAAGACAAAAGGCATCAGGCTTTTTCAGCACAACCTCCAATGTAAAGACAAAAGGCTCCAGGCTTTTCAGCACAGTCTTCAACGTTGAGAAGACTTCATGGATCTATGTGCCTATATAAAGAAGTCCACTCCATCTTCTTCAGAAACGAACCACTTGCAAAAATCTCTTATCAAAAGCAAATCTCTCAAAGCTCTTATATTTTATTTTGCTGTAACATTGTTCTTAAACTTAAGAGAAATATCACAGTTGTGATAACAGCTTCTTAGAAGCATTCTTACTCTTGTAATAGTTTTACATTGATTGTAAAAGGTTTTCCTTAAGAGGATCCAGTTGGGATCAGTAGCTCTTGAGAAGACTAAGAACAGTTGTTCTTAGGTGTTACTATTGTAATCTGTTTGATTAAATAGTGGATTAAGTCCTTGACTAAGAAAGGCAAATCACTCTTGAGAGGGTGGACTGGAGTAGTTGAGTTCAACGAACCAGGATAAAAATAACTGTGTTTAAATCTTTGATTATTTGTCATACTTATTCAACCCCCCCCTTCTAAGCAATTTTCTCACCTTCAGTTTTCGTATCTTGGGACATATTTGAAAGTGATTTCGTCAAAATACTCGATCATCTAAAAAATATAGTCTTTGTAAGGAAACCGTTTTTCATCTTGGGTCTCCCATTCACCCTTGAGCTGATAAATTACCAAGGCAGAGTCACCAATTACTTCCAGAATCTTAATACGAAGGTCAATGTCAGGTTTAAGACCCAGGATGCAGGCTTCATGCTCAACTATGTTGTTCATGTATTTGAAGCACAATCTTGTAGTAACAGCAGTGTAGCCACCATTTGGATTTTCTAGAACAACACCAACACCATGGCCTCTTTTATTGGATGCACCGTCAAACATCATTTTCCAACGGGAACCAGGTTCAGGACCCTCCTCGGGGCCAAGCTCTTCTTTGGCTTTGTAAAGAAGCATGACATCTTCGTCAGGGAAGTCGAATTTGAGGGACTGATAATCCTCAACAGGTTTATCAGCAAGGTAGTCTGACAAGACGCATCCTTTTATTGACTTTTGAGCAACATATTGAATTTCATACTCTGATAAGAGCATGTGCCATCTTGCAAGTCTTCCCGTCTGATCAGGTTTTTCAAATATGTACTTTATTGTATCCATGTTGGATATCAATAGAGTAGTGTGTCAAATCATGTACTGCATCAGACGTTTGGCTGCCAAAGCTAGAGTGTAATAAGTTTTTTCTAATGGAGAGTAGCGACTTTCACAATCGGTGAGTTTCTTGCTCAATTAGTAAATTGTGAAGGTGAGAAAATACTTAGAAGGGGGGGGGGGGGGGGGTTGAATAAGGATTTAGAAAATATTATGGCAATAAAAACACAATGATTTTTATCCTGGTTCGTTGAACTCAACTAATTCAGTCCACCCTATCAAGAGTGATTTTCCTTTCTCCACGAGGACTTAATCCACTATAATCAAACTGATTACAATATCGACCACTAAGAACAATTGTCTTAGTCTTCTCAAGAACTACTGACCACAACTTGGTCTTCTCAAGGAACTTTTACAATCAAATGTAAACTAAACAAGTGTTTGAAAATGCTTCTAAGAAAGCTATATCACAACTGTGATTTACACTTAAGTTTAAGAACGTATGAAACTATTCAGCAAAGAATAATAATTTGTATGAGAGCTTTGAGAGAGTTTTCAATTGATTTGTCAAAATACGTCAATATTCGTCAATTGTAGAAAGTTGTTGAAGGCTTGCTTATATAGACAAAGAAGTCCAAGACGTTGCAAGCTTGAAGACCGTGTACTGCAAAGTAGTTGTAGCCTTTTGTCTTCACATCACTTGACCTTTCCTAGAAGTAGAACGTTAAGAGAAATCCTTTTTTCCTGAGTTCTTATGTCTAGCATAAAAGAGGAAAGAGTCGTTTGGCATAACCAACGAATATAACTTTGAATAATCTTCTTCAAGAAGTTTCTATTTCACAGCAATCAACATCAGAGCCTTGAGTGATCAGAGTCTTGATGTCTTCAGAGTTTGCTGTATCAGAGTGTTGCAGCAAGTGTGCTTCAGCGTGAAATTAATCAGAGCAGAGTTTGGAGATCAGATCCTCAGTACTTGCAACAAACAGTACTATCAGAGTCTTCTGAAAAACAGTGCTTGAAACTCTTCATACAAAGTCTTCAGACTATGCTTCAGATGCTTCTGTAGCTTCTGTTTCAGATCCTTCTAGAGGCAGTGCTCAGAGTCTTCTGTAGGCAGCGCTCAGAGTCTTCTAATTAGATACTTCTGGCGCTTGCGTAGTTTAACGTTCAAATCCATTTTTGCTTTCAGAGGAATATTAAATTTAATATCTGCAGCAAAAATACTTGAACAAATTTAGAGTATATAATTTCTTAATACAAAATTTCATAAGTGTTATCATCAAAACATAGAGATATAACTAAGAACCAATCTGTGTTCTAACAATCTCCCCCTTTTTGATGATGACAAAAATATAGGAAATTTTGTTCAATAAAGAGATGAATATAACTCCCCCTGAGATTATGAATCTCCCCCTAAATTGAATACTAAGAAAGAATAAAAACTTCCCTTTTTGCATGAGTGTTCTTTTTAGAATCAAAGCCTGAATGTTCAAAATTAGAGCTTGATTGGATGAACGTTTCAGAATCAGAGCCTGATTGGTTAAACCTTGATCTGGGGATCTTAGAGTTACTTTAATGAATTTTGTCAGATTTATCATTATAGTTCTGAAAGACTAAAAATTCATGTTAGTTATGATTTGATATGTCGGAATTCCATTCAGGTAAAGTTTATTTGAACAGTCAGAATTTCATTTTCTCCCCCTTTTTGTCATAATCAAAAAGAAAACTTTTAAAGACAAATAAAAGGAAACAGAGAGAAAAGATCTAATCATAGAGAGAAAACATTCAGATTCATTCATTCAAATATTCATATAAGAAAACATCATATGGGAAATTCAAAAACAAGTGCTCAAACATCAGATAAAGAAAACATAAATCTAAGATTGTTTGGAAAGAAGCATCTTCAGAAGGTGGGTGATCTCAGAGGAAGATTCTTCTTGCTTGGACATCCATTTCTCAATGTTGTCAGTCTTCTGATCTTGCCTTGCCATCCAAGATTTAATATCAGATTGACCAGCTTCCAGCACAACAATCTTATCTTCTAAGTCTGGGTTCTCTTTCTTAATCTCAGAAGAAGTAGACGGAGCAGATTCTGATGCAGGAGTAGGAGCAGAGTCAATATCCATTGGAGTTGCAGATTCTGGAGCCACAAATGCAAATGATTTGTCCACAATCATCAAAGCTAAAGGATTCTCTTCCAGAATGACTTCAGAAGCAGATCCTTCAAGAGTCTCAGAAGTGGCATACACTCCAGAAGATGAGGGTGCATCTTCAAGAAGCAAAGTAGGATATCTGGTTACATTCCAAAGCATTGTTCTGGTAAGTTTAATGAATCTGATCTTCGCATCATCAGAGCAAACACTCTTCAAATTTGAAGCAACAACATTAAATCTGGCAATGAACTTATCCCAACATTATTCAAAAGCTTCTGGATTGATGCTTGAGAGACATTTCTCTTCCACAGAGTTTGGACTAATTATGATTTCCTTCTTGAAACTAGCAAATAGAGTATTAACATCTAATCTGGATTTAGGTTTAAGGTAGGTTTCCAGAGGTGTTGGTTTGGGTTGTTCTGGTGGAGGTGATATGGTAAAAGTTGGAATGATAAACAGAGGACGAGGATAAGAAGGAAAAGAGGGTTGTTCAGAAGATGAAGTGAAATTTTTGAATCTGGATGAGGATGAAGTGGGAAACAGAAATGGTTTAAAATTTGATGCAGAGGGAATGACATCAAATGGTGTAGAAGTGTAGGGGGTAAAAACAGAGTTTTGAGAAAGCAAAGGTGCTGATGGAATGATATCAAGTTGTTGTTTAAGATAGGTTTGAAGAACAGATGGAATAATGGTTAAGGAATGAGGTTTAAATGGAGTGGTAGGGTCAGAAGGTTCTATTCTGGTATAAAAGTGTTTAAGTTTTAGACCAGAAGGAAGGGTATCAAAGGGATGTGGTTTAAAGGATGCAAAAGATACAAACTCAGAAGTTCTGGGTTTATAGCCACGAAGAGATGGTGGTGAGTTTACATCTAGGTGAACATCAGATTCAGATGAATCAGATGAGGGACAAGATGTGGAAGATACATCAAACAGAGTTTTGAGGGGTTGGACATCCAGAACTTCAGAGTCAGATATGTATGATTCAGTAGGTTTGGGTTGCTCAGGTTGAGGATTAGGTTGTGGATTAGAAGGTATAGATTTTGGTGGTTCAGATGCAATAGGTTCAAAGGGTAGCGGTTCAGGTTGTTGTGGAGAAGGTACTTGTGATATTGGTTCTGCTGGAGTTGGTTCTGGTGGTGTTGAAATTGGTGGTTCTGATGGGGGAATTACAAATGGTTGTGGTGCAGGAGTTTGTTTGTCAGATGGGGGAATATCAGATGGTTTAGAATGTGTTGGTTCAGATGGATACTTTTCAGATGGAGTTGTAATAGGTTGGGTTACAAATGGTCTAGCAGAAGGTTTCTTAGGTTTAGAAACACGAGGAGGTGAAGGTGATGGTATAATAGGTTCATGAAGAGTTTAATCAGATGTTAATACCTCTTTTACAGTTTCCAAAATCTCGCCTAGACTTGCCTCTGGAGGATTGATCTCTGATTTCTTGACTCTCTTAGGCTTGACAGCAGCAGCTTCACCAGTAGCCTTCCTCTTGGGTTTAGAAGGTTCTTCTGCAGCAACCTTTCTCTTCTTCTTATGTCTGGCCTCATAAAGATCTGGAGCAGGTTCACCTGCCTTCTGAACCAAATTTACTGGTAGAGGGATTCCTTCATTCAGACACGAAGTAATGTAATCCAGAACAATCTCCCTTGGTTCATTTGCAAAGAACATAGGAAAATTTGTAACTGGAACTCTTCTTTGAGTGACCTCTTCAGAATTTATTTGAAGCAGAAGTAACTCCTTCTACAACTTTCATCCTCTGAAGAATCTTCCCATTCAGAGGTTTTTCAACTGCAGAAGTCAATTCTTCCTTCATTCCAGCTTCAACCAGATGACCAACAAGACCATTCTCAGTCAGAATGTCTGAGATAAGTCTTCCCATTGGAATCCAGTTCCTTAGCTTCTGGGGTTTGTTTCTGAACTCTTCCCTTGACTGTTTTACATGCGTCCACAGATGATTAAATAGAAGATATGGCAGATCCACCTTGGTACTCTGACTCAGACAATACATAAAGTATAGCTGATCAGTGTTAACATAATCTGGAGAATTAGAGGATTTTCTGTGGTGAATGCAGCTCATGAAAATCTTAGCCCAGATTCTGTAAACTGGTTTCAGATCCTTGACCTTGTTAGAAGTTACTCCAGATGAGCAAACTTCTCTATATACTTCAGTCATGTCCACACGCCCAGATGGTAGATTAGTGACTCTATCAGTCTCCTCATATCCTATGAGTTTACTTATCAAAGCTTCAGTAATGATGATTTCTTTCCCCAAAACAAATGACACTATGAACTTAGGGCAACAAGAAGCGTGTATCCAGAATTCCTTTACCAGACGAGGGTAAATTAGTCCCATTAGCCTGTCAAAAAACTTGGTCCAACGCTATGCATCAACAATGGGACGAAGATCATACCCATTTTCTGCAAACGATTCAAAGTTGACTATGGACTCACACAAAACCTCCAACTTGTCAACAGGTGTGAGTAATGTTCTGATAGGTTCCTTAAAAGAGACAACACCCATGTTTGATGAAGAAACGGCAGCCATTGTAGATTAGAATTGAACTGAGGTTGAAGATGAAGTAGCCATTGTTGAAGATGTTGAAGAAGTAGGTTTACGAACAGATTTGGGTTTTGGGTTTAGATGAAGGCAAAAGAACAAGCAAAAATGTATATAAGTGTTTGTGAGAGTGAAAAGTGTGAAATGTTGATATTTGTGGAATTTATAGAAGAAATTTAGGGCAGACAAAAGGTCACACGTTCAGCACATACACAATTAGCATTTAATGGCATTTAATAAAAAGAAATTAATCATTTCAAACAATAAATGATTCTAACAATTGGGGGGAAAACGAGAAACCAAATATTCAAACAGTACCTCAAACATCTCTTCAGTATTGTGTACTCCACCTTTTCAGATCTAGAGTGACACGTGTTTGCTTGCATGTGCTTCTGAAAACTCTTTGAGAAATGAAACGTTAGCCAACGTTCAGATCCTCTGAGACTTGTTAGTTCAGATACACATAGAAATAATAATTCAAGAAATTAAATGAAAGACAAATGAAATACTTCAGAGTTTAAACATTTTGCATCTGAGAAAGTTGCTTCTAATAAATATTATTCTGGACAAAATTCCATACCAATATTTTTCAGAATAAACTTAAACCTATCTTCAGCAAGGGGTTTTGTGAAAATATCAGCCCATTGATGATCTGTATCAACAAAGTCTAAATTTATAATACCCTTCTGAACATAGTCTCTAATGAAGTGATGTTTAATTTCTATATGCTTAGCTTTAAAGTGTAAAATTGGATTTTTAGATAAGCATATAGCAGAAGTATTATCATAGAATATAGAAATATTACTCTCAAAGATCTGATAGTCTTCTAGCTGACTTTTCATCCAGAGCATCTGTGTGCTACATCTAGCAGCAGCAATATATTCTGCTTCTGTGGTTGACAGCGCAATTGTAGGTTGTTTCTTGCTGTACCAGGAGATTAAATTACTTCCCAGAAATTGACAACTTCCATAAGTACTTTTTCTTTCAACTCTGTCTCTAGTGTAATCAGCATCACAGAATCCAACTAGTTTAAATTTATCAGATTTTCTGTAACACAAACCCAGATTAGTAGTACCTTTCAGATACCTTAGAATCCTCTTAACAGCTGTTAAGTGTGATTCTCTAGGATCTGATTGGAATCTTGCACACAAGCATACACTAAATAAAATGTCAGGTCTAGAAGCAGTTAAGTAGAGAAGAGATCTAATCATACATCTGTAGAGTTTCTGATCTACTTTCTTACTTACCTCTTCCTTACAAAGAGTGATTGTTGGATGCATAGGAGTCTTTTCCATCTTACTATCAGTCATGTTGAACTTCTTCAGAAGCTCTTTTACATATTTTGTCTGATGAATGTAAGTGCAATCTGGAGTCTGGTTGACTTGAATTCCCAGAAAGAATCTCAATTCTCCCATCATGCTCATCTCAAATTCAGCCTGCATACATTGAGCAAACTCCTTTCCCAACATAACATTGGTAGATCTAAATATAATATTATCTACATATATTTGACAAATTAACAGATCTTTCTTAAATGTTTTAAAGAAGAGAATTGTGTCCACTTTGCCTCTGATAAAATTTTTCTCTAGAAGAAAATTTCTTAATCTCTCATACCAAGCTCTAGAAGCTTGTTTTAAACCATAAAGAGATTTCTTAAGTTTAAAAACGTGTTCTGGAAATTTATCACTTTCAAAACCAGGAGGTTGGTGAACATAGACTTTCTCTTCTATAATTCCATTTAAGAAGGCACTCTTAACATCCATCTGATATAAAGTGATATTATTTTGTGCAGCAAAAGAAATGAGTAAACGAATAGACTCTAACCTGGCCACAGGAGCATAAGTCTCTGTGTAATCAATTCCTTCTTGCTGGCTATAGTCATCAATAATGACTAATCCATACTTCTTGCCTCTGATGGATGCAGTTTTCACTGGTCCAAACAGATCAATGTGAAGTAACACTAATGGTTTTGAAGTTGAAACAACATTCTTAGTTTTAAAAGAAGATTTTGAAAATTTTTCTTTTTGACATGCTTCACAAAAAGCATATGAGTTGAACTTCAACTTAGGAAGTCCTCTGACCAGATTGAGTTTATTAATCTGAGATATACGTCTCATATTAATATGCCCCAATCTTCTGTGCCAGACCCATTGCTCATCATTAACAGACATAAGACATTTTATGTTTTGAACCTTAACTTCTGAAAGATTGATTTTATAAATATTGTTCTTCCTCTTTCCATTAAATAGGATTGAGCCATCCTTCTGACTAACAGCTTTGCAACATTTTTTATTAAAGATTATGTCATAACCATTGTCACTTAATTGACTTATGGACAATAGATTATGTTTTAATCCTTCTAAAAGTAAAACATTAGATATAGAGGGAAGGTTACCATTGCCAATAGTACCAGAGTCAATTATCTTGCCCTTCTGATTCCCTCCAAACTTGACGTCTCCTCCAGATATAAGCTCCAGGCTTTGGAACATAAACCTTTCTCCCGTCATGTGACGTGAGCAGCCAGAGTCCAGGTACCATGATTGGCGTCTTGACTTTGCTGCTAAATACATCTGCAACATGTATTATCTTATCCTTAGGTACCCAGATCTTTTTGGGTTCTTTTGGGTTAGTTGCCTTAAAAGTTTGTCTGAACTTCTGTGTTTTTACAACAGGTTTGTTCTGACTAACTTTCGGTTTAAACACAAGAATGTTCTGATCAAAACGTGTATGTTTAATATCATTCAGATGACCAAACTTAAAATGAGAATATAAGGGAGTCTTCTTAATGATAAGTTTATCAACAAGTATTGAATTTAAATATGTTGCACCCTAAAATTTGACCAACATTTCTTTACCTAGCTTATGTTGCATTTCATTCACATTAGCATTATCATTTGCATTTCATTGACATGTATGCAGGGGATCAAGAGGTATGAGTACCAATCAAGAGCTACACAAGAGTTTGAAGCTAGCCAAGAAGGTCATTCAAGTGTTCAAGGGTAGATACCTTTGTCAGAGGAGTCAGAAGATCCTCAGAGAGAGTGGTTGAAACCAAGTGTGTATGCCTCCTAACTTGAGAGTGGTGGGAGCTCCTCAGATGATTCTGAGGCTATGAAGAAGGACTTGAAGCCTTGAGAGAGCTTATGAGATGTCTTGAAAGCCATCATGGAGCCTAGACAGGTCATGGTACAAGGTTAAAGAAGACTCAGCCATGAGTGGTGCAGTTAGGGTTTGACTGGGTCAACCCTAGGTCAACTGATGATCAGGAGAGGGTTGAGACCTGATTCAAAGGCCATGTGATCATGGATTGATGAATTGAGATGCTATAAGGATGATTTCAAGGTCAACTCATCATGATTGAAGAGTTTGAGAAGTTTCAAGCTAGGGTTTCTAAGGCTTGACAGTGTAGAATCCCCTAGTTTGACCCCTATCTTCAAGGCAGTTTAGCTCAAGATGTGATTGTCATCTCATCTTTCCCCCAACATGAATGTTGTAGATATTCTTCTTAGCTTTAATTTGAGTACTAGAAGTACTTGATAGGATTTGTAGAGCTCAATTTATGACTTTGACAAGTTACAGGTCATCTGAGGTATGTGAATATGGGGCCTTGAAAGTTACCCAACTTGCATCAAACTTTTTCCCAAGAAGGATGATTCATATGAACTTTTGGTCAACATGAATGTTATTCCTTATCCTCTTATCTTTCTAGAGAGTACTAGAAGTCCTTGATAGGATTTGTAGAACTCAACTTATGGCTTTGACAAGTCAAGGGAATTTTGGTCATTTGGAGATTACAGGTCACTTCAAGCATAAGGCCATAACTCCTATTTCCAAGCTTGAAATGGAAAAATCTTCAACATAAAACTTGCTTAAAATGATGTTTTAAGGCTATTAAGGAGGTCATGAGATGTTGGAAAGGCTTGTAGCTCAAAGTTGCAAAAATGACCTAAAATAAGGGCATAAGTTAAATAAACCAAAGTTGGAAATTGATATTTTCAACCTACACATCCAAACCATGGCATGTAATATATCATTTTGACTCTAGAAAACATTTTTAGAACATTGGTTTAGCCACATTTTTGATTTGAGGTCTAAATTGTGGACTTGCTTTGAAAAGCACCTACTTGCATATTAAGCAACATTTGCAAAACTCAAAATCAAGGCATGGGCAAGGGTTTTTGCAAGCTAAACACCCCTAATATCTCACTAGGGGAGAAATTAAGAGTGAATGGGATGAATTCCAAGCTGTTTGCAAGGGTTGTACATGTCATGATAAGTGATTCAAAATCTCATGACATGAGATGTGGGAAATCTCGTTGGAAGGATCTAGAGGGTTCTAGATCATCCAAACTTCATCTATATATTGAGTAGAATGGATCCATGGTAGAGGTTGGTGATCATTAAAGGATTGAGCATAGTTTGAGATTGAGTTTTCATAGATTGCAATTGAAATCGGTTTCATCAAATTCCTCAACTTCCATTCATTTTCTTGATTGATACTCCTTCCATGAGTGCCAAGGAGTGATTTCAGATCATTTTCAAGAAGAATTGGTGGCTAGATCGTGTGGGAGCAAGTGGTTTTCAGCACCTGCAACTCATCATCGTGTTTCAAGATTGAAGCACTTTCCATTGAATCTTTTGCATACAGAAGGAAGGGGGAGGTTCAGTGATCGTGTCCAGAAGATTTGAGAGCTTGAAGTGAAGATTTGGTGCATCTGTTATTCAAGAATTTCCAGGTTGGTAACCTTCTTCCTATAGCATGATTTAGGTAGAATTAAGTTGAATTAAGGTGCTAGATTAGTTGTATAATGGCATAGGATGGATTTCAGATGGTTAATTGATGAATTAGAGACAAAATAGGAAGATCACCATTTTTGGTTGAGATTGGGAGATGATGATTCTTGAGGTTTCAGAAGAAACTATGGGTATGGTTGAATTCGTGGCAAGATTTGGAATGAGTTTCATGTTTTGACCTCTTGGATTGGAGGCCTCTAGGAAGAACTAGGGTTGAAGGGGATGGTCGGAGTTCCACCGGTGGTGGCCGGAGTTGGGCGCAAAGCTCAGAGGTTTGAAAGGTAGGAGATGAAGTTTTCACCATTGGATGGGAGCTTGACCATTGACTGGGAGAGGATCCAACGATTGTGTTTTAAAATTGGATTGTGAAGGATTCTGATGATGAAACGATGCGTTTCATTTATTCAGGCGTTTGGGCTTAATGATTTAAGTGTTATCCACACCCCCCAGCGAGCCCAACCCATGTTTTTAACTGAGAATGATTACTTCCTGCACCGTGTGTTTAATCTTTTAATTGGATTTTCTTATTTTCTTCATTTTATTCATGATTCTTGTAAAAATCATAATTAATTGAAAATTTATCCAATTAAACCCATTCTTTTTAAATATTACTCATGATTGAGTCTATTATTTTTTAGAGAAAAAATATTTTCATTTAATATAATTTCTTATTTAATTGGAATTTTGCATTTTAATTGATATTAAAATGTTCATGTTTGATGCATATTTTTGTGGAATTTTGTTTGACCTCATGGTGATGATTTTGAGCCTAATTTTTTGTGTGTGATTAGGTTAGACATATATGATCCCATAGAATTTTTATCACATTTTTTTGATGAAAATAGGTGTGCTTTCTAGATTGATGTTTAGAGGCCTCCTTTTTAGGGTTTAGGTTTGATGCCTTAGAATGTAGGATTTAGTTCTAGGTCCAATTTGATGGTTTGATCTTTGAAACTAATGTGGTAGAGTCATGATTGACCTAGGTTCCCATAGATATTTTTGTAGGATTTTACAATTGATTTTAGTATTTTAGTTAGGACTAACTTTAGTGCTAGGTTTTAGGTGACCCTAATTTACTAATTCAACTAGTTTAACTCATTTAGTTCCCTTAGATTAGGGTTGGAGCTTGGTTTGCCTTTGAGTGAGATTGAAGACAAGTTGAAGACAAGAGGAAGGTGCTTGAGGTGGCTTGATGTTGCTTGGAGCTTTGGATTTGGTGGTGCCTGAAGGTGTCTGATGAAGATTAGGAGATAGGACATAGGGAAAGCCTTGTAGTTAGAATGATTTCTTTCACAAACATGGAAAGCATCTGGTGCTTCCATTCCTCCCAATGACTAAAAGTCCTTCTCAGATATTCACATCCCTCCTTTGGAGGGATGAGTGGCTTTATATGGGAATTAGAACTTTGAGGGAACCAGTCTCTCATAATGATGAACCCTTACAGGCTTCCTTTGGTTGTCAGTAAGCTGTTTATGAGTCCAATTATGAAAATAGTTGTTTATTAAAATTAATTATATATTTTTTTTGCAATTTATGGTAGATATATAAGTAATTGTGGTTCTTATTGTAAGCAGTTTTGTTTGTTTGTTTGAGATAAATATTGCGTAAAGCATTATATAGCATATGGTTGATTTCATGTCTTCACTTTTTTCTTTCACTCACTTTATAAATGTGAATTGCGGGAGGAGGAGTCAAAACATACAATTTCATTTAGAAATGTGTATGCTCGTATTCATAAGAAAAATATGAAGAATGTGTCTCTCAATGATCGAAGTTATTTGTTGTAAGTTATCAAAAATTAACAATTTAACGTGTAATGTTTAACATGAATGTAGGTTATATAATTACTATATTCTTCGTATGTGTTTATCAAGAAACATGTGACACGACTATATTAAAAAAGTACATTCATCTCATGATTGATCCTAAAGTCTGGGCAGAAGTTTCTGACCACACAAAAATAAGGCATTCTTTTATGGATCATAACTTAGATGTTAGAAGAACTATGTTTGTCCCATTTACTGATGTCACTAGTCATTCATAATCATAGTTATTATTGTGATGTATATTGTTTTAGGGTTGTTAAAGATATTATAAAATTGATATTTTGGTTATTTTAATGACTAGTGTGGATTAGTCCTACAAGATAAAGATATATGAATATGCAAATATTTTTTAATTGTATTTTCATTTAAGTAGTAGAGTAAAAACTATATTATTTTTTAAATTTTTTATTTAATTAATTTAAATAAATATCAACAATTACAATACTTTTAAAAATTAATTTTATGAATAAGTTTTTACAAATAGTCTAATTAGTTTTTATTTTAAATAATTATAAAAAAAAATATGAATTAGTCTAATTCAAATATATTAAAAAATTAAAATAAAAACTAGTTGTTTTAATTGTTCCAAATATTTACCTTAAGATTTATTATAGTATTTTTCGTAGTTATATTGTAGCTGTATAATTGGAAATATACATTCAACCTCAATATTTTGCTACGGTTTGTTGTGACTTAGCTAGTAATCTTTGAATATTAATTGAAATTTTGCTACAACATATATTATAGGTAATCCACAATAGTATGAATCTTTCAATTTTCTCATTTCAAATATAAAAAGAAATAAAATTCAATACTATGAATCTTTCTTTTTAACTTCTTTAAATATGCAAATTTCATTAAAAGTATGAAACTCGAAATCACATTAGGAAATTAAAATAATATTTAATTGTTTTTATAAGTAAATTGCTATTTTTAAACAATATACTATACAAAAATCTACATTATTTATTTTATACTTTTTATATTTTTAGAAAAAAAAATAGAGATATAGATGCAACTTACGCCTTACTAGACAAATGATCATTATGAGAATTAAAAAATGATTAATTATGGTAAGTTTATAGTTAATGAATTCTAAGACGTGTAATATTAACGGAGGAGATAAGCTTAAATCATCTTAGACAAAATCAATAGAATTAAAAGAAAATATAAGAATATTGGAAACGAAAAAGAAAAGATTACACTACTTTGCTCATAGCGGAAAAAAGCTTTTGGGTGGCTATATTTGTAGGCATAAAATGGCATACATAGTTGAAAAATATATAATTAATTTTAATAAACAACTATTTTCATAATTGAAGAGCAAGAAGAACAAGTTGATACTTGAAGATCCAATAGAGATTGAGTAAAGGGCTGAGGCTTAAAGATTGAAGGATGAAGTTGACACTTCTAAGTGATTGAAGACTACAATGAGAAGCTGAAGCTTGTAAGAGAAGAAGACCAAGTTGATACTGGTAAAGCAAAGAGAGCTGAAGCTTGAAGACTGAGTTGATACTTGAAGATTCAATTGAGATTGAGTGTAAAACTGAAGCTGAGGAATAAAGGATAAGTTGATACTTACATTGATACATTGAGAACCTGAAGGAATCAAGTTGATACTTGCAGTTAAGAGTGAAGCCTGAAGGTGGAATTGACTGAAGAGCTGAAGCTTGGAGAAGGAGGATAAGTTGAAACTTATGTGGAAGGGTTGAGACCTGGAGAAGCAAATGGATATTTATCATGAGAGAGGATAGCCTTGAAGGGTGGTTGAAGTCTGAAGACTGAATTGATGTCAGAAGAGCTGAAGCTTGGAGTTGAGAGTGTTGATCTGCTCTCTTGTCTGTTTTCTTTTCTGTATTGATGTGCCTTGTTTGACTTGCTTGATGCATTAGAATAAGTCCATGATTAGACTGACTTTAATCTAAGAGCATGATTGCACTAGAGGTTGAGTTGCTCCCTCTGCTTGTATTGTTACTGTATGGCTTTGCTTGTGGGTATTCGGTAGAGCCCTGCTCCCTTGCCCATGTGGTTTATGTTGCTTGATAGCATGTTTTTATTTTCATCTGTATGATTGCAGTTTACTGTATTTTTGCTTGATAGCATGTTTTATTTCTTCAGTATGATTACTGTTATTCATTCTGGCTTGAGGTTGAGATGAGCTTGTGGAGGCTGCTGCCCCACACACATTTCCTCCCTCACTTGCATTGCATGCATTTTACAGTCGTTTACTGTTATCTGTTTACTGTTTAAGCTGATGCTTTATCTGTTTCTTTATCATTGATATGATCCTTTAGGACTCTCATTTCCTTTGATAAGGAAGTGGTGATAGAACTTTAGGTTGAAACCTATGCATGATAACTTCTAGGAGTTCCCTGTTTCAAACTTTAACCATAGGATGAATCCTTGGCATGACAACAGTAGGACTTGATAGTCTCCCTCTAGTTGAGCCCGTTCTCTTCTCATCTCAAAACAGCTTAAAATACAATAATCACGAATGATTTCTTTCGTACGTTACGAGCCTTAAGCTATCTGAGAAAGGATTGTTGGAGAGCTTCTTTTCAACAGTCCAGATGTTTAGTATGGCACCCTTTGGGTGACATGCGACGCATTCACTCTCAGGTCATAGTCTCTAGTGCAATTGAAATTGCAAACACAATAAAAGACACTTCTTCCGTAAAAGACAGAAAACAAACTTCAAACCTTTTTGCCCCGTGGGCCCGTAATTCAAAGGAAAGCTTTTCTGAAGAAAAGAGTGTCGTTAAACTTCAGCGCCAACGCAAACAGGCTTTGTCCCTAACTGCTGGAACTGTTGTTTAACCCTACTCGATAAAACAGATGAATCTGAAACCCCGTAACCCGTAGTAGCCCGAACTACGTAAGCTCTGATCTCTCATATCTGTTGAGAGTACATAGGCACAGTACTGATGTATTGGCGAGCCACCTTCCCCGTAACCAGTAGTTGGTCGAACTACGTTGACTCTGATTTCTCATTCTCTGATGAGAATACGTAGGCATAAAGCGCGATGCTTTGCCGAGTCATTTTCTTTTCTTTTAAGCCAGCCTTGATAGGTAGATAGATAAACCAACTCGTCCAGTAAACACAACAAGCGTGGATCCCGTCGAGTACGACGGACGTGAGGGGTGCTAATACCTTCCCCTTGCGTAACCGACTCCCGAACCAAGACAACGGTTGCGATGACATTGTCTTACCCTTTTTTCGTCAGGTTTTTTCGATCGTTTCCTTTCCCGCTCCGAGGGATAAATAACGAAAGGTGGCGACTCTTCTGTTTTGCCGGCACCTTATTTTCGCAGAAGCGACAGCTGGCGACTCTGTTGGGGACTTGATAGTTTCCTGGGATCCAACGTCCCTATGCGAGTCATTTTGGGGATCCAACGTCCCTGCGAGAGTCAATCCTAGCGCTTGTATGATTACTTGTTGGGTTGTGTTTATTTATCGCACTTTATTTCCCGCACTTCATTTTCAGTATGATATGATTATCTGTGCTGTTGTGGGAAGGGGCATTCTGATGAGTGAGAAGCCAGACCCAGGCTTGAGTGTACATAGCATTAGTTGTGGAAATTAGTGGGCGCGTGCTTGCTTGGCAGGCACTAGTGTCTCATGAAATCCACGCTCAGACGAGGTTCTCCCGGTTGGCTTCTTTTTCAACCCTTTGGGTTGAGGGGGTTGTTGGTTTGGAGGATTGTCGACTCTGGGGACCGATCATTTGTGATTCAGCCGAGTGAGGCCGCTTCATGAGCTGGTGATGCCACACCTTCTAGGTATCATATCACCCCTCTTGAATGTCTGTGACGCTGATGAACGCATAGGATGCCGAACTTGAGTCAGTTTAGGTCCATACCTGTGAGCAGGGTTGGGTTTATTGCAGGCAACTTTGACCTTCAGACTACCTGGTTTTCTTGACAGTGAATCAGTTTTGTTGGGATCAGAGGATCTTGTTATCAGATGATTGTTCTTGACAGAGCAGAGCTTTGGTCCTGTATCAGAGGACCTTATATTCAGAGAGGTGTATTTGTTCTTGATAGAGCAGGTTCATGATTGGGATCAGAAGATCCCATCAGTAGGTGTATTTGTTCTTGACAGAGCAGGTTTATGGCTGGGGTCTGAGGATCTCATCCTCAGGTATTTGTTCTTGACATAGCAGGTTTATGACTGGGGTCTGAGGATCTCATTATCATATGGTTGTTCTTGATAGAGCAGAGTTTTGGTCCTGTATCAGAGGTCCTTATTATCAGATGGTTGTTCTTGACAGAGCAAAGTTTTGGTCCTGTATCAGAGGTCCTTATTATCAGATGTTTGTTCTTGACAGAGCAGATTTATGGTCCTATGTGTGTGTGTTCTTGACAGAGCAGATTTGTGGTCCGATACCGGGGTTTTCTTCTTATCAGAGATAGTGCTTGTTCTTGATAGAGCAACATTATGGTTTTGTTGATGCAGAATCTCCACAGCACAGTTGCCTTGATCTCCTGCTGCATGATTGCATTTTACATTGTTTTGCATACGCATTTGCATTTCATTAACAAGTGTCTGTGTTGCAGGTACCGTTTTCCCCGATCCAGGGTTTCTTGCCTCCTATTGTTTTGTTATGGGTTCTCTGAGGAAGACCGTGGCTTACAAGCTCCCTGCCCCTGATGTGGTTCAGCTGACTGGTTTGGTTGCTTTAGCAGATGATTCTGTGAGAGATGAGTTCAGAAAGTCCTACGGCAAATTGCTCAGTTTGGTTCGTAAACCTTCTGCGTTCGAGTTGAATGGGTTGCACGCTCTGCTGCAGTTCTATCACCCTCCGTTGAGATGCTTTACTTTCCAGGATTTTTTTCTCGCGCCTACGCTGGAAGAATATGCTGATTTGTTAGGTGTGCCTATCAAGAGGCAGATGCCTTTTGTTCATATGGACGCTGAGCCTGATCTGGCTAGTCTAGCTCCCTCACTTCATCTGGATGCCTCCGAGTTGGTATTGTCTAGTTGGAACAAGGTTCCTGGTTTCTCCTTGCAGTTCTTAGTGGGAAAAGCTCAGCAGTGCGCCAAAGACGGATGTTGGGTCGTGTTCAACGCCATTCTCGCGCTGTGCATATATGGCATCATTCTGTTCCCCAATATGCCCGATTTTGTAGACTTCGACGTGTTTCACATCTTTGCTTCAGGGAATCCAGTCCCTACCTTGATAGGAGATGTCTACCATTCCATCCACTACAAAAACGAGAACAGAAGGGGCAAGAACGTCTCGTGTTGTGTGCCCTTGCTTTATAAATGGCTTGATAGTCACTTACCCAAGAGGGGTCCCTTTGTTTCGTCTGCAGCCACAGCTGAGTGGTCCGAGCGTTTGATGAGTCTATCTGCAGAGGATATTGACTGGTTTGACAGAGATAGGTTGGGTACCGAGATTATCTTCAGCTGCAGCGGGTTTCCAAACGTGCCTTTGATAGGTAGGAAGGGCTGTATAAACTATAATCCATCTTTGCTGGTCTGACAGTTCGCGTATGCTTTGAGAGCTCCGCCGAAGGATGAAGAGGTGCAGAAATCTCTGTACCTCGCTGGTCTTCTAGAGGGGGATCTGTTATCTAAGCTTCAGCGCGCCTGGAATGGCATCAGTAAGAGGGGAAAACCATTGCTAGGGAGAAGCAATAATCAAGCCTACCCCCCGTATATGGCGTGGATCAGAGCCAGAGCAGATGCTATAGGGATGTCGTTTCTTCCTGCCAAGCCAAAAAGCCCTCCAGTGATTGAGGAGCCTACTACCGTGCCCATTCAACAGCATAATCAGGTGTTAGCTGAGCGAGATGAATTGAAGAGGGAAAATGAAGAACTGGAGAAAGAATTGGCTCAGCTCCGAAGCGAGAGAAACGAAGCCGTTTATTCCTTCAAAAGGCAGACAGAGCTGGTGAACCAGCTGGGGACAGATTTGACTAAGCAGATAGTCGAGCGTGAACGCATGGGTCAAGACTTCAAAGCTGTCAACGATGTACTGGCCACGAAGAAGCAGCACTTGGACGAAGCGTATCGGAGGATATCCAAGTTCAACCAGCACTGGAAGGCTTCCCTAGCCACCAGGAAAGAGCGGGAGGATAAGCTGACGCAACAGATCTCCAAGCTGGAAGCCCAGGTGAAGGCTAGTGAGAAGAGGTTTAATGAAGAAACCGCTCGCAGATATGCCGCTGAAGGCCAGCTCAACAGAGCTCTCGCTAACCTGAAGGAGCGCAAACTGACATTTGATTCCAAGAAGCGGAAGCTAGAAGATGGTTTCGGTGAAGGAGCATGGGAAGATTCGGTCGAAGATCTTCAGTATACCATTGTGCAGAGGGAATTACTCGTCGAAGGGTTACTCACTCTGCCTGATCATCCAGAAACGAAGGAGTTGTTAGAAGAGTATCGCGCCCGTGGTCGTGCTTGACTATTTGTATTCCTTTTGTATCGATCGTTGTTGTATGCTGACCATCACCAGGCTTGTTGGGTGAGGTCACGCTGTTGATTCATCTTGTACTCGCTAATGTTGTGTACTGCCTTGATGGGCTTTCTTCATATATGAGATTGTTATTTCCATGATTGGACTCGGACTTCTTCTTATTATCAGCACTGGCACTCAGGCACTAGGATCGAGGGAGATCTCCCTAACGCACAAACACATGTTTGCATTTGCATAAAGCATTTGCATAACGAGCACTTTGTCGTTTTTTCCTAACCCTTTTGTGTTTCCAGGTTGTTTCAGGTTGTTCCAGGATTGATCAGAGACCTATCCATCACTATCCGACCAGAGCTAATCAAACCAGGATCATGGAGCAAGTGCAAACTGATGTTCAGGAACTCCGCGAAAGAATGGATCGCTTCATGGAGCTCATGCAAGCGGTCGCCAATGGCCAGGATCAGCTCAGAACCTTGGTTCAGCCTCTGATTTCAAGGGTTGATAGCAATGGCGTACTCCATGGTGGGACTGTGCCTACTCCTCCACCAGTTGAAACTCCGCAGAATGGCGTCCCCGTGACCGGAGGGAATGGCAGTGCCAACGTCAATGTGATAGCTAACATGGGACTCAATACGGGCGTCGGTAATGGGAGTCTGGAAGCTAATGTCAATGTTGGGCTAAGCAACGGCAATGCAGGTGTTGGGAATCTGTTTGGGCCTCAGCCGTGGTTAGAAGATCGTCTGGATGACGTGTTCTCTCAGAGAGGTGCTGAAGGAGAGCTGAATGCTGAAGCACGGCTAAGGTTCAAGGCACTCGAGGATAAGATGAGAAATATCGAGAACCAGAACACCCTGGGCGTTGATATGTCCAAGTTGGGACTAATTGCTGATTTCAAGGTGCCTCCCAAGTTCAAGGTACCTGACTTTGAAAAGTACAAGGGCACCACTTGCCCTCGTGTCCACCTGAGATCATATTACAGAAAAATGTCAGCTCATTCTGAGGACGAGAAGTTGCTGATGCACTTCTTTCAAGACAGTTTGTTCGGACCCTCCCTCGAATGGTACATGAGTCTGGAGCCTACCAGTGTGCGCACGTGGAAGGACCTTGCTGAAGCATTTGTGCACCATTACCAATACAACAGTGACTTGGCTCCGAACCGAGTCCAACTGCAGAATCTGTCGCAAAGGAGCAACGAAGGGTTTAAGGAATACGCCCAGCGGTGGCGTGAGTTGGCAGCTAGGGTTCAGCCGCCGATGGTTGAACGTGAGCTCGTGCAGATGTTCGTAGCCACCCTCCCAGGGGTTTACTATGAGAAATTAGTCAGCGGTATGTCTGGAACCTTCTCAGATCTCATCATCACGGGTGAGCACATCGAAAATGGGATCAAGCTCGGGAAAATTCAAGGTGAGTCGTCCTCAGCTGGAGGAGGCGGAAAGAAACCTTATAGCGGCAAAAGACGGGAAGGAGAAACGAGAGCCGTGACCAACGCTCGACGGAAGGGTAAAGGCCCTCACCAACAGGTGGCCAGTATAACTATCCCGGCAGTTCAACAGCCACAGCAGCAGCAGCAGCAATCAAATCAACAAGGGTACAGAAAGTACCAGAATAGGGCACCTCTGTCGAGCCGTCACCTCGAAACACCGCCCATGTCGTACGCGCAACTATTACAGACTTTGCTTCAGCTACAGTTGATCCAGAAGAGAACTCTGGCTCCCTTGACAAGGGCACCTCCGCCAGGTTATGACGCGAATGCAACTTGTGAGTTTCACTCAGGGGCACCAGGCCACACAATAGAAAACTGCAAAGCCTTTAAGCATAAGGTGCAGGACATGGTGGACGCTAAGATCATCAACTTCTCGGATAATGTGCCAAATGTCACGAAGAATCCTATGCCGAATCATAGGGGAGGTGGAGTAAACGCCATTATCGAAGACGAGAGTTTGGATTTGTTGACTGACGTCAGAGATCTGAAGACGCCGCTTAGCTTCGTTAAAGCTAAGCTGATGAAAAGAGGTTTCTTTCCAGGTTCCGGAGAGCTGTGCATGGACTGCGCTACTAGTCCTGATGGATGTGAATAGCTGATAGAGGGGATCCAGAGTCTGATGGCTGAAGGGATTTTACAGTTTAGCCGGAGGGCCGAATGTGGATCGGGAGAGGTGGTGCTGAAGCAAGATGATGAGGTTTCCACCATCACCATCCCTCGCTAGACGATAACTATTTCTGCACCCAGGCCGCCCACGATTACTATCACCAAAGCTGGGCCAATACTGTTCGAAAGCACTAATGCTGTCCCATGGCATTATGGGGCTGAAGTTTACTGCAACGGCCAGAAGTTGGAGCTAGAACTGTTCGGGTCGTCTGTGGAGAACCTTGCGGGAATCAGTGGTATTACTCGTAGCGGAAGAGTGTTTGCACCACCAGAGGTCGTGGC
The DNA here is from genome assembly GCA_963859935.3 of Lathyrus sativus. Taxonomy (NCBI): domain Eukaryota; kingdom Viridiplantae; phylum Streptophyta; class Magnoliopsida; order Fabales; family Fabaceae; genus Lathyrus; species Lathyrus sativus. The sequence continues at coordinate 520,034,573 of OZ012741.1, forward strand.
GGACAAGGCGGTCAGAGCTGACGCAACTGATAAAGGTAAAAGTAAAGTCGTTGAAGAGATCCCGCATGGGGCAGAAAAAGACTTACTTGTTAAAGACGCCGAGGAGTTTATGCGGTTGATTAAAAAGAGTGACTACAAGATTGTGGATCATCTCCATCAGACGCCCTCAAAGATTTCTATTCTGAACTTGTTGCTGTATTCTGAAGCACACCGCAACGCGCTGCTGAAGGTGTTGAACGCCGCGTATGTACCGCAGGAAATATCGGTAAACCAGCTGGAAGAGGTCGTAGCCCACGTGAATGCTGGAAATGGGTTAGGGTTCACTGACTTAGAGCTGACGCCGAAAAGGAGGAACCACAATAGTGCCCTGCACATCTCGATAGAGTGTAGGGGAACGATTATGTCTCACGTGTTGTTAGACACGGGGTCATCGCTCAATGTTCTTCCGAAGAAGGCATTGATGAAGTTGGATACTCGTGGAGTGATTTGCACACCCAGTGATCTGGTTGTGAAGGCGTTCGATGGAACCAAACGCCATGTTTTCGGGGAGGTGACCCTGCCAATCCAAGTCGGGCCAGAAATGTTCGACGCAATCTTTTACATCATGGACATCATGCCTGCCTACAGCTGTCTCTTGGGCCGGCCATGGATCCATGCCGCGGATGCCGTGACCTCCACGTTGCACCAGAAACTCAAGTATGCTGTCGGAGGTAGCATAGTGACCGTTTGTGGCGAGGAAGACATAATGGTGAGCCATTTGTCATCCTTCAAGTATGTTGAGATGGATGGGGAGATTCATGAAACCCTATGCCAAGCGTTCGAAGCCGTCAAAGTCAAGGACGCAGCTCCTGTAGTCACTGAAAAGCCAACTACTGTTTCTAGGGAGGCCTACGAGCAAGTTGTGAAGGAAAAGGAAGCCTTGATGAAGATCAACGAAGGGTTAGAGCAAGAGCTAGCTCAGATACGCAGTGAGAAAAACAAGGCCGTATATGCTTTCCAACAGCAGATCGAGCTATTAAACAGGTTAGGGGCTGAGTTGACTGAGGAGAAGAAAAAGCGCGAACGTCTGGGGCAAGAGTTCAGAAGCTCCCATGACATGCTGGAATCCAAAAAGAAGGCGCTCGACGCAGCGCACCGAGAAATCTCTTCTTGCAATAAGACTTGGAATGCTACGCTCACCAACAATAAGAAGAGGGAAGATAAGTTGAAGCAGCAAATCTCCGACCTCGAAGAGCAGTTGGAGTCTAGCATCAAGAAGTATGAAGAAGAAGTGATGACCCGGTATAGTCTCCAGAATGCACTGAACAAGGCCATCAAATGCAGAGATGAAGTTGTGTCTCAAAAGTGGAAATTAGAAGATTGCTTCGGAGAAGCGACATGGGAAGAAACCGCTGGTGACGTGCGCCGTGTTCTCAAGAGAAGAAACCAGCTGGTTGAAGGGCTGCTTACCCGACCAGGTCATCCAGAGACCAAGAAGTTGATAGAAGAGTATCGGGCTTTTGAGAGCACTTGATCATTCCATGTATTCACTTGTATGCTTTATTTGCATATTGCTGACCATCACCAGGATTGTTGGATGAGGTCATGCCTTCTTGTTGTACTCAGTGATATTGTATTCTTGGCCTATTTGGGTTTTCTCTGCAATATATGAGGCTTTCTATGGTTCAACTCCGATTTTCCTATTGTCAGCACTGTCACTGCACTGGCACCTTCACACTAGAACTGGGGGAATGAATTTCCCTAATGCACAGACACATTGCATTGCATTCATATTCATATTGCATTACAGGTAATCATTGGATGGTATCTTACCTCTTGCTCTGTACCAGGTCTTTTCAGGATTGCAGATCAGCGCCCGCACAAATACTCCACTCGCACCAACTGTCGAAGAATCATGGATCAAATGCAGAACGAGATGCAAGATATGCGTGAGAAGTTGGCACTCTTCATGCAGACCATGGAGACTATTGCAAAGGGTCAGGAGAATTTGCAGGCTATGGTGCAGCCTCTATTGGCAAGGAATTCTGGGCATGGAAATGAGGATCATCAGTCGGTACGAGTCGACACGGTTCATGGGGATGGCACTCCCACACCAGTGGCTCCGCCTGTAGTCAACATACCTGCTGCTAATGTCAACAACGCTACCGCTGCTGGGAATGGTAACGTCGGAGTTGGGAACGAGACTGTTGTCCATAACGTTGGGCTTGGTGATATCAACTTGGGTGATAACATGGGAGGCAACGGCTTTGGCAATGCTGGATTCGGGTTCAATGACCAGGGATTCGATAATACTGGGAAATATGGTTTCAATGCTCAAGGCTTTGGGCAAGACGGTTATGGCATGACTAATCAGGGTTACGGAGGTTTCGGAAATGGGAATGGCGCTGGCTTAGTGGCTTTTGGACCGACTAGAATTGCTCCGGGATACGATCATGGAGGGTGAGGCCCGGTGATGAATCAGATCAGAGCTGGCTGTAATAATGGATATGGAGGGTATGGAGCGGGTAATGGTAACTGGCAAGAGGATCAGCAGGAGGACGCTTTCTCCGGTGGAGGTTTCGAGGGGCCGATGGATGACTCCCAGAAGATCAGAATGCTAGAAGAGCAGATGAAGGGGGTCCTGAACCAAAGTGTTGTGGGCTTAGACATGTCAACAATGGGTTTGGTACCTGGCTTGAGGGTGCCAATCAAGTTCAAAGCTCCTACGTTTGATAAGTATAAAGGGGACACCTGTCCGAAAGTGCACGTGCGGGCTTATTACCGAAGAATGTCCGCGTATTCAACTGATGAGAGAATGCTAATGCATTTCTTTCAAGATAGCCTGTCAGGCCCGTCCCTAGAGTGGTATATGGGATTGGAACCGACTAACATAAAGACATGGAAGCAACTAGCAGAGGCATTCGTAGCTCACTACAAGTATAACAGCGACTTGGCGCCCAACCGGGTTCAATTGCAAGGGCTATCTCAGAAGAAGGATGAAATCTTTAAAGAGTACGCGCAAAGATGGCGCGACATGGCTGCTAGGGTCCGTCCTCCTTTAGAAGACAAGGAAATGAATGACATGTTCGTCGGCACATTCACAGGCATGTTCCATGACAAGTTGTTTCATACATCTCTGGCCAGTTTCTCAGACTTAATTCTGATGGGAGAAAAGATTGAACGTAACATTAATCAGGGAAAATTCCAAGTTGAGGAACCAGCTGCATCTGGCAGTAACCGAAAGGTTTTTGGTGGGCGCCGTCAGGGCGATGCGAGTGCAGTGTTTGGAGGCCGGGGCAGAGGCCGAAACCAGTATCATCAGCCGCAGCAGGTGGCGAATGTTACTATTCCGTTTCAACAACAACAACCAATACAACAACAGCAGCAGCAGCCACAACAGGGGGCACAGCCGGCCCAACGAAGATTCCAAGGTAGTAAGCCAAGGAGAGTATTCGAGAAGCCTCCTTCAACATATGCTGACTTGTTACAGACATTGTTAGGGTTGAACTTGGTAGAGAAGAGAACTCTGGCACCGATAACAGGAACTCCTCCGTATGGTTACGACGCAAGCAGGCAATGTGAGTTTCACTCTGGGGCTCCGGGCCATGATATAGAGGGTTGCCATGCTTTTAAGCATGTTGTGCAGGACCTATTGGACAATAAGGCTATCAATTTCGGAACGGCGGGTCCGAATATAGTGCAGAAGCCCATGCCTAATCATGGGGCTAACGCCATTCTGACTGAGGAGGGTTTGAATCTGATTATGCATGTTGATGATCTGAAGACGCCGCTAAGCGAGGTAAAGAGCAGATTGTTACAAGGGGGTGTCTACCCAGGTTGTGGCGAGTATTGCTTGGAATGTTGGACCCTAGCTGGGGGGTGTGATGACTTAAAGAAAGGTGTTCAGGCTTTAATAGATGGCGGCACACTGCAGTTTGACCGAGCAGCAACTGAAGAACCTGCAGGGGCAGTAGCAGATAATCAAAGTGATGTGGCCACTGTAACGATTCCTCGAAAGACAATCACTATCACGGCACCGGCTCAGCGACCGCCGATCACCATTACTAAGGCCGGACCGATCCCGTACGAGAGCACGAAAGCAGTCCCCTGGTCATATGGGTTGGAAGTGTATTGTGACAGAGTAAAAATTGATGTTAATAAGCAGCCAGCTGAGACTGTCGATAACGTTGTTGGTTCCGGAGGCATGACAAGGAGTGGTAGAATCTTCACCTCGCCTGAGGTAGAGGCCGAAAGACTAGCAAAAGGGAAAGGGAAGATGGTCGAGAACGTCCCTGTGCAGGCAAATGAAAAAGAAACGGCATCGAAGGATGTAGAAGAGTTCATGCGCTTGATTCGAAAAAGTGATTATAAGATTGTGGAGCATCTGCAGCAGACGCCGTCAAAGATATCTATACTGTCATTGCTGTTGTGTTCTGAAGCTCACAGAAACGCTTTGTTGAAAGTCCTGGATACTTCCTTTGTACCCCAAGATGTTTCCGTGAATCAGCTGGAAGGAGTGTTGGCGCATGTGAATGCGGGCCACAGCCTGGGCTTTACAGACTTCGATCTGACCCCGAAGGGGAGAGATCATAATATGGCGCTGCACGTGTCTGTCGAGTGCAGAGGATCAGTCATGTCGCATGTACTAGTAGACACCGGATCGTCTTTGAATGTGCTACCCAAGAAGGCGATGATGAAGCTAGATGTCAGAGGAATCCTGTGCACGCCCAGTGACTTGGTGGTTAGGGCGTTTGATGGGACGCGGAGAACAGTTTTTGGGTCGATAACATTGCCTTTACAGGTGGGGCCGGAGGTATTTGCAACTGAATTTTATATCATGGACATCCAACCTGCATACAGCTGCTTGCTTGGAAGACCTTGGATCCATGGGGCTGGGGCAGTTACGTCCACCCTGCATCAAAAATTGAAATATATGGTCGGAGATAGCGTGGTCACCGTATGCGGAGAAGAAGACATCCTGGTCAGCCATCTGTCGTCATTTAAATATGTGGAGGTCGACGGAGAGATTCACGAAACACCCTGCCAGGCATTTGAAGGGTTGCACATCAAGGGTAAAGGTCCCGGGCCAAGCAAAGTGTCGGAGATAGCCGTTTCGTCATATAAAGAAGCTCAAGCTTTGGTAGAGACGGGTGAGACCAAGGGCTGGGGCAAAGTGCTGGATATTCCTGTGAAGGCGGACCGATTCGGGCTGGGATACCAACCGTCGTCATCAACACCTGCTGAGGGAGCACCTCGTTTTAGAGGACCGATAACCATCACTGCCAGTGGAGTATGCCATGAGACCATCAACGCTGCATCCGAGTCTGACGAAGGAGACAGCGATTGCGATATGGACACCTGGATTCAGCCAAGCGTGCCAGGACAGGGCTTGTGCAACTGGTCTATTCAGGAGATTGTTCCTGTGACTCTCAAGCAGTAATACTTTGTTTTATTAATTGTTGAACAATATGGTGTCTTGCCCGGGGCACCATGATTTGCTTAGGGCTGTGCTGTTATGAATATTGCATGTTTCTCATTAAATAAAAGGCGTTTTTCATGTGCAAATATTTCGATCTCTGTTTTTCCTGTTTTATATTTTTCAATAAAAGGGCAACGAGGTTATTCGCTTTATACGCATTTTGAAGCACTTAACCATTCCTTTTTGCAGGATTACATTTTCAGATGACATCCTTGAACCACCTATGACTCGTCCCGACTTTGAGCACCCGGTATTTCAGGCCGAAGAAGAGGTCGTCGAAGATAGCGACGTTCCCGAAGAATTGTCTTGGTTGGTGAAGCAAGAAGAAAGAGTCATTCTGCCTCACGAAGAGGTCATCGAGATCATTAACCTGGGGTCGGAAGGGGTTGAGAAGAATATTCGTATAGGAGCCGCGCTGCAGAGCGATGTCAAGCGAAGACTGGTTGAAATGCTCAGGGAGTATAATGATGTGTTCGCTTGGTCATATGAAGACATGCCAGGGCTCGATACAGATATGGTTGTGCACCGCCTGCCGTTGAAAGAAGAATGCCCGCCGGTCAAACAAAAACTTCGCAGAACTAGACCAGATATGGCAGTGAAGATCAAAGAAGAGGTTCAAAAACAGTGGGATGCTGGTTTCCTGGCTGTGACAAAATATCCCTCATGGGTCGCTAACATTGTACCAGTGCCCAAGAAAGACGGTAAAGTGAGAATGTGTGTAGACTACCGTGACTTGAACAAAGCGAGCCCAAAAGACGATTTTCCACTTCCGCATATCGACGTGTTAGTTGACAATACTGCTCAGTACTCCGTATTCTCCTTCATGGATGGCTTCTCAGGCTATAATCAGATTAAAATGGCGCCAGAGGACATGGAGAAGACTACGTTCATAACGCCTTGGGGAACATTTTGTTATAAAGTGATGCCCTTCGGATTAAAGAATGATGGGGCAACGTATCAGCATGCAATGACGACTCTTTTTCATGATATGATGCATAAGGAGATCTAAGTTTATGTTGACGATATGATTGCCAAATCCCAGACAGAGGAAGAGCATCTGGTGAATCTGCTGAAGTTATTCAAGAGGCTTAGGAAGTTCAGGCTGAGACTGAACCCTAACAAATGCACCTTCGGGGTGAGATCAGGTAGACTGCTGGGGTTTATCGTAAGCGAAAGAGGAATAGAGGTCGATCCTGCAAAAATAAAAGCAATACAAGAGATGCCAACGCCTAAAACAGAGAAAGAGGTGCGCGGGTTTTTAGGGAGGTTGAACTACATTGCCCGGTTCATATCTCACCTAACTGCTACGTGTGAACCATTGTTCAAGCTGTTGAAGAAAGATCAAGCTGTAACGTGGAACAAAAATTGTCAAAAGGCGTTCGATAAAATAAAGCAGTATTTGCAGGAACCTCCTATTTTGATACCCCCAGTGGCAGGGAGACTCTTGATTATGTATTTGACAGTTCTTGAGGGAAGCATGGGTTGTGTTCTCGGTCAACACGACGAGACAGGAAGAAAAGAGCATGCGATCTACTACTTGAGTAAGAAATTTACAGATTGTGAATCTCGATACTCAATGCTTGAGAAAACTTGTTGCGCGCTAGCCTGGGCCGCCAAGCGTTTGAGGCAATACATGCTGAATCACACAACCATGCTCATCTCGAAGATGGATCCTATCAAATATGTATTCGAAAAGCAGGCGTTGTCAGGGAGAATTGCCCGTTGGCAGATGGTCTTAACTGAATATGACATCCAATACGTCTCGCAAAAGGCTATAAAAGGGAGTGTACTGTCTGAGTACCTGGCAGAGCAGCCTATTGAAGATTACCAATCGATGAGGTTTGATTTTCCTGACGAGGATATCATGTACCTAAAGATGAAAGATTGTGAAGAACCGTTGCCAGACGAAGGACCAGAGTTGGGTTCCAAATGGAAGATGATATTTGATGGAGCTGTGAATGCTTACGGTAGCGGAATAGGGGCAATCATCACTACGCCACACGGGTCGCACATCCCGTTCACTGCCCGATTGACCTTTGCCGTTACTAATAATGAAGCCGAATACAAAGCTTGTATAATGGGGCTTGAAGAAGCCATTGATTTGCGAATCAAACATCTGGACGTATACGGAGACTCAGCTCTGGTGGTGAATCAGATCAAAGGGGAATGGGAGACACGTCAGCCCAACTTGATACATTACATGAATTATGCAAGGAGATTGTTGCCTTTCTTCGACAAGGTTGAATTGCATCACGTACCGCGGGCAGAGAATCAAATGGCTGACGCTCTCGCCACTTTGTCTTCCATGTACAAAGTCAACTTCTGGAATGAGGCTCCCCGAATCGTTATCTCTCGGCTTGACAGACCAGCTTTCGTATTTGCTATTGACGAAGCATCCGACGACAAACCGTGGTATTTTGATATCCTTAATTTTCTGAAGAATAAAGAGTATCCGACTGGGGCATCCAGTCAAGATCAGAAGACTCTCAGGAGATTAGCGGGTAATTTCTATTTGAATCCGGATGGGGTCTTATACAGAAGAAACCACGACTTGGTGTTGTTGCGTTGTGTAGATGAAAAAGAGGCGAAGTTGCTCATGGAGGAAATACATGAGGGTACCTTTGGTACGCATGCTGGTGGACATGCTATGACGAGAAAGCTGCTGCGGGCAGGTTATTTTTGGCTGACTATGGAGACTGACTGTTTCAAGTTTGCGAGGAAGTGCCACAAATGCCAGATTTATGCTGATAAGATCCATGTGCCTCCGAGTCCTCTGAATGTGATGTCCTCGCCATGGCCATTCTCGATGTGGGGAATCGATATGATTGGAAAGATCGAGCCGACAGCTTCTAACGGACACCGGTTCATTCTAGTAGCAATCAATTATTTCACCAAGTGGGTGGAAGCGGCGTCATACGCAAATGTAACGAAGCAAGTGGTGGCCAGATTCATCAAGAGAGATATCATTTGCCGATATGGGATCCCCGAGCGGATAATCACGGACAATGGTTCAAACCTGAACAACAAAATGATGAAGGAGCTCTGCCAGAACTTCAAGATCGAACATCACAACTCCTCCCCGTACCGACCCAAGATGAATGGCGCTGTCGAAGCGGCCAACAAGAATATAAAGAAGATCGTACAGAAGATGGTGGTGACCTATAAGGATTGGCATGAGATGCTACCTTTTGCTTTGCACGGTTATCGTACGACGGTACGCACATCAACCGGGGCAACCCTGTTCTTGTTAGTATACGGAATGGAAGCGGTGCTACCATTGGAAGTTGAGATCCCTTCTCTGAGGGTATTGCGAGATGTTCAGCTAGACGAGGCAGAATGGGTAAAAAACAGATTTAACCAACTGAGTTTAATGGATGAGAAGAGGCTAGCTTCTCTAGCATACGGTCGTTTGTACCAGAGCCGAATGAAGAAAGCATATGATAAGAAGATACGTCCGCGGAGCTTTCAGACGGGCGACCTTGTGCTGAAAAGGATTCTCCCGCCGCAGGCAGATCACAGGGGCAAGTGGACCCCCAACTACGAAGGGCCATACGTTGTCAGAAAAGTCTTTTCAGGAGGAGCATTGTTGTTGTCCACCATGGACGGTGAAGACTTCACGTCGACTGTGAATTCGGACGCAGTTAAAAAATACTTTGCTTAAAATTGACCCGCTGGACAGAAAAAAGAGAGTCCAGGCAAAAATGGGGCATCCCGGCGAACCAAAAACAGAATGAAAGGTTCGGGCAAAAGTTAGGGATTAAATGGAAAAATGTACACCCGCGAAGTTGAAAACCTACACTGGGCGGCTTCGGCAAAAAAGGGTATCCCGGTGAACTGAAAACCCGTAAAGGGCGGTTCACGCAAAAGTTAGGGATTTGAAAAGCAAATGACTGCGGTCCGAATTTGTTACTGCCATTGAGCATTGGTGCGAGAGAATATACTCGAGAGGTCGATTATCAGACGCAATCTCTTCGAACGTGTGAATATCGGGAAAAAGCATTAGAGTCGGGCGAGTCATAAGAGGATCAGTTCGTGATGTTCGTCTGCATCCAGTTGCCGACATGTGTACAAATTTAACTTGTCAATATATTTATGCTTCTTGTGCATACTTGTGTATTTGCTGTGCGTAGCTTCCTCTTTTCAGGAGTTACATTCCGTGTACAAAAACTCCGCCCATTCAGGGGCCCAATCAATAAAATACGTTATTCAGTACCCGATGCTGTTCTTTACTGTTGTGTGCATGATTAACGCCTAGGTTTGATGAAACTAGTATGTGCATAACGTCATTGGCCCTTGCCAACAGTTGCTAAAACTTTGAATTAACCGAAAACAATGTCCCTAATGCTAACCTGAATAGATCTGGTTGCATAGGCTTGTCTTGTCTTGTTTGTGTTGTTGCAGGATTCATAGCCGTATGAAGATAACGATCCAAAGATGGCAACAACAAAAGATTCGATCCCCACGCAGGTCGTGTTTCCAAGACAGCAAGGTTCCTTGCGGAAGGAAGATCAAATTTCCCAGCTAGTCGTAGCTTAGCCAAAGGGCATTCTCCAGCAAAGTCGTCTATCCTCAGCAAAATTGGCGGTTACAGGATCGTAGGCTGTATTCAGACAGTGTATCTCAAGCAGAGTGGTTCAGCCGCAGAAGATTAATGTTGTGAGCTGTATTCAGACAGTTTACCTTCCCCCGCAGGGTCATTCACTCTCCCCCAGAGGAGTCAGTTGATTATCCCCAAGAGAATCATCCCATCCTCAGCGGAGTTCTCTTTGTGTTTTCATTCCTCCCAGTGGAACTCGAAGATTAAGACTCTCCCCGGCGGAGTTGGTCGGGCGCCCTGGCATTTATTTTGTCAGAATACCGTGTGATATCCGTTCATTATCCAGCAGAAGTCCAATCATACTGAGCACATCCGCTACTCCCCAGCAGAGTTGTATCCCCCAGCAGGGCGTTGCTTCAATGAGGCGCTTGGTTCAAGTTCCCAACTTCCCAGCTGAGTCGACTTCACTCTCCCAACATTTATTTTGCTGGAATATTCTGTAGCACCTGGCTATCCCCGGCGGAGTCGATATTAACTTCAACATTTATTTTGCTGAAGCGGTTCAAGTTTGCATGTGCATCAGCATATAGGATTATGCTTGCATCCACCAAATAAGAAAAACTTCATAACATTTCCATGTCGGATGGAGCAGTACATCATTATCAAACATATGCATTTTGAAACATAAATCAGGTGTTGTTTCTCATGCAGGCGGAAAGAGCTCTTGCTCAAGTGAATTACCGGATATTCAAGATCTCGACGTGAGATACTCAGCGATGATGTTTTTGTGGCATTATTCCCCACAGAGTTATTTGGCAAAATGCCTCCCTAATCCCTAAGCAGAGTTATTTGTGAATTTCTCTTACTTCCCCGACAGAGTTACCATGAGGAATGTCTCCTCGTCTCCCAGCAGAGTCATTTGTCATCAAAGGGTGTCACGGATCAGAATTTCAGAGGCTGCCGCAGGTTAACAGAACAGGCGTCTGGTAGTTTTGTTTCCAAATATCCTCAGTAGAGCTCGCTGCAAAGTGGCTGTAACGTCAGTACTGAGAAGTTTGTGGAAGGATGAGTCCTAACGTGGACAATTTTATTGACAAATTCTTTCTCGTGCTAGAAAAGTGGGAGTCCTAACGCGGACAGATTTATTTCTTCAAGTTGATAAAAGGTGTTAGTCCTGACGTGGACAGGTTTGATTCCTCAGAATTGTTGGAATGTGGAGTCCTGACGTGGACATTTTTTCCAGGTGACGATATGCGTTAGTCCTGACGTGGACTGATTCGAGTTCTCGGTATTGATTGAGTGTGAAGTCCTGACGTGGACGAAATTGGTTACTCTTCGTGTTGGTGTCCTGACGTGGACCATTTACGTCCAGCAGATAGCTTTATTCGTAATGGTGAAATGTGCGTCCTGACGTGGACAAGTTTGTAGTTCTTTGTGATGACAAGATGCGAGAGTCCTGACGTAGACAGATTTATCCTTCTTCGTGTGGTGAGCGAAACGTGAGTCCTGGCGTGGACAAGTTTTATTTCCCCAGCAAGTCGAAGACGCGCAAGTCCTGACGTGGACATGTTCTATTACTTCAGCAGGTCGAGATGTAGTCCTGACGTGGACAAAGCAAGACGAAATATGAGTCCTTACGTGGACATACCAAGATTGCATTCCTTACGGGGAAAGTTTGTGATTCCTTACGCGGAAAGATGGAGTCCTTACGTGGACAAAGCAAGAGAAGACGTATTCCTTACGTGGAAGAATTTGACAAAAGCGAGAAGAAAGTTTATTCCTTACGTGGAAAGATGAGAGTCCTCACGTGGATAAATCAGAAAGATTATGGTTTCCTTATGTGGAAAGGTTATGGTTTCCTTACGTGGAAAGGTTATGGTTTCCTTACGTGGAAAGATGTGGTTCGTGACGTGGAACAAGTTGGAGTCCTTACGTGGACGAATTAAAATGTGATTCCTTACGTGGAAAGATGGCATTCCTGACGTGGAAAGAAGGTTATTCCTAACGTGGAAAGGGTGTTCCTTACGTGGACAGATCAAGAAGATGCGACTCTTGACGTGGAGAAGCAAGTGGATTCCTAACGTGGAAAGTTGAGTCCTGACGTGGACAGGTTCAGAAAAGAAGTTGTAGTCCTTACACGGAAAGATTGGAGTCCTGACGCAGACATATCAAGTTGCATTGGAGTCCTTACGTGGACAAATTGATATAGTTCTCCTTACGTGGAAAGAAGATTGTTTCCTGACGTGGAAAGATGAAGGGTTTTCCTTACGTGGAAGAGAGATTCATTCCTGACGTGGAAGAGTTTATTCCTTACGTGGACGGTGTTACTCCTAACGCAGAAGAGTTTATTCCTAACGTGGAAGATTCATTGAAATGCGGACGAGTTATCCCCAGCGAAGTTGCCGAGTTTTTCTGGGTTAACAGACGGTGTAGTCCTAACGTGGACAGGTTTTAGTTGAAATTTCTTCGTGTTGATGGCAGAGGGAGTCCTAACGTGGACAAACAAAATTTTATCTCTGGTGTGATAGAATCTTTTTCAGAACGATGAAAATAATCCCCAGCACATCACTAACGGAGTAGTGGGTTGCTGTAAACAGTCAGGTCCAGGCAGTGGATGTCGTTCCCCAAACAGTGGCGCAGTTTATTTCTGCGGTTGGCAAATTTTCGGGTTCTTAGTATTCAACCGTCTCGTACCTCGAATGTTCGAAGGCCGTTCGCTCTTCACCCAATCGGGTCCAAGTCGCTTGAATAGGGGCAGCTGTTGCACCCTAAAATTTGCTCAACCTTCTTCACTTGGGTTATGTTTCAATATCATTAGTATTTGCATATAGAGTCATGTACATAGCCTAATCATCTGCATAGCATAGCATAGCAAGTCATCCAACAGGGGACCAATCATTATTCTCATCTCTAGAGACCTATCAAGAGGTTATTATCCTAATGCAATCTCATTCAAGTCATCAGAAAAGAATTTGAAAGCAGAGAGTTCAGTAGATCAAGCATTGAGTCTATCTCCTATCTGAGGGTATCTGAGGATCAACAAGGGAGTTGTGAGCTGTGAATTGAAGGCATGGAGAGTACCTAAACATTATGGAGGACTTAGAAAGTCATTGGGAGAAGGAGATAAGTCATTGATGTGAGCACAAGAGCTGCAGTTGAAGACAGTCAACTAGGGTTTCATTTGGGTCAACCCTGGGTCAACCCTAGGTCAATTGACTGATTGAAGGGCATTAAGGTCTATTGGAGAGATGTGGGGTTCATCATTTGACATACAAAGAAGGATATGGTGATATGCCAAGAAGAAATCAAGAGAAATCAAGGAGAAGAGGAGTTTCTAAATTAGGGTTTCTGTGTAAAATCCCCTAGTTTAGGTCAAATTTCCAAGCAAGATAAGTCAAAATTCAAGCTTCAAATAGATCCTTGGCCAACATGGAACTTGTAGAGGATCTTAAGACCTTTAATTTGAGTGGTGGAAGACCTCAAGGAGATTTATAGAACTCAAGTTATGGTCCTTGCAAGTTAATGGTCATCTGAGGTATCTGAAATTTTGTCTGTGAAAGTGACTTGACTTCCAAGAAATGTTTACCCCTCAAGAAGATTTCAAATGAATTTCTGGTCAACATAAGAGTTGTTCCTCATTGTCTTAGCTTTCTGAAGAGGTATGGTATGCCTTCATCTGATTTGTGGAACTCTACTTATGGTCTTGGCAAGCAAAGGGTATTTTGGTCATTTGAGAATTACAGGTCATTTCAACTTATGCCCAAAACTCATATAAGGAGGCCTCAAATGGAAAAACTTACAACATCAAACTTGCTCCAAATGACATTTTGAGTCTATAAAAGTGACCATGGGAGATTGGAAAGATTCATAGCACAAGGTTTCAAAATTGTTGGATTTAATGAATAAAAATGGACTTAAAAATGAGATTTTTCATATTTTGGCCAAATGGGGCAAAGTTATAGGTCATTTTGAATGGAAAAATCATTTTGAGAACATTGGCTAAAGTAGAATTTTGAGCTTGGTTCACATTTTGGGAGTTATTCATGGTTACTTGTAATGGAAGATACATAAGCCAAATCCAAGGGAAATCATACATGGGAAGCTTCTCCAAGCTTCTAGGAGTTTCTAACCTCACCTATATATTGATATCAGTAACTCCATGCCATGGTTGGTGATCTCATTTTACTCATAAACACAAGTTTCATACATTTTCTCCCACTTGCAAAATCAATTCAAACTCTTCCAAATTCTCATCAATTTTCCCCATTCTTGATCTGGTATTCATCATCATCATCCCTAGATCAGAATTCATACAATCATTTGGTAGAATTGAGGTGGATTCGAGCTGTGCAAGTTCACCATTCAAGAAGCACAAATTTTGGAATTGAGAGATTCAAAGCTTTGGAGTCATATTTGTTGCATACAGAAGTCATCATCAAGTTCATTGATCAGTTTTCAATCATTTCAAGCATTGGATCAAGAGGTTTTAGCAGCTGTTTTCATCAATTGCACCAGGTATGTTTCTCATTCGAATTGGCTGTTTAGGTTAGGATCACAAGGTTTTGTTAGCACAGAATTGGTAAGATAGGATAGATGACTTAGTTTGGTGAGTTTGGAGAGCTTTCATGAAGTTTGGTCATGGAGTGCAAGATCTGGTAGGGCTGGTAACTCATGATTTAATGCACGAAAATCTTGATGGAATAGCATGTTGAGATCAGCATAAGGTGTAGATGAGTTTAGGACAAGAATTAGTGAGGTTTGGAGCAATTGATGACAGGTGAAAATGGTGGATCAGTTTTGTTATGCTTATCGGGTTTGCTTATTGTTTGAGTTTTAGAGGAAGTTGTTGTCATGGCCGTGTAGAGGGAGGAATTTAGAGCAACTTTGCTCTTGGAGTCGAGGGAATTCATGGTGAAATGAGAGAGAACAGAGCTCTTGAATGTGCATGCATGGCTAGGGTTTTCAGGCATTAGGGTTGGCTGGAGGTTGAAGAAAGGTTGGGAGCCACACGATCTGATCCTTGACTTTGACCGGGAGACTCAATCAATGGCCACGATTGGAGAAGAAAAAACGGAGGGAATTTCAAATGATCAAACGCACCGTTTCACTTATGGTGGCAAACTGGGCTCAGATTGCATTGCTTTTCACACCCCCAAGTGCATGGCCCAATTGGAAATGAACTAAAAAATCTGCTATTCGCACCGTTTCCGTTTTTTTTAATTCTTGCTATTTTCTGATGTTTTTGGGCCTCGCGCGTATGTGATACTAGCACCCCCCTGCCTGGCCCGTTCCCATATTTTAACTGCAATTCATCACTTTCTGCACCCCTTTCTCATTAATTCATTTCATTTTATTTCAAAAAAACATTAAATCTTTTAAAATTCATAACAAATCATAAAATGCATATTTTCCATTGGTTCTTTTTGCATTATTTTCTTAATTTTGTCAAGAAAATTCTCATACAAAAAAATTAATAATTCATTTCATTTTCTTATTTTTGGCATATTTTTCTTTTAATTAGGTGTAAATAATATTTTGTTTAGTACATGAATTTGATAATTTTTGTTCTAATAGATGCTTTAATATTTTTCACCCATTCTTTTTACGTTGATTAGTAGATAAGATTAGCTTGTGTGTACAATTTAGTTCCCATTTTTTAGGACTTAGTTTTAGGTGATTAGTTTAGGTGTGAACAACATGAACAAAATTAGGGTTTAAGTGATGACTTAGGAGAATTGAATCATTTCCCTTAGGATTTAGAAATTGAAAGTTTGGGGTATGGGACTATAGGGACTATGGATAGTTATTAGATCCCCTTAGAAAAAATCAGGATTCCCCTACTGCTATTAATATACTGTCTATATTTGATTGATTGGTGTGGTGTGCCCTCTGGGGATTATTGTTTGTCTGTATGGGTATTGGGATTGCTTGGGGATTGGGAGAGCTGAAGACTTGTGATGATGAAGCCATTGAAGATCCAGATGCTGAAGACCAACTTCCAGAGTTGATGAGGAGATCCTTTGCTGGCAGCTGTTGAGGAGTCTAGGATCTAGGAGTTAGGCAGAGCCCTAGAGTAGCAAGCTTGATTCTAAAACATGGAAGGTCTTGACTGCCTCCATTCTTCTCTGTGATGCAGAGTCTCTCTAAGACACTCACCCCCTTCCTTTGGAAGGCTTGGTGCTAATGTCTAAGGGATAGAACTCTTGAGAGAAAATATCTTATGTGTTAGTAGCAGTCTGTTCACCACCCTTGGTAGTCAACTGATTGCTTAACACCCAATTCACTCTTGTGATTGATCCCTCATCCTGGAGGTTTGGAACTTGAAGAAAAGCCATTGCAGATGGAAGACTGATGATCAAAGCCCTTGCCTGAAGGCCATGAAGATGGAGATTGATGCTTGTTGAAGCCTGTAGCTAATTGAAGATTACTTGAAGCCAGAGGTTGATTCAGAGCTGCTGATGCTATTTATTTTTCTGCTGTATTTCATTTCTGATGTATTGTTTGGTTTTCCTGATTGTATTGTTTGCTGTTAACCTGTTGGGTTGAAAGTGAATCCTGTTCACTTTCGCCTATTGTTTTCTAGGTTCGAGGTTGAGTGGGACTCCCTTGCCTCGCTTGTACTGTTGCATCCATGCATTTTACCGCTTTATTATATCTGTTATTGTTTCTGTTTCCGCCTATCCTGTAGGATCTCTGTTTCTCTCTGTGCAAGAGAGGAGCATGATAGACACTAGGTCTTAACCCATGCATGATAACGTTAGGTTAGTTTGATTCCCTTCACAACCGTAGGTTAGAGTTCTGTCTCTTCTCTCTAAAAACAAACAGAAAAACACAATAAAGATTCAAAACACAATAAAAGAAACTTCTTCCGTAAAAGAAGGTGAACTCATCAAGACGTCATTTTTGTCCGCTTGGACCAGTAATCAGAAAACCCTTTTTCAGAAGGTATAAAATCAACCCAGACAGACTTGTGTCGTACGTAGCCCGAACTACGTTTGCTCTGATCTTCCATGCTGTGTGGAAGTACGTAGGCATAGGATGCGATATCCTAGCGAGCAACCTTCCCCTCCTTTCCCGTAGGTAGGCGAACTACGTTGACTCTGATTTCTCGTTCCAGACGGGAATACGTAGGCATAAAGTGAGATACTTTGCCGAGTCATTTTCTTTTCTTTTAACCCCAGACCTTTAGTTTAGATAGAATAACAATCCATACCCGAAAACAAGCGTGGATCCCATCGAGTACGATGGACGTGAGGGGTGCTAATACCTTCCCCTTGCGTAACCGACTCCCGAATCCAGGTTTTGGTTGCGACGACCATACCTTTCCCGTGTTGTGCGAGGTTTACTCTGAGCGTTTCCTTTCCCTCCTGTGGGATAAATAACGCACAGTGGCGACTCTTCTGTTCAGCCGGCGCCGATTTTCGCAGTAGCGACACTATTTGCTAAAGATTCTGAAGCAGAAGCCTCTAAAGAATAAAAGACTCTGAGAGATCAGAAGCTTAGTCATCAGAAGACTCTGAAGATACTGCGCTGCATAAGTATTGAGAATCTGATATAGAAGACTCTGCTCTGACAGAATTACACGCTCAAGCACACAAGCTGCACATACTCTAATTCAGCACAATCTGAAGAACATCCCAAGACTCTGAAGATCCAGAAGATCTCTACTCTGGAGATTCTGAAGATCCAGACTCTAATGTTGATAGCTGAACTTATTTAGTGAAGAAGATTTGAATATGTACGTTGGCATATCTCAACAGCTCTTTCCTCTTTTGTGCTAGACACAAGAACACAGACAAAAAGGTTTTTTCTGTGCATTCCATTCTAAGGAAAGTTTCTGCAAAGTGAAGACAAAAGGCATCAGGCTTTTTCAGCACAACCTCCAATGTAAAGACAAAAGGCTCCAGGCTTTTCAGCACAGTCTTCAACGTTGAGAAGACTTCATGGATCTATGTGCCTATATAAAGAAGTCCACTCCATCTTCTTCAGAAACGAACCACTTGCAAAAATCTCTTATCAAAAGCAAATCTCTCAAAGCTCTTATATTTTATTTTGCTGTAACATTGTTCTTAAACTTAAGAGAAATATCACAGTTGTGATAACAGCTTCTTAGAAGCATTCTTACTCTTGTAATAGTTTTACATTGATTGTAAAAGGTTTTCCTTAAGAGGATCCAGTTGGGATCAGTAGCTCTTGAGAAGACTAAGAACAGTTGTTCTTAGGTGTTACTATTGTAATCTGTTTGATTAAATAGTGGATTAAGTCCTTGACTAAGAAAGGCAAATCACTCTTGAGAGGGTGGACTGAAGTAGTTGAGTTCAACGAACCAGGATAAAAATAACTGTGTTTAAATCTTTGATTATTTATCATACTTATTCAACCCCCCCTTCTAAGCAATTTTCTCACCTTCAGTTTTCGTATCTTGGGACGTATTTGAAAGTGATTTCGTCAAAATACTCGATCATCTAAAAAATATAGTCTTTGTAAGGAAACCGTTTTTCATCTTGGGTCTCCCATTCACCCTTGAGCTGATAAATTACCAAGGCAGAGTCACCAATTACTTCCAGAATCTTAATACGAAGGTCAATGTCAGGTTTAAGACCCAGGATGCAGGCTTCATGCTCAACTATGTTGTTCATGTATTTGAAGCACAATCTTGTAGTAACAGCAGTGTAGCCACCATTTGGATTTTCTAGAACAACACCAACACCATGGCCTCTTTTATTGGATGCACCGTCGAACATCATTTTCCAACGGGAACCAGGTTCAGGACCCTCCTCGGGGCCAAGCTCTTCTTTGGCTTTGTAAAGAAGCATGACATCTTCGTCAGGGAAGTCGAATTTGAGGGACTGATAATCCTCAACAGGTTTATCAGCAAGGTAGTCTGACAAGACGCATCCTTTTATTGACTTTTGAGCAACATATTGAATTTCATACTCTGATAAGAGCATGTGCCATCTTGCAAGTCTTCCCGTCTGATCAGGTTTTTCAAATATGTACTTTATCGTATCCATGTTGGATATCAATAGAGTAGTGTGTCAAATCATGTACTGCATCAGACGTTTGGCTGCCAAAGCTAGAGTGTAATAAGTTTTTTCTAATGGAGAGTAGCGACTTTCACAATCGGTGAGTTTCTTGCTCAATTAGTAAATTGTGAAGGTGAGAAAATACTTAGAAGGGGGGGGGGGAGGTTGAATAAGGATTTAGAAAATATTATGGCAATAAAAACACAATGATTTTTATCCTGGTTCGTTGAACTCAACTAATTCAGTCCACCCTATCAAGAGTGATTTGCCTTTCTCCACGAGGACTTAATCCACTATAATCAAACTGATTACAATATCGACCACTAAGAACAACTGTCTTAGTCTTCTCAAGAACTACTGACCACAACCTGGTCTTCTCAAGGAACTTTTACAATCAAATGTAAACTAAACAAGTGTTTGAAAATGCTTCTAAGAAAGCTATATCACAACTGTGATTTACACTTAAGTTTAAGAACGTATGGAACTATTCAGCAAAGAATAATAATTTGTATGAGAGCTTTGAGAGAGTTTTCAATTGATTTGTCAAAATACGTCAATGTTCGTCAATTGTAGAAAGTTGTTGAAGGCTTGCTTATATAGACAAAGAAGTCTAAGACGTTGCAAGCTTGAAGACCGTGTACTGCAAAGTAGTTGTAGCCTTTTGTCTTCACATCACTTGACCTTTCCTAGAAGTAGAACGTTAAGAGAAATCCTTTTTTCCTGAGTTCTTATGTCTAGCATAAAAGAGGAAAGAGTCGTTTGGCATAACCAACGAATATAACTTTGAATAATCTTCTTCAAGAAGTTTCTATTTCACAGCAATCAACATCAGAGCCTTGAGTGATCAGAGTCTTGATGTCTTCAGAGTTTGCTGTATCAGAGTGTTGCAGCAAGTGTGCTTCAGCGTGAAATTAATCAGAGCAGAGTTTGGAGATCAGATCCTCAGTACTTGCAACAAACAGTACTATCAGAGTCTTCTGAAAAACAGTGCTTGAAACTCTTCATACAAAGTCTTCAGACTATTCTTCAGATGCTTCTGTAGCTTCTGTTTCAGATCCTTCTAGAGGCAGTGCTCAGAGTCTTCTGTAGGCAGCGCTCAGAGTCTTCTAATTAGATACTTCTGGCGCTTGCGTAGTTTAATGTTCAAATCCATTTTTGCTTTCAGAGGAATATTAAATTTAATATCTGCAACAAAAATACTTGAACAAATTTAGAGAGTATAATTTCTTAATACAAAATTTCATAAGTGTTATCATCAAAACATAGAGATATAACTAAGAACCAATCTGTGTTCTAACAATCTCCCCCTTTTTGATGATGACAAAAATATAGGAAATTTTGTTCAATAAAGAGATGAATATAACTCCCCCTGAGATTATGAATCTCCCCCTAAATTGAATACTAAGAAAGAATAAAAACTTCCCTTTTTGCATGAGTGTTCTTTTTAGAATCAAAGCCTGAATGTTCAAAATTAGAGCTTGATTTGGATGAACGTTTCAGAATCAAAGCCTGATTGGTTAAACCTTGATCTGGGGATCTCAGAGTTACTTTAATGAATTTTGTCAGATTTATCATTATAGTTCTGAAAGACTAAAAATTCATGTTAGTTATGATTTGATATGTCGGAATTCCATTCAGGTAAAGTTTATTTGAACAGTCAGAATTTCATTTTCTCCCCCTTTTTGTCATAATCAAAAAGAAAACTTTTAAAGACAAATAAAAGGAAACAGAGAGAAAAGATCTAATCATAGAGAGAAAACATTCAGATTCATTCATTCAAATATTCATATAAGAAAACATCATATGGGAAATTCAAAAACAAGTGCTCAAACATCAGATAAAGAAAACATAAATCTAAGATTGTTTGGAAAGAAGCATCTTCAGAAGGTGGGTGATCTCAGAGGAAGATTATTCTTGCTTGGACATCCATTTCTCAATGTTGTCAGTCTTCTGATCTTGCCTTGCCATCCAAGATTTAATATCAGATTGACCAGCTTCCAGCACAACAATCTTATCTTCTAAGTCTGGGTTCTCTTTCTTAATCTCAGAAGAAGTAGACGGAGCAGATTCTGATGCAGGAGTAGGAGCAGAGTCAATATCCATTGGAGTTGCAGATTCTGGAGCCACAAATGCAAATGATTTGTCCACAATCATCAAAGCTAAAGGATTCTCTTCCAGAATGACTTCAGAAGCAGATCCTTCAAGAGTCTCAGAAGTGGCATACACTCCAGAAGATGAGGGTGCATCTTCAAGAAGCAAAGTAGGATATCTGGTTACATTCCAAAGCATTGTTCTGGTAAGTTTAACGAATCTGATCTTCGCATCATCAGAGCAAACACTCTTCAAATTTGAAGCAACAACATTAAATCTGGAAATGAACTTATCCCAACATTCTTCAAAAGCTTCTGGATTGATGCTTGAGAGACATTTCTCTTCCACAGAGTTTGGACTAATTATGATTTCCTTCTTGAAACTAGCAAATAGAGTATTAACATCTAATCTGGATTTAGGTTTAAGGTAGGTTTCCAGAGGTGTTGGTTTGGGTTGTTCTGGTGGAGGTGATATGGTAAAAGTTGGAATGATAAACAGAGGACGAGGATAAGAAGGAAAAGAGGGTTGTTCAGAAGATGAAGTGAAATTTCTGAATCTGGATGAGGATGAAGTGGGAAACAGAAATGGTTTAAAATTTGATGCAGAGGGAATGACATCAAATGGTGTAGAAGTGTAGGGGGTAAAAACAGAGTTTTGAGAAAGCAAAGGTGCTGACGGAATGATATCAAGTTGTTGTTTAAGATAGGTTTGAAGAACAGATGGAATAATGGTTAAGGAATGAGGTTTAAATGGAGTGGTAGGGTCAGAAGGTTCTATTCTGGTATAAAAGTGTTTAAGTTTTAGACTAGAAGGAAGGGTATCAAAGGGATGTGGTTTAAAGGATGCAAAAGATACAAACTCAGAAGTTCTGGGTTTATAGCCACGAAGAGATGGTGGTGAGTTTACATCTAGGTGAACATCAGATTCAGATGAATCAGATGAGGGACAAGATGTGGAAGATACATCAAACAGAGTTTTGAGGGGTTGGACATCCAGAACTTCATAGTCAGATATGTATGATTCAGTAGGTTTGGGTTGCTCAGGTTGATGATTAGGTTGTGGATTAGAAGGTATAGATTTTGGTGGTTCAGATGCAATAGGTTCAAAGGGTAGCGGTTCAGGTTGTTGTGGAGAAGGTACTTGTGATATTGGTTCTGCTGGAGTTGGTTCTGGTGGTGTTGAAATTGGTGGTTCTGATGGGGGAATTACAAATGGTTGTGGTGCAGGAGTTTGTTTGTCAGATGGGGGAATATCAGATGGTTTAGAATGTGTTGGTTCAGATGGATACTTTTTAGATGGAGTTGTAATAGGTTGGGTTACAAATGGTCTAGCAGAAGGTTTCTTAGGTTTAGAAACACGAGGAGGTGAAGGTGATGGTATAATAGGTTCATGAAGAGTTTAATCAGATGTTAATACCTCTTTTACAGTTTCCAAAATCTCGCCTAGACTTGCCTCTGGAGGATTGATCTCTGATTTCTTGACTCTCTTAGGCTTGACAGCAGCAGCTTCACCAGTAGCCTTCCTCTTGGGTTTAGAAGGTTCTTCTGCAGCAACCTTTCTCTTCTTCTTATGTCTGGCCTCATAAAGATCTGGAGCAGGTTCACCTGCCTTCTGAACCAAATTTACTGGTAGAGGGATTCCTTCATTCAGACACGAAGTAATGTAATCCAGAACAATCTCCCTTGGTTCATTTGCAAAGAACATAGGAAAATTTGTAACTTGAACTCTTCTTTGAGTGACCTCTTCAGAATTTATTTGAAGCAGAAGTAACTCCTTCTACAACTTTCATCCTCTGAAGACTCTTCCCGTTCAGAGGTTTTCCAACTGCAGAAGTCAATTCTTCCTTCATTCCAGCTTCAACCAGATGACCAACAAGACCATTCTCAGTCAGAATGTCTGAGATAAGTCTTCCCATTGGAATCCAGTTCCTTAGCTTCTGGGGTTTGTTTCTGAACTCTTCCCTTGACTGTTTTACATGCGTCCACAGATGATTAAACAGAAGATATGGCAGATCCACCTTAGTACTCTGACTCAGACAATACATAAAGTATAGCTGATCAGTGTTAACATAATCTGGAGAATTAGAGGATTTTCTGTGGTGAATGCAGCTCATGAAAATCTTAGCCCAGATTCTGTAAACTGGTTTCAGATCCTTGACCTTGTTAGAAGTTACTCCAGATGAGCAAACTTCTCTATATACTTCAGTCATGTCCACACGCCCAGATGGTAGATTAGTGACTCTATCAGTCTCCTCATATCCTATGAGTTTACTTATCAAAGCTTCAGTAATGATGATTTCTTTCCCCAAAACAAATGACACTATGAACTTAGGGCAACAAGAAGCGTGTATCCAGAATTCCTTTACCAGACGAGGGTAAATTGGTCCCATTAGCCTGTCAAAAAACTTGGTCCAACGCTATACATCAACAATGGGACGAAGATCATACCCATTTTCTGCAAACGATTCAAAGTTGACTATGGACTCACACAAAACCTCCAACTTGTCAACAGGTGTGAGTAATGTTCTGATAGGTTCCTTAAAAGAGACAACACCCATGTTTGATGAAGAAACGGCAGCCATTGTAGATTAGAATTGAACTGAGGTTGAAGATGAAGTAGCCATTGTTGAAGATGTTGAAGAAGTAGGTTTACGAACAGATTTGGGTTTTGGGTTTAGATGAAGGCAAAAGAACAAGCAAAAATGTATATAAGTGTTTGTGAGAGTGAAAAGTGTGAAATGTTGATATTTGTGGAATTTATAGAAGAAATTTAGGGCAGACAAAAGGTCACACGTTCAGCACATACACAATTAGCATTTAATGGCATTTAATAAAAAGAAATTAATCATTTCAAACAATAGATGATTCTAACAATTGGGGGGAAAACGAGAAACCAAATATTCA
The DNA here is from genome assembly GCA_963859935.3 of Lathyrus sativus. Taxonomy (NCBI): domain Eukaryota; kingdom Viridiplantae; phylum Streptophyta; class Magnoliopsida; order Fabales; family Fabaceae; genus Lathyrus; species Lathyrus sativus. The sequence goes on from OZ012741.1 coordinate 520,058,588, forward strand.
AACAGTACCTCAAACATCTCTTCAGTATTGTGTACTCCACCTTTTCAGATCTAGAGTGACACGTGTTTGCTTGCATGTGCTTCTGAAAACTCTTTGAGAAATGAAACGTTAGCCAACGTTCAGATCCTCTGAGACTTGTTAGTTCAGATACACATAGAAATAATAATTCAAGAAATTAAATGAAAGACAGATGAAATACTTCAGAGTTTAAACATTTTGCATCTGAGAAAGTTGCTTCTGATAAATATTATTCTGGACAAAATTCCATACCAATATTTTTCAGAATAAACTTAAACCTATCTTCAGCAAGGGGTTTTGTGAAAATATCAGCCCATTGATGATCTGTATCAACAAAGTCTAAATTTATAATACCCTTCTGAACATAGTCTCTAATGAAGTGATGTTTAATTTAATTTCTATATGCTTAGCTTTAAAGTGTAAAATTGGATTTTTAGATAAGCATATAGCAGAAGTATTATCATAGAATATAGAAATATTACTCTCAAAGATCTGATAGTCTTCTAGCTGACTTTTCATCCAGAGCATCTGTGTGCTACATCTAGCAGCAGCAATATATTCTGCTTCTGTGGTTGACAGCGCAATTGTAGGTTGTTTCTTGATGTACCAGGAGATTAAATTACTTCCCTGAAATTGACAACTTCCAGAAGTACTTTTTCTTTCAACTCTGTCTCTAGTGTAATCAGCATCACAGAATCCAACTAGTTTAAATTTATCAGATTTTCTGTAACACAAACCCAGATTAGTAGTACCTTTCAGATACCTTAGAATCCTCTTAACAGCTGTTAAGTGTGATTCTCTAGGATCTGATTGGAATCTTGCACACAAGCATACACTAAATAAAATGTCAGGTCTAGAAGCAGTTAAGTAGAGAAGAGATCTAATCATACATCTGTAGAGTTTCTGATCTACTTTCTTACTTACCTCTTCCTTACAAAGAGTGATTGTTGGATGCATAGGAGTCTTTTCCATCTTACTATCAGTCATGTTGAACTTCTTCAGAAGCTCTTTTACATATTTTGTCTGATGAATGTAAGTGCAATCTGGAGTCTGGTTGACTTGAATTCCCAGAAAGAATCTCAATTCTCCCATCATGCTCATCTCAAATTCAGCCTACATACATTGAGCAAACTCCTTTCCCAACATAACATTGGTAGATCTAAATATAATATTATCTACATATATTTGACAAATTAACAGATCTTTCTTAAATGTTTTAAAGAAGAGAATTGTGTCCACTTTGCCTCTGATAAAATTTTTCTCTAGAAGAAAATTTCTTAATCTCTCATACCAAGCTCTAGGAGCTTGTTTTAAACCATAAAGAGATTTCTTAAGTTTAAAAACGTGTTCTGGAAATTTATCACTTTCAAAACCAGGAGGTTGGTGAACATACACTTCCTCTTCTATAATTCCATTTAAGAAGGCACTCTTAACATCCATCTGATATAAAGTGATATTATTTTGTGCAGCAAAAGAAATGAGTAAACGAATAGACTCTAACCTGGCCACAGGAGCATAAGTCTCCGTGTAATCAATTCCTTCTTGCTGGCTATAGTCATCAATAATGACTAATCCATACTTCTTGCCTCTGATGGATGCAGTTTTCACTGGTCCAAACAGATCAATGTGAAGTAACACTAATGGTTTTGAAGTTTGTTGCACCCTAAAATTTGCCCAACCTTATTCACTTGATTTATGTTTCAATATCATTAGCATTTGCATATAGAGTCATGTACATAGACTAACCATCTGCATAGCATAAGCATAGCAAGTCATTCAACAGGGGACCAATCATTATTTTCATCTCTAGAATCCTATCAAGAGGTTATTATCCCAAGTCAATCTCATTCAAGTCATCAGAAAAGAATTTGAAAGCAAAGAGTTCAGCAGATCAAGCCTTGAGTCCATCTTCTAGCTGAGGGTATCTGAGGATCAACAAGAGGGTTGTGAGTTGTGAGTTGTGAATTGAAGGCATGGAGAGTATCTAGACATTATGAGAGGCTTAGAAAGTCATTTGGAGAAGGAGACAAGTCATTGATGAGAGCACAAGAGCTATAGCTGAAGACAGTCAACTAGGGTTTCATCTGGGTCAACCCTAGGTCAACCCTAGGTCAATTGACTGATTTAAGGGGCATTCAAGTCTATTGGAGAGATGTGGGGTTCATCATTGGACATATAAAGAAGGATATGGAGATATGCCAAGGAGAATTCAAGAGAAATCAAGGAGAAGAGGAGTTTCTAAATTAGGGTTTCTGTGTAAAATCCCCTAGTTTAGGTCAAATTTCCAAGCAAGATAAGTCAAAATGATAGCTTCAAATGGCTTCTTGGCCAACATGGAACTTGTAGAGGATCTCAAGACCTTTAATTTGAGTGGTGGAAGACATCAAGGAGATTTATAGAACTCAAGTTATGGTCCTTGCAAGTTACAGGTCATCTGAGGTATCTGAACTTTTGTCTGTGAAAGTGACTTGACTTCCAAGCAATTTTTACCCCTCAAGGAGATTTCAAATGAATTCTTGGTCAACATAAGAATTGTTCCTCATTGTCTTATCTTTCTAGAATGGTATAGTATGCCTTCATATGATGTGTGGAGCTCAACTTATGGTCTTGGCAAGCAAAGGGTATTTTGGGCATTTGTGAATTACAGGTCATTTTAACCTATGTCCAAAACTCATACAAGGAGGCCTCAAATGGAAAAACTTACAACATCAAACTTGCTCCAAATGGGATTTTAAGTCTAGAAAGAAGGTCACAAATTGTTGGAAAAGCTCATAGCATGGAGTTGCATGATTGGTCCAAATATGAACTAAAATGGCTTATAATTTGAATAAAGTTAAGATGGAAAATGGTTTGGGAGATTTCTAAGTCCAAATGGAGACTTCCAATATATGATTTTGAATGGAAAAGCAATTCTAAGATCAATGGTTCAAACACTTTTTTGAGTTTAGAAGGAAAAAAGAAAGATATTCATGGTTACTTGCCTTTTAAGAAACATTTCAAAAATGGATCAAAGTTGGAAGGCAAGGGAATGTGTAAGATGGATCTAGAATGTTCATGTGCACACTATATATTCATGAAATGAGGATTGATCAAGGGTTGGCTTCATTTTCACCAAGAATCTCCCAAATTCTCTCATTCTTTTTCATTGAATTTTCATTCCAATTCCTCAAATTCTTCACCAAATCATCATCAAAATCAATTCAATCTTATTCAATCATCATCCTAGATCAGAATTGAAGCAAAGGTTTGGTGGTTAGGATCCATTTTCGAGCACTTCCATCATCAACATCAAAATCACAATTGCAAGTGGATAGCACAATTCAAGCCAAGTCTCACTCAAGTGTTGCATACAGAATTGAGTATTGAGTTAATTGATCAAGATCCAAGCCTTGGAAGCCTCAGATCCACGAGTCTCCATTGCTGTTTTCAAGCTTCTGCACCAGGTGTGTTTTCATTCACACAGCTTGATCTAGTTGGTTTAGCATGTTGTTGTTAGTTTAGATATGATCTAGGTGGTTAGTAGAGTAATTAGGATGAATTTGAGGCTGAATAGAGACCATTGTTAGCAGGTGGTAGAAACTGTTAGGGTTTGAAACTTGTAGTAGAATGCATTAGGATCTTAGCTTGATAGCGCAGGTTAATCACCATTATGCATAGAGCAGATTAGGATAGGTTTGATGGAGAATTGTGATGGTGAGTTGCAGAGTGCTTTCATGGAGTCAGAAGTTGTTGCTATCGGGTTTGTTGATGTGTTGAGTTTCAAAGTAAACTAGTGCCATAGACGTGTAGAGGGAGAGTTGTAGAGTAATTTTCATGTTTATAGCGCGTTGATTCATGGCCTGTAGAGTGAGAGCAGATGAGTTGAAGCTTGCTCGTGCATGGAAGTTTCATGGTGAAACCCTAATTCTAACAGATCCAACGAGGAAGATGAAATCGTACCCGTCCAATTCATGTTGGACTTTTGACTTAGAGAACGATCCTAGGGCTGGCGTTTAATCTGATTTTGGAGGGAGATGAGTCAGGTGCCAAACGCACCGTTTCATTAATTGAAACGGGCGGGCCTGAGTGGTATTGCTAATCCCCCCCCCTATTTTAAGCCCAATTCATTTTGAACGTGATTTCGTTACTATTTTCACCCCCTGCGTTTTTTTCCAGTTTTATTATTGCTGACTTGGTTCTGGGCCTTAACCATTTTGCTATGCGCACCTCTGCTGCTTGGCCCATCCTGAGTAATGAACTGAACGCGCCTACTATTCATACCCCCTCCCTCATTTTAATTCAATTCATTTTTTTTAATTCCATTTTAATTTTTCACCAACTTTGAAAATTCATAATAAATGCATAAAAAATTCATTTTAATCCATTCTTTTTACATCATTTTCTTTAGAATGTGTAGAAAATTTTCATAAAATAAAATTGCATTTTTATTTTCATTTCATATTTTTTCCATATTTTCTAAATAAATGGCATCTTAGATAGATTCATTTCATGCATGATTTTACTAATTTTTGTTCTATTACATGCTTTCATATTTTTTTGTTCATTCTTTTTATATTGTTTAGATTAGATGATGAACTTGTAGAAACAATTTAGTTCCCATTTTTAGGAATTAATTTTAGGTGATTAGTGTAGGCTTGAATAACTTGAACAAATTAGGGTTTTTTTTAGGTGATGACTTAGGAGAATCAATTCATTTCCCTTAGGACTTAGGGTTTGACTAGATTAGTTATGGGACTATAGGGGCTATGGGTAGCTATTAGATCCCTTAGGAAAAGTCAGGATTCCCCTACTGCTATTAATACTGTCTGTATATCTGTTTGTCTGGTGTGGTGTGCCCTCTGGGGATTATTGCTTGCTTGCTTGGGTATGGGGTTTGTCTGGGGACCTGGGGAAGCTGAAGACTTGAGGAGATGAAGACCATTGGAGATCCAGAGATTGAAGATCAACTGCCAGAGTTGAGGAGGAGGTTCTTGCTAGCAGCTGCTGAGGAGATTAGGGTTAGGAGCTAGGCAGAGCTCTAGGTTAGAAAGTTTATTTCTCAAACATGGATTGCCTTGGCTGCATCCATTCTTCTCTGTGATTCAGAGTCTCTCTAAGACACTCACCCCCTTCCTTTGGAAGGCTTGGTGATAGTGTCTATGAGATAGAACTCTTGAGAGAAAATGTCTCTTGTGTTAGAAGCAGTCTGTTCACCACCTTTGGTAGTCAGCTGATTGCTTAACACCCAATTCACTCTTGTGACTGATTCCTCATCCTGGAGGTTTGAGCTTGAAGAAAAGCCATTGCAGATGGAAGATAGATGATCAAAGCCCTTATCTGAAGGTCATGAAGATGGAGATTGGTGCTTGTTGAAGCCTGTAGCTGATTGGAGATTACTTGAAGCCAGATGTTGATTCAGAGCTGCTGATGCTGTTTCTTTTGCTGTTGTATTTCATTTGCTGATGTATTGATTGGTTTTCTGGACTGTATTGTTTGCTGTTTACCCTGCTGGGTTGAAGGTGAAGCCTGTTCACTTTTGCCTATTGTTTTCTAGGTTCGAGGTTGAGTGGGACTCCCTTGCCTCGCTTGTACTGTTGCATCCATGCATTTTACTGCTTTACTGTATATATCTGTTATTGTTTCTGTTTCTGCCTATCCCGTAGGATCTCTGTTTCTCTCTGTGCAAGAGAGGAGCATGATAGACACTAGGTCTTAACCCATGCATGATAACATTAGGTTAGTTTGTTTCCCTTCGCAACCGTAGGTTAGAGTTCTGTCTCTTTCTTTCTCAAAACAAACAGAAAAACACATAAAGATTTCAAACACAATAAAAGACACTTCTTCCGTAAAAGAATGTGAACTCATCAAAGCGTCATTTTTGTCCGCCGGGACTGCTAATCAGAAAAACCTTTTTCAGAAGGAATAAAATCAATCAAGACAGGCCTGTGTCTTCCGTAGCCCGAACTACGTTTGCTCTGATCTTTCATGCTGTATGAAAGTACGTAGGCATAGGATGCGATATCCTAGCGAGCAACCTTCCCCTCCTTTCCCGTAGGTAGGCGAACTACGTTGACTCTGATTTCTCGTTCCAGACGGGAATACGTAGGCATAAAGTGCGATACTTTGCCGAGTCATTTTTATTTTCATTTTATTTTCTTTTTAACCCTCGACCCATAGTGTAGATAGAATAACAATCCATACCCGAAAACAAGCGTGGATCCCGTCGAGTACGACGGACGTGAGGGGTGCTAATACCTTCCCCTTGCGTAACCGACTCCCGAATCCAGGTTTTGGTTGCGACGACCATACCTTTCCCGTGTTGTGCGAGGTTTACTCTGAGCGTTTCCTTTCCCTCCCGTGGGATAAATAACGCACGGTGGCGACTCTTCTGTTCAGCCGGCGCCGATTTTCGCAGTAGCGCCAGCTGGCGACTCTGCTGGGGATCCAACGTCCCCTGGCTGCTAAGGACTGCGATGGTTCTTATGCATTTGGGATCCAACGTCCCTTAAGAGAGTCAATCCTAGCGCTTGTTTTCCCGTCGAGGATTTTGTATGGAGATATTGTATATTTCTAACCTTGTATTTTCAGCTTTATATATTGATTATTATTGCTGTATCTTGGGGTGTGACGGGTGTTCTGATATTGAGAGATAAGCCGGACCTGGGCTTGAGTGCACCTAGAATTAGAGTAGAAATTAGTGGGTGCCCGCTTGCTTTGCTTGCTTTGGTGTCCCATGAAATCTACACTCAGACGAGGTTCCTCTGGTTGGCCTCCTGCCCCTTCCTTTGGTTGGCGTGGGTTGCTGGTTAGTTGGATTGTCGACTCTGGGGACCGATCATTTGGAAGTTGGCTAAGTGAGGCCTCTTCAGGAATTGATGATGCCACTCCTTCTGGGAATCGTATCATCAACCCTGAAAGTCTGTGACGCCGACGACCGCATAGGATGCCGTACCTGGTGCCAGTTATAGGGCCACCCACCTGTGAGGGGATTTGGGGTTATGCAGGTAACCAGACCTTCAGATACCGGTTATTTCTTGATCAGAGATCCTGGTTATTTATGGAGAGTTATGAGGTCTGTCAGAGACCATGTGGAGATGTGTTCTGAGGTCTGCCAGAGACCGTTTGGAGATGTGTTATGAGGTCTGTCAGAGACCAATTAGAGATGTGATTTGAGGTCTATCAGAGACCAGTTGGAGTTATGGTTTGAGGTCTGTCAGAGGCCAGTGTTGGAGCTTTGTTTTAGGTCTATCTGAGACCAGGGTTTGAGGATTTCTGGGTGGTCTATCTGAGACCTTTCTTGATTGGGTTTAGGCTATTCAGCTGCAGCTTCGGTCCCTGTTGCATGTTACTTGCATTGCATTTCTTGCATATCCATTACCATTTGCATTTCACTAACGTGTGTCTGTGCTGCAGGTGCATTTGCATTTCCCTAGTTCTAGTGCCCAGACTTCTGAGTGTTTGATCATGACTAGCTTAAGGAGAACGGTTGCTTACAAATTGCCCACGCCTGATATTGTTCCTTTACTGGGGTTGATCTCTCTTGCTGATGAGGGTGTTTGTAGGAGCTTCCGGATGAGCTATGGTAGATTATTGAGATTGGTGTGCAAACCTACAGAGGTAGAGTTAGATGGGCTGTATGCTTTGATGCAATTCTATGACCCTGCTTTGAGGTGCTTTACGTTCTCTGACTTCATTATGGGACCAACCCTGGAGGAATAAGCTGAGTATGTTGAGCTGCCCGTGCAGAACCAGGTTCCATTCATTCATTATGGCGCCAAACCCAAGCCGGAGGAATTGGCAAAAGCCTTGCATGTTGATGCTTCTGAACTTGTGACTACTGTCTCCCGTGGAGTTCCAGGCTTCTCACTCCAGTTCTTAGTTGGTAAAGCCCAAGAGTATGCCAAGAGCGGGTGCTGGGTTGCTTTCAATGCTGTGTTAGCCTTGTGCATTTATGGCATAGTACTGTTCCCCAATATACCGGATTTTGTGGACTTTGACGCTTTTTACCTGTTTGCTGCTGGTAATCCTGTACCTACCTTACTCGGAGATCTCTACCACTCACTGCATTACAAGAATGAGAAGGGAAGAGGAAAGAATGTTCACCTGTGTGTACCCTTGTTGAGTATGTGGTTTGAGAGTCACCTTCCTAAGAGAGGATCTGCTGCAGAGACTACAGTTCCAGCTGGTTGGCCAGAGCGCCTGATGAGGCTATCGTTGGAAGATATGGAGTGGTTTGATAGAGATTTGTTGGGATCCGAGCTCATCTTCAGCTGTTCTGGGTACCCTAATGTGCCGCTGATAGGAAGAAAAGGGTGTATCAATTACAACCCTTCTCTGTTCATTCGCCAGTTCGGATATGCACTGAAGAATCCACCTCAGGATGAAGAAGTACAGGAATCTCTGTACTTCACAGGTGACGTGAAGGGGGAGTTATTAGCCAAGCTGCAACATGCCTGGACGCGTATTAACCGCAAAGGGAAGCCGTTATTAGGAAAGAATGACTGTCAGGCCTATGCACCTTATAGAGTTTGGATTCAGGAGAGGGCTAGTCAGTTGAAGATGCCGTTTCCAGATGCACCAAGTCTTGTTCCCGTCCCGGTAGTAGAGCCAACTACTGTTTCTAGGGAAGTCTATGAACAAGTTGTGAGAGAAAAAGAAGCCTTGATGAAGATCAACGAAGGGTTAGAGCAAGAGCTAGCTCAAGTACGCAGTGAGAAAAACAAGGCCGTATATGCTTTCCAACAACAGATCGAGCTGGTAAACAGGTTAGGAGCTGAGTTGACTGAAGAAAAGAAAAAGCGCGAACGTCTGGGGCAAGAGTTCAGAAGTTCCCATGACATGCTGGAAGCCAAAAAGAAGGCGCTCGACGCAGCACACCGAGAAATATCCTCTTGCAACAAGACCTGGAATGCTACACTCACTAACAACAAGAAGAGGGAAGATAAGCTGAAGCAGCAAATTTCCGACCTCGAAGAGAAGTTGAAGTCTAGCATCAAGAAGTGTGAGGAGGAAGTGATGACCCGGTATAGTGTCCAGCATGCACTGAACAAGGCAATCAAATCCAGAGATGAAGCAGTGTCTCAGAAGCGAAAGTTAGAAGATTGCTTCGGAGAAGCAACATGGGAAGAAACTGCTAAAGACGTACGCCGTGTCCTTAAGAGGAGAAACCAGCTTGTTGAAGGACTGCTCACCCGACAAGGTCACCCAGAGACCAAGAAGTTGATAGAAGAGTACCGGGCTTTTGAGAGCATTTGATTATTTCCCGTATTCGCCTGTATGCTTTATTTGCATAGTGCTGACCATCACCAGGATTGTTGGATGAGGTCATGCCTTCTCGTTGTACTCAGTGATATTGTACTCTGGGCTTATTGATTTTCCCTGCAATATATGAGGCTTTCTATGATTCAGCTCCGATGTTCCTATTGTTAGCACTGTCACTGCACCGGCACCTTCGCACTAGAACTGGGGGGAATGAACTTCCCTAAGGCACAGACACATTGCATTGCATTCATGTTGCATTACAGGTAATTATTAAATTGTATCTCATCTCCTGTATCCATCAGGTCTTCCAAGATTAGTGACCGAAGAATTCCCTGGCAGCAAGGAAGTCATGAGTCAGGATCCGACCGAGATGCAAGAAGTGCGCGACCACATAACACGGATCATACAGGTAATGGAGGCCATGGCCGAGAGTCAGAAGCAGTTGCAGGATACGGTGCAGCCTCTGGTGGCACGGGCTAATGATAGAGCTGCCGACTTTGCTCAGCTAGAGAATCAAGGTTTTCTCCCAGGCCGCATACGCCAACTTGTGGGGGTAGCCATCAAACAGGTTCAAGCAGAATTAACGGATGTTCGAGGCCAGCTGGGGCAGTTCACGAAAGATGTGCAAGAGTTGCGCTCGAATCAAGAGACGCTAGAAGAAGAGAACTGCCGACTGAAGGCACAGATAGGGTTGATGGCTGAAGTATTGAGGAACGTACTCAGGAGAGAAGGAGGGCAAATGTTGGAAGACGCGGCTGGATTATCTGTTCCTCAGGGGTCTGAGGAACCATTACCCACGCATGATAGGCTTAAGAGACCTTCCCCAGGATTCGAAGCTCAGAATTCTCCTCGTCAGCAGTCGCAATTGATTTTGCAGGATAACTCAAGAAGGTGTGGTAAGAGGATGAGGTCTTCTAACAGAGTATTTGATGAGATCCCTGTGGATTATGATCAGCTGGTGCAACTCTTGTTCCAACTTCAACTGGTTGAGCCCCGCATTTTGGTTCCACTGACAGGGCAGCCGCCACCAGACTATGACCTGAACGTCCATTGTGCCTTCCACTCCGGGGCACCGGGGCATAATATTGCAAACTGCAAAGCTTTTAAGCATAAGATTCAAGATTTGCTGGATGAGAAAATAATTGAGTTTGTACCGGGGGGCATAAAAGTTGCAGGGACTGATATTCCCATTTCTCCGCCAGAGGTTGCAGATGAATCGAGGTATATCCCAGAGCCACTGGAAGCTAAGTCTCCATGTCCACAACAGTTGCCGATGCCAGGGTTGAACTTAAGGATGATAACGCGTGAGCCCAAGGAATCGCCCGAGCAAAGCCCACAGCATACAAGATGCCAGTATACGACTCAGCAAAGAATTCGGGGAAAGAAGCCGAGGAGGGTGTTTGAGAAGCCTCCCTCAACGTACGCAGACTTGTTACAGACACTACTAAGATTGAACTTGGTGGAGAAAAGAACTCTGGCGCCAATAACCGGCACTCTGCCGGATGGCTATGATGCAAGCAGACACTGTGAATTCCACTCCGGGGCTCCCGGACATGATATTGAAGGTTGTCACGCGTTCAAGCATAGCGTCCAAGATTTAATCGACAGCAGGGTCATTAACTTCTCCGATAGGGTCCCCAAGGTGGTGCGAAGCCATAAACAAGCAAAAGCCGAGGTGATGAAAAGGTTTCCCAGATTTGATCGGGCCGGTGAAAGAAGATCGAGACAGCAGTAGACTACCCCTGATGATAGCTTCTGAGGATGGTTGACTCGCCAATAAGTCAGAGTGCAGGAAGTCCAGTTCCGAGACGTCGACATTTTTCATGTTATTTTGTTCATGTCCTCGCATTTGTAGTTTCCTTTCTGTGAAATTGCAAATTTCGCTCTTAACACTTGTTGTTTTTTCAATTGATATTGATAAACGAAATGAATATGCATGTTTTGAATTAATCCAGTCGTGTTCACTCTTTGTTTTTCTTTAATGCTTAATGCTTGTTTTAGCAGGAATCTGGGGAGGATGACGAAAACAGATGACGAATAATATTCCGATCGTATGCCTTTGGATAAAGAACCTGTTGATGAGATACAGGCATTGTTTCAATCCATAAACACCGGAGATATAAGGAAGATAATCCCTTGATAACCCCTTTGAGCCAGTAGTAGGAGTTTCTTTTGAAAAAAAAAAAAAACCCCTAAGTCTCAACCCGGGGCAGGGTAGGCGTCAGTTAGTTTGACCAAGCGTTCGAATTGTAGAAAGAGTGTCCGGTTGAGGATAAATCACACTTGTATAGGTCGTGCCTAAAAAGCCACAATGGTTAAGCGACAAGAGTGAAACAGTCACATTATTCCACAAAAAAGTCAGACAAACCAGTGTCACGCGACTTGTTCAAAACAAAAAAAGAAGAACGAAAAGTGAAAAGAATCAAGAGCCCGCTAAGTCAAAACTTGAAAACAAATGACTTAGGCAAAAACAGGGGCATCCCGCTGGACCGGAAAATCAAAAGAATCTCAAAAGATACTCAGTCCAGGCAAAAGTTAGGGAACGAAAAAAAAACGAAAGACGAAAAGGATGGTCAAAGAAAAGAACAAATCCTCGAAAAGGACAAAAGTCGTGTGATTCTAGGTACCCAAAGACGAAAAGCAAATGACTGTCACTCAAAAACAAAAATAATGTGTGGTATCCTGAACCATCACTCCTATCATTCCACCTCTAATAGGTGAACGCGGAAGTCAGATTAGCTGAACATAGGATTGGAGAACATCACGAAGAATGGGTGGGTCGAAATAATTTTGAGCCTATATCTTTCCTTGTTAACCGTGAACCTGACCATGTTACAACCCGCAAAAGTCCTAATTGAAACAGGTTTTGTCCGAGGGCATACGTCAGTAAAGATCTCGTCGATTCTGACTCCTAAAAGGGTTCCTCTTACCAGCTTTCATATTGACATTTTGATAATTGATTCATTACATGTCACAAAATTTTTTAGTGAACAGACTTGGATTTTGAAACTGTCATATGCATTGCGTTTAATATATCTTTTATGCAGAACAACTTGTGTTACTTGCGAGTAAGCGCATGCCGACAGGAAAGATTCCTACAGTGGAAGGTATGATCAGGATAAAATGCAGAATGCCCAAATATTTCGTGAACTGGGGCAAGCTATGCTGATTAATTCAGGTAGAGTCGGCCATCCTAGAAGCAGTAAATCCGGGGCAGTCAGGTCAAGATTTGGCAAATCTCTCATAGCTATGGGCAGTACTCTACGACGCAGTCGATCAGAGACAAAAGATTTTTGCGAGACCGGGGCATGTCACCCTAGAAGCACGAAAGTTATGTTCTTGAAACACCCCTTCAAGGTCCGAAATGTAGAAGCCGTCCATGTCTGGTTGTCAAGATACAAGGACTGTAGGGTCCATTCCAAGATGGTTGCAGATGCAGGGGCAAGCTATACAAAATACAGACTGGGGGCACGTTAGTATCCCCGAAGCGGAGTTCTCTCTTGTCAGCAAGTGTTCTTTCCTCCCAGTGGAACTCGAAGATCAAAACTCTCCCCAGCAGAGTTGGTGGTGGGTCCTGTCATTTATTTTGTCAGAGATACTGGTGATGTCAGTTCACGTTCCAGCAGAAAGTCCGATCGTACTATGCGCATCTGCTATTCCCCAGCAGGGGGTTACCTCAACAAGGTGTTTGGTTTGAGTTCCCAATTTCCCAGCAGGGCTGACTTCACCCTTCCAGCATTTATTTTGCTGGAATAACTCTGTAGCATCTGGCTATCCCCGGCGGAGTCGGCATTATCTTCAGCATTTATTTTGCTGAAGCAGTTTCTGTACTCTAGCAGTTCAGGTGGAGAGAACTCTTGCTCAAATGAACTACCAAACATTCAAGATCTCGGCATGAGATATTCAATGATAATGTCAGTTTCGACAGTAATCCCCACAGAGTTACCAGGATAAGTCTCTCTTTATTCCCAAGCAGAGTTATTTGTCATCAAAAGGTTTCATGAATCAGAATTTCAGAGGTCACCGCCGGTTATCAGAACAGGCGTCCGGTTGTTTGGTTTCCAAATATCCCCAGTGGAGTCCATCTCAAAGTCGCTGTCACGTCAGTGCTAAGAAGTTTGTGGGTTGGGATCAATGGAGAACTAAGTCCTGACATGGACAAGATTTATTCTCTCAGCAGAAAAGATGTAGTCCTTACGTGGACAAATCAAGACGAGATAAGTGTCCTGACGTGGACAAATCAAAGAGATTAGTATTCCTAACGTGGAGAAGTGGGTCCTAACGTGGACGATGTAGTCCTTACGCGGACATATCAAGTTGGATTCCTTACGTGGAAAGAGATGATTCCTTACGTGGAAAAAGATAGTTTCCTTACATGGAAATGACAGCATTCCTGCCGTGGAAAGATTGGAGTCCTTACGTGGACAGATTAAGATAGCATTCCTGACGTGGAAAGATTGGAGTCCTTACGTGGACAGATTAAGATAGTGTTCCTGACGTGGAAAGGTGGGTCCTAACGTGGACGATGTTCTCCTTACGTGGAAAGGCAATGTTTCCTTACGTGGAAAGAAGATGGTTTCCTTACGTGGAAAGACGAGTTTATTCCTTACGTGGAAGGATTGAGTCCTTACGCGGACATATCGAAATGGATTCCTTACGGGGAAACAAGTGCATTCCTAACGTGGAAGAGTTTAGTCCTGACGCGGACAGATCCAGACGAAGTCTTATTCCTTACGTGGAAAAATGGTGATTCCTTACGTGGAAAAATGGTGATTCCTTACGTGGAAAGATTGGAGTCCTTACGGGGACAGAGAAAGTGATGACTCCTTACGTGGAAAGATTGAGTCCATACGCGGACATATCAAAAGTTATTCCTTACGTGGATAAGAGTATTCCTAACGTGGAAGAAAAAGAAGTTATTCCTAACGTGGAAGAAAAAGAAGTTATTCCTAACGTGGAAGAGGAAGAAGTATCCCTAACGTGGAAAGAAAGCGTGTTCCTTACGTGGAAGAGAAAGAAAAGTTTCAGTTCCTTACGTGGAAAGATTGAGATTCCTTACGTGGAAAGAGAAAATGATTCCTTACGTGGAAAAGAGACGGAGATTCCTAACGCGGAAAAGATTGAGTCCATACGCGGACATATCAGAAGAGGATTCCTTACGTGGAAAGAGGTGATTCCTAACGTGAAAGAGTGGAGTCCTTACGTGGACAGATTAAGATGGCATTCCTTACGTGGAAAAATGTAGTCCTTACGCGGACAGATCAAGGTTTGATTCCTAACGTGGAAAGATCAGAGTCCTTACGTGGACATATCAAGAGCATTCCTAAGGTGGAAGAAAAATGGTTTCCTTACGTGGAAAAAAGACGAGTTTATTCCTTACGTGGAAAGATTGAGTCCTCACGCGGACATATCAAGATTGATTCCTGACGTGGAAAGAAATTGTTATTCCTGACGTGGAAGAGTTTAGTCCTGACACGGACAGATCAAGGAAGTTATTCCTAACGTGGAAGAAGAAGATTTATTCCTTAAGTGGAAAAGTTGGGGTCCTTACGTGGACAGACTCAAGAAAAGTTGATTCCTGACGTGGAAGAATGATGTACCCCTTACGAGGAAAGTTGAGTCCTGACGTGGATAGGTTCAGAACCGAGGTTGTATTCCTTACGTGGAAAGAGTAGGGTCCTGACAGGGACATGTCAAGTGGTATTGAAGTCCTTACGTGGAAAGATTGATACGGTATTCCTTATGCGGAAAGAAGATTGCTTCCTGACGTGGAAAGATGAAAGGGTTAGTCCTGACGTGGACAGGTACAGAAGAGATGATTCCTAACGTGGACAGATGATTCCTAACGTGGACAGATGATTCCTAACGTGGACGATGTTATTCCTAACGTGGACGATGTTACTCCTAACGTGGAAGAGTTTTATTCCTAACGTGGACGATTCAGTTTATGGAAATGCAGACGAATTATCCCCAGCGGAGTTGTCGAGATTTTTCTGGGTTAACAGCAAATGGAGTCCTAACGTGGACAGATCTTGGTTGAGATTTTTTCGTATTGGTGACGGACAGAGTCCTAACGTGGACAAGCAAGCAATCTGTGATGACAGAATCCTCTTCAGAACGATGAAGACAATCCCCAACACAGTCGCACGAGATCAGTGGGTTGCTGTAACAGTCAGATTCAGCTGATGAATGTCGTTCCCCAAGCAGGAGCGCAATTTAGTTTTGCGGTTGGCAAATTTCTGGTTTCACTAGTATTCAACCGTCTCGTACCGCGAATGTCTGAAGGCTCCGGGCTCTTCACCCAATCGGGTCCAAGTCGCTTGAATAGGGGCAGCTGTTGCACCCTAAAATTTGCCCAACCTTATTCACTTGATTTATGTTTCAATATCATTAGCATTTGCATATAGAGTCATGTACATAGACTAACCATCTGCATAACATAAGCATAGCAAGTCATTCAACAGGGGACCAATCATTATTTTCATCTCTAGAAGCCTATCAAGAGGTTATTATCCCAAGTCAATCTCATTCAAGTCATCAGAAAAGAATTTGAAAGCAAAGAGTTCAGCAGATCAAGCCTTGAGTCCATCTCCTAGCTGAGGGTATCTGAGGATCAACAAGAGGGTTGTGAGTTGTGAGTTGTGAATTGAAGGCATGGAGAGTATCTAGACATTATGAGAGGCTTAGAAAGTCATTTGGAGAAGGAGACAAGTCATTGATGAGAGCACAAGAGCTATAGCTGAAGACAGTCAACTAGGGTTTCATCTGGGTCAACCCTAGGTCAACCCTAGGTCAATTGACTGATTTAAGGGGCATTCAAGTCTATTGGAGAGATGTGGGGTTCATCATTGGACATATAAAGAAGGATATGGAGATATGCCAAGGAGAATTCAAGAGAAATCAAGGAGAAGAGGAGTTTCTAAATTAGGGTTTCTGTGTAAAATCCCCTAGTTTAGGTCAAATTTCCAAGCAAGATAAGTCAAAATGATAGCTTCAAATGGCTTCTTGGCCAACATGGAACTTGTAGAGGATCTCAAGACCTTTAATTTGAGTGGTGGAAGACATCAAGGAGATTTATAGAACTCAAGTTATGGTCCTTGCAAGTTACAGGTCATCTGAGGTATCTGAACTTTTGTCTGTGAAAGTGACTTGACTTCCAAGCAATTTTTACCCCTCAAGGAGATTTCAAATGAATTCTTGGTCAACATAAGAATTGTTCCTCATTGTCTTATCTTTCTAGAATGGTATAGTATGCCTTCATATGATGTGTGGAGCTCAACTTATGGTCTTGGCAAGCAAAGGGTATTTTGGGCATTTGTGAATTACAGGTCATTTTAACCTATGTCCAAAACTCATACAAGGAGGCCTCAAATGGAAAAACTTACAACATCAAACTTGCTCCAAATGGGATTTTAAGTCTAGAAAGAAGGTCACAAATTGTTGGAAAAGCTCATAGCATGGAGTTGCATGATTGGTCCAAATATGAACTAAAATGGCTTATAATTTGAATAAAGTCAAGATGGAAAATGGTTTGGGAGATTTCTAAGTCCAAATGGAGACTTCCAATATATGATTTTGAATGGAAAAGCAATTCTAAGATCAATGGTTCAAACACTTTTTTGAGTTTAGAAGGAAAAAAGAAAGATATTCATGGTTACTTGCCTTTTAAGAAACATTTCAAAAATGGATCAAAGTTGGAAGGCAAGGGAATGTGTAAGATGGATCTAGAATGTTCATGTGCACACTATATATTCATGAAATGAGGATTGATCAAGGGTTGGCTTCATTTTCACCAAGAATCTCCCAAATTCTCTCATTCTTTTTCATTGAATTTTCATTCCAATTCCTCAAATTCTTCACCAAATCATCATCAAAATCAATTCAATCTTATTCAATCATCATCCTAGATCAGAATTGAAGCAAAGGTTTGGTGGTTAGGATCCATTTTCGAGCACTTCCATCATCAACATCAAAATCACAATTGCAAGTGGATAGCACAATTCAAGCCAAGTCTCACTCAAGTGTTGCATACAGAATTGAGTATTGAGTTAATTGATCAAGATCCAAGCCTTGGAAGCCTCAGATCCACGAGTCTCCATTGCTGTTTTCAAGCTTCTGCACCAGGTGTGTTTTCATTCACACAGCTTGATCTAGTTGGTTTAGCATGTTGTTGTTAGTTTAGATATGATCTAGGTGGTTAGTAGAGTAATTAGGATGAATTTGAGGCTGAATAGAGACCATTGTTAGCAGGTGGTAGAAACTGTTAGGGTTTGAAACTTGTAGTAGAATGCATTAGGATCTTAGCTTGATAGCGCAGGTTAATCACCATTATGCATAGAGCAGATTAGGATAGGTTTGATGGAGAATTGTGATGGTGAGTTGCAGAGTGCTTTCATGGAGTCAGAAGTTGTTGCTATCGGGTTTGTTGATGTGTTGAGTTTCAAAGTAAACTAGTGCCATAGACGTGTAGAGGGAGAGTTGTAGAGTAATTTTCATGTTTATAGCGCGTTGATTCATGGCCTGTAGAG
Source organism: Lathyrus sativus (assembly GCA_963859935.3). Lineage (NCBI taxonomy): Eukaryota > Viridiplantae > Streptophyta > Magnoliopsida > Fabales > Fabaceae > Lathyrus > Lathyrus sativus. Next base: position 520,076,374 of record OZ012741.1, read on the forward strand.
TGAGAGCAGATGAGTTGAAGCTTGCTCGTGCATGGAAGTTTCATGGTGAAACCCTAATTCTAACAGATCCAACGAGGAAGATGAAATCGTACCCGTCCAATTCATGTTGGACTTTTGACTTAGAGAACGATCCTAGGGCTGGCGTTTAATCTGATTTTGGAGGGAGATGAGTCAGGTGCCAAACGCACCGTTTCATTAATTGAAACGGGCGGGCCTGAGTGGTATTGCTAATCCCCCCCCCCCCTATTTTAAGCCCAATTCATTTTGAACGTGATTTCGTTACTATTTTCACCCCCTGCGTTTTTTTCCAGTTTTATTATTGCTGACTTGGTTCTGGGCCTTAACCATTTTGCTATGCGCACCTCTGCTGCTTGGCCCATCCTGAGTAATGAACTGAACGCGCCTACTATTCATACCCCCCTCCCTCATTTTAATTCAATTCATTTTTTTTAATTCCATTTTAATTTTTCACCAACTTTGAAAATTCATAATAAATGCATAAAAAATTCATTTTAATCCATTCTTTTTACATCATTTTCTTTAGAATGTGTAGAAAATTTTCATAAAATAAAATTGCATTTTTATTTTCATTTCATATTTTTTCCATATTTTCTAAAGAAATGGCATCTTAGATAGATTCATTTCATGCATGATTTTACTAATTTTTGTTCTATTACATGCTTTCATATTTTTTTGTTCATTCTTTTTATATTGTTTAGATTAGATGATGAACTTGTAGAAACAATTTAGTTCCCATTTTTAGGAATTAATTTTAGGTGATTAGTGTAGGCTTGAATAACTTGAACAAATTAGGGTTTTTTTTAGGTGATGACTTAGGAGAATCAATTCATTTCCCTTAGGACTTAGGGTTTGACTAGATTAGTTATGGGACTATAGGGGCTATGGGTAGCTATTAGATCCCTTAGGAAAAGTCAGGATTCCCCTACTGCTATTAATACTGTCTGTATATCTGTTTGTCTGGTGTGGTGTGCCCTCTGGGGATTATTGCTTGCTTGCTTGGGTATGGGGTTTGTCTGGGGACCTGGGGAAGCTGAAGACTTGAGGAGATGAAGACCATTGGAGATCCAGAGATTGAAGATCAACTGCCAGAGTTGAGGAGGAGGTTCTTGCTAGCAGCTGCTGAGGAGATTAGGGTTAGGAGCTAGGCAGAGCTCTAGGTTAGAAAGTTTATTTCTCAAACATGGATTGCCTTGGCTGCATCCATTCTTCTCTGTGATTCAGAGTCTCTCTAAGACACTCACCCCCTTCCTTTGGAAGGCTTGGTGATAGTGTCTATGAGATAGAACTCTTGAGAGAAAATGTCTCTTGTGTTAGAAGCAGTCTGTTCACCACCTTTGGTAGTCAGCTGATTGCTTAACACCCAATTCACTCTTGTGACTGATTCCTCATCCTGGAGGTTTGAGCTTGAAGAAAAGCCATTGCAGATGGAAGATAGATGATCAAAGCCCTTATCTGAAGGTCATGAAGATGGAGATTGGTGCTTGTTGAAGCCTGTAGCTGATTGGAGATTACTTGAAGCCAGATGTTGATTCAGAGCTGCTGATGCTGTTTCTTTTGCTGTTGTATTTCATTTGCTGATGTATTGATTGGTTTTCTGGACTGTATTGTTTGCTGTTTACCCTGCTGGGTTGAAGGTGAAGCCTGTTCACTTTTGCCTATTGTTTTCTAGGTTCGAGGTTGAGTGGGACTCCCTTGCCTCGCTTGTACTGTTGCATCCATGCATTTTACTGCTTTACTGTATATATCTGTTATTGTTTCTGTTTCTGCCTATCCCGTAGGATCTCTGTTTCTCTCTGTGCAAGAGAGGAGCATGATAGACACTAGGTCTTAACCCATGCATGATAACATTAGGTTAGTTTGTTTCCCTTCGCAACCGTAGGTTAGAGTTCTGTCTCTTTCTTTCTCAAAACAAACAGAAAAACACATAAAGATTTCAAACACAATAAAAGACACTTCTTCCGTAAAAGAATGTGAACTCATCAAAGCGTCATTTTTGTCCGCCGGGACTGCTAATCAGAAAAACCTTTTTCAGAAGGAATAAAATCAATCAAGACAGGCCTGTGTCTTCCGTAGCCCGAACTACGTTTGCTCTGATCTTTCATGCTGTATGAAAGTACGTAGGCATAGGATGCGATATCCTAGCGAGCAACCTTCCCCTCCTTTCCCGTAGGTAGGCGAACTACGTTGACTCTGATTTCTCGTTCCAGACGGGAATACGTAGGCATAAAGTGCGATACTTTGCCGAGTCATTTTTATTTTCATTTTATTTTCTTTTTAACCCTCGACCCATAGTGTAGATAGAATAACAATCCATACCCGAAAACAAGCGTGGATCCCGTCGAGTACGACGGACGTGAGGGGTGCTAATACCTTCCCCTTGCGTAACCGACTCCCGAATCCAGGTTTTGGTTGCGACGACCATACCTTTCCCGTGTTGTGCGAGGTTTACTCTGAGCGTTTCCTTTCCCTCCCGTGGGATAAATAACGCACGGTGGCGACTCTTCTGTTCAGCCGACGCCGATTTTCGCAGTAGCGCCAAAGTTGAAACAACATTCTTAGTTTTAAAAGAAGATTTTGAAAATTTTTCATTTTGACATGCTTCACAAAAAGCATATGAGTTGAACTTCAACTTAGGAAGTCCTCTGACCAGATTGAGTTTATTAATCTGAGATATACGTCTCATATTAATATGCCCTAATCTTCTGTGCCAGACCCATTGCTCATCATTAACAGACATAAGGCATTTTATGTTTTGAACCTTAACTTCTGAAAGATTGATTTTATAAATATTGTTCTTCCTCTTTCCATTAAATAGGATTGAGCCATCCTTCTGACTAACAGCTTTGCAACATTTTTTATTAAAGATTATGTCATAACCATTGTCACTTAATTGACTTATGGACAATAGATTATGTTTTAATCCTTCTAAAAGTAAAACATTAGATATAGAGGGAAGGTTACCATTGCCAATAGTACCAGAGTCAATTATCTTGCCCTTCTGATTCCCTCCAAACTTAACGTCTCCTCCAGATATAAGCTCCAGGCTTTGGAACATAAACCTTTCTCCCGTCATGTGACGTGAGCAGCTAGAGTCCAGGTACCATGATTGGCGTCTTGACTTTGCTGCTAAATACATCTGCAACATGTATTATCTTATCCTTAGGTACCCAGATCTTTTTGGGTTCTTTTGGGTTAGTTGCCTTAAAAGTTTGTCTGAACTTCTGTGTTTTTACAACAGGTTTGTTCTGACTAACTTTCGGTTTAAACACAAGAATGTTCTGATCAAAACGTGTATGTTTAATATCATTCAGATGACCAAACTTAAAATGAGAATATAAGGGAGTCTTCTTAATGATAAGTTTATCAACAAGTATTGAATTTAAATATGTTGCACCCTAAAATTTGACCAACATTTCTTTACCTAGCTTATGTTGCATTTCATTCACATTAGCATTATCATTTGCATTTCATTGACATGTATGCAGGGGATCAAGAGGTATGAGTACCAATCAAGAGCTACACAAGAGTTTGAAGCTAGCCAAGAAGGTCATTCAAGTGTTCAAGGGTAGATACCTTTGTCAGAGGAGTCAGAAGATCCTCAGAGAGAGTGGTTGAAACCAAGTGTGTATGCCTCCTAACTTGAGAGTGGTGGGAGCTCCTCAGATGATTCTGAGGCTATGAAGAAGGACTTGAAGCCTTGAGAGAGCTTATGAGATGTCTTGAAAGCCATCATGGAGCCTAGACAGGTCATGGTACAAGGTTAAAGAAGACTCAGCCATGAGTGGTGCAGTTAGGGTTTGACTGGGTCAACCCTAGGTCAACTGATGATCAGGAGAGGGTTGAGACCTGATTCAAAGGCCATGTGATCATGGATTGATGAATTGAGATGCTATAAGGATGATTTCAAGGTCAACTCATCATGATTGAAGAGTTTGAGAAGTTTCAAGCTAGGGTTTCTAAGGCTTGACAGTGTAGAATCCCCTAGTTTGACCCCTATCTTCAAGGCAGTTTAGCTCAAGATGTGATTGTCATCTCATCTTTCCCCAAACATGAATGTTGTAGATATTCTTCTTAGATTTAATTTGAGTACTAGAAGTCCTTGATAGGATTTGTAGAGCTCAATTTATGACTTTGACAAGTTACAGGTCATCTGAGGTATGTGAATATGGGGCCTTGAAAGTTACCCAACTTGCATCAAACTTTTTCCCAAGAAGGATGATTCATATGAACTTTTGGTCAACATGAATGTTATTCCTTATCCTCTTATCTTTCTAGAGAGTACTAGAAGTCCTTGATAGGATTTGTAGAACTCAACTTATGGCTTTGACAAGTCAAGGGAATTTTGGTCATTTGGAGATTACAGGTCACTTCAAGCATAAGGCCATAACTCCTATTTCCAAGCTTGAAATGGAAAAATCTTCAACATAAAACTTGCTTAAAATGATGTTTTAAGGCTATTAAGGAGGTCATGAGATGTTGGAAAGGCTTGTAGCTCAAAGTTGCAAAAATGACCTAAAATAAGGGCATAAGTTAAATAAACCAAAGTTGGAAATTGATATTTTCAACCTACACATCCAAACCATGGCATGTAATATATCATTTTGACTCTAGAAAACATTTTAAGAACATTGGTTTAGCCACATTTTTGATTTGAGGTCTAAATTGTGGACTTGCTTTGAAAAGCACCTACTTGCATATTAAGCAACATTTGCAAAACTCAAAATCAAGGCATGGGCAAGGGTTTTTGCAAGCTAAACACCCCTAATATCTCACTAGGGTAGAAATTAAGAGTGAATGGGATGAATTCCAAGCTGTTCGCAAGGGTTGTACATGTCATGATAAGTGATTCAAAATCTCATGACATGAGATGTGGGAAATCTCGTTGGAAGGATCTAGAGGGTTCTAGATCATCCAAACTTCATCTATATATTGAGTAGAATGGATCCATGATAGAGGTTGGTGATCATTGAAGGATTGAGCATAGTTTGAGATTGAGTTTTCATAGATTGCAATTGAAATCGGTTTCATCAAATTCCTCAACTTCCATTCATTTTCTTGATTGATACTCCTTCCATGAGTGCCAAGGAGTGATTTCAGATCATTTTCAAGAAGAATTGGTGGCTAGATCGTGTGGGAGCAAGTGGTTTTCAGCACCTGCAACTCATCATCGTGTTTCAAGATTGAAGCACTTTCCATTGAATCTTTTGCATACAGAAGGAAGGGGGAGGTTCAGTGATCGTGTCCAGAAGATTTGAGAGCTTGAAGTGAAGATTTGGTGCATCTGTTATTCAAGAATTTCCAGGTTGGTAACCTTCTTCCTATAGCATGATTTAGGTAGAATTAAGTTGAATTAAGGTGCTAGATTAGTTGTATAATGGCATAGGATGGATTTCAGATGGTTAATTGATGAATTAGAGACAAAATAGGAAGATCACCATTTTTGGTTGAGATTGGGAGATGATGATTCTTGAGGTTTCAGAAGAAACTATGGGTATGGTTGAATTCGTGGCAAGATTTGGAATGAGTTTCATGTTTTGACCTCTTGGATTGGAGGCCTCTAGGAAGAACTAGGGTTGAAGGGGATGGCCGGAGTTCCACCGGTGGTGGCCGGAGTTGGGCGCAAAGCTCAGAGGTTTGAAAGGTAGGAGATGAAGTTTTCACCATTGGATGGGAGCTTGACCATTGACTGGGAGAGGATCCAACGACTGTGTTTTAAAATTGGATTGTGAAGGATTCTGATGATGAAACGATGTGTTTCATTTATTCAAGCGTTTGGGCTTAATGATTTAAGTGTTATCCACACCCCCCAGCGAGCCCAACCCATGTTTTTAACTGAGAATGATTACTTCCTGCACCGTGTGTTTAATCTTTTAATTGGATTTTCTTATTTTCTTCATTTTATTCATGATTCTTGTAAAAATCATAATTAATTGAAAATTTATCCAATTAAACCCATTCTTTTTACATATTACTCATGATTGAGTCTATTATTTTTTAGAGAAAAAATATTTTCATTTAATATAATTTCTTATTTAATTGGAATTTTGCATTTTAATTGATATTAAAATGTTCATGTTTGATGCATATTTTTGTGGAATTTTGTTTGACCTCATGGTGATGATTTTGAGCCTAATTTTTTGTGTGTGATTAGGTTAGACATATATGATCCCATAGAATTTTTATCACATTTTTTTGATGAAAATAGGTGTGCTTTCTAGATTGATGTTTAGAGACCTCCTTTTTAGGGTTTAGGTTTGATGCCTTAGAATGTAGGATTTAGTTCTAGGTCCAATTTGATGGTTTGATCTTTGAAACTAATGTGGTAGAGTCATGATTGACCTAGGTTCCCATAGATATTTTTGTAGGATTTTACAATTGATTTTAGTATTTTAGTTAGGACTAACTTTAGTGCTAGGTTTTAGGTGACCCTAATTTACTAATTCAACTAGTTTAACTCATTTAGTTCCCTTAGATTATGGTTGGAGCTTGGTTTGCCTTTGAGTGAGATTGAAGACAAGTTGAAGACAAGAGGAAGGTGCTTGAGGTGGCTTGATGTTGCTTGGAGCTTTGGATTTGGTGGTGCCTGAAGGTGTCTGATGAAGATTAGGAGATAGGACATAGGGAAAGCCTTGTAGTTAGAATGATTTCTTTCACAAACATGGAAAGCATCTGGTGCTTCCATTCCTCCCAATGACTAAAAGTCCTTCTCAGATATTCACATCCCTCCTTTGGAGGGATGAGTGGCTTTATATGGGAAGTAGAACTTTGAGGGAACCAGTCTCTCATAATGATGAACCCTTACAGGCTTCCTTTGGTTGTCAGTAAGCTGTTTATCATTTCCTCTCACTCTGTTAAATCAATTATCTTCTGGTTTGAGTATCTTGAAAGATGTTGGACTTGAGTTTGAAGATGAAGACTTCACTGAAGAGTGTGGAAGAGGATGATTCCTTGAGCATTGCCATTGCAACTGAAGCTTGAAGAGCAAGAAGAACAAGTTGATACTTGAAGATCCAATAGAGATTGAGTAAAGGGCTGAGGCTTAAAGATTGAAGGATGAAGTTGACACTTCTAAGTGATTGAAGACTACAATGAGAAGCTGAAGCTTGTAGGAGAAGAAGACCAAGTTGATACTGGTAAAGCAAAGAGAGATGAAGCTTGAAGACTGAGTTGATACTTGAAGATTCAATTGAGATTGAGTGTAAAGCTGAAGCTGAGGAATAAAGGATAAGTTGATACTTACATTGATACATTGAGAACCTGAAGGAATCAAGTTGATACTTGCAGTTAAGAGTGAAGCCTGAAGGTGGAATTGACTGAAGAGCTGAAGCTTGGAGAAGGAGGATAAGTTGAAACTTATGTGGAAGGGTTGAGACCTGGAGAAGCAAATGGATATTTGTCATGAGAGAGGATAGCCTTGAAGGGTGGTTGAAGTCTGAAGACTGAATTGGTGTTAGAAGAGCTGAAGCTTGGAGTTGAGAGTGTTGATCTGCTCTCTTGTCTGTTTTCTTTTCTGTATTGATGTGCCTTGTTTGACTTGCTTGATGCATTAGAATAAGTCCATGATTAGACTGACTTTAATCTAAGAGCATGATTGCACTAGAGGTTGAGTTGCTCCCTCTGCTTGTATTGTTACTGTATGGCTTTGCTTGTGGGTATTCGGTAGAGCCCTGCTCCCTTGCCCATGTGGTTTATGTTGCTTGATAGCATGTTTTTATTTTCATCTGTATGATTGTAGTTTACTGTATTTTTTCTTGATAGCATGTTTTATTTCTTCAGTATGATTACTGTTATTCATTCTGGCTTGAGGTTGAGATGAGCTTGTAGAGGCTGCTGCCCCACACACATTTCCTCCCTCACTTGCATTGCATGCATTTTACAGTCGTTTACTGTTATCTGTTTACTGTTTAAGCTGATGCTTTATCTGTTTCTTTATCATTGATATGATCCCTTAGGACTCTCATTTCCTTTGATAAGGAAGTGGTGATAGAACTTTAGGTTGAAACCTATGCATGATAACTTCTAGGAGTTCCCTATTTCAAACTTTAACCATAGGATGAATCCTTGGCATGACAACAGTAGGACTTGATAGTCTCCCTCTAGTTGAGCCCGTTCTCTTCTCATCTCAAAACAGCTTAAAATACAGTAATCATGAATGATTTCTTTCGTACGTTACGAGCCTTAAGCTATCTGAGAAAGGATTGTTGGAGAGCTTCTTTTCAACAGTCCGGATGTTTAGTATGGCACCCTTTGGGTGACATGCGACGCATTCACTCTCAGGTCATAGTCTCTAGTGCAATTGAAATTGCAAACACAATAAAAGACATTTCTTCCGTAAAAGACAGAAGACAAACTTCAAACCTTTTTGCCCCGTGGGCCCGTAATTCAAAGGAAAGCTTTTCTGAAGAAAAGAGTGTCGTTAAACTTCAGCGCCAACGCAAACAGGCTTTGTCCCTAACTGCTGGAACTGTTGTTTAACCCTACTCGATAAAACAGATGAATCTGAAACCCCGTAACCCGTAGTAGCCCGAACTACGTAAGCTCTGATCTCTCATATCTGTTGAGAGTACGTAGGCACAGTACTGATGTATTGGCGAGCCACCTTCCCCGTAACCAGTAGTTGGTCGAACTACGTTGACTCTGATTTCTCATTCTCTGATGAGAATACGTAGGCATAAAGCGCGATGCTTTGCCGAGTCATTTTCTTTTCTTTTAAGCCAGCCTTGATAGGTAGATAGATAAACCAACTCGTCCAGTAAACACAACAAGCGTGGATCCCGTCGAGTACGACGGACGTGAGGGGTGCTAATACCTTCCCCTTGCGTAACCGACTCCCGAACCAAGACAACGGTTGCGATGACATTGTCTTACCCTTTTTCGTCAGGTTTTTCCGATCGTTTCCTTTCCCGCTCCGAGGGATAAATAACGAAAGGTGGCGACTCTTCTGTTTTGCCGGCACCTTATTTTCGCGGAAGCGACAGCTGGCGACTCTGTTGGGGACTTGATAGTTTCCTGGGATCCAACGTCCCGTATGCGAGTCATTTTGGGGATCCAACGTCCCTGCGAGAGTCAATCCTAGCGCTTGTATGATTACTTGTTGGGTTGTGTTTATTTATCGCACTTTATTTCCCGCACTTCATTTTCAGTATGATATGATTATCTGTCCTGTTGTGGGAAGGGGCATTCTGATGAGTGAGAAGCCAGACCCAGGCTTGCGTGTACATAGCATTAGTTGTGGAAATTAGTGGGCGCGTGCTTGCTTGGCAGGCACTAGTGTCTCATGAAATCCACGCTCAGACGAGGTTCTCCCGGTTGGCTTCTTTTTCAACCCTTTGGGTTGAGGGGGTTGTTGGTTTGGAGGATTGTCGACTCTGGGGACCGATCATTTGTGATTCAGCCGAGTGAGGCCGCTTCATGAGCTGGTGATGCCACACCTTCTGGGTATCGTATCACCCCTCTTGAATGTCTGTGACGCTGATGAACGCATAGGATGCCGAACTTGAGTCAGTTTAGGTCCATACCTGTGAGCAGGGTTGGGTTTATTGCAGGCAACTTTGACCTTCAGACTACCTGGTTTTCTTGACAGTGAATCAGTTTTGTTGGGATCAGAGGATCTTGTTATCAGATGATTGTTCTTGACAGAGCAGAGCTTTGGTCCTGTATCAGAGGACCTTATATTCAGAGAGGTGTATTTGTTCTTGATAGAGCAGGTTCATGATTGGGATCAGAAGATCCCATCAGTAGGTGTATTTGTTCTTGACAGAGCAGGTTTATGGCTGGGGTCTGAGGATCTCATCCTCAGGTATTTGTTCTTGACATAGCAGGTTTATGACTGGGGTCTGAGGATCTCATTATCATATGGTTGTTCTTGATAGAGCAGAGTTTTGGTCCTGTATCAGAGGTCCTTATTATCAGATGGTTGTTCTTGACAGAGCAAAGTTTTGGTCCTGTATCAGAGGTCCTTATTATCAGATGTTTGTTCTTGACAGAGTAGATTTATGGTCCTATGTGTGTGTGTTCTTGACAGAGCAGATTTGTGGTCCGATACCGGGGTTTTCTTCTTATCAGAGATAGTGCTTGTTCTTGATAGAGCAGCATTATGGTTTTGTTGATGCAGAATCTCCACAGCACAGTTGCCTTGATCTCCTGCTGCATGATTGCATTTTACATTGTTTTGCATACGCATTTGCATTTCATTAACAAGTGTCTGTGTTGCAGGTACCGTTTTCCCCGATCCAGGGTTTCTTGCCTCCTATTGTTTTGTTATGGGTTCTCTGAGGAAGACCGTGGCTTACAAGCTCCCTGCCCCTGATGTGGTTCAGCTGACTGGTTTGGTTGCTTTAGCAGATGATTCTGTGAGAGATGAGTTCAGAAAGTCCTACGGAAAATTGCTCAGTTTGGTTCGTAAACCTTCTGCGTTCGAGTTGAATGGGTTGCACGCTCTGCTGCAGTTCTATCACCCTCCGTTGAGATGCTTTACTTTCCAGGATTTTTTTCTCGCGCCCACGCTGGAAGAATATGCTGATTTGTTAGGTGTGCCTATCAAGAGGCAGATGCCTTTTGTTCATATGGACGCTGAGCCTGATCTGGCTAGTCTAGCTCCCTTACTTCATCTGGATGCCTCCGAGTTGGTATTGTCTAGTTGGAACAAGGTTCCTGGTTTCTCCTTGCAGTTCTTAGTGGGAAAAGCTCAGCAGTGCGCCAAAGACGGATGTTGGGTTGTGTTCAACGCCATTCTCGCGCTGTGCATATATGGCATCATTCTGTTCCCCAATATGCCCGATTTTGTAGACTTCGACGTGTTTCACATCTTTGCTTCAGGGAATCCAGTCCCTACATTGATAGGAGATGTCTACCATTCCATCCACTACAAAAACGAGAACAGAAGGGGCAAGAACGTCTCGTGTTGTGTGCCCTTGCTTTATAAATGGCTTGATAGTCACTTACCCAAGAGGGGTCCCTTTGTTTCGTCTGCAGCCACAGCTGAGTGGTCCGAGTGTTTGATGAGTCTATCTACAGAGGATATTGACTGGTTTGACAGAGATAGGTTGGGTACCGAGATTATCTTCAGCTGCAGCGGGTTTCCAAACGTGCCTTTGATAGGTCGGAAGGGCTGTATAAACTATAATCCATCTTTGCTTGTCCGACAGTTCGCGTATGCTTTGAGAGCTCCGCCGAAGGATGAAGAGGTGCAGGAATCTCTGTACCTCGCTGGTCTTCTAGAGGGGGATCTGTTATCTAAGCTTCAGCGCGCCTGGAATGGCATCAGTAAGAGGGGAAAACCATTGCTAGGGAGAAGCAATAATCAAGCCTACCCCCCGTATATGGCGTGGATCAGAGCCAGAGCAGATGCTATAGGGATGCCGTTTCTTCCTGCCAAGCCAGAAAGCCCTCCAGTGATTGAGGAGCCTACTACCGTGCCCATTCAGCAGCATAATCAGGTGTTAGCTGAGCGAGATGAATTGAAGAGGGCAAATGAAGAACTGGAGAAAGAATTGGCTCAGCTCCGAAGCGAGAGAAACGAAGCCGTTTATTCCTTCAAAAGGCAGACAGAGCTGGTGAACCAGCTGGGGACAGATTTGACTAAGCAGATAGCCGAGCGTGAACGCATGGGTCAAGACTTCAAAGCTGTCAACGATGTACTGGCCACGAAGAAGCAGCACTTGGACGAAGCGTATCGGAGGATATCCAAGTTCAACCAGCACTGGAAGGCTTCCCTAGCCACCAGGAAAGAGCGGGAGGATAAGCTGACGCAACAGATCTCCAAGCTGGAAGCCCAGGTGAAGGCTAGTGAGAAGAGGTTTAATGAAGAAACCGCTCGCAGATATGCCGCTGAAGGCCAGCTCAACAGAGCTCTCGCTAACCTGAAGGAGCGCAAACTGACATTTGATTCCAAGAAGCGGAAGCTAGAAGATTGTTTCGGTGAAGGAGCATGGGAAGATTCGGTCGAAGATCTTCAGTATACCATTGTGCAGAGGGAATTACTCGTCGAAGGGTTACTCACTCTGCCTGATCATCCAGAAACGAAGGAGTTGTTAGAAGAGTATCGCGCCCGTGGTCGTGCTTGACTATTTGTATTCCTTTTGTATCGATCGTTGTTGTATGCTGACCATCACCAGGCTTGTTGGGTGAGGTCACGCTGTTGATTCATCTTGTACTCGCTAATGTTGTGTACTGCCTTGATGGGCTTTCTTCATATATGAGATTGTTATTTCCATGATTGGACTCGGACTTCTTCTTATTATCAGCACTGGCACTCAGGCACTAGGATCGAGGGAGATCTCCCTAACGCACAGACACATGTTTGCATTTGCATAAAGCATTTGCATAACGAGCACTTTGTCGTTTTTTCCTAACCCTTTTGTGTTTCCAGGTTGTTTCAGGTTGTTCCAGGATTGATCAGAGACCTATCCACCGCTATCCGACCAGAGCTAATCAAACCAGGATCATGGAGCAAGTGCAAACTGATGTTCAGGAACTCCGCGAAAGAATGGATCGCTTCATGGAGCTCATGCAAGCGGTCGCCAATGGCCAGGATCAGCTCAGAACCTTGGTTCAGCCTCTGATTTCAAGGGTTGATAGCAATGGCGTACTCCATGGTGGGACTGTGCCTACTCCTCCACCAGTTGAAACTCCGCAGAATGGCGTCCCCGTGACCGGAGGGAATGGCAGTGCCAACGTCAATGTGATAGCTAACATGGGACTCAATACGGGCGTCGGTAATAGGAGTCTGGAAGCTAATGTCAATGTTGGGCTAAGCAACGGCAATGCAGGTGTTGGGAATCTGTTTGGGCCTCAGCCGTGGTTAGAACATCGTCAGGATGACGTGTTCTCTCAGAGAGGTGCTGAAGGAGAGCTGAATGCTGAAGCACGGCTAAGGTTCAAGGCACTCGAGGATAAGATGAGAAATATCGAGAACCAGAACACCCTGGGCGTTGATATGTCCAAGTTGGGACTGATTGCTGATTTCAAGGTGCCTCCCAAGTTCAAGGTACCTGACTTTGAAAAGTACAAGGGCACCACTTGCCCTCGCGTCCACCTGAGATCATATTACAGAAAAATGTCAGCTCATTCTGAGGACGAGAAGTTGCTGATGCATTTCTTTCAAGACAGTTTGTTCGGACCCTCCCTCGAATGGTACATGAGTCTGGAGCCTACCAGTGTGCGCACGTGGAAGGACCTTGCTGAAGCATTTGTGCACCATTACCAATACAACAGTGACTTGGCTCCGAACCGAGTCCAACTGCAGAATCTGTCGCAAAGGAGCAACGAAGGGTTTAAGGAATACGCCCAGCGGTGGCGTGAGTTGGCAGCCAGGGTTCAGCCGCCGATGGTTGAACGTGAGCTCGTGCAGATGTTCGTAGCCACCCTCCCAGGGGTTTACTATGAGAAATTAGTCAGCGGTATGTCTGGAACCTTCTCAGATCTCATCATCACGGGTGAGCACATCGAAAATGGGATCAAGCTCGGGAAAATTCAAGGTGAGTCGTCCTCAGCTGGAGGAGGCGGAAAGAAACCTTATAGCGGCAAAAGACGGGAAGGAGAAACGAGAGTCGTGACCAACGCTCGAAGGAAGGGTAAAGGCCCTCACCAACAGGTGGCCAGTATAACTATCCCGGCAGTTCAACAGCCACAGCAGCAGCAGCAGCAGCAATCGAATCAACAAGGGTACAGAAAGTACCAGAATAGGGCACCTCTGTCGAGCCGTCACCTCGAAACACCGCCCATGTCGTATGCGCAACTATTACAGACTTTGCTTCAGCTACAGTTGATCCATAAGAGAACTCTGGCTCCCTTGACAGGGGCACCTCCGCCAGGTTATGACGCGAATGCAACTTGTGAGTTTCACTCAGGGGCACCAGGCCACACAATAGAAAATTGCAAAGCCTTTAAGCATAAGGTGCAGGACATGGTGGACGCTAAGATCATCAACTTCTCGGATAATGTGCCAAATGTCACGAAGAATCCTATGCCGAATCATAGGGGAGGTGGAGTAAACGCCATTATCGAAGACGAGAGTTTGGATTTGTTTACTGACGTCAGAGATCTGAAGACGTCGCTTAGCTTCGTTAAAGCTAAGCTGATGAAAAGAGGTTTCTTTCCAGGTTGCGGAGAGTTGTGCATGGACTGCGCTACTAGTCCTGATGGATGTGAACAGCTGATAGAAGGGATCCAGAGTCTGATGGCTGAAGGGATTTTACAGTTTAGCCGGAGGGCCGAATGTGGATCGGGAGAGGTGGTGCTGAAGCAAGATGATGAGGTTTCCACCATCACCATCCCTCGCTAGACGATAACTATTTCTGCACCCAGGCCGCCCACGATTACTATCACCAAAGCTGGGCCGATACCGTTCGAAAGCACTAATGCTGTCCCATGGCATTATGGGGCTGAAGTTTACTGCAACGGCCAGAAGTTGGAGCTAGAACTATTCGGGTCGTCTGTGGAGAACCTTGCGGGAATCAGTGGTATTACTCGCAGCGGAAGAGTGTTTGCACCACCAGAGGTCGTGGCGGACAAGGCGGTCAGAGCTGACGCAACTGATAAAGGTAAAAGTAAAGTCGTTGAAGAGATCCCGCGTGGGGCAGAAAAAGACTTACTTGTTAAAGACGTCGAGGAGTTTATGCGGTTGATTAAAAAGAGTGACTACAAGATTGTGGATCATCTCCATCAGACGCCCTCAAAGATTTCTATTCTGAACTTGTTGCTGTATTCTGAAGCACACCCCAACGCGCTGCTGAAGGTGTTGAACGCCGCGTATGTACCGCAGGAAATATCGGTAAACCAGCTGGAAGAGGTCGTAGCCCACGTGAATGCTGGAAATGGGTTAGGGTTCACTGACTTAGAGCTGACGCCGAAAGGGAGGAACCACAATAGTGCCCTGCACATCTCGATAGAGTGTAGGGGAACGATTATGTCTCACGTGTTGGTAGACACGGGGTCATCGCTCAATGTTCTTCCGAAGAAGGCATTGATGAAGTTGGATACTCGTGGAGTGATTTGCACACCCAGTGATCTGGTTGTGAAGGCGTTCGATGGAACCAAATGCCATGTTTTCGGGGAGGTGACCCTGCCAATCCAAGTCGGGCCAGAAATGTTCGACGCAATCTTTTACATCATGGACATCATGCCTGCCTACAACTGTCTCTTGGGCCGGCCATGGATCCATGCCGCGGATGCCGTGACCTCCACGTTGCATCAGAAACTCAAGTATGCTGTCGGAGGTAGCATAGTGACCGTTTGTGGCGAGGAAGACATAATGGTGAGCCATTTGTCATCCTTCAAGTATGTTGAGATGGATGGGGAGATTCATGAAACCCTATGCCAAGCGTTCGAAGCCGTCAAAGTCAAGGACGCAGCTCCTGTAGTCACTGAAAAGCCAGAGATGACTCTCTCCTCATTCAAGGAAGCTCGAGCCGTTGTCCAAGCCGGATCTACCCTAGGCTGGGGGCGAATTTTGGAGATACCTAATAAGCAAGATAAGTTTGGGTTAGGATATTCTCCTGGAGTTGAAGCTTCTTCTTCTAGCAGTGCGTCGCGAGGTAAAGGGCCGATCCAGTTTACCAGTGGCGGGGTGATATTTGAAAGCGTCAACGCGGTGTCTGAAGACAGTGGAGATAGCGACTGTGACCTCGACTCTTGGATCCAGCCAAGCTAGCCAGGCGAGGGCCTTACCAACTGGTCCGTCAAGGATATCATCCCGATGACAAGCGAAGAGATCCACATAACAGATGACATCGACTTTGGACCTTCTACGACTCACTTCAACTTCGATTTCCCGATCTATCAAGCCGAAGAAGAGATTGATGAAGACGAAGACCTTCCCGAAGAGTTGGCCCGCTTGTTGAAACAAGAGGAAAAAGTTATCCTGCCTCATGAAGAGGAGATCGAAATTGTGAATCTGGGTTCTGAAGAACTCGTCAGAAACGTCAGGATAGGGGCTGCATTGCAGAGTGATGTCAAGAAGAGATTGGTCGAGATGCTGAGAGAGTATAGTGACGTCTTTGCTTGGTCATACAAGGATATGCCCGGACTTGACACTGACAACGTGGTCCACCACTTGCCGTTACGAGAAAATTGTCCTCCCGTCAAGCAGAAGCTTAGGAGGACGAGACCAGATATGGCCGTTAAGATCAAAGAAGAAGTGCAGAAACAGCTTGATGTTGGCTTCTTAGCGGTCACTACTTACCCTCCGTGGGTCGCCAACATAGTGCCTGTACTGAAGAAGGATGGTAAGGTACGAATGTGCGTCGATTATCGGGATTTGAATAGGGCGAGCCCTAAGGATGATTTCCCGCTGCCTCATATCGATGTGTTGGTCGACAATACAGCCCAGTTCTCCGTGTTTTCGTTCATGGATGGCTTCTCCGGTTACAACCAGATCAAGATGGCGCCGGAGGACATGGAGAAAACGACGTTTATCACTCCTTGGGGAACATTCTGCTACAAGGTAATGCCTTTCGGTCTGAAGAACGCAGGGGCCACTTACCAACGAGCTATGGTTACTTTGTTTCATGACATGATTCATCATGAGATTGAAGTCTATGTTGATGACATGATTGCGAAGTCCCAAACGGAGGAGGGACATCTGGTCAATTTGATGAAGCTTTTTGAGAGGCTTAGGAAGTTCAGGTTGAGGCTGAATCCTAACAAATGTACTTTTGGAGTACGGTCCGGAAAGTTACTGGGGTTTATCATGAGCGAAAGAGGCATCGAGGTTGATCCTGCGAAGATAAAAGCAATACAAGAAATGTCAGCGCCAAAAACCGAAAAAGAAGTTCGTGGTTTCCTGGGCAGAATAAACTACATTGCAAGGTTTATTTCTCAGCTCACGGCCACGTATGAACCGATGTTCAAGCTTTTAAAGAAAGATCAGGCGATTATCTGGAACGACGATTGCCAGAAGGCATTCGACAAGATAAAGCAGTATCTACAGGAACCTCCAATCTTGATACCCCCAGTGGCTGGACGACCATTAATCATGTACTTGACAGTTCTTGAGAATAGTATGGGGTGTGTTCTCGGTCAGCACGACGAGACGGGCAGAAAGGAGCATGCCATTTACTACTTGAGTAAAAAGTTCACAGACTGTGAATCTCGCTACTCGATGCTGGAGAAGACGTGTTGTGCACTAGCCTGGGCTGCCAAACGTTTACGACAGTACATGCTCAATCACACCACCATGCTAATTTCGAAGATGGATCCGATCAAGTACGTCTTCAAGAAGCAAGCGCTTTCGGGCAGGATTGCCAGATGGCAAATGGTGTTGACGGAATATGACATTCAATACGTTTCCCAGAAGGCCATCAAGGGAAGCGTATTGTCTGATTACCTTGTCGAACAGCCGATCGAGGATTATCAGCCGATGAAATTTGAATTCCCTGATGAGGATATCATGTTTCTCAAAGCGAAGGATTGCGATGAACTGTTGCCCAACGAGGGGCCAGATAGGAAATCCCAGTGGAAGTTGATATTTGACGGGGCGGTTAATTCCTATGGAAGTGGCATCGGGGTGATCATCACGACTCCCCACAGATCCCACATCCCGTTCACTGCGAGACTGACGTTTCCAGTCACCAATAATGAAGCGGAGTACGAAGCATGCATTATGGGTCTAGAAGAGGCAGTTGATTTGAGAATCAAGAACCTAGACGTATATGGTGACTCGGCGCTTGTGATCAACCAGATTAAAGGGGAGTGGGAGACTCGTCAATCGAATTTGGTGTCGTACATGAACTATGCCAGAAGGCTGCTTCCGTTCTTTGATCGAGTGGAACTCCATCATGTGCCCAGAGCAGAAAATCAGATAGCTGATGCCTTAGCCACGTTGGCTTCGATGTATAAAGTCAATTTTTGGAATGAAGCTCCAAGAATTGTCCTTTCTCGTCTTGATAGACCTGCATTCGTCTTTGCAATCGAGGAAGCCGCCAACGGCAAGCCATGGTTCCATGATATCCAGACTTTCCTTATGACTAAGGAGTATCCTGCGGGAGCGTCAATCCAGGATAAGAAGACTATGAGGAGGCTGTCTGGGAATTTTTATCTCAATGCTGATGGAGTTTTGTATAAGAGAAATCACGATCTCGTGCTACTCAGATGTGTAGATGAGAAAGAGGCGAGTATGCTCATGGAAGAAGTCCATGAAGGCACATTTGGTACGCACGCCGGCGGGCATGCCATGACGAGAAAAATCCTGAGAGCAGGATATTACTGGCTGACGATGGAATCGGATGGCTTTAAATTCGCGAAGAGATGTCATAAATGCCAGATTTATGCGGATAAAGTTCATGTGTCTCCGTGCCCGTTAAATGTCATGTCCTCCCCGTGGCCGTTCTCCATGTGGGGCATCGACATGATAGGCAAGATCGAGCCCACTGCATCCAACGGTCATCGCTTCATTCTAGTAGCTATCGACTACTTCACCAAGTGGGTGGAGGCAGCCTCATATGCTAATGTGGCCAAGCAGGTGGTGGCTAAATTCATAAAGAGGGATATCATCTGTCGTTACGGAATTCCCGAGCGGATCATTATCGATAATGGTTCGAATCTGAATAACAAGATGATGAAGGAGCTGTGCCAGAGTTTCAAGATTGAACACCACAACTCATCTCCTTACCGGACGAAGATGAATGGCGCCGTTGAAGCGGCCAATAAGAACATAAAGAAGATTGTTCAGAAGATGGTTGTGACCTACAAGGATTGGCACGAGATGCTGCTATTTGCACTGCACGGTTATCGTACTACGGTACGTACGTCAACTGGGGCAACTCCTTTCTCCTTAGTGTACGGTATGGAAGCTGTCCTACCGTTAGAAGTGGAGATCCCTTCTTTACGAGTTTTGGTTAACGTGAAACTCGACGAGGCAGAATGGATTAAGAACCGACTGAACCAACTCAGCCTGATGGACGAGAAGAGGTTAGCATCGATTGCGTATGGTCGTCTGTACCAAAGCCGAATGAAGAAAGCTTATGATAAGAAGGTGCGTCCTAGAAGCTTTCAGAAGGGTGATCTCGTCTTGAAGAAGATTCTTCCTCCATACTCCGATCACCGGGGCAAGTGGACTCCCAGTTACGAAGGTCCGTATGTTGTCAGCAAGGTCTTCTCGGGAGGAGCTTTGTTGTTATCCACGATGGATGGTGAAGATTTTGCATCCCCGGTGAACGCGGACGCAGTTAAAAAATACTTTGCTTAAAAATGACCCGCTGGACAGTAAAAAGAGAGTCCAGGCAAAAATGGGGCATCCCGGCGAACCATAAGAAAGGAAAAAGGTTCGGGCAAAAATTAGGGATATAAAAGAAAAATGTACACTCGCAAAGTCGAAAACCCGGATGGGCGACTTTGGCAAAAAAGGGTATCCCGGTGAACTGAAAACCCGCAAAGGGCGGTTCACGCAAAAGTTAGGGATTTGAAAAAGCAAATGACTGCGTTCCGCGTGTGGACGGTATTTGTTTAGTGGTTTGGAAGACCTGAGGGCCGTTTGTCCGAATCAATCTCTTCTGAAGCTGAAGCGTCGGAGAAGTATCGAAGTCGAGTGGGTCATAGAGGGATCAACTCATGGTGTTCGTCCACGCCTCGTTGCCGACATTTGTATATACTGATGTATATTTATGTTTTATTTTTTTGCGCGGCTTCCTCATTCCAGGAGCTTGCATCTGTTGTAAAACATTTTTACCCATTCAGGGGTTCGTTATCAATAAAATGTATACTATTCAGCAATTCTGTTTGTCTGTTTAGCATTTATCTGTTTTGTTTGCGAAAAAGAACGCCGATGTTTTTGACAAAATGCGCATACATAAACTTACTGGCCTAGGCCACTGATTGTTGGAACAATGAATTACTTGAACATTATCACAAGATGATAACCTTGGTAGGTCCCTTTTGAGAAGGGTATCTTGTCTGTTTGTTTGTGTTGATGCAGGTGTAGCATATACCGGACAGTGCGCCGTGCGCATCCCCAAGCAGGATGACTCCTCCTTCTCCAGCAAAGTTCAGCAGCCTCTCCCCACAGAGTCTGAACATGAGATCGTAAAGCATTGATATATCTCCCCAGGCAGAGAAGATTCTCTCCCCAATCAGATGCATCCCGAAGGGTCGTCATCTCCCCAGCACCGGGTCATAAGTGCAAGTCTCGTAGGAGACCGTTCACTGAAGTGTGCAGCAATCGATAGTCCCAGACTGAAGTCCCTAGCGGAATTGAGATCCCCCACAGAGTTGTACTCTCCGCCCGAAGCAGGATGATTTCTTCTTCCCCAACCGAGTCTGCAGAACCCTAAGAGAGCCGAGTCCTCGGAAAGCAGTTTGGGCCATGATTGGTTGTCCCTAGTAGAGTGTTGAATAACTGATGCTGTATTTCCCCACCGGAGTCGTTGTTTCCAAGAGGTTTAGCCGTGAAGGCCGTGCAGTTTATTTCCGCGATTGACATCGCTCTCCTCAGCAGGTCTAGGTTCTCGTAGAGCTTCATTCCCCTGCAGCAGTCGACTGAAGTTTGCTTCCCCGTGCGGAGTCCGATTGAGATCGACGTGACCTTTTCTCCTCGGCAAGATGATTCCTTCCCCTACCAGAATGGTTCTTTCTCCTTGACAGGAGGACTCTCCCTTCGGTATTTATTTTGCTGACGGGGCCGTAGCATTTTGCATGATTGCATAGCATCTATCATAAACGCGTAGCATTTCCACCGTGTGGAACATTGCGCCATTGTCAAAGCATATGCGTAATAAGCATGAGCTAGGTCGTTACCGTTCTTGTTTTGCAGGTGTTCCTCCGCAGAGCCGCTTGCCCAAGATGATTCTTGAATTCTCCCCAGCAAAGTCGTTTGCTTAAGATGATTCTTAAAGTCCCCAGCAAAGTCGAAAGAGTTGGTTTCTCAAGTTGACACTTAGAGTCCCCGGCAGAGCGTTTGCCCAGGATGATTCCTGAAATCTCCAGCAGAGTTATGGGTTCAGGATGATTCTTGAAGTCCCCACAGAGTTATTTGTTCAAGATGATTCTTGATTTCCTCAGCCGAGTTTATTTGTCCAGAATGATTTCTGGATCCCCGAAGCAGAGTTACTTGATAGTTCTCTAGAATCCCCAGCGGAGATGTGTCATCCCCAGCAGGCTTCTGAACAGCGAAGTTGAAACTTCCCTCGAAGACTTGATGATTGAAGTCTGACCATATTGACGAAGCAGTTCTCCCAGCTGATGCGGAGTACCTGATGGCAAAAGTTTGGATATCCCTAAGCGGTTCATGATTGACCGAGAATTCTATTCCCGACTTACTGATGAAGTCCGGCTGATGCCCGAAAGTTTTCTTTGAATGCCCGATGGCATGATTAACTTGATTGTTGACCTGATGAGTCCCGAGGAACCGATGCCTGACAGCATGATCGACCATGTATTACCGGTTACCGTGTGACCAATTCCCCAGCTAGTTGTCGTGCGGCTAATATTTCAGTTTTCGAAGATTTGTTCCCATCAGAGTACCGTGTACTTGTGCAGTTGGAAAATTTCCAGGTTTGTCGGTATTCAACCGTCTCACACCTTGATTGGTTGAGAGCCGTTCGCTTCTCACCCAGTCAGGTTCAAGCCGTTTGAATAGGGGCAGCTGTTGCACCCTAAAATTTGACCAACATTTCTTTACCTAGCTTATGTTGCATTTCATTCACATTAGCATTATCATTTGCATTTCATTGACATGTATGCAGAGGATCAAGAGGTATGAGTACCAATCAAGAGCTACACAAGAGTTTGAAGCTAGCCAAGAAGGTCATTCAAGTGTTCAAGGGTAGATACCTTTGTCAGAGGAGTCAGAAGATCCTCAGAGAGAGTGGTTGAAACCAAGTGTGTATGCCTCCTAACTTGAGAGTGGTGGGAGCTCCTCAGATGATTCTGAGGCTATGAAGAAGGACTTGAAGCCTTGAGAGAGCTTATGAGATGTCTTGAAAGCCATCATGGAGCCTAGACAGGTCATGGTACAAGGTTAAAGAAGACTCAGCCATGAGTGGTGCAGTTAGGGTTTGACTGGGTCAACCCTAGGTCAACTGATGATCAGGAGAGGGTTGAGACCTGATTCAAAGGCCATGTGATCATGGATTGATGAATTGAGATGCTATAAGGATGATTTCAAGGTCAACTCATCATGATTGAAGAGTTTGAGAAGTTTCAAGCTAGGGTTTCTAAGGCTTGACAGTGTAGAATCCCCTAGTTTGACCCCTATCTTCAAGGCAGTTTAGCTCAAGATGTGATTGTCATCTCATCTTTCCCCAAACATGAATGTTGTATAGCTTCTTCTTAGCTTTAATTTGAGTACTAGAAGTCCTTGATAGGATTTGTAGAGCTCAAGTTATGACTTTGACAAGTTACAGGTCATCTGAGGTATGTGAATCTGGGGCCTTGAAAGTTACCCAACTTGCATCAAACGTTTGCCCAAGAAGGATGATTCCTATGAACTTTTGGTCAACATGAATGTTGTTCCTTATCCTCTTAGATTTCTATAGAGTACTAGAAGTCCTTGATAGGATTTGTAGAACTCAACTTATGGCTTTGACAAGTCAAGGGCATTTTGGTCATTTGGAGATTACAGGTCACTTCAAGCATAAGGCCATAACTCCTATTTCCAAGCTTCAAATGGAAAAATCTTCAACATCAAACTTGCTTAAAATGATGTTTTAAGGCTAGTAAGGAGGTCATGAGATGTTGGAAAGGCTTGTAGCTCAAAGTTGCAAAAATGACCTAAAATAAGGGCATAAGTTAAATAAACCAAAGTTGGAAATTGATATTTTCAACCTACACATCCAAACCATGGCATGTAATATATCATTTTGACTATAGAAAACATTTTAAGAACATTGGTTTAGCCACATTTTTGATTTAAGGTCTAAATTGTGGACTTGCTTTGAAAAGCACCTACTTGCATATTAAGCAACATTTGCAAAACTCAAAATCAAGGCATGGGCAAGGGTTTTTGCAAGCTAAACACCCATAATATCTCACTAGGGGAGAAATTAAGAGTGAATGGGATGAATTCTAAGCTGTTTGCAAGGGTTGTACATGTCATGATAAGTGATTCAAAATCTCATGACATGAGATGTGGGAAATCTCATTGGAAGGATCTAGAGGGTTCTAGATCATCCAAACTTCATCTATATATTGAGTAGAATGGATTCATGCCAGAGGTTGGTGATCATTGAAGGATTGAACATAGTTTGAGATTGAGTTTTCATAGATTGCAATTGAAATCGGTTTCATCAAATTCCTCAACTTCCATTCATTTTCTTGATTGATACTCCTTCCATGAGTGCCAAGGAGTGATTTTAGATCGTGTGGGAGCAAGTGGTTTTCAGCACCTGCAACTCATCATCGTGTTTCAAGATTGAAGCACTTTCCATTGAATCTTTTGCATACAGAAGGAAGGGGTAGGTTCAGTGATCGTGTCCAGAAGATTTGAGAGCTTGAAGTGAAGATTTGGTGCATCTGTTATTCAAAAATTTCCAAGTTGGTAACCTTGTTCCTATAGCATGATTTAGGTAGAATTAGGTTGAATTAAGGTGCTAGATTAGTTGTAGAATGGCATAGGATGGATTTCAGATGGTTAATTGATGAATTAGAGACAAAATAGGAAGATCACCATTTTCGGTTGAGATTGGGAGATGATGATTCTTGAGGTTTCAGAAGAAACTATGGGTATGGTTGAATTCGTGGCAAGATTTGGAATGAGTTTCATGTTTTGACCTCTTGGATTGGAGGCCTCTAGGAAGAACTAGGGTTGAAGGGGATGACCGGAGTTCCACCGGTGGTGGCCGGAGTTGGGCGCGAAGCTCAGAGGTTTGAAAGGTAGGAGATGAAGTTTTCACCATTGGATGAGAGCTTGACCATTGACTGGGAGAGGATCCAACGGCTGTGTTTTAAAATTGGATTGTGAAGGATTCTGATGATGAAACGATGCGTTTCATTTATTCAGGCGTTTGGGCTTAATGATTTAAGTGTTATCCACACCCCCCAGCGAGCCCAACCCATGTTTTTAACTGTGAATGATTACTTCCTGCACCGTGTGTTTAATCTTTTAATTGGATTTTCTTATTTTCTTCATTTTATTCATGATTCTTGTAAAAATCATAATTAATTGAAAATTTATCCAATTAAACCCATTCTTTTTGCATATTACTCATGATTAAGTCTATTATTTTTTAGAGAAATATTTTCATTTCATGTAATTTCTGATTTAATTGGAATTTTGCATTTTAATTGATATTAAAATGTTCATGTTTGATGCATATTTTTGTGGAATTTTGTTTGACCTCATGGTGATGATTTTGAGCCTAATTTTTTGTGTGTGATTAGGTTAGACATATATGATCCCATAGAATTTTTATCACATTTTTTTTTGATGAAAATAGGTGTGCTTTCTAGATTGATGTTTAGAGGCCTCCTTTTTAGGGTTTAGGTTTGATGCCTTAGAATGTAGGATTTAGTTCTAGGTCCAATTTGATGGTTTGATCTTTGAAACTAATATGGTAGAGTCATGATTGACCTAGGTTCCCATAGATATTTTTGTAGGATTTTACAATTGATTTTAGTATTTTAGTTAGGACTAACTTTAGTGCTAGGTTTTAGGTGACCCTAATTTACTAATTCAACTAGTTTAACTCATTTAGTTCCCTTAGATTAGGGTTGGAGCTTGGTTTGCCTTTGAGTGAGATTGAAGACAAGTTGAAGACAAGAGGAAGGTGCTTGAGGTGGCTTGAAGTTGCTTGGAGCTTTGGATTTGGTGGTGCCTGAAGGTGTCTGATGAAGATTAGGAGATATGACATAGGGAGAGCCTTGTAGTTAGAATGATTTCTTTCACAAACATGGAAAGCATCTGGTGCTTCCATTCCTCCCAATGACTAAAAGTCCTTCTCAGATATTCACATCCCTCCTTTGGAGGGATGAGTGGCTTTATCTGGGAAGTAGAACTTTGAGGGAACCAGTCTCTCATAATGATGAACCCTTACAGGCTTCCTTTGGTTGTCAGTAAGCTGTTTATCATTTCCTCTCACTCTGTTAAATCAATTATCTTCTGGTTTGAGTATCTTGAAAGATGTTGGACTTGAGTTTGAAGATGAAGACTTCACTGAAGAGTGTGGAAGAGGATGATTCCTTGAGCATTGCCATTGCAACTGAAGCTTGAAGAGCAAGAAGAACAAGTTGATACTTGAAGATCCAATAGAGATTGAGTAAAGGGCTGAGGCTTAAAGATTGAAGGATGAAGTTGACACTTCTAAGTGATTGAAGACTACAATGAGAAGCTGAAGCTTGTAGGAGAAGAAGACCAAGTTGATACTGGTAAAGCAAAG
Source organism: Lathyrus sativus (assembly GCA_963859935.3). Classification (NCBI taxonomy): domain Eukaryota; kingdom Viridiplantae; phylum Streptophyta; class Magnoliopsida; order Fabales; family Fabaceae; genus Lathyrus; species Lathyrus sativus. The sequence continues at coordinate 520,101,702 of OZ012741.1, forward strand.
AGAGCTGAAGCTTGAAGACTGAGTTGATACTTGAAGATTCAATTGAGATTGAGTGTAAAGCTGAAGCTGAGGAATAAAGGATAAGTTGATACTTACATTGATACATTGAGAACCTGAAGGAATCAAGTTGATACTTGCAGTTAAGAGTGAAGCCTGAAGGTGGAATTGACTGAAGAGCTTAAGCTTGGAGAAGGAGGATAAGTTCAAACTTATGTGGAAGGGTTGAGACCTGGAGAAGAAAATGGATATTTGTCATGAGAGACGATAGCCTTGAAGGGTGGTTGAAGTCTGAAGACTGAATTGATGTCAGAAGAGCTGAAGCTTGGAGTTGAGAGTGTTGATCTGCTCTCTTGTCTGTTTTCTTTTCTGTATTGATGTGCCTTGTTTGACTTGCTTGATGCATTAGAATAAGTCCATGATTAGACTGACTTTAATCTAAGAGCATGATTGCACTAGAGGTTGAGTTGCTCCCTCTGCTTGTATTGTTACTGTATGGCTTTGCTTGCGGGTATTCGGTAGAGCCCTGCTCCCTTGCCCATGTGGTTTATGTTGCTTGATAGCATGTTTTTATTTTCATCTGTATGATTGCAGTTTACTGTATTTTTGCTTAATAACATGTTTTATTTCTTCAGTATGATTACTGTTATTCATTCTGGCTTGAGGTTGAGATGAGCTTGTGGAGGCTGCTGCCCCACACACATTTCCTCCCTCACTTGCATTGCATGCATTTTACAGTCGTTTATTGTTATTTGTTTACTGTTTAAGCTGATGCTTTATCTGTTTCGTTATCATTGATATGATCCCTTAGGACTCTCATTTCCTTTGATAAGGAAGTGGTGATAGAACTTTAGGTTGAAACCTATGCATGATAACTTCTAGGAGTTCCCTGTTTCAAACTTTAACCATAGGATGAATCCTTGGCATGACAACAGTAGGACTTGATAGTCTCCCTCTAGTTGAGCCCGTTCTCTTCTCATCTCAAAACAACTTAAAATACAGTAATCATGAATGATTTCTTTCGTACGTTACGAGCCTTAAGCTATCTGAGAAAGGATTGTTGGAGAGCTTCTTTTCAACAGTCCGGGTGTTTAGTATGGCACCCTTTGGGTGACATGCGACACATTCACTCTCAGGTCATAGTCTCTAGTGCAATTGAAATTGCAAACACAATAAAAGACACTTCTTCCGTAAAAGACAGAAAACAAACTTCAAACCTTTTTGCCCCGTGGGCCCGTAATTCAAAGGAAAGCTTTTCTGAAGAAAAGAGTGTCGTTAAACTTCAGCGCCAACGCAAACAGGCTTTGTCCCTAACTGCTGGAACTGTTGTTTAACCCTACTCGATAAAACAGATGAATCTGAAACCCCGTAACCCGTAGTAGCCCGAACTACGTAAGCTCTAATCTCTCATATCTGTTGAGAGTACGTAGGCACAATACTGATGTATTGGCGAGCCACCTTCCCCGTAACCAGTAGTTGGTCGAACTACGTTGACTCTGATTTCTCATTCTCTGATGAGAATACGTAGGCATAAAGCGCGACGCTTTGCCGAGTCATTTTCTTTTCTTTTAAGCCAACCTTGATAGGTAGATAGATAAACCAACTCATCCAGTAAACACAACAAGCGTGGATCCCGTCGATTACGACGGACGTGAGGGGTGCTAATACCTTCCCCTTGCGTAACCGACTCCCGAACCAAGACAACGGTTGCGATGACCTTGTCTTACCCTTTTTTCGTCAGGTTTTTCCGATCGTTTCCTTTCCCGCTCCGAGGGATAAATAACGAAAGGTGGCGACTCTTCTGTTTTGCCGACACCTTATTTTCGCGGAAGCGACAACTGGCGACTCTGCTGGGGACTTGATAGTTTCCTGGGATCCAACGTCCCGTATGCGAGTCATTTTGGGGATCCGACGTCCCTGCGAGAGTCAATCCTAGCGCTTGTATGATTACTTGTTGGGTTGTGTTTATTTATCGCACTTTATTTCCCGCACTTCATTTTCAGTATGATATGATTATCTGTGCTGTTGTGGGAAGGGGCATTCTGATGAGTGAGAAGCCAGACCCAGACTTGAGTGTACATAGCATTAGTTGTGGAAATTAGTGGGCGCGTGCTTGCTTGGCAGACACTAGTGTCTCATGAAATCCACGCTCAGACGAGGTTCTCCCAGTTGGCTTCTTTTTTAACCCTTTGGGTTGAGGGGGTTGTTGGTTTGGAGGATTGTCGACTCTGGGGACCGATCATTTGTGATTCAGCCGAGTGAGGCCGCTTCATGAGCTGGTGTCGCCACACCTTCTAGGTATCGTATCACCCCTCTTGAATGTCTGTGACGCTGATGAACGCATAGGATGCCGAACTTGAGTCAGTTTAGGTCCATACCTGTGAGCAGGGTTGGGTTTATTGCAGGCAACTTTGACCTTCAGACTACCTGGTTTTCTTGACAGTGAATCAGTTTTGTTGGGATCAGAGGATCTTGTCATCAGATGATTGTTCTTGACAAAGCAGAACTTTGGTCCTGTATCAGAGGACCTTATATTCAGAGAGGTGTATTTGTTCTTGACAGAGCAAGTTCATGATTGGGATCAGAAGATCCCATCAGTAGGTGTATTTGTTCTTGACAGAGCAGGTTTATGGCTGGGGTCTGAGGATCTCATCCTCAGGTATTTGTTCTTGACAGAGCAGGTTTATGACTGGGGTCTGAGGATCTCATTATCAGATGGTTGTTCTTGATAGAGCAGAGTTTTGGTCCTGTATCAGAGGTCCTTATCATCAGATGGTTGTTCTTGATAGAGCAGAGTTTTGGTCCTGTATCAGAGGTCCTTATTATCAGATGTTTGTTCTTGACAGAGCAGATTTATGGTCCTATGTGTGTGTGTTCTTGACAGAGCAGATTTGTGGTCCGATACCGGGGTTTTCTTCTTATCAGAGATAGTGCTTGTTCTTGATAGAGCAGCATTATGGTTTTGTTGATGCAGAATCTCCACAGCACAGTTGCCTTGATCTCCTGCTGCATGATTGCATTTTACATTGTTTTGCATACGCATTTGCATTTCATTAACAAGTGTCTGTGTTGCAGGTACCGTTTTCCCCGATCCAGGGTTTCTTGCCTCCTATTGTTTTGTTATGGGTTCTCTGAGGAAGACCGTGGCTTACAAGCTCCCTGCCCCTGATGTGGTTCAGCTGACTGGTTTGGTTGCTTTAGCAGATGATTCTGTGAGAGATGAGTTCAGAAAGTCCTACGGCAAATTGCTAAGTTTGGTTCGTAAACCTTCTGCGTTCGAGTTGAATGGGTTGCACGCTCTGCTGCAGTTCTATGACCCTCCGTTGAGATGCTTTACTTTCCAGGATTTTGTTCTCGCGCCCACGCTGGAAGAATATGTTGATTTGTTAGGTGTGCCTATCAAGAGGCAGATGCCTTTTGTTCATATGGACGCTGAGCCTGATCTGGCTAGTCTAGCTCCCTCACTTCATCTGGATGCCTCCGAGTTGGTATTGTCTAGTTGGAATAAGGTTCCTGATTTCTCCTTGCAGTTCTTAGTGGGAAAAGCTCAGCAGTGCGCCAAAGACGGATGTTGGGTTGTGTTCAACGCCATTCTCGCGCTGTGCATATATGGCATCATTTTGTTCCCCAATATGCCCGATTTTGTAGAGTTCGACGTGTTTCGCATCTTTGCTTCAAGGAATCCAGTCCCTACCTTGATAGGAGATGTCTACCATTCCATTCACTACAAAAACGAGAACAGAAGGGGCAAGAACGTCTCGTGTTGTATGCCCTTGCTTTATAAATGGCTTGATAGTCACTTACCCAAGAGGGGTCCCTTTGTTTCGTCTGCAGCCACAGCTGAGTGGTCCGAGCGTTTGATGAGTCTATCTGCAGAGGATATTGACTGGTTTGACAGAGATAGGTTGGGTACCGAGATTATCTTCAGCTGCAGCGGGTTTCCAAATGTGCCTTTGATAGGTAGGAAGGGTTGTATAAACTATAATCCATCTTTGCTGGTCCGACAGTTCGCGTATGCTTTGAGAGCTCCGCCGAAGGATGAAGAGGTGCAGGAATCTCTGTACCTCACTGGTCTTCTAGAGGGGGATCTGTTATCTAAGCTTCAGCACGCCTAGAATGACATCAGTAAGAGGGGAAAACCATTGCTAGGGAGAAGCAATAATCAAGCCTACCCCCCGTATATGGCGTGGATCAGAGCCAGAGCAGATGCTATAGGGATGCCGTTTCTTCCTGCCAAGCCAGAAAGCCCTCCAGTGATTGAGGAGCCTACTACCGTGCCCATTCAGCAGCATAATCAGGTGTTAGCTGAGCGAGATGAATTGAAGAGGGCAAATGAAGAACTGGAGAAAGAATTGGCTTAGCTCCGAAGCGAGAGAAACGAAGCCGTTTATTCCTTCAAAAGGCAGACAGAGCTGGTGAACCAGCTGGGGACAGATTTGACTAAACAGATAGCCGAGCGTGAACGCATGGGTCAAGACTTCAAAGCTGTCAACGATGTACTGGCCACGAAGAAGCAGCACTTGGACGAAGCGTATCGGAGGATATCCAAGTTCAATCAGCACTGGAAGGCTTCCCTAGCCACCAGGAAAGAGCGGGAGGATAAGCTGACGCAACGGACGTGAGGGGTGCTAATACCTTCCCCTTGCGTAACCGACTCCCGAACCCAGACAACGGTTGCGATGACCTTGTCTTACCCTTTTTTCGTCAGGTTTTTCCGATCGTTTCCTTTCCTGCTCCGAGGGATAAATAACGAAAGGTGGCGACTCTTCTGTTTTGCTGGCACCTTATTTTCGCGGAAGCGACAAAATCCTTTCTAGAGGAAGATTCATATCCAGTTCCTTTCTTGTTGTTTCTGCTAACTCCATAGATCATTGAAGCCATCTTACTTCTATTTATGCTTTTAGCCAGAAACTTCTGAAAACTATAGTCATATTCTTCTAAAATATTTTTACATTTTGACTTAGTTTCAGATTCAGAGTCTTGTTGAGCTTTTTCAAAATTGTTTTTCATTTTCAAATTATTTTCTTTGAGCTCAGCAACTTCTGACTTTAATAGACTATTCTCAGATTCAAGATTGCATTTAAGCTTCTTGCATTTGAGCTTAATCTGGTTGTAGTTATTCAGGACTTCTGATAAAACTTTAATAAGTTCTTCCCTAGAGAGATCAGAAAGTACCTCTTCTGAGTCAGATTCAAAATCAGATTCAGATCCAGATGTTCCTTCATCCTGATCTTCCACGCTTGCCATCAGTGCCATATTGGCGCATTCTTCTTCTGATTCTGATGAAGATTCAGATTCATCTGAATCATCCCAGGTTTCTATTAGAACCTTCTTCTTTTTGTCAAACTTCCGCTTTGGCTTTTCCTTTAAAAGCTTTGGACATTCATTCTTGTAATGACCAGGTTCCTTGCATTCATAGCAAACAACCTTCTTCTTTCTAGATCTTTTGTGTCCAGAGGACATTTTGCATTGATCTGGCTTCTAGATTTCTTGAACTTCCTCTGTTTGTGCTTCCAGAGTTTGTTAATCCTTCTGGACAGCAAAGACAGTTCATCTTCTTCTTCAGAAGAAGACTCTTCAAAACTTTCTTCTAACACCTGCAATGCTTTAACAGATTTGTTAGACTTTAAAGCAATTGACTTACCTTTCTTTTGAGGCTCGTCTTCTTCAAGTTCAATCTCATGGCTCCTTAGAGAGCTGATTAGTTCCTCCAATGTGATCTTGTTCAGATCCTTAGCTAGCTTCAGAGCAGTGACCATTGGTCTCCATCTGATGGGCAAACTTCTGATGATCTTCTTCACATGATCAGCAGTTGAATAGCCTTTGTCTAGCACTTTTAATCCAACTGTGAGGATCTGGAATCTAGAGAACATAACTTCTATAGATTCAGATTCTTCCATTTTAAAGGCTTCATATTTCTGGATCAGCGCCAGAGCCTTGGTCTCTTTAACTTATGAGTTCCCTTCATGAGTCATCTTCAAAGACTCAAACAAATCAAATGTTGTTTCTCTGTTGGTAATCTTCTCATACTCAATATGAGATATATCATTTAATAAGATTGTTCTTGCTTTGTGATGATTTCTGAACTCCTTCTTATGAGCTTCAGTCATAGATTTTCTATCAATTTTCTTGCCATCCCCATCAGTGGGGTGAACATAACCATCAATGACTAAGTCCCAAAGACCAGCATCATAACCAAGGAAGAAACTCTCTATTCTATCCTTCCAATAGTCAAACTTCTCCCCATCAAACATAGGGGGTTTTATGCTAATTTTATCCCTTTCTTCATATCTGTTGTTGCTGTTGGATGTTGAAGCTTCAGCCATAATGTATCAACCAAAAAATATCAAGAGTTTTCTCACTGGATCTTTTCTGTTCACGGTGAAGTGATAGCACACACAGAACAGGAGCTCTGATGCCAACTGAAGGTGAGAAAATACTTAAACGGGGGGGGGGGGGGGGGGTTGAATAAGGATTTAGAAAATATTATGGCAATAAAAACACAATGATTTTTATCCTGGTTCGTTGAACTCAACTAATCCAGTCCACCCTATCAAGAGTGATTTGCCTTTCTCCACAAGGACTTAATCCACTATAATCAAACTGATTACAATATCAACCACTAAGAATAATTGTCTTAGTCTTCTCAAGAACTACTGACCACAACATGATCTTCTCAAGGAACTTTTACAATCAAATGTAAACTAAACAAGTGTTTGAAAATGCTTCTAAGAAAGCTATGTCACAACTGTGATTTACACTTAAGTTTAAGAACGTGTGAAACTATTCACCAAAGAATAATAATTTGTATGAGAGCTTTGAGAGAGTTTTCAATTGATTTGTCAAAATACGTCAATGTCGTCAACTGTAGAAAGTTGTTGAAGGCTTGCTTATATAGACAAAGAAGTCCAAGACGTTGCAAGCTTGAAGACCGTGTACTGCAAAGTAGCTGTAGCCTTTTGTCTTCACATCACTTGACCTTTCCTAGAAGTAGAACATTCAAAGAAATCCTTTTTTCCTGAGTTCTTGTGTCTAGCATAAAAGAGGAAAGAGTCGTTTGGCATAACCAACAGATATAACTTTGAATAATCTTCTTCAACAAGTTTCTATTTCACAGCAATCAACATCAGAGCCTTAAGTGATCAGAGTCTTAATGTCTTCAGAGTTTGCTGTATCAGAGTGTTGCAGTAAGTGTGCTTCAGCGTGAAATTAATCAGAGCAGAGTTTGGAGATCAGATCCTCAGTACTTGCAGCAAACAGTACTATCAGAGTCTTTTGAAAAATAGTGCTTGAAACTCTTCATACAAAGTCTTCAGACTACGCTTCAGATGCTTCTGTAGCTTCTGCTTCAGATCCTTCTGCAGGCAGCACTCAGAGTCTTCTAATTAGATACTTCTGACACTTGCATAGTTTAACGTTCAGATCCTTTTTGCTTTCAGAGGAATATTAAATTTAACATTTGCAGCAAAAATACTTGAACAAATTTATAGTATATAATTTCTTAATACAGAATTTCATATGTGTTATCATCAAAACATAGAGATATAACTAAGAACCAATCTGTGTTCTAATAAATTGCATGCTCCTTCTTCCTCGGCTCATCTGTTTGGCCCAAGACACAACCCATCGATTCCTCGAGCATAATCATGTACATGAAGATAGGCCTTCTAGGAACATGAGGGATCAATATTGGAGGCTCTTTGAGGTATCCTTTAATCTTTTCAAATGCCTACTGGAAATCCTCGTTCCATACAACTGCTTGATCTTTCCGTAACTTAAAGATCAACGCGTAAGTAGGAGTCAACTTTGAGATAAACCTGGAGATATATTTCAATCTACCAAGGAAACCTCTGATCTGCTTCTCAGTTTGAGGGGAGGGCATTTCTTGGATGGCTCGTACCTTGTTAAGATCTACCTCGATTCCACGTTGACTAACAATGAAGCCGAGTAGTTTACCAAATCTGACTTCGAAGGTACATTTGGCAGGATTTAGTCTCAATTGATACTTCCTGAGTCTTTCAAATAGCTTCAATAAATGATCAAGGTGATATTCTTTGCTCTGAGACTTGGCAATCATATCATCGACATAAACCTCAATTTCTTGGTGCATCATGTCATGAAATAATGCCACCATGGCTCGTTGGTATGTGGCTCCAACATTTTCCAAACCAAAAGGAATAACTTTATAATAATAAATGCCCTAGGGTGTGATGAAGGTTATCTTTTGCATATCAGTTGGGTCTATTCTTATCTAATTATAGCCGGAGAAGCCATCCATGAATGAGAATACTGCAAAGTTAGTTGTATTGTCCACCAAAGTGTCGATATGCGGCAGAGGGAAATCGTCCTTCGAACTAGCTTTGTTAAGATCCCTGTAATCTACACACATTCTATCTTTGCCATCCTTCTTAGGTACTGGTACAATATTAGCCACCCACTCAGGGTATTTAGAAATTGCTAGAAAGCCTGCATCGATATGCTTTTTAACCTCATCTCTGATTTTGAGAGCCATGTCAGGTCTGGATCTTCGAAGTTTCTGCTTAAATGGAGGACACTCAGATTTAAGAGGGAGCTTGTAAAGTACAATGTTGGTGTCCAACCCAGGCATACCTTGGTAGGACCAAGTAAACACATCTGCACAATCTTTGAGAAGCATTACCAATCTGTCCTCTGCCCTAAGCGATGCCCCAATCTTGAACTCTCTTTTTACTTCTTTAGAGCCCAAGTTGATAAGGTTGAAGATAGGCATCCTCGTACTCAGTCATCTTTATCGGTTCTTTAGGAATTTTAAAATCCTCATCACTCTCATCTTCAGGTTGGAATACAAGTGAACCAAAGTCAGAAAGAACTGGATGATCATCGGATTTAGGGGGTGATGGAGGTTCTATGCATGTGTTAACGGGTTTAAATGATCAAACACACACAAAAACATGCAAATGATGAATTCTTTGTAGGTTTACAAAAGATTGCCATTTTTCTTTTTTAAAAGAGTGAAAACAATAAAAAAAACAACGAACAACAAATGGAAGTTTAACAAAACACTCATTCATTGATTGATCTTTAATTGTAAAAGTATGGCCCATACAAAATGATCCACTGGCCTCGGGCGTGACCATGGATTTTAAACAGAGAAAAAGCTAACAAGCAAGACAAACATATTACTTTAAATGTGGTAACATGATGGGAACTTCAACGGCCTCCCAATTGCAAAAAATGGCTTCATCTCGGAATACCAAGTTATCAATACAACTTACTTCAGCATCTTCTTCGATGACATTTATTTGAATACCGCCATTCATAAAGGTTTCTTTTAGGGTCTTTAGGCGCTTGCCATCGATCTTTGATCCTTCATCTAGAGTTGGTTTGTAACCTAACCCTTGTCGATTGTTCTTTGCCCGAGCGTTGATCTCAATTACTTCTCCTCAATCTTGAGGAAGACCTTCCTTCATGGCACTTTTGATACTCTGGACAGAGATGAAAGATGGCTTGCGTGTGACAACTACATCCTCAATCAATACAGGTGTGCAATTTCCAATGCCTGGAAAACTGTTTCCAATGCATCGCCATCAGCTTCGATGTACCAGAAGGATGATAAATTGCTCACCATTAAATCTTCTTCATCGTGTACTATGACCAACTGGTCTTCAGTAATAAACTTCACTTTTTAATGTAATATGGATGTGACAGCGCCTGCTGCATGTATCCACGACCTTCCCAATAAACCACTGTATGCCAGATTTATATCCATTACTTGAAAAGTAACCTCAAAAACCTGTGGTCCTACCATAATTGGTAAATCAACTTCTCCAATTACTGTTCTTCTTGATTCGTCGAACGCTTTCATGATCAGAGATGTGGCTCTCATCACAACTCCTTTATATGCCAACTTAGCCAATGTTCTCTTGGGCATCACATTGAGAGATGACCCAGTATTAACAAGTACTCTAGCGAGAGTATCAAAACTTCACATTTTACATATATGTGCAAGGCACGATTGTGCTTGCGACCTTCAGTGGTTAAGTCATTGTTGTTAAAGCTCAGTGTATTGCAAGTCGTGATGTTAGCAACAGCGGAATTGAACTGACCCACAGTGATATCTTTTGCTACATGGGCCTGTGTCAGTATTTTCAGCAATACTTGTCGGTGAGCAGGAGAACTTAGCAGCAGAGACATGATTGAGATTTTTGACGATGTCTGATTGAGCTGGTCTACTACCCTGTAGACGCTCCGACAGATTATTCTCAGGAACTCTTCTTCATCTTCCTTCGCGACTTCTTTTCCTTTTGACTTCTAAATAATAACAGGCTCTTTTAAGATGGTTTCCTTAGGAATAGTTTCATTGGGAATGGTAATAGTTGCTTTGGGTTGATATATACGACCGCTGCGGGTCATTTTGCTTGCCCCAACAATATTTGTTACATCCTCATGCTTTCTCTCGGCTTTCTACCGTACAAGGAATAGTCATGTTTCCAGGATATAACCTTTGGATTGGGACCAAGTCCTCTTCTTGGATCATAACTTGGCTTAGGCTGGCCAACTGCCGGTACTGGGTTGTTGTGGAATACAAGCCTAATAGCAACAGGAGAAGCGGACTTGCTATTTGCAGTGTTGAATACCTACACTTTTTTAGACTTCTTTGGTAAATTGAATATATGTTCAATCACCGAGATGTCTTCTTTTCTCTTTTTTTCATATATCTATAGCATACCCTCGCCAATCATCGACTAAATATTCCTTCGCACTAAGTCACAACCTTACGAATTATGATAACAATTACTACAGTCTTCATGAGAGTCTTTGATCAGACCTGCCTTTAATAATTTCTTGTGTAACTCGGTCAATGGAATTTTAACTTCAGAAACCCTGGAAACCACTCTCATATCATAATCTTCCTCTACGACATTGACACCACCATGGTTTGGTAAAGGACAGTTTTCCATATTGGGTTGATTATCCTCGAAAGAGAGAATCTTCTTTTCAATCAACTCGTGCACAATGTGTTGAAGTGCTATACAACCTTCAAGGTCGTGTCTCGCAACATTTTCATGAAAGGCACAATATGCGTTTGGACTATAGAAATGTGGCGACGAATTTGGAGGAGGACCCAATTTCCTTGTCTGAATCAGACCTTGTCGCATCATTAAGGGGTACAGCTTAGTGTAACTCATAAGAATGGGCTGAATCCTTGGCTTTCTATTCTGGAAAGAAGGCCTCAGAGCTGGAGCTCTTTGTTGTTGTTGTGCTTGTTGATTATGATTTTGCTGGTAGGTGTTGGGCGCCTGTTGTTGAAATTTTTGTTGATTTGGCCGAGGTTGAAAAGCTGGCGTGACCACGACCACATACTGCTATTGTTGGTACTACTGATAATTTTGTTGTAGTTGTAGACGAGATAGTTGTTGATATTGAGGGTGATTCTTTCTGCTATGAACCCTCCTGTCAAACATTAAAACATTAATTTCCCCTTCTTTTTTCTTATGAAAATTGCTCGATGGCTTCTTCGTTGTGCTAGTGCTGGTACTACTAGCTGAGCTTGTTGCTTTGTTGTTCTTCAAACCTGCCTCCACTTTCACACCTACGACCATAATATCGAAAAAGTTCATTGTGACACTACTAATCATCCTCTTGTAGAATTCGGGCCTAACTGTATCTACGAACCAATAAGCCAATTATTTCTTTGTCAGGGGAGGTTCCACCTAGCGGCAGTTTCGTGCCATCTCTATGTGTACTTTTTGAAAGATTCTGAGCTCTTATGTGTCATGCTGAGGAGCTGACGACAGTCTGGCGCCAAGTCTATGTTGTACTTGTATTGTTGAATGAATGCGTCAGACAAGTCTTGGAAGCAATAAATTTTTGATTGGTCTAGACTAAGGTACCATTTGACAGAGGCACCCTTAAGACTGTCCTGGAAGCAATGGATTAATAATTTGTCATTTTCAATGTGCCCGACCATACACCGACAATGCATGATCAAGTGACTCTTTGGGCAGGTTCTCCTTCATATTTTTCATATGTGAGCATCGTGAACTTAGGAGGAAATACCAAACTCGAAACCAGGCACATGTCCTTAGCATCATAACCAAAGATGTTGTTTCCTTCGATGGCCTTCATCCGTCTTGCCATTATATCCATCTCAACCCTTAATTTTTCATGTTTCTCATTTTCGACCTTAGACCCGTCGGGTATATCAAATATCTGCTGATGTTTGTTAAAGATTGGCCGGACCTGTATCTGAGCACCTACCTGAGTGTAGATAGGATTTTGGAATTCTATCATTAACGGAACAGTCTGCGGATTAGAGCGATATTGAAGGTTGAATTGTTGGGCATTATTGAATGGTGGCATGAAATCCATGGCGATATCAAACGGATGTTCAGTTGATGAGGTCACTATTGTAGGAGGATTTGTCGTCGTTGTATTGATTTCAGATACCATTGTAATCTGCGTGTCCATTTATGCTTTTATCACTTGAAGGACTTCCATAATCTGGCTAACGTCACTGTGTAACCCCTTGAGGTCGTTGTCGATTTGATTGATTCTTTGATCTTAATCAACCATTCTTCTTTGAGTGCTGGCTCTGGTATTGTATCAGTGGGTATTCAACATGATTTTGATAGCAATAGAGCATAGGATGAGCCGGAGAACTGATGCAATGCAATGCAAATGAAATCCAGGATCCAGATGCAAATGCAAGCCACACATTCAAGGAAACCCAAAAGGTTTGTTTACGAACAAAGTTAATTGAACAACACATAACAAGGTGATGCTTATAATTAACAAATGAAAGCTTAACCAAATTCTCATTAACAAATGGAGTCTCACAAGCATAAAATTTTCATTAACAATGAAATTTTTACAACATTTTACAAAATGAAGGTTAGACATTCCCAAAAGCTAGGGGTACAAACTAAACAAAAGGAAATTAAAAGGCCAAGATCTTCTAACAAAATGATCCTTCTCCTTCTTGCAGCCTTGTCCTCCTCTGGTCTTGACGAAGCAACTCCCAGAGTTCTTCATTTTCTCGTTCGGCTTTGACTAAAGCAAACCTCAACTCTCCTCTAGACAAAAGTTCTTCCGAGACTGGCGAAATGTCATAAGAGTGGGTGAAGAACATCTTCAGTGCTATCTCCTTTGACCAAAGCAAATATGCCTTTGAAGCGAGACAACTCAGGTTTTCCACGACAATCATTCCTTGCAAGTCGGGATGACGCCAGGCAAATATGACTTGTACTTCAAAATCTGGTTCACTACCTTTTTCATAGAAGCAAGTCTCTAACAAGGCTGGATCTGGTTCTTCCTCAGTTGGATATCCTAACTGGCGGCGGGCCAGGATAAGGCTATAGCTGATACATCCTTTGGTGCCGATCAGAGGTACATTTGGGAAATCCCAACAGCTATGTATCATTACTATTCCTCCGTGAGCAAGATCATACCAGTTGATGTCATAGTGAGAGAGTGAAGCCAGCTTTCTAACCCATGCATCACTGTATTCTAGGTTCCATAGAGAGAACGTCCTAGGAAAATGTGAAATAGACCACTTGCTTATGAGCGCCGTGCAACAAGAAAATTGTCCGAGATCACACACCCTTCACCGATGAATGGTGTAATAGGTATCAGCCAATAAAGTAGGAGCAGGATTTTTGACAATGAATAGCTTGGTGGCTTCTAAGCTGATGAACTCAGGGCTACTTGGAAATAGATATAAGCCATAAATTAAGATAGCCAATATAGCTTCAAAGGTTCCCATATCTCTATGATCATAATGAAACTCAGTCTTAATATTAAATTGTCTTACTTTCATTCTAGTAAATCCACCTCTAATATCCAAATGGGTTGGAAGGTTAGTGGGTTCCAGGTGTAAAGCCTCAACAACATCTCTCCTGTTTGGTTTTCTCTCTCTTCCATAGTGAGGTGTAAAAGTCATGGGAATCTTCAGATGCGCATAATATTCTTCCAAAGTCGGTAGCAACCGAAAGTCCGGAAATGTGAAGCAATGGTAAAGAGGATCATAAAACTTTATGAAAGCTAGCATCATTTCCTCATTTACTTGCATGTCCAGTAAAGATAACAGGTCTCCATACTTGGTGACGAAAGCAGCAGAGTCCCTTACTAGGCCTCTTAAGATCCTCAAGTTGTCCAACCTCAGGCTTAGGAATGTGAACTTGTTTCTTTGATCCATTACTATGTCTGAAAAATGATTTTAAATTCCTTGAATGGTTAGCAAGATGCAAAATGAAATGCAAAGATGCTAGATTCAACTGGTTTTACAAAACTCAGAAGATAAATTGAAGCAAAACCCTCGTTTAATTTATATTGGGAAAATTTACAAATTTTGAAATACAATACAAGAAACGTGAGGTTACATCAAAGGAGAAGACTAGGCCATATGGTCAAGAAATCTGATAAGAGTCCTATCCGTGCGTCCTCTTCAATCTTTTTAGCATAATGTTCTCCATCACCAATTTATCTACTATTCCTTTCCAGGCGCCAGAAGTTGGTGGGATATTTGAATACTCATGAGTACTTTGCGTAGGCTTGAAGCTAGAGAAAAGTAAATTCTCTTTCGTCACATCTTCACCAATCAAGCGACTTTTGAGCCACTCAATCAACTCATCCTTGTCTTTTAGCTCTCTCTTCAATTCCGTCATCTCAGAATAAAAGTATGGTACTTGCCCTCTGTCATACCCCAATTTTGTCCTACCCATGTATAGATTTCATTTTGTATTTTTCATCCACTAACATTTGTCAGGAAAATTCAAAGAGATATGTTGTTGTGAAATTTAAGACAAGGTCAGGGTGCATTGATTTGGTTTTGGGTGCCCGATGATCTCATTTAGGGTTTGTGTCGATTCAGGTCAGTTGATGTTTGGTCCAGGTTATTAGGGTGCGTCAAGTCAAGTAAAATATCCAATTCACCCCAGTTAGGGCTTGGTGCTGATTCTAGATTTTTTTTTTCATTTGAGGTCCAAGTCATTTGTCAATCTTTCCAAGTTTGTTGTTCAGTTCAGATTAATGTGGTGGAATTAGATTGCAAAATATCCAAGTCTGGTGTGTGAGGTCTCGCAGTTCAAAGTCAGCGCAAGATGTGTATTCTTCAAGGTCTTATCATTATTCATTATTGAATTCAGAATGGTGTGATCCAGTAACAACAATTCAAGTTTAGTTTATGTTGATTTCACTTTTCAAAGTTCAGACATATTAAGGGCAATTCAACTGGTTTCATTTGTTCATTGATTCAAAATTCAACTTATGGCCAAAGCTTCATCATAAAGATTCTACAAGTTTCAAATTTCAAACATGCTCAAAAGTGTTAGTGGATAGTACAAGGATAGAAAAGCCCATCATTCAGTTACCAAAATTCCAAAAAAATGGAAAATAGAAAAAAAAAGGGCCATATCTTTTTTGTGTGGATCCATTACACAAAATTGCAAACACAATAAAAGTCTGAATTTTATACAACCTTTTATCCATCATTACAGAAAAGTTCCAAAAAAGTTAATATAAAAAAGCAAGCTCATGAAAATCACGACCCAATCATGGTTCTGCCAAAATGACTCTCAATATTTGCAACTAAAAAAACAACTTTGCCCAGGCTGCAGACCCAAACCTTTCACCTCGGATGCCGTATTGTATGATAAACCAACACCATAAAACATTTTTCAGGCCAATTTCACACAGGTCATCTGCACCATAACATAGCCACCTTTCCAAATCATAAATCAACCACTTTTCTAAACATAATTACATGCCAACACGGGCTTTTAACACGCAACACCCACCCTGCGAACCAGGTCACACAAGGTACAAACTTACACAACATTACCAAACTTCATTTTGCTGCACAACAATGTATCAAAGCAACTTGACTCACGTACCACAACTCCGTATGCAGCACATATAATTCCCATATGACCCCATGAATCACACATGACCATACGTGTACCAAACCACATTATAGGCTTGTGAATGACAAAATAAGGATCCCAAAAAAAGCGGTAATCCACAACCTATACAGGACACGCACCGTCTATAATAAAAGACGGTTCTTTCTTCTTTCATAAAGAGAGGGAGGAGAACGAAAACGGATTTTCTCCTCTCTTGAACCAGCCTCACAACTTCCTCTCACTCTATTATTTTTCTTCATCACTCCAAATCCTCAAAAACCAAACCTAATCCTTGAAAACCAAAAAACTTCAAATCTTAGACCTTCATACCTTCATCTTCTTCAATATCAGACTCACAATCTTCTGACCCCAAAACCCACTACCTCCAAATCAATCCCAACTGTCGCTTCCGCGAAAATAAGGTGCCGGCAAAACAGAAGAGTCGCCACCTTTCGTTATTTATCCCTCAGAACGGGAAAGGAAACGATCGGGAAAACCTGACGAAAAGGTATAAGACAAGGTCATCGCAACCATTGTCTGGGTTCGGGAGTCGGTTACGCAAGGGGAAGGTGTTAGCACCCCTAACGTCCGTCGTACTCGACGGGATCCACGCTTGTTGTGTTTACTGGACGAGTTGGTTTATCTATCTACCTATCAAGGCTGGCTTAAAAGGAAAAGTGACTCGGCAAAGCGTCGCACTTTATGCCTACGTATTCTCATCAGAGAATGAGAAATCAGAGTCAACGTAGTTCGACCTACTACGGGTTACGGGGAAGGTGGCTCGCCAATACGTCAGTATTGTGCCTACGCACTCTCAACAGGTATGAGAGATCAGAGCTTACGTAGTTCAGGATAATACGGATTACGGGGATTCAGATTCATCTGTTTTATTGAGTAGGGTTAAACAGCAGTTCCAGCAGTTAGGGGCAAAGCCTGTTTGCGGTGGCGCTGAAGTTTAACGACACTCTTTTCTTCAGAAAAGCTTTCCTTTGAATTATGGGCCCACGGGGAAAAAAGGTTTGGAGTTTGTTTTTTGTCTTTTACGGAAGAAGTGTTTTTTATCGTGTTTGCAATTTCAATCGCACTAAAGACTATGACCTGAGAGTGAATGCGTCGCATGTCACCCAAAGGGTGCCATACTAAACATCCAGACTGTTGAAAAGAAGCTCTCCAACAATCTTTTCTCAGATAGCTTAAGGCTCGTAACGTACAAAAGAAATCATTCATGATTACTGTATCTTAATCTGTTTTGAGATGAGAAGAGAAGGGGCTCAACTAACGGGAGACTATCAAGTCCTAATGTTGTCATGCCAAGGATTCATCCTACAGTTGATGTTTGAAACAGGGAACTCCTAGAAGTTATCATGCATAGGTTTCAACCTAAAGTTCTATCATCACTTCCTTATCAAAGGAAATGAGAGTCCTAAGGGATCATGTCAATGATAAACAGAAACAGATAAAGCATCAGCTTAAACAGTAAACAGTAAACGACTGTAAAATGCATGCAATGCAAGTGAGGGAGGAAATGTGTGTGGGGCAGCAGCCTCCACAAGCTCATCTCAACCTCAAGCCAGATATGAATAACAATAATCATACAGGAGAAATAACATGCTATCAAGCAAAATAATGAGTAACTGCAATCATACAGAGGAAATGAAATGCTATCAAGCAAACACAAACCACATGGGCAAGGGAGCTGGGCTCTACCGAATACCCGCAAGCAAAGCCATACAGTAAAAATACAAGCAGAGGGAACAACTCAACCCCTAGTGCAATCATGCTCCTAGATTAAGTCAGTCTAGATATGAACTTATTATAATGCATCAAGCAAGTCAAACAAGGCACATCAGCACAAAAAAGAAAACAGACAGGAAAGAAAGCAGATCAACAACTCCTTCTTTCAAGCTTCAGCTCTTCTGACAGCAATCCAGTCTTCAGACTTCAATCACCCTTCAAGGCTATCATCCTCCATGACAAGTATCAACTTGCTTCTCCAGGTTTCAACCCATCTGTCGCGGTGAAATTTGGATACCAAACTATTGATTAGTTTGAATCTTTAATTCATTTTGCAACCGAACTTTGATTTGTCCAAAGGAAGGGATAAAGATCGAAATTCCCACAATGCAATGCAAATGCAAGGTTTAGAGAGTTATAGGTTCGGGGGTCGGTTAAACTTAGGGAAGGTACTAGCATCCTAAGTTTCTGTAGTACTCTACAGGAACCTCTTGTTTTATGTTTGTTTACTGCTAAGTGTTTATCTGCTTAATGGTTTAAAGACCCTAGGGGTTTATCTCTAAGTATACTCGATAAGGCATCGCACCTTGTGCCTACATATCCTTACGGGAGTGGAATCAGAGTATTTTGTAGTTCACCCTAAAGGGTTAGAGGAGCTCTTTGACTATGGTCAAAGTTCCTACGGGTTTAGGGTAGTTGTTTTGATTGGGTCTAGGAGAAGAGACGAGTCTTCATTTTAAGAGAGATTACTCGGTTTTAGCCACCACAAGTGTGTAGAAAAAAAATTTGTATTTGTGTATGTCGTCTTAAGAGAAGGGCTTCGAGCGCTTGGAAGGGTCGACAAGTACGCCTCTGTCTTCTCTTAAGCGATCAAGAGATATTGATTGTATTTATGTTGTGGGGCGTGGTAAGTTATATCTCGCTTAAGATGATTAACATCTATTCTCTATTGTGTTTATATCGTTTTTAAGTTGTATTGTTTTGTTTGTTCTATGTTGTAAAGATTAGGGTCCTTCCTATGGGGTAGGATCTATCCTAAGCGATCAACTTGAATGGGATCAAGGATCGTGGGGAGAATGATGCAAATGATGTGCAACTACACACAACGTTGAATTATGTGTAGGTTTTCCCTTTGGACGGAATGCGATGTATGAATAGATAAATATGATAATGTGAATGCAATAGAATAAATTGCAGAAGAGTAAATTGCAGAAAGATAAACCATACACGAACGCATGAAAGCGCTGAGTGAGTGTGTGTGCATTGTGAATAAGATAAAGCAGATAAAGATAAATAATGTATACGCATGAAAGCGCTGAGTGTAAGTGCATGTGTCGTGAAGTGCACGAGTTTTACGATGTTGGTTGAAAGTTGATTTGATTTTAACTGTTTGATTTAGTTGAAAATGTTGAATTTGATTTTACAAACGAACCGATTAACTTCGAGAGAGGTTGCATTAGACTCGTCTTAGTAAAATTTGTTTATTATCATGTCAAAAGTTAATTTTAAAAAGGTTTCTAAAACTAAAGTGTAGTTTTATTATTAAAAAGTAAAAAGACTTTACTATATAAGATCATTTTCTCTTACTTAAGTTATTATAAAAGGTTATTATTATTGATGAAATAAACTAAATACATTATTATGAAATGAGTTTTTAAAAAGATTGTTATTATTAGATAAAAATTAAATGGAAAAGTTTATTACAATAGTTTTTTTAGTTGCAAATTTTATAAAAAAAAGGTTTTTGAATAATTATCATGTTATTTAATAAATTAGTAAAGAGCTGAATTAGAGAAAAGTTGGTTTAAATATAAATTAGTTGATTATACAAGGTTATTAGTTAAATTTTATAAAAAGGTCTAATTAAAAAAATTATTAAATTAGTTTGTTAATAAAAATATAAAGAGTTAAGTAGAAAAAAGGAATTAATAAAAAGTTATTAAATTGTTAATGGATTAAATAAAGGGTTAATTAGCCATGTTAAAGTTAAGTGGGATTAATTAGAGGTTAATAGGTGGTTTAGTGGCGATTAGTGAGTTAGTGTGTGTGTGGTGTATGTGTGTGTCATGATTAGTGATTACAAATTACAACAAATTAAACAAAAACAAAATAAAATAAAAAAAACCCTAAATCCCCTCCCCGATCCATCCCCTTTCGTCACCGATTGCCTCTTCTCCGTCTCGCTCTCATCGTCTCTCCTTCTTTCTCAGTTCTTCGCCGATGCCTTCTCTGTTTCTCCGATTCTCTACTAACCCTGCAAAATAAATGTTAATCACAAATAGAGATTGTCAACATGAGACGATTATTACCCCCGATGGTGGCTCGCCGGTGATTCCTGATGCCGACACTTTCGAGACGATTTGCGGCGACGGGAAACGGGTAGGGGTAAACTTGAAACTTCTCTCCTGCTCTGGTAGTGTTAGGGTTTTCGGATAGGGGACTTCGTGTTTCGAATATGTGTTTACTGTGAGTATTGTTTGCGATTTGGTGTAGGTCAAAGGTGTTAACGGTGAGGTAATGGAGGTTCACGGAATAGTTTTGAAAAAGATAAGTGTTATCTTTCTGTTGATTTGGGATTTTGGGGGATTCTTGTGAAGGGTGTTTTTGGTTTCTGCGAGTTTTTTGTTGTTGTGAATTTCTGAGAATCGTTGGGTGTTCTCTGTATATGTGTCCCCCCTGTTCTGTTGTACTCCTCTTCTTTTATAGGCTTTTTGAGCCAAGAGACATTAACTGATAATGAATTTCTTTCCTTCTTTGATTTGAAATTGTCTGACCACGTTAGTTGTAATTTGAATTTTCGCTTTGCATAATTTAATGACTTTCTCTTTTAAACTGATCATGTTGGATTCTTATTTTGGAAGTGAAATCCGCTGGACATGTTTCTAATCGTTACGATTTCTTTCCTTGTTCAAATCTCCACGTGTAATCATAATTTGAAGTGTTTTACAATGATGAAAATTTTGATATATCGTATACTCATTGCGTGTTGTGCTTCCCTTCTAACTTCACGTTTTTTCTTCTTGTTCTTGCATTCAAACTCCATCGGTGATGGGTGTTAACATGTTCAGTTGGAAGGATCTGTTCAATCATAAGAGGAGAGATATCTACTCTATGTCTGTGACATGCTGGTGGTACGGTGAGCGAGCTATTACTTCTTGCTGGAATACGTCTGAGAATGAGTGGCTATTGGTGTCAGTGTTGATCCTGTTTTAAACAAATGTTTGTAGCAGCTGGATGTGGGCAGGGGTGTACACAACAAAGCACAAGCATGGAGGTTTTTCATGGCATATCATCAACTCTTGGTAAGTTGTACGAAGAATTAGCAGGTGACGTTATTTAAGCTAAATGATCTTGTTGATTCTATGACAGCAGAGAAGAGTTTTCCGGGCCGTTAGCTCCTCTTTTAACATCAATGATGACGTCTAAGTGTTATGAGAATCTCGAATAGAGTTGCGGATTCAGCTTAGCCTAGGAAATGCATTGGCGAGAGGATTGGTTCGCAGGTGTTTTACTTGACCATTGCATTTGTATTATGTTTTGATATGTATGAATGTCGTAGGAGCCTTCATGGATGAACAAACGGTTATGTCTTTTGTGACCTTTATGACATCTGCCTCCGCCAATACCGAAGTGTCACCGTCTTTTAATCTTGATAATGAAAGTCGGTCTTTACTGTACTTTTCAGGAAGTCAACCAAAGAGTCATCAACTGCCGAAGAAAATAGGTTGTGATCGTGATCTAGCTCTTAATTGCTTCTTCCTTTTTCAGTTTCCTTGGCTCGTATCAGTCAACTCGACATTGCTGTCATACCGTGATTACGAGACCACAATAATTACGGAGGCTAATTAGCTCCAAGGATGCGTACTAGCAGTGTAGGTGATGGTAGCTGCTGAGAGGAGTCTTTGCCCTCGTCCACTTCAGAGTTTAATGCTTCCAATAATGAGCCATCAACTTCGTCTTTCTCTCATCGTAAGTGACCTTCTTAGAGTTATACTTTGTGTTTTTTCTTTTTACGGCTCATCGCGTATTAATTTGCTGCTGACCTTCCTGTTATTATCTGAGCTCTTAACTTGCAATTTATTTCTGCTAGGTCTGCTCTGATTAGTGATTGTGTTGCTTTGACAGGTTTTGGTTCGCAGCCCATGTCGAGATCAAATCCAGAAGACAAATGCATAATAAAGGAAATGGTTATTGTAACCGGCTACGTCATATTGGGATACTGCAATGGCTGCTGCATCGATGAATGCATGTTGCTGTAAAGATGAATGCATTGGTTAGGCCAGGAGGTCGTAGCAAAGTTTGCTGATGTTGATGGTGCTTGTTTCAAAGTTGCTTCTAGTATCACAATTCATGGATTAAGCTTAAGTCGCAACATCGCCGACGCGGTATGTTTGTTGAAATTTTGTTAGCAAGACCTCACTTATCTCACCACTATCCCTCAGCCAGTTTTAATGATGTTTGAAAATTGATGCAGGTGGTGTTAAATTCCACTTCATGGTCGAAGATATGGCTGCAGCAACGTAAACATTGTGGATGTATAAAACCAATGATACCGTGGGTTTCTTTTGAAGGGTAATCCAGTTGATTTCTTCTCGTGACGACTACCGACATCCCGCAAGATATATGCCCTTGCAATTTGTTATAGCCTCTCCTTGTTGTATGTTGATTTGCAGGAATGATAACGGACGTTATACGCACCAGGTGACGACTTCGTCCTCTTGTGCTTGGTAATGCTCAGCTTAAGTGTCATTTATCTTGTATTTACTAGTTCCATTAGCAGGTTCCAGATAGGAATGGGAATTGCCACGATAGAAACAGCTGTGTTTACTCCAACCGTAAATTACGTTTCCATAGCAACTAGTTAATGATAAGTGGCTTATTAAATCTCTAGTGTTTTCATCTTCTGTCTTTGCAGATTTTTCATCTAAACTCAGAGCCGACGTCACCCATGGAGCCGAATGAATAAATAACTTGATGCCGTGATTGTGAGGATTCGCAATGTTCAGCTAGTTCTATCGGGGATTTCCTGGGCACCTGCGTTCTAATAACATGTTTCCAAAGAAACCGTGGGAGTCGCGATTACCAAGTTGGCAGTGAGGAAACTGGAATTCAGACATTGTCGTAACCGTAGTAGGAGCAAACTCGGCCGTTCTTAATGTGATTTGCTTTCACTTACAGCCGTATAGATATTAGGAACTAGGTAGTACAAGGCCTTATAGATGTAATTTAGTGCTTTTGAAGCATGAGTTGTCTTTTTGTAATGAAGCTCTAGTTTCAAATTGTAGTAACAGTATCAGAATCCCGGGTTTGGCATTACCCTGCACTCCCATAAGTTGTCAACATCATTGGCCACGTTTACGTTAAGTACTTGTTAAATCTTATGTGGGCCCTAATTTTGTAATAGCATTAGGTTCTGTATTTATGAATCTTGGATTATAATCACGCAGCGCATCCAATTGCAGTTTGAAAGAGTAATGCAATTTCCTAAAAACTTGATCTTGACCAAAAAAAAAATCCTCGGGATGTTCTGAATTTTAGAGCCAGTGATCCATCGTATTGGCACCAATTTAAAAGAGGGAGGTTGACTTGCTGCCCTGTTTATAGAAGAAAGAACGGTAAAGTATGGCCCACAACTACTTGACAATCTAATGATGATTAAAATCCAAAACTCGTCTTGAGACCAACTAGAGCACGATTGCAACATAGTCCAAAGTGAAAGAACCATCTTGAAGTAAAGCTTGGGTATGGTCAAACTTCTCAATAAGTTTAAAAAAAAAGTCCTAAATGTGGCCCAAACCAAAGAGGAATCCTTAGGTCATTCTGAATCCTGTCAGTTGGTTATGTCTCGAGATACTTTGTGAGAATGAATATTTACTTGGATCCAGGGTATTTGGTTGATGGTACATTAGGGATTGATGCACCTGCACCAGTTGGTTAGCCGCAAAAACACACATATTAAATAAAGTCAAATGACAATAGCAAATGCGCAAAAAGAGGTGGGATTTTATGGTCAAAAATTAGGGTGCAACAGATGCCCCTATTTAAGTTACTCCTATTCGGAGACATGGAGATTGAAATCTCCGTCTCGACGAGATAGGAGGGACTTAAATACAAACATTGCACGAATTTTTGGCCGTAAGAAACCACCGAATGGAAATGATATGTAATGGTATGAAAAATGCAAGACCGAGGTCCTGTGGAGAAACGGAGCCACAGGGGAACAATGCAACACACGGGAAGAACAAGCTCAATAAAGCGAGACCCCACAAGGAAAGGTAACAATCAGCATTGTATATTCTCCAAAATGAAGATAAGATATGATAATACCACCAGGAGTACAGTAGCCCGTCAGTGAAATAGAAACTTGAATGTGAGGGGTAACTTGCTACCAGCGTGCGACGGCCTAATCAAGGATGTCCTGTTGAAGCAGAGAAATGCGTGCTACTTAGGTATCTGATAAAAGAAATACGCATTATACCTACTATCAAACATATGATAGTAAACACAAAGGAAAGATGACCTTCTACCAATCTTGGCAGCCTGAGCAAAGGTGTCTGACCGAAAAGAGGATGGTATATTACCTACTATCAATTGTATGACAGTCTAAGCGAAAGTAATAACCAAAAAGGAGGAAAGATTACCTACTACCATATGATAGTCTAAGGGAAAGTATCTGACCGAAAGGCGTATTACCTACCATCAAATGTATGACAGTCTAAGCGAAAGTAATAACCAAAAAGGAGGAAAGATTACCTACTACCATATGATAGTCTAAAGGAAGGTATCTGACCGAAAGGCGTATTACCTACCATCAAATGTATGACAGTCTAAGCGAAAGTAATAACCAAAAAGGAGGAAAGATTACCTACTACCATATGATAGTCTAAAGGAAGGTATCTGACCGAAAGAAGAGGTGTATTACCTACTATCAAATGTATGACAGTCTAAGCGAAAGTAATAACCAAAAAGGAGGAAAGATTACCTACTACCATATGATAGTCTAAAGGAAGGTATCTGACCGAAAGAAGAGGTGTATTACCTACTATCAAATGTATGACAGTCTAAGCGAAAGTAATAACCAAAAAGGAGGAAAGATTACCTACTACCATATGATAGTCTAAAGGAAGGTATCTGACCGACAACAATACTGGAGGTTGTCAAGCTTTGACGGTGATCTCTGGGAGAGATGCAGACCGACTGATTAGCAAAATACGTGCTGAACTCATTGGTGAGTAAATTCTTGAAGAGTATCTTCTTTGTTGTAGTTGTAGATTTCGTTGTAATTGTCGTAAATGTCGTTGTAGACCGCAGATGTGATTTGTAGATTGTAGATGTAGAAACTTTGAGATTGTAGAACTTCACCGGGGATCTTCGGAAGAGATGTGAGCCGGTTGAATTGCATTGTATGTCTTCTTGTGAAAATTTTCCTTGACTTCTCTGGGGAGATGTTACTTGATGGAGATAAGCTTATGTGATGATCTCATTGGGGAATTCATTCTGAGGGTAAATGATATGTCTTGTAGAAATTGTCGTTTCGTCGTTTTGAACAAGATTCTAATCAAAACGAGTTGCTCAAATAAAGAGATTACTTGCGATCCAGATGCATATTATCGAGGAATCCTAGTAATATTTGCTGGAGAAATATTTGCCTTCATAAAATTCTTCCTGGGGAGCCAGGTGCAAAATAAATGCACATTGAATCCAATATTCAAAGGTTGGAGAAATCCACAATGTGATTGCTGAGACTGAAGTTCAATTCAGGGAATAACTGAAGAGAAATGGTCAACGAGACCCGACCATTGAGGTATGAACTCAAATGGGAACGCACTAAAACAACCGTCTTCCATGAGAATCGAATTTCATGGGGAGAGTAGAAATATCGTGTTCTTTCTGCCTAGGGCTGAAAATTCTACTTTGAAGGAGAAGACACGCCCAACCATTCAGGGATAAACACGACCGAAGCGACAGAACAAACAACAAAAGGATGCAAAGAATGCATATGCCATGTGATCTATCTATATGTTATGCGTATGCTGATGCTGACAAAACAGACAGAGATGGAATAAACATCTCGGCGGAGGGCACTCAAACCTAATCTTCATAAGTCAAACATAGTTTGGAGAATGTACACTTGCTTTAGGAAACCTAAAGCTGTTGAATATGCCAGAGTCGAGGCTTCATGGGGATGAAATAAACATCTGCTTCGCCTTAAATTTCATATGGCCCAATGAGAAAAGGTCGTCTCGTCTAGATGCCCCGCTGTCCTCGAACTCTTGTAGAGGTTCGCAGAAGCTCGACGTAACTGCCTCTGATTGATGATATAACCGAGTTTTCAAACTTGTGTTATAAGTAAAGTCAAACTTGTATGGATCAAAACCTCTTGGAAAATGACTTGCCCCAGGTTAGCAAAGTCTTCAAATTTAAATCGGTGGTTTCTTCATGTAATCTCTCTAAGACATCAGGCAAATCTGGCCAGTCAGAACTGTCAATTCTGAAACTGTTAATGCATTACATATGTTTGTCTTGAAGTTTTGAAAATAGATATCGCGATAACTTATGACAAAATCACTAGTTAGGATATTAATTTATGATGCCAACGTCAGGTTGAGCATAGCTCATAGGAGTCAGGAAACAATATCTCATCGAGTATGCTTTCAAACTAAACCTTACTTCAATTAGGACTTTGTGGGTTATATATATATATGGGTTTATGATTTGTAAATAAGTGGTTAAAGTATTTTTGTGCCCCACCCAAATTTTTGGAAAGATGTTCATTTTTGATATTACCCTGACCCAGGCTAAAAATGAGGTTTTGACATGGGAGAGAAAAAACAGATCTTTTCTCAAAGCTTAAGAGAAAGGTTGACTATTTCTGGTGTTATTAGGATGTCTGAAACAGGGGTGCCTTACATCATTAGTAGGTTTTTTTTTATCCAAAAGCATACGAAAAGAGATCCTGCATTTTTACTTCATCATCCTCCCCCCAATTATTCACCATAGTGAGAGAATTGGGTATAGTTGGCATTATAAATTGTGAGCAATGTTTTACGAGTGAAACGAATGGATTTCTTCAAGACAAACATTTTATTGCATTAATTATTCAAGATAAACAAGCCATACAAGCCAAATATGCTTTTAATCGAAGAAATGAAATACGCATAAGCAAAAAGAAAACACCCTGGTGAGCCCTTCTCGGGATTTTATTCAGCCTTTGCATGGAATGGAAAAGCCTGCAGAATTGTCTGATGTGTCGCCTTCAGATCCATTTTCAGGCACTATATTGGTATGAGCTTCCCGAATAACCTTGGATCATGTTCGCGGAAGACGAACCATGCTGAGGTGGGGGATTACCTTGCACATAAGGAATGGAACCTTTAAAGGATAAAATTCCATCCTTAACCAACCTTTGAACATCTGCCTTCATACCGTAGCATCTTTCAATATCATGGCCTGGAGCACCTTGATGGTATAGGCAGAATTTGTCAGCTTTGTACCAATACGGAAGTTTCTTGGGTATCTTGGGCGGAGCTCTCGTCTGGATGTGACCTTTTTTAATCAAAGTTGGGAACAAGTCAGTGTACGTCATCGGTATGGGATCAAACTGATCGTTGGCTGTCCGATTTTGTTGATTTTGTTGATGTTGTGGCTGCGGATACCCTTTCTTGGATCGTCCTTGCTGCACAAAATTTACTTCATGTTCTCTTTTCTTCGTAAAACCATTCCCATACTTCTTAGCATTATTGGGAGCACTTCCTTCCTTGACTAGTCTTCCTTCACGAACACCTTCTTCTAAACGCATCCCCATATTGACCATTTCAGTGAAGTCGCTGGGTGCGCTTGCCACCATCTTCTTATAAAAGAACGGATCTAGGGTCTTCAGAAAAATCTTAGTCATCTCTTTTTCCTCCAATGGTGGTATGACTTGAGCGGCTAACTCGCGCCAACGTTGAGCATATTCCTTGAAGTTCTCTTTGTTCTTTTGAGCCATGGCCCTCAATTGGTCACGGTCTGGAGCCATGTCCACATTATACTTGTATTGCTTGATGAAGGCTCCTCCTAGATCATTGAAAGTCCGAATCTTTGCATTATCCAATCCCATATACCACCTGAGTGCTGCGCCTGTTAAACTGTCTTGGAAATAATGAATGAGCAATTGATCATTGTCAGTTTGGGCGGACATCTTTCTAGCATACATGATAAGATGACTTTGAGGACAAGTATTTCCTTTGTACTTCTCAAAATCAGGGACCTTAAACTTTGGCGGAACCTTAACGTTTGGAACTAAGCACAGGTCAGAAGCATTCTTTCCAAACAGATCCTTCCCACGAAGGGTCCTCAATTCTTTCTGTATTTCGGAAAATTGGCCTTGAAACCCCTCCATCCTTTCTTCCAAACTCACAGTTTCGCTGGGTACCCTATGAGGAATTGGTTCGTCTAGGATATGTGGAGTAATATTCACACGCGGAGGTGCGCTAGTCATTACAGCAGTAATGGTAGGGATGGCTTGAACATTGGTCATGGCAGGGACCTCGGGAACAGGTGGACGGTAACCGGCCGGAGTAAAATAAGGAGGCATTCCCCACGGGAAACCTGGCGGCATGCTGTAGGTCATTTCAGCAACAGTAGACACCACTGGGATCGGTGTTGAAACTATTTCGGAGATAACGGTCCTTTGAACTTCTTGGTTGTTGAGTGCAGACTGGTTAGACAGAGCTTCAACTATACCATTCAACCTTTCCAATCTCTCTTTCAGAGTTGTAACTTCGTCACGGAGCACCATATTCTCTTGTTCCAATTGATCCATCTTTTGGCGTTGATTGGCTCGAGTGTTATACTGGTGATTCAGTTTGAGACGTCGACTGACAGATAAAGACAGAAGACGAATGAGGACGCAGAAGAGGAGAGACACATGCATATGTAAATGCTGGATGCATGATGCGAGAATGCTAATGCAAGCATGTAAGGATGAAATGTTTCATGGAACTCAAGTTCTTATAAACATTACGGAGTACCAAAGAAAATCATTTTAATTTTTTTATGCATATATATTTTTATTGGATTACAAATAAATATCCTCTTAAGAGTCCTAACATAATAGCTAAATAAAAGCTAAGAAAGCCCTAAGGAAGTCCTTCATCGCACTTGTTGCTTTGTTCCTCCACTCGGATCTCCTTGAAGGTAAACTTGTCCATGATCAAAGTATAAAGAGTAGTTTGATAGAGGAAAATAAATCCTCTATCCCTTCTTTTGCTCTTGTTAAAAAATGAGAAATCGATCCCTTGTTTACTTGGATGAGAGTCTTTTGAACTTCTAATGATCCTCTGTGATAGGGGAAACTTCTCGTATTTGTCCTTTGGAGTTTCTTGGTTCTTCAATTGATGCCCCTAACTTCCTTAGGTCATCCAAGCTAGGACTCTTAAAAGAATATTTCAAAAATATTTTCTATTTGTAATCTATGTTGGTTTTGTAATGTTTATAAATAAACTAAGAATTCCATGAAACTTAATGATGCTATATGGATGCAACAAACACAAGTATTCACATAAGGACATAAAGGTAAACAAACAAAGGGGCGCCCTAGGTTTGCAACGAGCATGGAGCCAAAGGTATACCCATTCCCAAAGGTTGTGGACTAAAGGTTGTTGGTATCTGCCGAACAAGGTTCTAATGAAGTTCCCAAAGTCATTAGCCCATCTTTCGGATATTATCAACTTCCCAATTACTCGAGGATTAATAATATTCTCAAGAGAACTTCTTTTGAGTGTAGCTTCGCGTAGCACTATTTCGGAGGTACCCCCTCATAGCCTCGCACTACATCCTAATAAATGCCAAAGTTGGGTTAAGGTAACTACGGTCCTCAATATCATAGGCTCCAACATCGAATATAATGCATGTTTTCACGATTAAAGACTCGTTCAACAATACAATTTTCGAGAGGGCCTCAATTGAGCGTGATTTTCAAGTCAGCTTGGTCGGGATTCCACCCCCTATAAGCCTCTTTGAACATATCACTATCCTATCTTAAGTTCACTCAAGTCCGGGTGTAGGACTTTGTCTCACCACTCAAGAGTATCAACCCAAGAATACAAACAAATAAGCAAGTAAACAAATAAGCAAATATAAGCAAATATAAAAAGCAATAAAGAAATAAAACAAGATAGGGAGACCCACTGAGAGGTCCCCAGTGAAGTCGCCATTTCTGTCGCGGTGAAATTTGGATACCAAACTATTGATTAGTTTGAATCTTTAATTCATTTTGCAACCGAACTTTGATTTGTCCAAAGGAAGGGATAAAGATCGAAATTCCCACAATGCAATGCAAATGCAAGGTTTAGAGAGTTATAGGTTCGGGGGTCGGTTAAACTTAGGGAAGGTACTAGCATCCTAAGTTTCTGTAGTACTCTACAGGAACCTCTTGTTTTATGTTTGTTTACTGCTAAGTGTTTATCTGCTTAATGGTTTAAAGACCCTAGGGGTTTATCTCTAAGTATACTCGATAAGGCATCGCACCTTGTGCCTACATATCCTTACGGGAGTGGAATCAGAGTATTTTGTAGTTCACCCTAAAGGGTTAGAGGAGCTCTTTGACTATGGTCAAAGTTCCTACGGGTTTAGGGTAGTTGTTTTGATTGGGTCTAGGAGAAGAGACGAGTCTTCATTTTAAGAGAGATTACTCGGTTTTAGCCACCACAAGTGTGTAGAAAAAAAATTTGTATTTGTGTATGTCGTCTTAAGAGAAGGGCTTCGAGCGCTTGGAAGGGTCGACAAGTACGCCTCTGTCTTCTCTTAAGCGATCAAGAGATATTGATTGTATTTATGTTGTGGGGCGTGGTAAGTTATATCTCGCTTAAGATGATTAACATCTATTCTCTATTGTGTTTATATCGTTTTTAAGTTGTATTGTTTTGTTTGTTCTATGTTGTAAAGATTAGGGTCCTTCCTATGGGGTAGGATCTATCCTAAGCGATCAACTTGAATGGGATCAAGGATCGTGGGGAGAATGATGCAAATGATGTGCAACTACACACAACGTTGAATTATGTGTAGGTTTTCCCTTTGGACGGAATGCGATGTATGAATAGATAAATATGATAATGTGAATGCAATAGAATAAATTGCAGAAGAGTAAATTGCAGAAAGATAAACCATACACGAACGCATGAAAGCGCTGAGTGAGTGTGTGTGCATTGTGAATAAGATAAAGCAGATAAAGATAAATAATGTATACGCATGAAAGCGCTGAGTGTAAGTGCATGTGTCGTGAAGTGCACGAGTTTTACGATGTTGGTTGAAAGTTGATTTGATTTTAACTGTTTGATTTAGTTGAAAATGTTGAATTTGATTTTACAAACGAACCGATTAACTTCGAGAGAGGTTGCATTAGACTCGTCTTAGTAAAATTTGTTTATTATCATGTCAAAAGTTAATTTTAAAAAGGTTTCTAAAACTAAAGTGTAGTTTTATTATTAAAAAGTAAAAAGACTTTACTATATAAGATCATTTTCTCTTACTTAAGTTATTATAAAAGGTTATTATTATTGATGAAATAAACTAAATACATTATTATGAAATGAGTTTTTAAAAAGATTGTTATTATTAGATAAAAATTAAATGGAAAAGTTTATTACAATAGTTTTTTTAGTTGCAAATTTTATAAAAAAAAGGTTTTTGAATAATTATCATGTTATTTAATAAATTAGTAAAGAGCTGAATTAGAGAAAAGTTGGTTTAAATATAAATTAGTTGATTATACAAGGTTATTAGTTAAATTTTATAAAAAGGTCTAATTAAAAAAATTATTAAATTAGTTTGTTAATAAAAATATAAAGAGTTAAGTAGAAAAAAGGAATTAATAAAAAGTTATTAAATTGTTAATGGATTAAATAAAGGGTTAATTAGCCATGTTAAAGTTAAGTGGGATTAATTAGAGGTTAATAGGTGGTTTAGTGGCGATTAGTGAGTTAGTGTGTGTGTGGTGTATGTGTGTGTCATGATTAGTGATTACAAATTACAACAAATTAAACAAAAACAAAATAAAATAAAAAAAACCCTAAATCCCCTCCCCGATCCATCCCCTTTCGTCACCGATTGCCTCTTCTCCGTCTCGCTCTCATCGTCTCTCCTTCTTTCTCAGTTCTTCGCCGATGCCTTCTCTGTTTCTCCGATTCTCTACTAACCCTGCAAAATAAATGTTAATCACAAATAGAGATTGTCAACATGAGACGATTATTACCCCCGATGGTGGCTCGCCGGTGATTCCTGATGCCGACACTTTCGAGACGATTTGCGGCGACGGGAAACGGGTAGGGGTAAACTTGAAACTTCTCTCCTGCTCTGGTAGTGTTAGGGTTTTCGGATAGGGGACTTCGTGTTTCGAATATGTGTTTACTGTGAGTATTGTTTGCGATTTGGTGTAGGTCAAAGGTGTTAACGGTGAGGTAATGGAGGTTCACGGAATAGTTTTGAAAAAGATAAGTGTTATCTTTCTGTTGATTTGGGATTTTGGGGGATTCTTGTGAAGGGTGTTTTTGGTTTCTGCGAGTTTTTTGTTGTTGTGAATTTCTGAGAATCGTTGGGTGTTCTCTGTATATGTGTCCCCCCTGTTCTGTTGTACTCCTCTTCTTTTATAGGCTTTTTGAGCCAAGAGACATTAACTGATAATGAATTTCTTTCCTTCTTTGATTTGAAATTGTCTGACCACGTTAGTTGTAATTTGAATTTTCGCTTTGCATAATTTAATGACTTTCTCTTTTAAACTGATCATGTTGGATTCTTATTTTGGAAGTGAAATCCGCTGGACATGTTTCTAATCGTTACGATTTCTTTCCTTGTTCAAATCTCCACGTGTAATCATAATTTGAAGTGTTTTACAATGATGAAAATTTTGATATATCGTATACTCATTGCGTGTTGTGCTTCCCTTCTAACTTCACGTTTTTTCTTCTTGTTCTTGCATTCAAACTCCATCGGTGATGGGTGTTAACATGTTCAGTTGGAAGGATCTGTTCAATCATAAGAGGAGAGATATCTACTCTATGTCTGTGACATGCTGGTGGTACGGTGAGCGAGCTATTACTTCTTGCTGGAATACGTCTGAGAATGAGTGGCTATTGGTGTCAGTGTTGATCCTGTTTTAAACAAATGTTTGTAGCAGCTGGATGTGGGCAGGGGTGTACACAACAAAGCACAAGCATGGAGGTTTTTCATGGCATATCATCAACTCTTGGTAAGTTGTACGAAGAATTAGCAGGTGACGTTATTTAAGCTAAATGATCTTGTTGATTCTATGACAGCAGAGAAGAGTTTTCCGGGCCGTTAGCTCCTCTTTTAACATCAATGATGACGTCTAAGTGTTATGAGAATCTCGAATAGAGTTGCGGATTCAGCTTAGCCTAGGAAATGCATTGGCGAGAGGATTGGTTCGCAGGTGTTTTACTTGACCATTGCATTTGTATTATGTTTTGATATGTATGAATGTCGTAGGAGCCTTCATGGATGAACAAACGGTTATGTCTTTTGTGACCTTTATGACATCTGCCTCCGCCAATACCGAAGTGTCACCGTCTTTTAATCTTGATAATGAAAGTCGGTCTTTACTGTACTTTTCAGGAAGTCAACCAAAGAGTCATCAACTGCCGAAGAAAATAGGTTGTGATCGTGATCTAGCTCTTAATTGCTTCTTCCTTTTTCAGTTTCCTTGGCTCGTATCAGTCAACTCGACATTGCTGTCATACCGTGATTACGAGACCACAATAATTACGGAGGCTAATTAGCTCCAAGGATGCGTACTAGCAGTGTAGGTGATGGTAGCTGCTGAGAGGAGTCTTTGCCCTCGTCCACTTCAGAGTTTAATGCTTCCAATAATGAGCCATCAACTTCGTCTTTCTCTCATCGTAAGTGACCTTCTTAGAGTTATACTTTGTGTTTTTTCTTTTTACGGCTCATCGCGTATTAATTTGCTGCTGACCTTCCTGTTATTATCTGAGCTCTTAACTTGCAATTTATTTCTGCTAGGTCTGCTCTGATTAGTGATTGTGTTGCTTTGACAGGTTTTGGTTCGCAGCCCATGTCGAGATCAAATCCAGAAGACAAATGCATAATAAAGGAAATGGTTATTGTAACCGGCTACGTCATATTGGGATACTGCAATGGCTGCTGCATCGATGAATGCATGTTGCTGTAAAGATGAATGCATTGGTTAGGCCAGGAGGTCGTAGCAAAGTTTGCTGATGTTGATGGTGCTTGTTTCAAAGTTGCTTCTAGTATCACAATTCATGGATTAAGCTTAAGTCGCAACATCGCCGACGCGGTATGTTTGTTGAAATTTTGTTAGCAAGACCTCACTTATCTCACCACTATCCCTCAGCCAGTTTTAATGATGTTTGAAAATTGATGCAGGTGGTGTTAAATTCCACTTCATGGTCGAAGATATGGCTGCAGCAACGTAAACATTGTGGATGTATAAAACCAATGATACCGTGGGTTTCTTTTGAAGGGTAATCCAGTTGATTTCTTCTCGTGACGACTACCGACATCCCGCAAGATATATGCCCTTGCAATTTGTTATAGCCTCTCCTTGTTGTATGTTGATTTGCAGGAATGATAACGGACGTTATACGCACCAGGTGACGACTTCGTCCTCTTGTGCTTGGTAATGCTCAGCTTAAGTGTCATTTATCTTGTATTTACTAGTTCCATTAGCAGGTTCCAGATAGGAATGGGAATTGCCACGATAGAAACAGCTGTGTTTACTCCAACCGTAAATTACGTTTCCATAGCAACTAGTTAATGATAAGTGGCTTATTAAATCTCTAGTGTTTTCATCTTCTGTCTTTGCAGATTTTTCATCTAAACTCAGAGCCGACGTCACCCATGGAGCCGAATGAATAAATAACTTGATGCCGTGATTGTGAGGATTCGCAATGTTCAGCTAGTTCTATCGGGGATTTCCTGGGCACCTGCGTTCTAATAACATGTTTCCAAAGAAACCGTGGGAGTCGCGATTACCAAGTTGGCAGTGAGGAAACTGGAATTCAGACATTGTCGTAACCGTAGTAGGAGCAAACTCGGCCGTTCTTAATGTGATTTGCTTTCACTTACAGCCGTATAGATATTAGGAACTAGGTAGTACAAGGCCTTATAGATGTAATTTAGTGCTTTTGAAGCATGAGTTGTCTTTTTGTAATGAAGCTCTAGTTTCAAATTGTAGTAACAGTATCAGAATCCCGGGTTTGGCATTACCCTGCACTCCCATAAGTTGTCAACATCATTGGCCACGTTTACGTTAAGTACTTGTTAAATCTTATGTGGGCCCTAATTTTGTAATAGCATTAGGTTCTGTATTTATGAATCTTGGATTATAATCACGCAGCGCATCCAATTGCAGTTTGAAAGAGTAATGCAATTTCCTAAAAACTTGATCTTGACCAAAAAAAAAATCCTCGGGATGTTCTGAATTTTAGAGCCAGTGATCCATCGTATTGGCACCAATTTAAAAGAGGGAGGTTGACTTGCTGCCCTGTTTATAGAAGAAAGAACGGTAAAGTATGGCCCACAACTACTTGACAATCTAATGATGATTAAAATCCAAAACTCGTCTTGAGACCAACTAGAGCACGATTGCAACATAGTCCAAAGTGAAAGAACCATCTTGAAGTAAAGCTTGGGTATGGTCAAACTTCTCAATAAGTTTAAAAAAAAAGTCCTAAATGTGGCCCAAACCAAAGAGGAATCCTTAGGTCATTCTGAATCCTGTCAGTTGGTTATGTCTCGAGATACTTTGTGAGAATGAATATTTACTTGGATCCAGGGTATTTGGTTGATGGTACATTAGGGATTGATGCACCTGCACCAGTTGGTTAGCCGCAAAAACACACATATTAAATAAAGTCAAATGACAATAGCAAATGCGCAAAAAGAGGTGGGATTTTATGGTCAAAAATTAGGGTGCAACACCATCAAACATAAGTATCCACTTATTCTCTTTTCTTCAGGCCTCAGCTCTTCAGTCAATTCCACCTTCAGGCTTCACTCATACTGCAAGTATCAACTTGATTCCTTCAGGTTCTCAATGTACCAGTGCAAGTGTCAACTTATCCTTTATTCTTCAAGCCTCAGCTCTATACTCAATCTCCAATTGAATCCTCTTCATAAGTATCAACTTAGTCTTTAAGCTTCAGCTCTCTTTGCTTTACCAGTATCAACTGGGTCTTCTCCTCCTACAAGCTTCAGCTTCTCAAAGTGGTCTTCAGTCACATGGAAGTGTCAACTCCATCATTCAATTCTTTAAGCCTCAGCTCTTCACTCACTCTCCATTGGATCTCCAAGTATCAACTTGTTCTTCTTGATCTTCAAGCTTCAGCTGCAATGGCAATGCTCAAGGAATCATCCTCTTCCACACTCTTCAATGAAGTCCTCATCTTCAAACTCAAGCCCAACATCTTTCAAGATACCCAAACCAGAAGACAATTGATTTAACAGAATGAGTGGAAATGATAAACAACTTATTGACAACCAAAGGAAGCCTGTAAGGGTTTATCATTATGAGAGACTGGTTCCCTCAAAGTTCTACTTCCCAGATAAAGCCACTCATCCCTCCAAAGGAGGGATGTGAATATCTTAGAAGTACTTTTAGTCACTGGGAGGAATGGAAGCACAAGATGCTTTCCATATTTGTGAAAGAAATCATTCTAATTATAAGGCTCTCCCTATGTCTCCTACCTCTTAAATCTTCATCAGACACCTTCAGGCACAAGCAACCCCCAGCTCCAAGCCACTTCAAGCAACTTCATGCATCCTCACCTTGTCTTCAACTTGTCTTCAATCTCAACCAAAGGCAAACAAACAAAAACCCTAATCTAAGGGGACTAAAGAAATTAATCTATTTGAGTTAGTAAGTTAGGATCACCTAAAACCTAGTACTAAAGTTAGTCCTAACTAAAATACTAAAACCAATTGAAAAATCCTACAAAAATAACTATGGGAACCTAGGTCAATCATGACTCTACCACATTAATTCCAGAGATCAAATCATCAAATGAGACCTAGAAATAAATTCTACACTACAAGGTACTAAACCTGAACCCTAAAAGGAAGCACCTAAATATCAATCTAGAAAGAACACCTATTTTCATCACAAAAATGTGAGAAAAATACTATGGGAGCATACATGTCTAAGCTAATCATACACAAAAAATCAGGATCAAAATCATCACCACATGATCACACAAAATTCCACAAAATTAGGTATCAAACATAACCATTTTAATATCAATTAAAATATAAAATTCCCATAAAATCAGAAAATGCATGAAATGAAAATATTTTTTTCTAAACAATACTAGACTCAATCATGAGTATAATGCAAAAAGAATGGGATTAATTGGATTAATTTTCAATTTTATATGATTTTTCCAATAACCATGCATAAAATGAAAAAAATAATGAAAATCAAAATAAAATAAACACACGCGTGGTGCAAATAGCAACTAAAATCAGTTCATTATGACAATTGGGCCATAAGGGGGGTGGGGATAACAATCTGAACATAAGCCCAAAACCACTGATTAAATGAAATGCAGCGTTGCAATGTTCAGACCCTTCACAAATTGAGATTAAAACGTGGTCGTTGGATCATGCCTTCAGTCAAAGTCCAACCCCCATCCAATGGCTCTAGAGTCATCTTCTCCCTTTTGAATGTCTGAACTTCACGCGCAGCTCCGGCCACCACCGGTGGTGCTCCGGTCACCATTCCACAACCCTAGTTCAACCTGGAGTCCACTATAGGCCACGATCCCTTAATGAAACATGTCCCAAATTCCCTCACGAATTCATTCATGCCTTTAATTCTCTCTGAAACCTCAAGATTCACCATAACCAAATCTCAACCGAAAATGGTAACACCCTAGATTGGTCACTAATTCTCAAATTAATGGTCTGAAATCAATCCTACACCGTTCTATCATGCATCTAACACCCTAATTCATCTTGATTCTACCTAATTCATGCTAGAGGAAGAAAGTTACTAACCTGAAAATCTTGGATGAACAGATGCACTAAACCTTCAAATCAAGCTCTCCAACCTTCCAGACACGATCAATGGATCCTTTCCTTGCTTTTGTATGCAATAGAACTGGTTGAAAGCTCCTGAATCTTGAAACCCGATGGTGAGTTGCAGGTGGAAAAATTCAATTGCTCATACACGATTCAGCCACGAATTCTCTTGGATTATGATCTGGATTCAATCCCTAGCATCCATGGAAGAAGTTGCAATCAAGAAAATGGATGGAAAATGAAGAAATTGGTGAAACCGAATTCAGTTGCAAGCCAAGAAATCTCAATCTCAATCTATGCTCTCTCCTTCAATCATCACCAACCTTTCATCTGAACCTCCTCTACTCAATATATAGATGATGTATGAGTGATCTAGAACCCTCTAGATCCTTCTAATGAGAGTTTCAATCTCTCATGACATGAGAATTTCAACCATATGCCATGCTATGCATAATTCTGTTTGCAGCTTGAAACCAATCCCATTCTCTTCCAATTTCTCCCCTAGTGACATTTTGAAAGTGTTTAGCTTGCAAGAGGCTTTGGTTATGCCTTGATTCTAGGTTTTGCACATGTTACTTAATATGCAAGCAATTACTTTTCAAAGCAAGTCCACAAATTAGACCTCAACTAAAAAATGTGGCTAAACCAATGTTCTTAAAATGTTTTCTAGAGTCAAAATGATATATTCCATGCCATGGTTTGGATGTGTAGATTGAAAATATCAATTTCCAACTTTGATTCATTTAACTTATACCCTCATTTTAGGTCATTTTTGCAACTTTGAGCTACAAGCATTTCCATCATCTCATGACCTCCTTACTAGCCTTAAAACATCATTTTAACAAGTTTGATGTTGAACATTTTCCCATTTGAAGCTTGGAAATAGGGGTTATGGCCTTATGCTTGAAATGACCTATAATCTCCAAATGACCAAAATGCCCTTGACTTGTCAAAGCCATAACTTGAGTTCTACAAATCCTATCAAGGACTTCTAGTACTCTCTAGAAATCTAAGAGGATAAGAAACAACATTCATGTTGACCAAAAGTTTATAGGAATCATCCTCCTTGGGCAAAAGTTTGATGCAAGTTGGGTAACTTTCAAGCCCCCAGATCCACATACCTCAGATGACCTATAACTTGTCAAAGTCATAACTTGAGTTCTACAAATCCTATCAAGGACTTCTAGTACTCAAATTAAAGCTAAGATCAAGCTCTACAACATTCATGTTGGGGGTAAGATGATATGACAATCACATCTTGAGCTAAACTGCCTTGAAGATAGGGATCAAACTAGGGGATTTTACACTGTCAAGCCCTAGAAACCCTAGCTTGAAACTTCTCAAACTCTTCAATCATGATGAGTTAACCTTGGAATCATCCTTATAACATCTCAATGTATCAATCCATGATCACAGGGCTCTTGGATTAGGCCTCAACCCTCTCCAAATCATCAGTTGACCTAGGGTTGACCCAGTCAAACCCTAATTACACCACTCATGGCTGAGTCTTCTTAATCTTGCACAATGACCTGTCTAGGCTTCATGATGGCTTTCAAGACATCTCATAAGCTCTCTCAAGGCTTCAAGTCCATATTCCTGGCTTCAAAATCATCTGAGAAGCTCCCCCAACTCTCAAGTTAGGAGGCACACACTCTTGGTTTCAACATTCTCTCTGAGGATCTTTTGACTTCTCTGACAAGGATATCAACCCTTGAACACTTGAATAGGCTTCTTAGCTAGCTTCATAGTCTTGCATAATCCTTGATTGGTAGTCATACCTCTTGATCTCCTGCACACATGCCAATGAAATGCAAATGATAATGCTAATATGAATGAAATGAAACACAAGCTAGGTAAAGAGAAGTTGGTCAAATTTTGGGGTGCAACACCAACCCACAGCTTGACCACAGTTTGACCATGAACGAAATACAAATCGAACCAGCATAGATCGAAATTCAAGAAACAACAAAGAGTAGAAGAAGAGAGAAAGGTTGAAGTATAACGAGATTATGAGAGCAGTGAGGGAGATTCGTACACGGAAGTGAAATAACTTTGCTCTTCGCACGACCTTCACTTGTTTTATCAAGGTTGCGTTCTTAAAGTGGGTATGGGCTAGGTCAAAGCGGGCCACGAGGGGGCCTCTACCGACCCACAAGTTGCATACCCCTTTGTTTCTTTTGCACCTTGTTGATTTTTTATGGATGATGGGCTTTGCAAGCCCAAAGGATTCCATCGTGCCACACACATACTTTGCTCAGCTGCACCCCCATTAGTTTATATTCTCTTTTTATTATTTTATTTTATTTTTTGTTGATTATTTCATTTAATTTAGTAGTTTTTATTTGTTTTATCTTGATCTTTTCATTTCAAATTGATTTTCTTTATTTTTTGGGTCGATGACGAGACCTTAAAAAATCACTATTAGTCAAATTATTGATAAATGGTGATTAATCTGAGACCAATTTCTTTTTGTCGTTTCATTTTCAATTCTTCTCATTATTTCGTTTTTGGGTCGATGACGAGACCTCAAAAAATCACTATTAGTCAAATTATTGATAAATGGTGATTAATCTGAGACAAATTTCTTTTTGCCGTTTCATTTTCGATTCTTCTCATTATTTCGTTTTTGGGTCGATGACGAGACCTCGAAAAGTCACCGTTGCTCAAACTATTTATAAATGGTGACTAATTCGAGACCAATTACTCTTCTTTTTTCATTTTCTTCTTCATTCTCGATTTTATTTTATTTTATCTATCAATGAAATCTTTACATTTGTAAACGTCAATTTATCGAAGTCGATAACCTTCATGATGTCAAATCTGTGGAAAATGACCATTTGGGTCATTTTCTATACTTTGGGATCGTGATAGGCTACATTTGATTAATCGACACGAGTTTATGATTAAGATGAGATCATTTTGTTCATGCCATATGATTAAATCGGAGAATGATCCTCAATATCATTTCTCTATCTTGTTTTTAGCACGGATATTCATTTATGCGACCTCCTATAGTTTGACTTTCGTCATGAGTCGAGCTACGACGGTTTAGCGTTACATTTTGTCCCGATTCAATTTACAAATCAACTAACCACTAACTTTAATTTCCGTCAATATACAACCCTTTTATTTTTAGTCAAATATACACTGTTTTACTTTCAGTCAATATTATCTTGATTTATATTATCTTGTTCATATACTTGTTGATATTTATCTCGATTATATTATTATGAATATTATCTCGATTATACTGTTATATATCTTTCCATATTATTCATATTGTACATATTCATATTATTCATCTCCTATTCATATTCAATTCGAAGACACTTAACAAATATCGAAACTATAAAAGCCTAAATCGGTGAACTGTTGGTTATTTGTCCGAGCAATGGACTATTGGACTTTGTCAGAAGCCCTAGCTCGGAGTTGTGTTCGACTTTTGCTCAAGACATAGTTTAGGATACTTCACACACACACACACAGGGATTTCTCTTGGGCTACCTTACAACGAGACCTTTTATTTCGTGCAATCCCGTGTAACTCACAGGTATCCCTCTCCCATTTTGATGTACGCTTTCGTATTGCTTTGATTATGGTCTATCTTCTAGTAGAACCCTTAGGGACTAGAATAGATTAAACTATTTTCAAACTAATTCTCGATTCGTCATCGAGCCATTTTTAAACACCCCTCGTAAGTCGAGTGCTCGTCCGCATTCGCCATCGACCTACCGCACACACTTTCACATGTTATCGTGGTTTAGATATTGGGAGCACCCTCAGGGACTAGTATCATTTCTCACAACTTAACCTTTGATTCGTCATCAAGTTGGTTCCATTTTCAAACCCACTTCCATTTCCAACACGCTTTGCACGCAAATATAAATCAAACCCTCGATCTAACGTCAAGCGGTATCTTAAACCAAGTTGTAAGTCGAGTGTCTTTTTCCTTGCAGTTCACCTCTTTTCGCGACGTATTTGATTCAATCTTTTACAAAAGCTTTTCTTAATCAAATAACGAAAGAAGAAGATTCTTTGAGTCTAGTATTCATCGAATCTTCGAACAATGGCTCTTGAGGCGCACACTTTGGGTTGTCG
Source organism: Lathyrus sativus (assembly GCA_963859935.3). Lineage (NCBI taxonomy): Eukaryota > Viridiplantae > Streptophyta > Magnoliopsida > Fabales > Fabaceae > Lathyrus > Lathyrus sativus. Next base: position 520,143,464 of record OZ012741.1, read on the forward strand.
TTCATTCATCCTTTCGTCTTAAAACACCTGATCTTTATTCGAACATTTTCGTAATCAAACCTACGAAAGAAGGATATTCTTGGAGTCTAACATTCATTGAATCTTTGAATGAGTAACTCTCGAGGCACTCCCTTGAGTTGTTATTAGTTCAATATTTCAAATTCAAAATGTTCAACTCTTTATATTCAACCTCTTCAATCAACTATCGAAAGAAATGAGTTCTTGGAATCTCGCATTCCTTGGATTCTTGAATGACAGCTCTCGAGGCACGCCCCCTTGGGTTGCATGTCAATCAATCTTTCATTTCTCAACCAAAATTCAAACCTATTCAAACCTAATCTTTTCGTGGTAGTTACCATGAACTACGGACGCTTTGATTCTTCATTCTCATATGAATGTAAGATACGTAGGCACAAGATTGCGATGCTCTTGGTGAGCACACTTCCATCTTTCTCCGTCATTCCGTTCACAAATCTATCCATCTTCCGTTTCCCCCATAACCTTTCTCGTAGTCGAACTACAAAGCTATGATTTCTCATTCTCGTCTGAATGAGCATACGTAGGCACAAAGGCCCCAATCCTTGGCGAGCACTCTATCCTATAAACACCCATTTCCCTTAGCGTCTTTATCCTTTCATCCTACCAATTCACATTTATCATTGAGAAGAAAACAAGCAAATTTAGATAACGCTCATCGCAAAATACCCTAAGAGGTTCCCATTGAGTACAACAGATGTAAGGGGTGCTAATATCTTCCTCTTGCGTAACCGACTCCCGAACCCAGAACATGGTCGCGACACCCCTGTTCCAATCCTTTCGTTTTAAGAGGTTTTCTCGATATTTCCCTTTCCCTTTATGGGATAAATAAAGTTCGGTGGTGACTCTGTCGAACTGCATTTCCGCACCTTTCGTGCGAGGGTCGTTTCTCCGATAAATGTATATGCTAACAACCAAGGGTCCTAGGTTCAGGGTTATGAGCATGAAGTCATGGTATACCCTCCTAAAGGACATGTACTAAGGTGTTCATTGTACCTGCATAACGAGTTCTATCAAGAGTTCCCAGAGTCATAGATAAATCCTTCGAATATTATCAACCAACGTGACTACTCGCGTGGGTCAAAAATATTCTTAGGATAAACTCGTATGAGTGTAGTATCGCGTAACAACTATTTCGGGACTACTCCCCCATAGTCACTGCACTACGTCCTAAAAAGGGCAAGTGGGTAACTAAAGGTCCTCAATTTCACGGACTCTCAAGTTGAAGCAACTAATTAAATGCATGAATACCCATACACCGTTAATTATCTAAAGGAGGTCTCAACTGAGCATGGTTACATCATATGTCAAACATGTTAGGACTACTCCCAACAGTCAACTATTGATCATACCATATTCTATCATATGTGTACGCTCAAGTCCGGGTTAGGACTTATCTCACTACTCAAGATATCACCCAAATGATCTAATGCAAACAAACAACTATATATTCACAAATATACATGTATAGGCAAACATACAAAGATATAGCATACAAGCACGCAAAGTGGGTTAAACCCTCAACCAGAGATTCTGGGTTTGATCCCCAGTGAAGTCGCCATTTCTGTTGCGGTGAGAATCGAATATCAAGCTATTGATTAACTTGAACCTTAATTCATTAAAATTCACCACCGAGCTTTGATTTATCAAAGGTAAAGGTTAAAGAAAGAAAAAACTTTTGCGCGATGTAACAACAATGCTAAAATTTCGGGGATCGGGGGTTGGTTATGCCTAGGGTAGTTATTCACATCCCAAACATCTGTAGTACTCTACAGGAACCTTTTGTGTATATGTATTCTAAGTTATCTAAGTTGTTGTTTGCTAGGGTCATGGCATCAAGGTTAAGGTAAAGTTTGAGGTAAAGACCTAAGGATAGTTATAAGTTTGCTCACAAAGATATCGCATCTTATGCCTACGTATCCTTACTAGGATGGAATCAGAGCAACCGTAGTTCACCTCACTAAGGTTGAAGAACACTTGACTATGGTCAATACTACAAGGGGGAACAAACATAACAATGTTTGTATAGAGTTTGAAAAAACTTTCTATATCTAAGTTTAACACTCAAGGGGATTGACTTTGACAAAAGCCAATAGGGGAGTAAGTAATCATGACAATGATCCTTTCATAGACTTAACAAACTCTATCTTAAAGTTCTAATTGAAGGATAATCCTAACAAGGGATAAGTCTTTAGACTTAAAGCAAAGTATAATAGATATAGGTTCTAACTTAACTAAGTTAAAGGACTTAATGACTTAATCAAGTCAAGGGATAAGTCAATAGAGAGACTTTCCTTTGGAATAAGGGATAACAAGGCAACTGGATGAGAGCTAATAAGCTACATCACTTGGGGAAACTTAACAAAGCCTAAACACACATATGCATTCATTCAAACATGATGAAGATATAAAGTCATGGTAACAACCATGAAAGATAAAGGCAAGCCAAGGTTTTATGATTTAACATTAAAATGTTCAAAGATCATGAAGGTAACAACCAACAAGGGCAAGCATGAAACATGTGTAACAACAACATATTCATCAATGGTATTTAAACAAAACTCATGCAAACAAGTTACAACTTGAATCAAACATGTTATGTGAATCAATTAAAGACAACTTTAACACATTTAATCATATTCAAGACATATTGATGACAATCAATCATGGATAGGTAAGAAAAGTAACAAAAATTCAAGCATGGATTCAAACTTCACAAAGGGAAAGATAAAGAAGATTCATGGTAACTTTCAAGGCAAGAAACAACCCTAAACATGTTATGGTTCTAACAAGACACATAAACAAGCAAGATGGGGGGTGAAGGATCATGTTCATGAGGTTACAACATCAAGAAACATATCATGGTTCACAAAGAAGTTTTAAGGCATACTTTTCACATTCATGCATTCACAAAGGCAAGTATAATCATGGTAAAGAAAAAGATCCAAGTGTTTTCAAACATATAAACATGTTAGAATTTCAACAATGATTCATGAAAGATCAATATTACAAGAAAAATCAAGTACTATGTCAAGAAAGTTCATGAAAACCAAAGAAAATCCTAAAGAGGACCATGTCATTCAAGTGGACCAAAGTGTTTCAAAAATAACAAATTTTGAATTTTTTCTTCGCACATTAAAACTAGACATATTAAGGAGCATAGTTCAAAAAGATTGGTATCAAAATGATAAAAATCAAAGAAGTTATGCACATTTGAAAACTAGGCAACTAAGGAAAAAAACAAGGCAAGCAAAACCAAGGCAAGGCAGATTTTGCAAGAAGGGTCATAACTCACTCAAAACTTAATCAAATTGGGTGAAATAAAAAATAAAATTGTGTATTTTTTCACAAGGAATCCAATGGTGGTTGTGGTTTTCTCAGATCATGCACCATGTGAAAAACTCGATAGCATCATTGAAAAAGACATGTTATGTGCAAGAGGAATGTGACAGTCCAATATACATGTTCTGAGCAGCAAGTAATGATTCAAACACAACATATGAGACTTATAGAGAGTGATTACAAACATCATACATCAGTAGACAAGCTAATTCAATAGATGGAATGTATAGTGGCAAAAATAGCAAGCTTGTGCAAGAGTAAAGCAACATACAGAAATGTACCAATTCAACACTAACTAAATGATCAAACATATCACATTTGACCTATAAATGATGTTTACAAACACCAATCATCTATGCCTAACCAGAATCAACAGTTTGAATATTGAAATGACACTTAAAGTAAGATAACAAGCCAAACCAAAGGGACATTCATGAATACCCAAGTTTATGAGCAAGAAATGGTTCAAACATGACCTATTAAATGTATCTAGCATGTTCATAATTAGTTTACATCAATATTCAGCATGACCTTAAAAGTAGTAAGTTGGAACACTTACGTCTTATATGTTTTTCAAGTCAATACACCAAATAAGAAAACCAGTTGATGAACAATGATCCAAGCAGCTCCAATATGTTCCAAATAAGGTGTTCAAATGATAAGAACTCCTCCAAGATCTCTGTCTTGACAGAATCCCTTCTTATGCAAGAAAACACCAAAAGCTTCAAAGTGAAACTCTAGTAAATGTTGTTACATAACTTTATGATGCCATGGATAGTTCAAACAACTTATATAGAGAGTGTTTGAATTGTTAGAATGATTGGAAAAAGGGCTGGTTTGGTTCTGGTCTATGAAGATACAGAAAAGTCAAATTTTCAAGGTGTGAGAGTTAAATTTTGGAATGTGAGGGTTTAGGCAGCTTCAATGCATCATATATGATGTATTTGAGGTGTTAGTTTAAGTGTTTGGTGGCTGTATTGAGTTGTGGCAGAGTTTTTGAAAGACATGTTTTTCTTCATAAAGAAGCAACTTCTACCACTTGCAAGAAGCTGGTGATCAGAGAAATGAGAGAGATTCAACTTGGTTTCTAGGTTATTCTGGTGTAGTTTGGATGTTAGGAGTGTGTTTCATTTATAGGAAAGCTTGGAGAATGAGAGGTATGGACAAATTGTGCCAACTTGCCAAGTTTTCCCTTTTTAGAGGCAAAATGAGCAAATCTAACTTGTTTTGAGCATGAGCAACCTTCCTATGTGTTTCAACATCACCAATATCCTGAAAATAGTTGACATGAAGGGAAGGAAAGAGAGTAGCTGATGCAGTAGCTGAGGTGTAGCAGAAAATGCAAAAAGTTTCTCTCTTCTTGCCACTTGCATTTACTTGCTTGAATAAACAAATCAAATAATCCAATCTCTGGTTTTTGCTCGTGGTAATCCATTGTAATCTCATCAATTAATTCCCTAAACATCAGAGAATGAGTTAAACAAGTGATTAGAAGAGGTTTAAGTGGTTTATGCATCAAAATGCAAGTGCTGAACTTGGTTTTGTGACATGAAAAATCTCTAACTTGCTCTCTTCGATTCTCCCTAACCACCAAGGTTGTGAAAATGCTATTGTACTTTTTAAAAATCCCCAAATATGATCTAAAATGTTCATGAATGTCCAAATTTCAGATTCACAAGGGAACCAGGTCAAAAATCTTCATGAAGTTGGCTAGAAAACTTGACTTACAAGTCAAAAAAACAAGAAATTTTTCTGTGTGGACATCCTTCACAACTTGATGAGCTTATAACTCAAAATCTATGCATTTTTGGACATCAACCCTCTAGTACACTTTTGTAGGATTTCTCAAGAGCTTTCCAACCAGCTTTGGATCACTCAATTTGGATGTGTGGTTTGAGAGTTATGACCATTCCAAATAAGTTTATAATTAGGGTTTTTCATAAACCCTAATTTCTTGATTCACAAGTTATCCATCAATTCTGGATTAAATCTTCACCAAACTCACTAGTTAGACATAACATGATGTTGGAAACCTTGATTTCTTCAATTTGGGGTAAAAACCCTAAAACTCAAAGAGTTGACTTTCCAGATAGACGAACCGAATAGTTGAAATCTTCAGGGTCGATCCTTAGTATTCTGGTTTTTTTTGAACCTTTAATACTTCTTTAGGGGACTTCAATAAGTCATAGAAACATCATAGGCCATGGTTAAAACTTTAGAAACCCATTTAGACCAAAAGTCAAACTACAATTTACTTTTTCAACTGGAAACCCTAATCAGGGTTTTGTATAGCACTGCTTCAATTCTCTTGGTAACAACCCCAAATAGCACTTGGTAAGATATGAACCTCTTGATGATGTGAATACTTGATATTTAGAAGAACAATCCAAAACCTTGACTGAGCAGTCCACAGGATTCTTGACTTTAACAGTGTGAAACCCCCTAATTCATCTGCATCTTGAAAAAGACTAACTTGAAAGAGGTTAGGGTTAGATAACATATGCTTGATGCACCTCGAATGATAATGGAATCTAGGGTCAAAATTTGGGGTATGACAGTGCGCAAAAGGGCCAAGGATAACATGCTCGACCTAAGCCATTATCATGTTCAATGACGGGGACGATTCCCTCGTTTCAATCAACCATTTCACCTTAAAAGTAGAGGAAGCAATAGTGAATTTGAAGAAGATCAAATCCATCTTTCCACCATAAATCAAATGAAATGGCGAGGATTAAGAGCGAGTATGTCTCCTCGACTCAAGCCCTTATCAACGGCAAATAGTCTCAACTAAACATTTCCCCGAAATCAGGAACACGTCCCCGCGACTTGTAAAGCCCCTAAGGGGGATAAGCCCCGCGACTACTACCAAGTGCCAGGCACCCAAAGGCAAAACCCTCAGCTGCAAGGACACCCCTGCCCGACAACAAATATAAAACAACCTCACGCAACAACCTAGGAAGATCTACAAACATACAACATCCTAAATTTATGTTCTTCAAGGCCTTCAAGAATTTCCCAGAAAATGCATGTGTTTATCAAGAAACACGTGAACTTCAACCGTAAAACTCATGAACCACTGGAAAACTCAAGAATAATTTCCAAAAATTCATGCATTTTCACTAGAAGGTTGAAGAACTTACTTGGGTTCAGAGGTTGAAGATAAAGATCTTGGGAAGACGGTGAAAGGATCTCTGGCGACGGACGTTGTTGCAGAGCAAAAGATAAGGAGGAGAGAAATTTTCGTGAAGTGAAAATGAATCTTCTTCCTCTCTTTACATAGGCTTCCTTGCTCACATGGGGAATTGCAAAGGGAAAAACGCCATCATTACCTAGCCTTCTAGCCTTCTAGACCTTAACAAAATTTATTACATTTTCACATGTGGCAAAAATAAGTTGTCAGTTGACATTCTCAAAACTAACCCCTCACATGCTTGTGAAAACACAAGTCTCTTCAGCTCCCTGCAGGCGCAGTCTTCTCGAGAACGTCACCAGATCTAAATTTGAGCAGGAGGTTTGTCGACATTTTCTACATCACAAGAACAATTCTGGTCGACATAAAACACATTTTTCATATTCGACCACGCCCTAGCGTCTCCGAGGAGGCCACGTGTGACCAACAGTCGACCATGTTGATCATACGTTACGCACCTGTGTGTCCCTAAAGTTTTTTGCTCAATTAATGACAATTGTAGAGACCTCCCCGAGATGTGGTTCTTTCCCCTTGGTCGAACAACTGGGCTAACTCAATTCATTACTCACCGCCTCGAAGCAACGACTTAGGGGGCTCCTGTTCTAAATTGGACTGGAACATACCCCACAACTGGGCAAGGCCCAATCTAATCTAGCTCAAGGCCAGGCCCAATATGACCACGGGGGCACAATATAGTCATTGGAGTGTATAGTCGTTATGGGCATGCCCCTCACGCACTTGACAGTTCACGCGACCAATTTCCCCTCAGAAAGTCACGAAGACAGTTGTACCAGGTCAAAGATCACGCGCTAGATCTTCCACCTGGTATTCCCCCATTGGCTGACCATATATTTCGGTCACATGGGAGACCTTGGCCCCATGCTAAGGGGAATCTTATAAATACCCTCTCTCTTGAGAGGGTCAGGTATGATAAGCATTTTTGCTCATACCTAAACACTCGTACTTGCTCTCTCTCTCTCTCTCTCTAGCCCAAACACTTACTTTGACATTGGAGTACCTTGCAGGTACAACCCCCTCCTCTCCTACAACCACTATTATTGTTCTATATTGAAGGCCAAGATGATCCATTCTGATCATGCCAGATTAGTTTTCATTGTGATTGCTCTGAGATTGACATTTAATTTTTTTCTTGAGTTGTTGGCACATTTTAATTTTTGTTTTATGCGATAACTTATTCATTTGTGTTACTGAAAGTGAATTTAACAATGGTATTAGAGAACTATGTCTTTAGTTATTAGAATTACATTGTTTAGGTGGGTGTTAGTATCATGGTATTAAAATTTGGGATTTTTTCTTTTGCAGGCAACCAATATTTGAGTTAAAGACCTTCAAAATGTTTTAGTTAGATAACTTTATCTTTTTAAAAAAAATATAAATTACATAGTTTTTTTCTTGATATAAGATAAAAATTACAAAGACATTTCGATTGTTTGTGCTATTATTACAACTTTAAAGATAATAGATGCATATGGAGATTCTACTCCAAATAGTAATGATGGTGGACTTGAAATTACCGGTAATAATGAAGATAATCTCAATATCGTGCCACTGTTAGAGTTCTATAAAGGAACAAAGGTTTTAGTTTTCGTATGCTCGTATTACTAAATTAAGAACAAATGGAATTAAAATTGGTCAAGAAAATTCTCTGTTCAAAGGAGGGATTTTGAGCAAAAAAAACATTCGAAAGAGAAAAGTAGTAGACTTATCAAACAAGATGAAACACGGATAGGGCGCAAGACTATGTTATATTTGAAGAAAAATCAAGACAAATGGATAATTTCTAGATTTATAAGAGATCATAATCGTGAACATTTTTCACCAAGAAGTTCACAGTTTCTTATAGTACATCGGGAAAAAAACTAAAGTGAAAAAATAACTTATTGATGTGATAGATGAGTCTGGTTTACACCATAGTAAAATAAGATCTGTTTTATGTATTGAAAGTGGTGGTATTAATAATATTGGATTTAGTCAACAAGATGTTATTGACTACTTTAGTGATAAAAGACAAAAATAATTAGAAAAAGGAGATGCTCAGTTGATGTTATTTGTTGGGAACCCATAGATACTTGTACTTCTCCAAAGAATATCGTTATTACCATTAGATTTGTTGCTATTATTACTAGTCTTGATATAGAGATCAATCATGTTTTTATTAGAATCCAATATAACAAAATTTACATCATTACCCCGCATTAAGGAAAGCCCATCAACTATACCTATACCATTTAACCTGTGACTGACATTGTGACTATATTGGTTAAGGGACCAATATTCATCAAAACCTTATACATTTTATCATCTTTACATTTATTAGTTTTAGAAGAAAAAAAACTAAGATAATATGATTTTATCATTAGTTTTAGGGCTTTGATAGTTTGGGGGTTTCGCAACCCCATGCAGTTCCAAGTTATAATTATCATCATTATTCTTTTGCCTCGTACGTGAGGTTGATCAATGGGTAAGTTGGGATTAAGGGTTGGGCAATGCTTGTTTCTTACATGTTAGAAATTCTTCCTTTCTTAGTCTAGTTCTGAGAGTTTTCTTCTTCATTGGTTTTTTCCACCTTTATTGGGTTAATAGAGAGAATAACAATTTTTTATATCATAGCTTTAGGTGTTGGGCTATGTAAGCTGACATTAGGTTTATTAATGGGGTTACTGCTAAAACTCCTTTCTGCTTAGAGGATTTGGCGTATGCCTTGTTGTATTGCTTTCATCCAAGGGCATAAAGGACTAATATATGTTATACCATGTGTGCGGGTTATTTGATTGTTGCAAAATTCCTCACTATGTCCCATATAGTCAGAATAGAAGTAGAATTAGGGAGTTATCATATCGAAAATCGATCCAGCTGATTATGTTGTTTTTGCTTCCTATATACATACCCGACATGATGGGTTCCTTAGTATTTATGAGATTTTTGGCTTTAACAATGGATCTTTTATCCGACATTTCAAAGATGCCAACACCAACCACTTCTCCCAACTTGCCTCCAAGTTTTTTCCATATGAATATTATTTTTCCTATCAATGAGATGCCCCAAATCTGCATCTACACCGGTTGATTAGTGCATTTTGATGCACTTTCTTCTACTATTGTACTTAGGCAACTCTATATTTTATTTCATTATTTTTACTATTTTAGTGTTTTTTTATATTTAAGTTTAATTATGACTTTATTTTATTTTCGTACTTTGTATTCAGCTTAAATTGTTATTTGATACATGTTCACTGTGTAGACCATAACTTTAGCTATGAGAATCATATTAATGCGTTCTAATAGGCGTTGGAAAGTTAAGAGAAAGAGCTATAAGTTCCTTGCTTAAGTCAAAAGATGATTTGGAATGAAGCAAGGTCTAATAATTCGTTGAAGTTCCAGACTTAATTAAAATAGTTAGTTTGAGCCGGTTTTTGTAATTTTCAGGTCGTTTTCCATAAGGGCCCGAATTTTCCTTTTGTTATATTAAGATTTTCGCTGCTACAGTAACGATATTCTGCATTCACAAAATTTAGAGGCTTGTATATGAATTTCATGGAGAACTAAATTCACAGGGTTGATCTATTGTATTCGGTTTCCGCCGACACTTTGAAGTTTTAGAATTTTTAATCAAATTTCTTTTTCCATTCAATTGATTTATATTCACTAATCTTCATCGAATGTTACCATAACTTTTATATTAATTCGTGCAACCTTTATTTCATTTGCTTAATTCAAAAAATAGGAGTATAAATCGCATAGTGTCGATTACGTATGTTGATTGATGTTGTATTCGAAAAGAGATTGGAATCCTCTTAGGGCATGAAAATTATATTAACCAATGATAAGTTATAAAACTGAAATAGTAGATCAACTTATTTCATAATCGCTTATTTCATAATCACTTATTCTCAATCGAATCAAAACCCCCTTATTTCAATCAGTTGGTAAAAATCAAGACATGAGTCCTTGTGATACGACATTCGAGTATCGCTATCCTAAACTACACTTTTAAACTCGTATTTGACCTGTGTGACAGCAAATCAAATTGACACCCTTGTCAGGGACTCTCTATTGAGTTTAACCAATTTTAGAATCTTAGTTTAGAGTCTTGTAGCATTTTTTTATTTTTTGTTTTTGTTTGTTGATTTTCAGGGTTGCAGTCAGTGGTATGTATCTCAGCCTATCAGGTAATACTGTGTAAGCTATTATTTTGAATTGCTCCAAATTTTTTTCCATAAATTCAGAAATAATTCAACAAAGTCACAAATTCCTCTTTTTCTATTTTATTTGAATTTTTTATTTCTATTTTCATATTTTCAATAAAAATCCAAAAAAAAAATTATAGTTTCGCTATTTTGTTTTATTTGATTTTTTGTCATATTTTTATAATTTTTAGATTTTATTCTAATTGCGTTTCTATTTTTCCATTATGTTTCTAAATAGGGATATTGTTGGTATTTTAGTAATTATTGCATTGCAATACTTTCTGATTTTATTTATTTCTGTGTTGATTTGATTCAAATTAGTGATAATTATTTTATTTGATTACGTGTTAATTTGATAATCATATCATGTATAATTAAATTAGAACCTTAAGAGAATTTGCTTCACCGGATTCAATGTTTGCCGATTTCCTTTCTTCGTCTGATTTTGATGACACTTATACTTGTGATGTCTGTACTGATAGTCAATTATGTTCAGTTTGTACTGAAATTGAGGCTGCTTTACAATGTGATATTTCTACTGATAATGATTATGAGATTTCAACTAACAAAGTTGATGTTGCAGATGTAAGTGTAACTCTTGCTACCAAAAATTTGTCATCCATTATGCAACCAACTCCATGCATTTTTAGAATTTAGTGAAAACTTTCCAATAATAATTTCAGCTAAACTTGAATCCGAACAGGAACAAAAGTTGTTACATTCATAGCAGGAACATAAGAAGAAAATTGGATGGACCTTGGTTGATATTCCTGATATTAGGTGGTCCATGTGTATGCATATAATCTTACTTGAAGATGGAGAAAAAGCAGCGAGGCAACCCCAACGTTTGTTTAACCCTTTGATTTTGTATGCTATTAAAAGTTAGATCTATATTGCAGCAGAGGATACAAAGAAAACCACTTTCACTTGTCCATTCGACACTTTCACCTATAGATGAATGTTCTTTGATCCAAAAATAAAAAGTGAAGGTATTGATAAAAATTTCAAAGTAAATGGACACCCCCTTAATCTATTCCATAAGATCCCCACATTAGAAGAGGAAATTACATAAGAGATCTCATTGAGAAAGGATATTTATTCAATCATATATTCGCATTGACTCTTCGGGCGTGTTCTTTCCTCTTTTTCTTCTCTCTTATTTTATACTTGTTTCTTTCATTAAGGACAATGTGTGTTTTAAGTGTGGGGGAGGGATATTATTTACTTTTCTTATTTTGTTTTCTTCATTTACTTTTGTTGATTTTTTTTTCATATAAAAAAAGTGCATGTTTTTCCATTAGTTTTTGGGTTGCAAGTGTGAGTAGTTTCTCTGTTCTCTTGACTAAAGACTCGTGGTGTAATGTGAGTGATTTACTGTGCATTCTTAATATGTTAAGTAAGACTAAAATCTGGATTGTACATCATTTGTGGTAGATCATTTACCTGTGTGAGATTTTGAGCCTAAAAATGGACAAAGTTTAAAAAAATCCATCTCTTTTTTCTTGTGTGATTTCACTCATGTTTGTTAGTCTCTAGAACTTGAATTGACTATTGTTGAAACTTTTTGTTTACTTGCGCACACTGATATGATAAAGGCAACTTGGTTTTGTTTTATTAATTTTTAGCCACTTAGTCAAAAAGTCAACCCTGAATAATATCATCCCTTGTTTGACAACTCTTTGAGCCTATTTATCCTATTTTTTGTTTAAAACTCATTACAAGTCCAAAAAGTTAAAAAAAAAATTACCACCTTAATCAAAAGGTTGAAAGAGTCTTGTATGAAGTTATGTAAGATTGAACAATATAGTTATGTTGTTTCAAATGTTGGTAGAAAAGAAGAAAAAAAAAGAATAAAAAGATAAAAGAAGTAAAAAAAAATAGTGGAAAAGTTGTTGTGTGAAAGTGGATGAATGCAGTTCAACTCCCACAAGTTCTTTCATGTCTCTTTTCATCCTTCAAATTTTATCCTAGTTCCCCATAGGATTTATCTCACTTGTATCCTGACTAAGTTACAATCGAATAAAAGTCTTTTTGATTTTTGTGTGCATGTATTTCAATTGTGTATGTTAGATTATTTTCAAGCTTATGGTAATACTAATTTTCATGATGTGCTTTGCATGAAAATAGTAACCTAAACACTTGAGAGTTGAGCGAATTTTATCTTGTGACGATCTTACTGCTTTTGATGTACTCTTTGGTAATCTGTTTTTCGTAATTGCTTTAAATGTCACAGAAGAGTTACTTACTAATGTTATTTTCTTGAAGCTTAGACTTAGAATTTTGTTTGCACTTTGTATCCTAAGAACTTTTGGAATTACATGCTCTGTTTTGAATTTATAATTTTGCTCGGAGTGCAAAAGTTCAAGTATGGGAGAATCTGATCAGTATATTTTGATGCACTTTTTTCCTACTATTATACTTAGGAAACTATATAGTTTATTTCATTATTTTTAATATTTTAGTGTGTTTTATATTTAAGTTTATTTATAGCTTTATTTTATTTTCGTACTTTATTTTCAGCTTAAATTGTTATTTGATATCTGTTCATTGTGCATACCATAACTTGAGCTACAAGAATTGTATTGACGCATTCTAATAGGTGTTGAAAAGCTAAGAGAAAGAGCTAAAAAAATATTGTTTACGTAAAAATCTGATTCGTAGTGAAGGAGGGTCTAATAATTCGTTGAAGTTCCAGACTTAATTAAAATAATTAGTTTGGGTCGGTTTTTGTAATTTTCGGGTCGGTTTCCGTAAGGTCCTGGATTTTCCTTTTGTTATATTATAATTTTTGCGGCTACACTAACAATATTTTGCATTCATAAAATTTAGAGGTTTGTATACAAATTTCATGGAGAACTAAGTTCACACGGTTGATCTGTTGTATTCGGTTCCCGCTGACACTTTGAGGTTTTAGAATTTTCAATCAAATTTCTTTTCCCTTTCAATATTATGTTCTACATCTTGTATGATTTATTCAAGTTCTATAGAATATGTGCTGATTAGTTTTGATTAATTTACATTCACTAATCTTCATCGCGCATTACTATAACTTTTATGTTAATTCGTGCAATCTTTATTCCGTTTGCTTAATTCGGAAAATAGAAGTGTAAATCGCATAGTGTCGATTACGCTTGTTGATTGATGGTGTATTTGAAAAGAGATTAGAATCCTCTTAGGGCATGAAAATTATATTAACCAATGATAAGTTAGAAAACAGAAACAATAGATCAACTTATTTCATAATCACTTTTTATAATCACTTATTCTCAATCGAATCAAAACCCCCTTATTTCAATCGGTTGGTAAAAATTAAGACAAGAGTCCATGAGATACGACATTTGAGTGTCGCTACCCTAAACTACACGTTTAAACTCATTTTGACCCGTGTGCGACAACGGGTCATCAATGCCTTTGAAAAGCACATCTGATTATCCCAAGATAGTAATTAATTAGAAAAGCGCGAAACAACTAAATTCTGATCATATCCAAGCTTAACGTGTGCCTCAAGCAAACCAAATCTCAACATTTATGAAGATCTCACAGAATCCTAAGATATTAGAAAATCTAATCGATTAAAGCCATAAGTTAATCAATTAGGAAATTCAAAAAGGGAGATTTTGGATTTGATTTTTGAGCAACACAATCTGCACTTAAAGCTTGCTTAGTATACACGCTCAAATCCTCAAAAAGCATTCTATAAATCACTACTACAAAATATACCTTTCGTGGTAATACTTTATTTTTAGGCGTTTTTTTTTGGTATTTATTAGAGGACATGTCACAACGGTCAATTGAAGCAACTGTGGTGAAAAGGTACACGGGGTGAAATAGTTAGAATCCCAACACGTACAATTATCCATTTATCGTGATAAAAATATTATTGACCTTGTATATCACCTTCTTTTTTATTAACAACTGTGATGAAAGGTGATACTTTATTTATATATAAGCAGAGTTATCCATCGCTTTAGTATATTACAGTCGTTTCTATCAAAACATAACCCTAACAACTCTTTCACTCGTCTCTTTAAAAAAAACCTAACTACTCTCTCACTCTTCTCTCTCATATGGAAACCCCAAAACGAAACCATAACAACAAATCTTAACCAATGGATATTTACAAGTTCGTTTTCTCTATAATTTATTTTCAAAATTGGTTTCAATAGCTTGTTTCACGATGTTTGAACTTCTTTCTTGTTTTTACTTGTAGGTATGGATGATTCTTTCAATAAATAGGACAAAGATAAATTTAGCCTTACAAATTTGTGTCAAAGATCCAAAACGACATCCATTCAAATTCTACACAAGTTTGTAGGTCTAAATTTATCTTCATCCTTATTTCATTAACAACACGCATTTATGGGACATGTATGGTATGTTTCTGAAGCATTTTATGACTTGATATATTTGTTGTATCATTTTTGTTGTTTATGGTTTGTTGTTAATTAATGTTTTTGATGAGTTTTACTATTAATGTTTGTTTAACAGACGAGTTTATTACATATTATGTGGTTTGAGTGTTTTTCCAATTCCTTACTGAATATATAACTTTTTAAAATGTATTAGAAAATTATGATATGATAGATAAAATTATATTAGAAAATAAGCACACATTCAATTCTTGACAAGAATTCTTCACACTGTTAACTGCATGTTGTTCTTTAACCATTAGAACTTGGTTTAATAATCGTAAATCTTTAACCACCCCTCTTTCCACCTCTAATTTTGTTTGCAAAGTAAATAATATTTTACAAAAACAAATAGAGGTGAAGACAGGGGCGGTAGAAAAACTAGGATCATTAAACCAAGTTCTTACTGTCAAAGAACAAAATACAGATAAGGCGTTGAAGAACTCTTGTTAAACATTGAACGTGAACTTATTCTTCTAATATAACTTAGTTTGTCATATTATAATGTTCTAATGCAGATTGGAAGATTATATGTTAAGTTCACATTGGCGAGATAAGCATTCCACATATTTTTTAATAAACTCAGGTATAATTTAATCACGGTTGTTTAGAACAAGCGTGATTAAATATGTTGCATTAAATAATATCACAATAGTTGTTTAAAGTAATTGTTGTGGTAGGTAAGGCGCTACATGGATACAATCATGCTTTCACGACCGTAGTGGAAATTATCATACATACAATCACACCTTACCTTACAAATGTTGAACCAACATGGTGGTATCCTTTTTCCAACCGTTGTGGTATGTGTTTTCCGTAGTAGTGAATAGATATACATCTCTTCACCTTTTCTTGCATCTCATACTTTCTCGCATATTTTCTTTTGTGAGTTATTTCTCTTGTCATAAGTATCATTATGACGACCTCCAACCAAAGACCCAAAATGCCATCACACAAAAAAGATTTCATCGTAGCTGCAATTATGAATAACACATTAAAAAGAAAAGAAGATTATCTTATAGAAAAAGATCATAAAGCCTTGGTTTATGGACAAAACCTTCATGAAAGGATATAAATCATATTCACACATCTGTTAAGCCTCATGATCTGGAGTGGTCAGAATTGATCTTCTTGGCCTTCAATGTAGGGTAGCAACAGTGGTTGTAGGAGATGAAGGGTAGTACCTGCAAGGTACTCCAATGCCAAAGTAAGTATTTGGGCTAAAGAGAGAAAGCAAGTACGAGTGTTAGGTATGATCAAGAATGATTAGAATACCTGATCCTCTCAAGAGATAGGGTATTTATAAGATTCTCCCCAGTGCGGGGCCAAGGTCTCCCATGTGTCGCTACTGCGAAAATAAGGTGCCGGCAAAACAGAAGAGTCACCACCTTTCGTTATTTATCCCTCAGAACGAGAAAGGAAACGATCGGAAAAACCTGACGAAAAGGTATAAGACAAGGTCATCGCAACTAAGTCTGGATTTGGGAATCGGTTACGCAAGGGGAAGGTATTAGCACCCCTCACATCCATCGTACTCGATGGGATCCATGCTTAATTGTTTATCTCGAAGGGTTGATTAATCTATCTACGCTAAAAGGTTGGTCTGAAAAGAAAAATAAAATGACTCGGCAAAGCACAACAGTTCTATGCCTACGTATTCCCGTCTGGAACAAGAAATCAGAGTCAACGTAGTTCGTCTAACTACGGGTTACGGGGAAAGGTTGCTCGCCGAGATATCGCATCTTGTACCTACGTACTTTCACACGGCATGAAAGATAAGAGCAAACGTAGTTCGGGCTAACAAGACCACAGGTTTGGTTCAAAAGTTTTAAC
Organism: Lathyrus sativus; assembly: GCA_963859935.3. Classification (NCBI taxonomy): domain Eukaryota; kingdom Viridiplantae; phylum Streptophyta; class Magnoliopsida; order Fabales; family Fabaceae; genus Lathyrus; species Lathyrus sativus. The sequence goes on from OZ012741.1 coordinate 520,160,481, forward strand.
CCGAGTAGGGTTAACAGACGGTTCTAACAGTTGGTGTATGCAGCTCGACCTTTGAAGACTTAGGCGTTTACCGTTTGCGGTAGAACCGAGAGTTAACCAAACTCTCCTTATGAAAATGGTTCTCGAGGATTAAAGTTCCCAAGAGGACAAAAAGAATTTGATCTTTGTTTTTGAAGTCTTTTAAAGAAGAAGTGTTTTGAGTTTTGTTTGTAACTCATGTTGCACTAAAGACTTGGACTTAAGAGTGAATGCGTCGCATGTCACCCAAATGGTACCATACTAAACACCCAAGATGTTGAAAAGAAACTCTCCAGCAACCCTTCCTCAAGTGCTTAAGGCTTGTAGCGTACAACACGTGTTATCCTTTATTAAGTGTTTTAAGAATGTTTGAAGATGAGAAGAGAAATGACGCACTAAAGGGGAACTAATCCAATCCTAAAGTTGTCATGCAAAGTTCATCCTATGGTTGAGGTTAGGAGGGAACTACCTAATGTTATCATGCATGGTTAGGACCCTAATGTCTATCACATTCCAACTTGCACAAGAAGGAATGGAGATCCTAAGGGAAGGAAGACAAAAGAAGAAGAAGAAAACAATTATAAGAATGCAAACATGAAATGCAATCATGGAAGGTAAGGATGCAATGCAAGTGAGGGAGGAAATATGTGTGGGGCTGGAGCCTCCATAAGCCCATCTCAACCTCAAGCCAATCATGAAATGATGCAAGCGAATAGGAGAAGGAAATGTAACAAGTGCAAATTACAAAAACATACAAAAGAAGTCCTCAAGGATTCACCACTTTAGGCATGCCTTAGAGACCTCCAAAGGAGGGACCTAAAACTTCCTTAAATGACACACCAAGGTCATTGGACTGAGAGTGTCATATTCTAATCATAAAACCTAAGCCACAAATGAGTATCAAGGATAAAATGGTAAGGAATCAAGAGAAACCTACAATGAGAATACATAAACCACCATATGGAATCACAATGTACAAGCATGAAAGTAAAGCATCAAATGGGCAAGCTATGTAAAATATAAACAGCCACCAAATGTTCCACAAGACCTATAATAAATCCACAATAAGAAGCAATCACTATAATGTCCATCACATAAGCAATACAAGGCTTTTGGAGCCAAAACAATACAAGTGTCCAATTGAAAGTGCCAAATTATGGGTCAACTTGAAAAATAAGGAACAAATAGTAAAATGCATCTAAAAATGCCAAATAAAATCTCCAAGCACCTACAATGTGTCAAAAATCAAAGGTTAAAATTATAGAAAAAGAGTCCAAAAGGAAAAGTTCAAACAGAGGGTAAACATCCAAAGATATCCCAAAACAAGGCAATCTAGGGCCTGCCCAAAGATGGTATTCAAAACCTATACAAATGGTAGTATAAAATCCATATAAAAATATATTCAAATCCCTTAAGATGTCTAAAAGAATGCCACAAAAGATTAGGAAAAAATATTTTTTTTTGATACCCCAATGAAATTCTACAAGAATAGAGGTACAAATTCATGATTTTAATGGCAATAAAAATGGGAAAAATCATAACTAAATGAAAATTAATCCTAAAAATACCATTTCAATTTCTAAAAATCCCTAACATATCCAAGAATAACATGTAAAAATCTCATGAATTAATAAGGCTTATTTCTATTTTTCATGCAATTAAAACTAGCAAGTAGAAATAAGAGAAAAAATAATGGAAATAAACAAATTCGTGTGGTGGATAGCAAAAACACTTAGTGCATTCCTGGACTGGGCCTATGCGTGGGGTGTGAGTAGCAGTCACTTAAGCCCAGCTGAACTTTAAGTGAAATGGTGAGGTGGCAAGCTTGTGATCATTGGATATGCATACAAAGTCATGATTTTCATTCTAATCCGATGGTGGTGACATCGTCTTCTTCATTTGAATACTTGGAAGAGGAAAAAAACAACCGTGACCGCGAACGGTGGTCATGAACACGCCGGAGAACTTCTCTACCACCTATCGCTCTTATTTCTCCATGAAAACGCACGTTTCTTGAACCAATCTTGTGGCAAATTTCATGAGGATTAATAATATGGCAATGAAATGAAGTGAAACCTTCTCAAACTCAAAACCCGTGACTCTCTCAAGAAATATCAAGAACACAACTTCTTCATGAAAATTCCCCAAACATTACCAGAAACGTGATTCATACCAAGGGTGTTGTAATGGTGCAAAAATGGTGCAAGAAAGATAGATAAATAAGGAGTAATCTTGATTTTCATATACCTCTGAAAATGGAGTTGTAGTGCTTCAATAGGACACGAATTCTTCTGGAAAATGGTGTGGAATCACTCAATGATAGTTGTTGAAAGTGTTTGGATAGGTGAGAACACTTGAATTGATGAAAAATGAAGAACTTGTTTTTGACTTGGAAGCTCACTTTTTCAATTGCTATATCTCTATTTCTCACTCAATTTCATCCAAAAGAATTATGGAATTGCTCTACAATACTTATAGAACAAGTTTACAATGAATTGGAGGCCCAATTGTGAGAAAATGATCAAGTTGAATTTTGGATTTTTTCCAAGTTGAAAGCCCATGAACAACCATGAAACCATGATCAATTCTCCTTGTTTTTGATTGCATTCCATTCTTTGTAGTGTAAGAAACATCAAGGGCCCAAAATCCCTCCTTGTTTGGATTTTAATGGTCATAATCCAAAGTGTTGCTTAACCATGAAGGAAGCTTGAAATACCCCATGAAAAATGTCTCAACTGCAACTGATTTTGTCACCAAAGTTCTTAAAATGTGTTTTCCCTTCAAAATGAGCACAAATATGACCATATTTGATTAAATTTTGGCAAGATCACAAACTTGGATTTTCACATGCCTTTCTCAAAATCTCCTTCACCAATCTTCAACCATGAGCTAGCCCATTGATAACTTGAGGTTTAGTTGACCAAATGACCCCATTTGGAGAAACTTTCATGTTGTAAAAAATTTTCATTTGAGTTATGCAAAGTGGTGAACTTGATCTGTAATTTTATGACCTGTAATCAAAGTTTCCCAAAATACCCCTGACTTGTAACCCTCATAACTTGAGTTCTACAAATCAGATGAAAGACTTCTAGTACTATTTGGAAAGCTAAGATCATGAGGAAAAACATTCATGTTGGCCAAGGATTGGGGAGAAACATCCTTCTAGCTCAAAAATGTCCTGGAAGTTGGTTGACTTTTAACGATAACAACCACATTCATCTGAGGACCTGTACCTTGTTTGCCTCATAACTTGAGTTCTACAAATCCAATGAATGACTTATAATACTCAAATTAAAGGTATGAACATGATCTACAAGTCTCATGTGGATATCAAGATGATATGAGGCTTGCATCTTGAATTATTTGGTCTTGAAGTTAGGCACTAAACCAGGGGATTTTACACTATCAAGCATAACAACCCTAGCCTAGCAACTTCTCACACTCTTGAATATTGATGAAATGATCTTGGAATAATCTTTGGCGTGTCTCAACATAACATCACATGATCATAAAGACCTGGAATTGAGTCTTAATCTCCTTCAGTTTAACTATTGACTTAGGGTTGACCAGGCAAAAACCCTAATTGCACCAATCTTGACTGTGGCTTCACACACTTGATATAATGACTGACATAAGCTTCAAAATGAACCTCAAGGTCTACCATGAGTTCTCACAATATTCTCCACCCATAACCACGGATTCAAACTCATCTGACAATCTTCAAATGACCCCTAGGATAGGAGGTACACCATTATTAACCATGCACTCATCATTGAGCCTTGACACTCTTCTGATAATGATAAGCACTTGATATCTTGAATATAATCCCTTGAATAGGCTTAGACCTTTGATAGCACTCTCTTGATAAGCATACACCTCTCAATCCCCTGTGGGGCAGATGCCAGTCCAGTCTAGAACAGGAGCCCCCCAAGTCGTTCCTTTGAGCCGAGGAGTAATGACTTGAGTTAGCATAGCTTGTACGACCAAGGGGCAGGAACCGTATCACGGGGAGGTCTTTGTGTCGATCTAGCTTGTTCTTAGGATGAAGAAAATGCCAATGATGCTCCTGCTCGGATATTGATCTGGTGACATTGTCGAGGAGAATATGCCCGTGGGGAGCTGAAGAGACTTGTCTTTTCACAAACATGTAAGGGATCATTTTTTAGGATGCCAAGTGGCAGCCTCTTTGTGCCACATGTGACGGTGCAATAAAACTTGTTTAAGGCCTAGGAGGCTAGGAAATGGTGGAGTTTTTCCCTTTGTATTTCTCTATGCGAGCAAGGGAGACTATATAAAAGGGGGAAGAAATTTCATTTTCACTTCACGGAAATTTCTCTTCTCCTTATCTTTTTGCTCTGCAACAACGTCCGTTGCCAGAGATCTTATCGCCGTTGTCTGCTGCTCCTGCCTTCCCAAGATTTTCATCTTCAACCTTTAAACTCACGTAAGTTCTTTAATCTTGCATCAATTTCTGCAAATTATTCTTGAATTCCCCGGTGGTTCATGAATTTTCCGATTGAAGTTCATGTGTTTCTTGAAGAACACATAAATTTTCTAGGAAATTCATGAAGTCTCTGAAGAACTTAAGCTTAGGATGTTACATGTCTGTAGATCTTCCTAGGTTGTTGTGTAAGATTATTTTATGTTTGTTGTCGGGCAAGGGGTGTCCTCGTAGCTGAGGGTTTTGCCTTTAGATGCCTGACACATCGAGGTAGTTGCGGGGACTTATCCCCCTTAGGGTCTTTATAAGTAGTGGGGACGTATTCCCGGCGTCAGGGATGCGTTTTGTCGAGACCCTTTTTCATTGACAAGGTCCTGAATCGGGGAGACATCCTCACACTTGATCCTTTCCCTTTCACTTGATTTATGGTGGAAGGGTGAATTTGACCTTCGTGTATTTCTCTGTTGCTTCCTCTACTTTTCAGGTGAAATGGCTTATCATAACGAGGGAATCATCCCCGAAGTTGGGGAAAACATTAACGAAAACACGCCTTCCGCTGAGTATGCCAACATGCGGGTGGCTGAAGGGGATCTTAGTTGGATCACCCAAGAGCCCCTTGTGACGAAATCCACCTTTACCAAGGAGGAGGCCAATAGTTTTGATCTCCTTGAAGACATGGTTGGAGATGCACCCATGAGTTGGAGGGTGATTAGCCCAACGGAGAATGACCGGATATGCTCAGTGTATCCGGGGAGGAGATTTCCTATGTACGAATTTGTCTTCAGGGAAGCTAGGTATTGTCTGCCCTTTACGAATTTCCAGGGGGCGATATTTTACCAACTCGAACTGTGTCCTGCCCAACTCCACCTAAATTTTTTGGCGCTCATTCGGACATTCGAGTTGGTGTGTCATTATCTTCGGATAGGGGCTACCGTGGAGCTTTTCTTTTGTATCTTCCAGTTGTAGAGGAGCACATTAGAATCGAAGCAGAGTTGGGTGTCTTTCAAGCAGCATAGTAGGTTGTTCTGGCCCTACTTATAGTCTATTCGAAACTTTAAATTTAGATTTCTGGTTGTAAATCCCCTTTTCGAAGCGACCAAGAGCTCCCTGGTCACAATGGAGACGATAAGGGAAGATGGTCGGGAAGTGGTACATCCCGCGTCAAAGTTTCCCTTGGAATGGGTGTATGCTCATTTTCGGTATAGGACAAACCAATTTCTTGTGAAGCACGATCAGTTGTGTTCTGGGGACAAGAAATCTCTTTGAGCGCTGACAGTGTTCGTTGAGAGTTTCATCCCCGCTGCTATGGTGGACAAGGATGGTAATCTGCTCTGCTATGAAGATGGGAAGCCTACTCGGGCAACTCGTTACATACATACTAAGGCCCTTCTTGATTGTAGAACTGAGTTAGAGGCTTTGAGCTTCTAGGTATATATGATGTGCTCGACTTGTTTCTTGGTGTTTTATTATCGTGCCGAGGCCCTTCTTGATTGCAGGTCCTACACCATCACCGGGCAGCACCTCTAACCCTCCTACCCCGGATCCTTAGAAGAAGAGGAAGCGAGACGACCTTGGCTCGTCTTCGGCCAAAGGCTCCAGTTTTGCTGGGGGGAAATTCACCATGGCCCCCTGCTTTTTGCAAGACAAGATTTTTGACAGGGAGGGGACTGTGCAGGTCCCCGATCTGGAGGCGTCAGCCATCTTGGCTGCTGATCCGAAGGTGAGGAGGTCACTCCTTTGTTACGATGCTGTTGTGATAATGAGATTTTTAGAGACAACTCTGGCCCTTGGAGCCGCAAAGATCTTTCCGCTCAAGGAGTTGAAAAAAACACAAGTCAGGGAGGCTGAACTTGAGTTGGAGATAACAGATCTATTCAACCAGTTGCAGACCCTTAAAGGCAACTATGAGGCCAAGGTCGTGCTCCTCAAGAACATGAATGAGATGTCCGAAGAAATGAAGAAGATCAAGGAGGAGAACACCAATTTGAAGACCAGGGTCACTGAGCTGGAGGGCTCCTCGACTGTGGGGCCAGACGAAACTGAAGAGGAAAAGTCTTTGAAGACTCGACGGGAGATGGTCGAGAGAATACGTATTCTCGACTATGACCCCTTTGGGGCTGCTGAATTTGGGTTTTCTGCTGTTGTGGAGTAGGTGAAGGCCCTAAATCCCGACCTTCAGCTGGTCACCGAAGGGATGGGTGTTCTGCATCAAGTGGTCGACGGGAAGGTGGTCCCTCCAGAAATCCTCATTGATGATGAACGATTATGACTTAATGTATTTCGGCCTGCGCGCCAGTTTTATGTACTTTTTATTGTCGGGCTATGCCCAACATTTATGTAATATTTAAACACTTTCCCGGCCATGAGGTCGAGTATGTTTATGGATGTTTATTTTGATATTGTATGCCTCGACATTGTATGCCTTGTTTATTTTTCTTGCGGATTATTTTTAGAATTTTCTCGACTGGTCGTGTTACTCGATAGTTTATGGAACTTGTCGAGGTGGCAGAGTAATCTCGTCGGATGTGGGACTAGGGTCTTGGTTGAGGTCATGATTGCACAGGGCTTGGACTTCCCCATCACGAGCTGGGTGTCCTTCCACGCTGGTATGACAACGGCGGAGCTCGGTTGAGTTATCCCCGTCGGGCACATAATTCGTTCTTTTCATGAGCAGAGACTTGCCTCCGTTATGTTTGAGGATTGTGCTTGCACCAGGGCACGCTCCTTTGGCCGGAAGAACCTTCATTAAGAGTATAATCATCGACGATCAGTTCTACTTGCGCTAATGCTAGTTGTAGTATTGTTTGAGTTTTTCAGCATTCCAGGGTCAAGCAAATGGTTCTCCGTCCAGATGTTTGAGGTAATTAGCCCCGGTACCTATTTTCGATCTTACCCGGTAAAGGCCTTCCCAATTTGCAGCCCTCGTGCGAGTCTTTTGGTTTTGGTTTAAGACAAGGCTACCTACTTGGAAGTCGCGCTTTATAACCTTGGCGTCACGGTGCAAAGTTATTTTTTTATTTCAACAAAGCTTCACTGAGAGCTGCCCTTGATCGGATCTCTTCGACTAGGTCGAGTTCTTCTCTTACTGCTTCATCGTTCAATTCCTCGTCAAAGGGGGCCTCTGTCTGACTCGAGGGTTCTCTGATTTCCACTAGGATTACTGCCTCGGTTCTGTATACTAGTCGGAAGGGAGTTTCCCCGGTAGTGGAGTGTGGATTTGTTCTGTATGCCAAGAGCATATTGTGTAGCTCCTCGACCCACCTCTTTTTAGCCTCGCCCAACCTTCGTTTTAGTTAGTTGAGGATCACCCTGTTTGCAGCTTCTGCCTGTTCGTTGGTCTGGGGGTGTTTGATAGACGTGAAATGTTGCTTGGTTCCTAGTTTGGCAACGAAGTCCTAAAATTTCCTGTCCTTGAACTGTGTCCCATTGTTGGTCATGAGACCCTGGGGTACACCTAATCGTGCAAGGATGTTTCTTTTGTAAAATCAAAGTATGTTAAATTCCGTGATTTTATTGAGGGCCTCTGCTTCGACCCACTTTGTGAAGTAGTCAACGAACATGATCAGAAACTTGTCTGGTACAATCACACGGTGAAGGGACCGAGTATGTCAACCCCCACCAGGTGAAAGGCCATGGGGAGGACATGGTCTTCAACTTGTTGTGGCCTTTCTCCGAGTATGTCCATCCCCCACCAGGCAAAAGGCCACCTGGGATGCTACGAGTTAGGAGTCCGTGAAATTTTTTATTTCTTTTGCGCCCAGGTCCTCTGCCAGTCATAAGCCTGCGAGGAAAACTTTGTATTCGGCTTGATTGTTCGAGGTTGGGAAGGACATGACCATGATACCTCGACCAGGATCCCCTCTTCATTTTCGAGGATGATGCCTGCCTTGCTACCGGTGGAACTGGATACTCTGTCGACGAAAATTGTCCACCTATGTGTCCCAATAAAAGGGGATGCTGGGGGTGTCATTTCTGCCACGAAATCGGCCAGGACCTGTGCCTTAAGGGCCTTCCTGCCTTCGTAGTGGATATTGAATTCTGAAAGTTCCAGAAACCATTTGAGCATTCTACCTACAATATCTGGTCGACCGAGTATTTTCCTAGGTCTGTTCGCACTATTATTATGTGGGCCAGGAAGTAATGTCTTAATCTTCTCGCAACGTTGATGAGGGTCAGGGCGACCTTCTTGATCTGTTGGTATCTAAGTTCTGGCCCTTGTAAGGCTTTGCTTGTGAAGTATATTGGCTTTTGCCCGTCGAGGGTTTCTCGAATGAGGGCAACACTGATGGCTTCATTAGTGACAGAGAGGTATAGGTAAAGCGTTTCCCTGCTATCTGGTCGTTAAAAAATAGGAGGTTTGGACAATTCTTGATTGAGATGGCATAGTGCTTGCTCGCATTGCTCTGTCCACTCGAACGTTGCCTCTTTCCGAAGGAGCTTGAAGAAGGGAAAGGCGTGTTGATTGAATTTGACCATGAAGCGAGATAGCAAGGTGAGCATCTCGTTAAGGGATTGTATGGATTTCTTTGACTTAGGTATGGGGAATTCAGAAAACGCTAGGCATTTTTCAGGGTTGGCTTCATTCCCCCCTTAGTGAGGTAGAATCCGAGGAACTTTCCTGCTCGTATGTTAAAGGTGCATTTTTCTAGGTTGAATTACATTTTACATTCCCTGGCTTGGTCGAAGACCTTTTGCAGGTGGAGCGTATGATCGGATTCCTCTTGGGATTTCACGATTATGTCGCCCATGTATACTTCGAGCATGTCTCTGATTTATGATCGAAAGACTTTATTCATCATTCGCTGGAACGTGGCCCCTGCACTTTTCAGACCAAAGGGCATTACGTTGTAGCAATAGTTTCCCGATGAGGTCATGAAAGTGGTGCATTTCTTGTCCTTCTCTACCATGGGGATCTGATTATATCTCGAGTAGGCGTCCATGAAGGATGGAAGTTTGAAACCGACAGAGTTATCCACTAGCTTATCAATGATGGGTCAGGGGTATGCATCTTTTGGGCAAGCCCGATTGAGATCGGTGTAATCAACATACATTCTCCATTTTCCATTATGTTTTTTGACTAATACAATGTTGGACAGCCAGGTTGTATACCTGGCTTCCGAAATAAATTTAGCCTCTAAGAGGTCTTTTACAAGTTTATTAGCAGCTTCAGTATTCTCATTAGATTGCTTGCGCCTGCGTTGTGCTATCGCCCGAGCAGATGAGTCGATGGTGAGCTGATGGCAAGCGATTTTTGGGCTAAGGTGAGGCATGTCCGCAGCGCTCCAAGCAAACAAATTAGTGTTGTTCTTCAAACAGGTCTTTAGTTGTTCTTTCACTTCATCCGAAAGTCCCGCGCAGATCCTGACTCCTCGATTGGGGTCGTCCCCGATCTGATCACCTCAAATTCTCCATCTGGTGTTGGGTGCATAATAGTCGAGAATGATGAGTTGCCCGCTGAGACTAGAGTATCTTCTTCGCCTTCTTCTGAGATCCGGATATCAAGGTCGACAGTATGAACCTGGAGCACTGGCTTTCTTCGCTGGGAAGATCTTCGTCTATTGCCCGTTTGACGATCTGCGGTGCTGCACTGATTGAACTTTTCCCTTTGGTAGCCGCTTTGAAGCATCGTCTTACAGCTTCGATCTCCTCGTGCAAAATGGCGACATACCCCTTTTTAGTATAATACTTCATCTTAAGATGAAATGTGGAAGGGACAACAATTAGTTCGGCGAGTGTCAGTCTCTTCATAATGCATTGGTATACTGAGGGGCAGTCTACGACTAAGAACTAAGTCTTAATCGTTTTGGCATCATCCTCTTCTCCAAACATAACTTGAAGCTCTACGTATCCCCAGGGTCTAGTCGTGGCCCCGTTGAATCCTTGTAGATCCGACCCTACATACGAGGACATGTTCTTCTGGTCGAGTTTGAGGGCACATAATAGGCTGATGTACTTGATGTCCACCAAACTACCCTGATCGACAAGTATTCGGCGAACGTCAGTGTGAGTTAACTTGGATCTGATGAGAAGAGGGATGTGAGAGTTATGTGAGCCTCCGGGGAGCTCTTCTCGATAGAAAGTGATTGGTTGGGATCGTCCTCGGAATTTTTCGAGTGTTGATAGACGATCTGAACTACAATCGATCAGTTGTTCAAACTTTTTCTTTATTGATCCTACTGTGAGTTTGTTGTATCCTCTGCAGGAAATAACCTTTGTATCGGGGAAGGCTTCTCAGGGGGTGTGCGTAGAAAAATATGCAGGTCCTTCGAACCCGCTGGGGATGAAAAAGTGCTCTGACCGTGAGATACATGGCGACCAGAGAGGGAAGGTTACAAGATGATGCTCTCGTATCTTTTTTGGATTCCGACGTTTCTCCTTGGGGGTTTCTCCTTTCTTTGTATACTACTTTAGATGGCCCTCTTTTATGAGGATTTCAATGGCATCTTTCAAGTGGACGCAGTCTTCTATTACGTGGTCGTGGTTGCGGTGGAAGTGACAATGTTTTCTTCGGTCGATATTGCTCTTCGAAGTTGGTGGCTAGGGAATCAGACGCCTCCTTGTTTGATTTCGATGTTGATACATTCAGACAGAATACGCTCGTAGGGAGCGGTTAACAGGGTGTATTCGGTGAATCGACCGGCAGGACCTTTGTGATCTCGGGGACAATTGTCTTGTCGCCTGTCTATGTCTCGCCTGGAAGTTTCTGCTTCGTCTTTCTTCGACGCTCTGGAACTCTCTTGGTCCCTCGAGTCTCTGGCCTTACACGAGGCTTCCTTTTTTTCATATTGAATATAGGATTGTGCCTGACAGAGAAGTTTGGCTAGAGACCGAGGAGGGTTGAGTCCCACTACCTTGCAGAAGTCGCTTTTTAGCCTCAGTCCCTTTTCTAGCAGATACTTTTTCATGTGGTCGGTCGTGCAAATTTATACCGCTTCCTTGGTGAACCTGTCGACGTAATTACAAAGAGGTTCGTCCCCCCCCCCCTGGATGATACCCTAAAGGGTAACTTCGGATTCCGGGTGGTTCCTGGAGGTAGTAAAGTTTCGGGAAAACTGCTCCTTAAGACTTCTTCATGACGTGATCGAGCCCCAAGGAAGGCTCTTGTACCAAGTCATGGCCCCTTTTTTGAGGGTGGTGGGGAATAACCTGCATTTAATCTCTCCAAGGACATTGTGGTAGTGCATCATGGCCTCAATGTTTTCTATGTGGTCACCAGGGTCGGTGGTACCATCATAGAGAGCTAGGGGTAGGTTTCTCTAGTCCGTATGGAATACGGGTGTCCATAATTTCCTGTGACAGGGGACCATTTACATTGTCTTTGTCGCTCGTGCTTGGCGACCTGCTGAACAAATAACTGCGTCCCCGACTCCTGCTGTATCGAGGAGAACGTTCATGTCGGCTTCGATGCTCTTCGCGAGGCTTTCTGGAAGGCTTGGTTCTTTTGGATACTAAGGAGTGTCTGGATTACCAAGTAGGGGTACGATCGCGCTTTCGGATGGTATCGTGTCCATGCTTCTCCAGTTTGGATCATTCTTTTATAGAGGAGATGCTTCTAGATTCGTCTCAGCAACACTTCTAAAGTGGGGAATGTGACCGGTGAGATGGGCTGAGGGATCCCCGCGGGGGAGGTCATTCTCCGATGGTATTTTCCAGCATGTGGATTTTTTCTCCTTGTTGGAAGTGCATATAGTTGGATTTGTTGAGGGCGGCAATGAGGGTCGCTGTGCAAGGGTCAGTATCTTGTGGGATGATGATAAGTTCGTATACATGGTCGGAACTTTGGACACGAGGCTTCACGTTGTCAGAAGATGCTATTTTTCCGTCCCTGTGATCAATTTCTCCGGTGGCAGCTCCGAGAATGAGGGTTTCACCACAACCCAAAATGGCGATGAGGGAATCTTGATGGACGTCATTACGGTGGGAGGGCATGACGATGAAGGTTCATAAAGGTAGCTTTTGTCTTTTGTTTGGAAAGATTGGGAAATCTTGGTTTAAAAAGATAGGGGAGATGTGTAAGTTCAAAGTATGCCTAAGAGGGGGGTGAATTAGGCTTAGAAACTTTTTCCGGTTTTTCAAACCTCTTAAACTTTTCTTCTTTAAGTTCTTGGTGATGAAAGCAATAAAAGCAGAAAGAAAATTGAACACATAGATTTATAGTGGTTCCCTTCACAATCCGAAGGTATTCCACTCCCCTTTCCACATGAAAGAGAGTTTTCACTATAGTTTTAGAATGTACAACCTATCACACCATCAATCGGTGAGGCCTACTATCTAACAATTATATCAATAACTTAGTGAGCAAGAACAATCCTCTTGCAAGCACTAACCCTTGTGTCCAACAATCCTGGATCACAAGTCACAATAGAAATAACTTTGTATTTTTGTAATTTGAAAGTGATACAATGATAATATCAATCTAACGATTGATCTTCTCCTTTTGATCAAAATCCACTCTTCAATATCAACACAAGTGTTCAAAATTTTTGGATATGAAATGTATGAACAATATGAACACTTTTTGAAAATATTTGAAAAGTAGAGAATTTGATTCAATGAATATTTTTAAAATTATTGGAGGTGGTTTTTCAATTTGAAATATTCAGAATTTATATGAGCAAAACACCATTTCAAAAAGGTATAATTGAGTAAGAATCAAAACATGAAAAGGTATAATATTCAAGCAACATTTGAATTTTAACAGCAACAAATTTTCAAAATTCATTCAGTGTTAATCGGTTAACCCTATAGGTTAATCGGTTAACACTTGAACGTTGGCCCTGAGAATTTAAAAATTGAGGCCGTTAACCGATTAACCCATATGGTTAATCGGTTAACACTGTTAAAACTCAGAAAAATGCTTGATTTAAAAAGTGTTATACCAATTCAAATGATTTTAAAAACATGCAAATGCAATATGTTATCATGTTAAAATATTTGAACACTTGTATATCAATTAAAGGAGTGAAAATTGATATACCGAAGCTTAAGTCCAAATCTTGAAAGTTGTAGGAACATTTGCACATGATGCTTGATTTGAATGACAACATTCCATAGATGATATGCTTCTGGTTTTATCTTCAGTGTATATACCCCCACGAGTATATAGTGCAAGCAGCTTCTTAGTACATATACCCCCACGGGTATATAGTGAAAAAATCTTGATCTTGATCAGTTTTGAAAGCTTTGACTTTTTGCTTGCAATCATGGAATGAGCTTGAGTCTTTGTTGACATCATCAAAACCTTGAGATTGAAATGTGCTTCTACAAGATGGTGTTCCCACAGACGGTGCCACTGATCTAGAGTGATCAGAATGGATCGTCTTGGCTTCAATGTAGGGAAACAACAATGGTTGTAGGAGAGAAGGGGTTGTACCTGCAAGGTACTTCAATTCCAAAGTAAATGTTTGGGCTAAAGAGATAAAGCAAGTATGAGTGTTAGGTATGAGCAAGAATGATTATCATACCTGACCCTCTCAAGAGATAAGGTATTTATAAGATTCTCCCCAACGCGGGGCCAAGGTCTCCCATGTGACCGAAATATTTGGTCAGCCAATGGGGGAATTCCAGGTGGAAGATCTAGCGCGTGATCTTTGACCTGGTCCAGCTGTCTCTGCGACTTTCAGAGGGGCATTTGGTCGCATGAACTGTCAAGCGTGTGAGGGGTACGTCCCCAACGGTTATGTGCTTCATCGGCTATATTATGCCCTATGGTCGTATTGGGTCTAGCCTTAAGCTAGACTGGATTGGGCCTTGCCCAGCTAGGCGCAAGTGCCAGTCTAGTTCAGAACACCTCACTTAAAGCATTCTTCACAAAATAACCCGATAGAATGTTTCCATACCTAGTACAAGAATTCCACATCAACCTAAACATTCTTGGAAAAACCATAATATCATCAGTAAAGAATGTGAAAATAACAATTCATAGAGAACAATTTGGAAGAATGTTTAGGATACCCTTCCTAAGAACACGCTACAAACCTGAAAACACTTAGAACTCAAAAACTTCAAGTGGAATATGGCTCTAAACTCTCTTGTAACCAATCTATGTAGAAAAGAAAAGTTCCCTTCAAAACAACCCTGTTAAAACCAAAAGCTCAAATATTTCACTATCTCCTAACAAAAATTTTACTCCTTAGAAACATTAATATCAATTATGTTTTTAAGGAAGATATTTTCCCTCTTTGGATCCTCACCCAGAATATTTCATCACAAGTCTCACTCAAGAGAGAAACCTTTAGTAAATCTTCGACATGGGACAATGATCACAAACATACCAAGAGCTTTCAACATCGATACCATATGAGAAAGCTCAATCTCATCCAGCAATAAAATTGATTATACTAGCCTCAAAGACATAAAGTTCAACATAAAATATAAAGAATTAAGGGACACATGGGAAGCTGAAGAAAAAGAAGTGGAAGAAATTGTTGGGAAACAAGTGTGAGTTATATGGAGAAACAAATGTGAGTTCTAAGTCCCACATTGCTTAGAAAAGTGGAGGTTAAGCACTTTATAAGTAAGATGACTCTTGCACCTATCACCTTAAGGTTTTGGATGAATATGTGGTGTCTCTCTCACTTGTTTGGGGTGAGTCTTTGATCTTTAGGTGAATGTTTGACCCAATGTGTATGCTTCCCCCTCACGATGACCCATTATTGGTATCAGAGCTTGGTTTGAGTAAGAGACCGACTCCTTGTTGTTGCACCCCAAAATTTTCCCAACCTTTTCTTAATTTGGTTTATGTTTCATTTCATTTCATTCTAGCATTTGCATTGCATAGCATTTTTCTTTGAACAGGGGATCAAGAGCTTGTGCATATCAAGAGGAGTCTACTCAGAGGGTTGAGCCTAAGCAAGGGGTTTTACTCAAGTTTGGATGGTCATCAAGTCATCAGGAGGTGGACATTGGTCTTATGAAAGAAAGGATGGATGTATGTGGGTCAACTCCTAACTTGGAGGCCAATTGAAGATCATCAGAAGATTGTAAATTCATGGTTATGGATATAATATGTTGAGAGAGTCCATTGAGTGCCTTGAAGGTCATCGTGGAGCTCATCCAAGTGTTTGTGCTAAGTGTGGAAGGTTACAGTTGAAGGTGTTGCATCTAGGGTTTTCATCTGGTAAATCCTCAGTCAATTGTGCAATGGAAGGAGATTAAAACTCAATTTAAAGTCTCTATGGTCATGAGATATTGTGTTAAGATACATGGGATATCATTTCAAATTCAATTCATCAAGGATCGAGTGTGTGAGAAGCTACTAAATTAAGGTTCTCAGGGTAAAATCCCCTATTTAGTGCCTAACTTCAAGACCACCTATCTCAAAGTACAAGTTTCATATCAACTTTTGACCAACATGGAACTTGTAGAGCATGTTCTTAGCTTTCTTTTTAGTACTAGAAGTCCTTGATTGGATTTATAGAACTCAAGATATGATCCAGACAAGTTACAGGTCATCAGATGAATGTGATTTTGGTCACAAAAGTCAACCAACTTCCAAGCCATTTTTGACCTAGAAGTATGTTTCTCCTCAACTTTTGGCCAACATGAAAGTTGTAGGTCTTGATCTTAGATTTCCAAAAATTACTAGAAGTCTTTCATATAATTTGTAGAACTCAAGTTATGAGGTTTGCAAGTCAGAGGTATTTTGGGAAAGTGAGATTATAGGTCCATTTCACCAACTTGCACACTTCAAATGAAGATCTTTCCAACATCAAACTTGCTCCAAATTGTGTTATTTGCTTAGTCAAGCATTGAGAAGTCATGGAATAGGCTTGGAATGAGAAATTGATGTGTGATTTTTCATGGAAGAAAGCTTAAAAGGGCAAAATTGGAATTAATTCATTATTGACCATTTTGGTGCAAATGAGTACATTTTTTGAGTGTAAACAACATTTCAAATACATTGGCAATTTTAGATTTTGAATTTGAGGTGTTTAAGTGAGCCATTTTCAAGATTTCTTCATCATGAAGTTACACAACAAATCTCAACCATTGAGATTAAACAAGGCTTTAATCCTAGCCATTCACATCCCATGTGGTCAGCAAGCATTTTCAACCATTTTGGAGCCAATTTGGTGGGATTTTCGTGTACATTAGTGAGCTCCATTTTCAATTCCTTGTATTTTCTATTGGGCTGTTAGAGGCTGAGATTGGGCTCAATTCTTGTCAAGATCCATCACATATAAGGTTTTGGTCATTCACAAATCATCAGAAGTGAGAATTGGAGCCAAATTGATCAAGAACAGTTTTGAAAAAGTGTTGAAAATTCAAATTTCGAATTTGGAGAAAGAAGCCTTTTCAAGACAAATTATGAATTGCAAAAGCTCTATTGAAGATCATTGAACGATTCTGGACAATTTTCTTCAAGCTTAAGCTCCATTTGAAGGCTCAGTGGAAGTTGTCCACTAGGTAATTGAAAATCAACTTTACACTCTTGATAAGCATTGATTCACTGCCATTTTTGCATATTTGAGACGTAGAAACAATGTAGATCATTAATATGTAAAACGAATTGGCATTGGTGTTGATTATTGGATGATGCTCAAAAATGTTTGGATCTGTTTTGGCTTGTTTATGTGTGTTCTTGCTTGTTTGGTGCTTGATCTATAACCTATGTGACTTCTAGATGAGTTTTAAACCAAATTGGAGTTGTTTTGATGAACTTTTGGTTTTGGTGCTCAAGTTTGTTTGATTCGGTTTGCTCTCATGTTGCGTGATAAGTGAATTTTGAGACTGGATTTGAGATCCTCATGATCTCTAGATGAATTTTGACATGAAATTCATGCAAAATGGTTGAGTTTTAATGCGTGTGGTTGTTGTTGTGCTGCTCACGTTGGAGATTGGCCGGAGAAGATGATGAATAGGACTTCCGGCCGGTGACTGGTTTCCCTCCCACATTTGGAGGTTGAAGATGATTATGTGGCACTGTGTGGTCCTTGCGATTTGAATACTTTCCATTCCAACGGTGGAGATTAAGAAACACAATGGGCTTTAGTTGACTAAATCCATGGGATTACATTCAAATTCTCATTTATTTGCTGGCACGCTGTCAACCATTTGATTGATTACTTTTTGATCATGCGTTTCTGATTGAGGTTCCTTGGTAGTCCACGTTTGACTCACAGCACTAGATTGCCAGGTTTTGTTATTTTGTTTTGGATTTTCAGATGGTCCTGGGACGCGCCTGCTATGCGCACCCCCAACTTGGGCCCAGTTCTATTTTGAACTGCTTTTTCTTGCTATTTGCCACACAGGTTTTTCATTTTCTTTTTATTTCTTTTGTTTTTTTTTTGTTTTCTGTTTAGAATTTAAATCATTAAAAATAACTCCAATACTTTAAAAATTCACCAAAAATATTTTTTATCAACTTTGAAATGTCTACTTTTTTTTGGATATTTTTATTTTATTTTTCAGTTTTATTTTCAATTAAAAAATGAATTAAATATTGGAGTGGTTTTAGATGATTTAAATTTTAACTTTGTTGATCTTGCATTTATTTCTCTCATTCCTTTTTGATCCAATGATTAAAAATTGATCCTTATCTCAATGATGAGTTGATCAATTTTTGAGGACCATTTTGCCCCTGGTTGTTGACTTTTGGGTTGACTTTTGTGGCTTTTCTTGTTGCCTTTGTTTCACCCATTTCAAAGTGGTACATCTAAATGAATCCTTTCTTTTGATGGTGCTTTGAGGGGACATTTGTCTTGATTTTTTGGCCTCTAGTTGCCAACATGTTTAGATTCTTTGTGCGTTTTATTTGATATTTTTTTAGCCTTTTTCCTATTTTTGAAGTGACTTACAAGTTAGGTCATCTCATAGGACAACTCACACAAGTGCATGACCTAGTTTGGATTGGAAATGACCTTTGTGGATCCAATAAGCTCTCAAATCTTCTTGTTTCACATTTTAGACATGTTGAGATTATTGTATGTTCATTTTTAGGTCAAAATTATGTTCATTGCTTGCTGATTGGTGCCTTCCTTTTTGTGCTTTCAACTTGAACTCCTAAGTGATGTGTGCTTGTTTCCTTTGTGCTCTTACTTGCATTTCTTCTTGTTTTGTTTTGATATTGCTTTTTAGCTCTCTTCTCTTTATCTCCCTTCTGTCCAATGACCTTGGAGTGTCATTTAAGGTAGCTTGGTGCCTCCTTAGGAGGAATTTGAAGCTTACCTAAAGTGATGAATCCATGAGGACTCTTTCTTTGTGTTTGTCACTTGTTTTCTTGCTTTTGATGCATCTCTCTCCTTCTTCTTCTCTTTTCTTGCATTTCCATATGCATGCTTGGTTGAGATGAGCTTGTGGTGGCTACTTCCCCATACTATTTCCCTCCCACTATCATTCTACTTGTGCATTCTATGTGTGCATCTTTTCATTTGCATATGCATTCTTCTTCTTCTTCTTCTTCTTCTTCTTCTTCTTTTGCTTTTCTTTGCCATGCTCCCCATAAGTTCTCTAACATCTTGAGGTTATGATAGACATTAAGGTTCTACACATGCATGATAACATTAGGTAGTTCCCCTTTTCAAACTCAACTTTAGGTTCATTTTGCATGATAACTTTTAGGATTGATTAGTCTCCCATTAGTGTGCCTTCTTCTCTTCTCATCTTCAAACAATCTTAACACACTTAATAAGGATAATGAATGTTGTGCCATGAGCCTTATACTTGGGAAATGGTGATTGAGGGGCCACCTGTCAATTACCTAGAGTGTTTAGTATAAGTCCTTAGGACGATATGCGACACATTCGATCCTAGGTTTTAGACTTTGTTACAACATACATTATAAACACTCTAATTCAAAACACTTCTTCTCTAAAAAACTCAAAAACATTTCAAACCTTTTTCACCCTTTGGGGTTCTTAATCAAAGAAAATCTTTTCACAAAAAGAGTGTCGTTAATTCTTAGTTCTACCGCAAACGGTAACGCCTAAGTCTCCAATGGTCGAGCTGCATACACCAACTGCTAGAACTATTTGTTAACCCTACTCGGGCCTAAAAACTTTTGAACCAACCTGTGGTCCTTTTAGCCCGAACTACGTTTGCTTTGATCTTTCGTACCAGACGAAAGTACGTAGGCATAAGACACGATGTCTTAGCGAGCAACCTTCCCCCTTTTTTAGCCGTAGTTAGGCGAATTATGTTGACTCTGACTTTCCCATTGCACGAGGGAGTACATAGGCACAGAGCGGCGATGCTCTGCCGAGTCACTGAAGGTGAGATAATACTTATAAGGGGGGTTGAATAAGTATGAAAGATTAAAACTTAGAATAAAAAACACAAGTATTTTTATCCTGGTTCGTTGAACTCAACTACTCCAGTCCACCCTTCCTAGAGTGATTTGCCTTTCTCAAACAAGGACTTAATCCACTATTTAATCAAACAGATTACAATAGTAACACCTAAGAACAACTGTTCTTATTCTTCTCAAGAGCTACTGATTCCAACTGAATCCTCTTAAGGAAATCCTTTACAATCAATGTAAATCTAATACAAGAGTAAGAATGCTTCTAAAAAGCTTTAATCACAATAGTGATATTTCTCTTAAGTTTAAGTACAATGAAATTAATTCTAAGAATGAATATGAAAGTATGAGAGCTTGAATGTTTTAATTTCTTTTCAGCAAAATGTCTAACTGAAGAATTTGGTGGAGACTTGCTTTTATAGGCAGCTGATCCAAGGGAGCTGCACGTTGAGAAGAGTGTCACAAAAAGGTCTGAGCCTTTTTGTCTTCACATCAAGTGACCTTTCCTAGAAGAAGAAAGCACAGAAAAATCCTTTTTGTCTGTGTTCTTGTGTCTAGCATAAATAAGGAAAGAGACGTTTGATTTACTCCAACGGATATAATCTTTGAATATTTCTTCTTCAGTTTTCAGCAAGTTCATCAGAGTCTAATTGGGTCAGAGTCTTCTGATGGTGATCAGAGCTAGCTGGATCAGAGTCTTCAGCAGCAGGTGTGCTTTCAGCGTGTTAAATATCAGAGCATATTTGGAACAGAACATCAGTACTGGCAGCTTTAGTACTTTCAGAAACTTTTGTAGAATTTATGCTTTGAAAAACTCTTCATACAAAATTCTTCTTTGCTTCAGATGCTTCTGACTTGCTTCAGATTCTTCTGGAGCTACTGCTTCAGATTCTTCTGGAGCTACTGCTTCAGATTCTTCTGGAGCTTCTGCTTCAGAATCTTTTGGAGGCTACGCTCAAAATCTTCTGTAGGCAGCAATCAGAATCTTCTAATGAGTGCTTCTGGCGCTTCAGAGTCTAGTTAATTTCTTGCATTCAATTCAGATTTGCTTCTGGAGTATTAGTTTCTTTACTATCTGCAGCAAAAACTCTCAAGTAAATTTTAGAGTATATAAATCTTAAATACAAAATTTCCTAGTAGTTATCATCAAAACATAGAGATATTATTAAGAACCAATCTGTGTTCTAACAATCTCCCCCTTTTTGATGATGACTGTTGCGGTGAAATCTGGATACCAAGCTATTGATTAACTTGAATCTTAATTCATTTACAACCGGACTTTAATTTATCCAAAAAGGAAAGGTTTAAAGAAAGAAAAAACTTATAAGAATGCAAAGCAGAAGAACAAGGCCTAAAGCTGAGCAAAGAGAGATCTAAAGGTTCGGGGGTTGGTTATACCTAGGGAAGGTGTTAGCATCCTAAGTATCTGTAGTATTCTACAGGAACCTTTTGTTAGTATTTGTGTTTGCTAAAGTTTGCTTGCTAAGGGAAAAGTGCTAAGGGAAAAGGTATGTACAAAATTTGCTCGCGAAGACATCGCATCTCGTGCCTACGTATCTGGACGGGAATGTAATCAGAGTAATCGTAGTTCCCCTATCTAGGGATGAGGATCTCTTGACTGTGGTCAAGGTTCCCAAAGGGAAGTAAGTATTCATAGTGAAGTACTTACATGGAGTTCGGCGACTCCTCTTCTAAGTTAAGATTGTTATGATAAAGGATGTCCACGGCGGGACGGTAAACATGAGTGCGGCGACTCAAATCCTAAGGCTAGGATAAAAGGGGAGAATGTCCTCGGCGGGGCAGTTAAAAGTGAGTACGGCGACTCGTGTGAAAAGGAAGTTTCTTGTTATGTACAAGCAAATTATGTACAGATAAATCAGTTTAACCTCGTAATTTAGGAGGAAAGTATCATGGGTTCATGGTGACAACCATTAAATGAGCACATGAAATTGATAAGGATGAAAATGCAATGATCACAATCAAAGCAGATGAAAAAATAACGAGAACTGTGACAACAGATCGCATTCCAATACAGTCAACAGGGGGATGAGATGAACATGGTTACAACTTAAAACAAAAATCCTAGCATGTTAACTAACATGTATGGACATGAAAACAAACAAATTCCACAAACAAATCCAAGTGGAACCACATAAAAATTCATCTGCAACAGTTTAGGGTTTACACTGTAAAAGCACAATTTGCACAGGGTCAAACATGATGAAAAATTGGTTAAACATGAAAAATAAAAACATGACATTAAAGTACACATTGAAATGAACACAATGAAAAAAGAATGTTTAAAACACCACCATAAATATATAATATGAGCCTTCTTGAATTTTCTGGGCAAAAATAAAACAACCTGATGATTTTGCAAAACCTATCCTATCTCTCTCAATACTTAACCATTTTTTACAAACTTTATATGGATTTGGGGTAGAATTGAATGAGGAAGAGGATGGTGGTTTTAGTTTTTGAAAATTCTCATTGTGCTGAAAAATTCGATAGCACTTGTATTTTAAGTGTAAAGATGCAATTTCATGTAAATGTCAAGATAACACTCTTTTCAAACTAGAACAGCTATGCACACAAACCACATATGTCATATAGAGTGACTCTGAATCCTCAAATATGTCCTATGTCCACAGAGTACAAAAATGTCATGTTGAATGCAAAATTTAATGAAAAAACAAGCATTTTGAGATGAACAGTTTGTGACAGTTGGTTTAACTATCAAAGGATCATGCAAACACATCCTAAATGATGAATATAAGATGTTTCAAAATGAATTTGGATGCAAAAATGGTTTGTGTAAAAACTGGTATAGTAGTTGCACTTTTTGCCTTGATGAGATGCAAGATTGTATTCAAAATAGTTTTGGAGGCACAATTAAATTAGGCAGTGCACCTACACACATTACATATATGCTGGCAGAGAAGACTAAACACAAGTGGTGGCTCAAAACAAGCAAAAATGTAAATTGACATGCCAAGTACCAAACATAGCTTGAAGATGCATTTTCATGTAGGCAGCCTCATACACTTATTTTCAAACCATGATAAACATATACACATCACAGGTAAGTGGAAATGAATGAGCCTAAATCATCTTTGTGGTTAGAACTGAACTGTCATGATAAGTCATATGTAATTTACAAAAAGTGACATAGGTGATATGCATGAGTTGAGGTATCTCAGTTTCAAAGCAATATTGATCAAAACAAACTTTCATACACCTGTATTACATGATAGTGAGTGTGTTTGGTTAAAAATTAAAGGACTGTAATGACTGTGTGGTGTTTTGGTTTTCAAAATGCTCATTGTGTGCTCACGTGCATTATGAGTGTGTGTTTTGCAAGTTGATAGGAATTGGTCATATGCTACTTCCAAGAAAGTCAAAGAGTGTGAACCTAAGACCAATACAGGTCTGCACATGTTTGCTATGTTTTACTGAATAAGTTCTAACAGGGAATTTGGTTCAAAGCACATTAGAGTGAAATGATGGTAATTGAGTTATTATCATGAACATGGTTAAACCAACACAAAGTGATCACCAACAGAATATGATTTCAAAGACCAAGTACATACCTGCTTCTTATAATGTTGAGCCACAGTTTTTCTTTTTCAAGATCAAAAGTATTTTCAGGCAGATTTTAAAGGTAACTTCCACTGGTGGAAGTTTAGTGTAAAAAGTGACAAAAATCATTTTCAGGCAGATTTTAAAGGTAACTTCCACTGGTGGAAGTTTAGTGTAAAAAGTGACAAAAATCATTTTCATACAGTTTTTAAAGTAACTTCCACTGGTGGAAGTTTAGTGTAAAAAGTGACAAAAATCATTTTCATACAGTTTTTAAACATGACATCAACATACAAGACAGAGATTGGATATTAAAGTGGTGGCAACATGGCATGAGTGAAATGCATGATGGTGTTCAAAATAGTTTCTAGGTGTATTCGCAGCAAACAAACACTTTGAGCAAGCTACAATTGTATATTTGAGTGATTCTAAGCATGTGCCTTAGTCTTAAAATCAGTGGTGATGCAAATGGCATGTTCAAGGCAGAAATGACATTTGAGAAGTAAATCAAGAAATGCAAAACAAGTCCAAACTCACATTCATGTTGAGCAATCATTCTACACAGACCATGAATCATATGAATGAGGTTTTTAAACTTTAAAATTGATCAAAGACCATGAGGAAACCAGGCTGCTATGGTGATGGCTTATCTTTTGCTGAAAAATGCATCTTTGAGTGTAATAGATCAAATCATGTAAAACAGGTTATGCAATCCATATATACATGTCATAAATGTGAAATCAAGTGTGGACAAACTCAAAAATATCACATATTTTAAGTGGAACCAGTTCTATTATGTTAGTGGCCTTTAGGATGCAAATGATGCATTTGTGGGATGTGAAAAATGAAGGAACAATTGAAACAGGTTATGCCAAACACATGTACACATTATAAACAAGCAATTAAGCATGATCAAATTTCACCAGTCAAACATATTGCTTCCAAACAGAATTTTGATATATGACATGAAAATGACACTTTTCAATACTACCACAAGCTCAAAAAATGTCAAAACAGGAAATTATGGTGTAAAGAAAAGATGGAGTATCTACATATCTCTAGTAGCCTGTGTTGAGCAAGTTTGATCAATAAGAAACCCAGAGAAAATTTCAAATGCACCTAGCTTTGGAGATTTCTTCTTCTTGAAGCAAGAATGCAAATTTCAAGACAGTTGGAGAAATAAACTCCACCAATGATCCTTAACACTTTAGATAGTTGAGAAATGATATATGAGAGGTGTTAGAGTGATTAAAACACCAAGAAACTGCCCAGAACAAGTTTTGACAGATTTTGTGGCTTTTGGTCAAAGTAACTTGGTATGGAAGTTGACTTTTTGAATGGTGAGGTTTTTGAGTGGTTCAATGGTTGGAACACTTTCTATATCATATTTGTGGGTTGTGGGGATGATGTTCGGTGAGTTTGAGTGTAGAGAAATGATTTTGGCAGCAATTGTACCAAGACAGATTTTGGTGGTTTTTGGTGAAAATGTGATTTTGTGATTTTGAAGCAAAGTGTTCAAGAGCAAAGGCTTGAGCTTTCTCTGGTTTTTTTAGAGTGAATATTTTGTCCCAAATAAAATGGTGAGGGCCTCTATTTATAGGAAAATCCATGGAGTGGGCAGATGTGGAGATTTCTTCACATTAAAGAAAGGTTTTACACCTTTGGATCAAACCTCCACAAAGGGGTTTCCTTGGCTAATAGGTAAGCCCAATAGTCAAGAAAAATGATGATTTTGAAAGGGCTAAATGCAGGCTAGAGGCATAGCTTGATAGCTGTTTGCAGAACTTACTTTCCACCTCATGCTTACCATGTTTACTTTAAGTGCAAGTTGCAAGGCAACTTGCAAGCCACTTGCAAGCTTGGCTAACTTCCTATTTTCTGCATTTCTCTTGTTCTTTCATGCTACAAACCCTCTATACATCAGATAAAACATGTTTCACAAGCTGAGATTGGTCATATTTGAGGAAAGAAGAATTTTTGAACATTTGACAATGTAGGACTAAAGTGAAAAACCACCAACTTGCCATAACCATAACTTTCAGCTCACAACTCCTTTTGAGATGTTCTAGTACTTTTTAGAAAGCCCTCAAATAGATCTAAAACATTCATGTTGGCCAGAAGTCTTGATTACAATTGAAACTATGTGAAAAAATCCTCCCAAAGTTGGCTGAAATTAGGATCCTTAATGTAAAACAACTTAGAAATTTTCTAAGTTATTTTGTCCTCTTGTAATGTTTTTCCTTCTAACTCCAAAACCAAGCATTTTTTGATCATGGACCACCAGGAGACTTTTGTAGAGCTTGTCAAGAGCTTTCAAATGAGCTTGAAACCACCTCAATCGGATGTGCGGTTAGGAAGTTACGGTCTTGTCCCTTTCAAAACCCTAATTCCCGATTTTCTCGATTATTCCTTCATCCTTGATCAAATGACCATGAACTTTTATGAGCAAGCTTATATTGACATATGGAACATTTTTGCTTCACATCTTGAAGTCCCATTCCTTAAATTTGAAAAGCCAATTTTTGGTCGTCGGCGCGATCGATCGGTGACTACCGAGTCGTCTGTGGACATTCTGGACTTTCCGAGACTTTGAAACTTCTTGAATGGACTTCATTAAGACGTATGAACTTCATGTACCATAATTTCCTCATTGAAACACCTCCCATCACAAAAGTCAAACCGCAGTTGACTTTTTATCAGTCAAAAACCCTAATCGGGGCTCCACACTGCACTGTTCTTGATTCTGGGGTACAACCTCAAATTGTTTTCACATTTGACATCAAATAGCATCCTTTAACTTGTTTCATGATTTAATCCCTTCAAACATTGATTGATCAAACCTCACAGTTTCGATTTTAACCGCGCGAAACCCTAATTCATCTGCATCTTAAACAAAGAATAAAAACTTGAACTGGGTTAGGGTTAGATAATCACATGAGTATGATCCTAAAATGATAATGAAAATCTAAAGGTCAAAATTTGGGGTATGACAGTTGCCCCTATTTAAATATCTTTCACTGGATGAGAGATGATAATCCTTGCAGAATCGTAGTGAAAGGTATTTAAATATAGAAAACCAGAAATTTTGCCCCTTAGATCTAATGGTATGCAAAAGGAAAAATGCGAATATGCCATGAATTCTAAATGATGCTTATGATGCTTTATGTTGCAAGACACCATGCAGACACACAAAAAAAATAATAACAAAATGGTAAAACAAAGAGTAACAGTTCACTGGGGAAAACAGCAACACCGGGGGAAAGAGGCAAATGGGGAATAAAGCACCCATGATGCCAAGGAAATTGTAATTCATCCACAAGGTAAGACGTGAGTAAAACACGACCTCGGGGGGAAGGCAGATGGGAGTAAAACACCATGATGCTAGGTAAATGGGGAGTAAAACACCCAAGTAAGGTAAACTCGTCCACAAGGTAAAAACGCGAGTAAAACACGACCTCGGGAGGAAGGCAGATGGGAGTAAAACACCATGATGCTAGGTAAATGGGGAGTAAAACACCCAAGTAAGGTAAACTCGTCCACAAGGTAAAAACGCGAGTAAAACACGACCTCGGGAGAAAGAGAAAATGGGGAATAAAGCACCCCTGATATGCACATGCATATGAATTATGCATGTAAGATTATTCAGATGACATATGATCAAATGTAAATGCAAATGTCGACGACAAGGCTCGACTCTTTTGGTGAGAAGACAAGACTGGATAACTGATTCCTCAACACGAAGATCACTTTCAATCTGCTTGGGGACTGAAGATGCTATTGTTGAACACATTTCTGCCACACTGATAAATTGTATCAAATTGATGATCCTTGTAGGAAGGATAAATAGCTGCTTAGGGATCCCTCAAGTAGACTGCCCCAGTTTAACTGTCTGTTGTAGATGAACTGATGATAACTTCAGTTTGTCTTGAGGTTGGAAGATGACTGATTTACTGAGTTCTTGGAGAGCTTGCCCCAGTCTGAGTCTTGAAACATATTTTGGATAAACTTAATCTGAGAAAACCATATCTTGAACAAATATTGAATTGGTTCTTTGACAGGATGTAAAAGGAACTTGCCCCCTGATAGGATCACTTGACCAAGTTTCTCAATGCTTGAAAATTCCTTGAGAGAAAAGCTAATTTGCAAACAAAAGTGTTCATACAAACATGGTAATGTAAAGTTCATGCAACTTTTTGAAATCAAAACCATTTTTGAAAGATGCAAAGTAAAAAAGTCATTGGTCAGAACACGGCGGTTCAAGACACTCAAAGTTTAAAGCAAAGGTGTACTGCCAAAATAGTTGATTTACAAAAATCCTTAGGAGTCAGTTTACGCAACCTTGCTGTAGTATGCTTTCAAAATAACCTTGTTTCAATTAGGTCTTTTGAAGGTTGTAGCGTGGCCTAGTTCACGGTTTAAGAAACAAAGGATAAAGGCTCAAAGTTTATTTGGTGCCCACCCCATCTACGTGATGATCTCCAGTCCTATGCTCAGTTTAAATCAGACTATGCGCTCAGTTTCCCATAGATTAGGAATTGCACTGATGATAGTGATGATGGTTCAGAAGTTAACAGACTTTTTTGAAAAGGTAGTCACTTCTTTTCTACAACAATTGGTTGTTTTGAACTCATTGAGGATTTTCATGATGAAGGTTTTAAAGATCTCCTCCTTTTATTATCCCTAACTTTTGCCTGAACTGTTTCTTTTAGAGTTTTACAGTCAGCGGGATGCCCCAGTTTTGCCTAAGTCTCCTTTATAGGTTTTGACTTAGCGGGCTTTTTCTTTGATATCTCTCTTCTTCTTTGTTTAAATAAAGTGGCCACCTAGCTTAATGATCAAGGTGAACCATCATCGAATTTTGGCTTGGAAAACATCTTCGACACTTATTTGTTGTGTACGAAGGAAAAAATGTAGTTGCATCCTTTATATGAAAGGTGTCTTGTATGAACACACAACCGAGTTAACTGAGAACTACCCACCCCAAGGTTAAAACTGCGGGTTTTTTGTAAAGAAAGAAACTCCAACTTCTAGGCTCAAAGGGGTTGACAAGGGGTTATCTTCCTTATTTCTCCAGTGTTTGGGAGTTTGAAACAATGCCCTACATCGTCAACAAAGTTTGATTGAAAGCATACTGATAGCGATTATGGGTATAACGTTTTCATCATCCTCCTTCCAATATTTGCATAATCAAAAATTTGGACAAGGAGTAAATATTTGAAAGTTAAAGCACAGAAGTGAACGCAAATAGATGAATTGAAATCAAAAGTTGTAATGTTCATTCATTAAAATGAAAGTACAAACACTAATTAAAAGCAAACAGCTTAAACAAAATAAGGAGAATGCAAACAATGAGAAACAAGAAGGCCTAGTGACTAAATCAGTACAAAGATGGGTTATCCTGTCTGAAACACTGGCGCTCAAAAAAGATGGTCTGCTGGAGTCAGACTGAAGTTTCACTTTTGATGCTCTGGTAGAGGATTTTTCTGAACATTCGGCTGACTATCTGTAAAATCAAGGATCCCAGTTCTAATCAATTCACGTACCCTAGCTTTTAATGCAAAACAATGCTCCAAGTCATGGCCTGGGGCACCCTCGTGAAAGGCACAATGAAGATCAGTTCTAAATCCAGCTGGAGGAGGATCAGGAGTTTGCAGAGTCTTGGTAGTGATCAATCCTTATTGAACCAGGCTTGGATACAATTCTGTATAAGTCATAGGAATAGGATCAAACTGATTCTTATTCTGATACTGGTTCTGTCTAACAGCAGGACGCTGAGGATTTTGAACGGGTCGTGGAGCAGCAGCAACTGCAGCAATAGTGTTGTGATTATACTGAGGTCGGGGATGAGGCTTCCTCGCTTCAGCCATGACAGCATTAGTATGTTCTTCTCTCTTCTTATGGAAATTCCCAAAGGACTTCTTTGCACCATTAGAAGATTCAGCAACTTTGGACACCTTACCACTTTTCAGCCCTTCTTCCAACCTTTGACCAATAGTTACCAGATCTGTGAAGTTTGAAGACACACTCCCAATCATTTTCTCCCAATAGAAAGGAGACAGAGTATCCATGAACATTCCAGTTAATTCTTTCTCTACCAGAGGGGGTTCAACCTGGGAAGCTAACTCTCTCCAACGTTGAACGTACTCTTTAAATGATTCTCTTTCACCTTGAGACATATTCTGAAGTTGACGACGGTCAGGAGCCATATCCAGATTGTATTTTTATTGTCTCATGAAGGCATTGGCGAGATCTTGGAAGCAATGGACGCTGTTATGCTCTAAACTCATATACCATTTGAGAGATGCCCCACTTAAACTGTCCTGAAAGCAATGGATAAGCAGCTTCTGATTATTGATGTAAGCTGCCATCCTTCGGTAGTACATAACCAAATGGGCTCTTGGACATGAGTGCCCCTTGTATTTCACAAACTCTGGAGTCTTGAACTTTGCAGGCATGACCAGACCAGAAACTAAACACATGTTATCAGCATCCACATTGAAGAAATCAGTACCCTCAACGGCCTTGAGTCTCTTGTCTATATTCTGAAAATGTTCGCGGACAATCCCAGGCTCAAAATCCTCACGGTCTTCACCTTGAGCACTAGCAGCATTATAGTCAAAGAACAGAGTCTCAAAGGGAGCTTGACCATTTTGGGCAGCAGTATGGACCACATGTATGACTTCTGTAAAGACAGGAGCTTGAAAAACGGGTCGGACAGTCGGACCAATCATGGCAGTAGATGCAAGGGGTGGAGAATAGTTTGGAGGTAAACCAAACTCCGACCAAGTTGATTGTGGCATTTGAACAGGAGAAGCATCTACATTTGAAACTTCTTGAATAACAGTCTTTTGGGAAGACTCTCCTCTAGCAATCAAGACTTGAAGCATCTCAATGAGCTTAGTCATGCCTGACTTCAACTCATCAATCTCCATTCGGACTTCTGTATTGTGTGCTTCCTGTTCCGACATCTTGTGTCTATAGTTTGCTCTAGTCTGATATCGGTGTCGAGGAATCAGCTTGACAACTCAAAGGTATACTGGATAATGAAGACAGCTGGACATGAGCGACCAGGCAAACAGAGGTAAACCATGAAAAGATGCAGATGCAATGCAATGCGATGCAAGAGAAGATGCAAATCACACATAATAGGGTCAAAGGTTCTAGATCACAGCATGAAGTCTGGGTAAATAACCAACCATAAGGTATGTACTAGGTTCGTTTGATCTGTAGAACAGGGTTCTAAGAGGTTCCCAGAGTCAACAACCCATCTCTCGGATATTATCGACACACCAAATACTTGGAAATCAATAATATTCTCAAGAGAGTCTCGTCTGAGTGTAGTATCGCGTATCAACTATTTTGGAAATACTTCCTCATAGTCATCGCACTACATCCTAATAAGGCCAAAGTGGGGTAGTAGGTAACCTAAAGGTCCTCAGTGTCATGGGCTCTTATAGAAAGTAGCATTGTTTTCACGAATACTCGATCAACAACACCAACTCTCCAAAAAGGCCTCCACTGAGTGGTGGTTTTCTCAAGTTAGCTTAGTCGGGAATCAACTCCCTATAAGCCTTCTTGAATATACCACCATCCTATCATAAGTGCACTCGAGTCCGGGTATAGGACTGTCTCACCACTTGAAGTAACAACCCTGCATACAGAAGAACCCAAGTACAAGCAGATATATGTACAAATATATAAGCAAGCAAACATATAGAAAGCACAAATACAAAAAAGGTGGGCTTAACCCTCTTAGGGAAGAGTCCCCAGTGAAGTCGCCATTTTCTGTTGCGGTGAAATCTGGATACCAAGCTATTGATTAACTTGAATCTTAATTCATTTACAACCGGACTTTAATTTATCCAAAAAGGAAAGGTTTAAAGAAAGAAAAAACCTATAAGAATGCAAAGTAGAAGGACAAGGCCTAAAGCTGAGCAAAGAGAGATCTAAAGGTTCGGGGGTTGGTTATACCTAGGGAAGGTGTTAGCATCCTAAGTATCTGTAGTATTCTACAGGAACCTCTTGTTAGTATTTGTGTTTGCTAAAGTTTGCTTGCTAAGGGAAAAGTGCTAAGGGAAAAGGTATGTACAAAATTTGCTCGCGAAGACATCGCATCTCGTGCCTACGTATCCGGACGGGAATGGAATCAGAGCAATCGTAGTTCCCCTATCTAGGGATGAGGATCTCTTGACTGTGGTCAAGGTTCCCAAAGGGAAGTAAGTATTCATAGTGAAGTACTTACATGGAGTTTGGCGAATCCTCTTCTAAGTTAAGATTGTTATGATAAAGGATGTCCACGGCAGGACGGTAAACATGAGTGCGGCGACTCAAATCCTAAGGCTAGGATAAAAGGGGAGAATGTCCTCGGCGGGACAGTTAAAAGTGAGTACGGCGACTCGTGTGAAAAGGAAGTTTGTTGTTATGTACAAGCAAATTATGTACAGATAAATCAGTTTAACCTCGTAATTTAGAAGGAAAGTATCATGGGTTCATGGTGACAACCATTAAATGAGCACATGAAATTGATAAGGATGAAAATGCAATGATCACAATCAAAGCAGATGAAAAAATAACGAGAACTGTGACGACAGATCGCATTCCAATACAGTCAACAGGGGGATGAGATGAACATGGTTACAACTCAAAACAAAAATCCTATCATGTTAACTAACATGTATGGACATGAAAACAAACAAATTCCACAAACAAATCCAAGTGGAACCACATAAAAATTCATCTGCAACAGTTTAGGGTTTACACTGTAAAAGCACAATTTGCACAGGGTTAAACATGATGAAAAATTGGTCAAACATGAAAAATAAAAACATGACATTAAAGTACACATTGAAATGAACACAATGAAAAAAGAATGGGTTAAAAATGATTAAATTTGAGAGAGATATAATTTTTTGAAGTTTGTGTGAAAAATGGAAAAAATAGCAAAAGGGTTTTGATCTCCACACGGATCGAACCCAGGTCAGGCATGTGAAAGGTAAGTGTGCGCACAAGTCTCTACCACTGGGGTGGCCATACATCCATTGTTTAAAACACCACCATAAATATATAATATGATCCTTCTTGAATTTTCTGGGCAAAAATAAAACAACCTGATGATTTTGCAAAACCTATCCTATCTCTCTCAATACTTAACCATTTTTTACAAACTTTATATGGATTTGGGGTAGAATTGAATGAGGAAGAGGATGGTGGTTTTAGTTTTTGAAAATTCTCATTGTGCTAAAAAATTCGATAGCACTTGTATTTTAAGTGTAAAGATGCAATTTCATGTAAATGTCAACACTCTTTTCAAACTAGAACAGCTATGCACACAAACCACATATGTCATATAGAGTGACTCTGAATCCTCAAATATGTCCTATGTCCACAGAGTACAAAAATGTCATGTTGAATGCAAAATTTAATGAAAAAACAAGCATTTTGAGATGAACAGTTTGTGACAGTTGGTTTAACTATCAAAGGATCATGCAAACACATCCTAAATGATGAATATAAAATGTTTCAAAATGAATTTGGATGCAAAAATGGTTTGTGTAAAAACTGGTATAGCAGTTGCACTTTTTGCCTTGATGAGATGCAAGATTGTATTCAAAATAGTTTCGGAGGCACAATTAAATTAGGCAGTGCACCTACACACATTACATATATGCTGGCAGAGAAGACTAAACACAAGTGGTGGCTCAAAACAAGCAGAAATGTAAACTGACATGCCAAGTACCAAACATAGCTTGAAGATGCATTTTCATGTAGGCAGCCTCATACACTTATTTTCAAACCATGATAAACATATACACATCACAGGTAAGTGGAAATGAATGAGCCTAAATCATCTTTGTGGTTAGAACTGAACTGTCATGATAAGTCATATGTAATTTGCAAAAACTGACATAGGTGATATGCATGAGTTGAGGTATCTCAATTTCAAAGCAATATTGATCAAAACAAACTTTCATACACCTGTATTACATGATAGTGAGTGTGTTTGGTTGAAAATTAAAGGACTGTAATGACTGTGTGGTGTTTTGGTTTTCAAAATGCTCATTGTGTGCTCATGTGCATTATGAGTGTGTGTTTTGCAAGTTGATGGGAATTGGTCATATGCTACTTCCAAGAAAGTCAAAGAGTGTGAACCTAAGACCAATACAGGTCTGCACATGTTTGCTATGTTTTACTGAATAAGTTCTAACAGGGAATTTGGTTCAAAGCACATTAGAGTGAAATGATGGTAATTGAGTTATTATCATGAACATGGTTAAACCAACACAAAGTGATCACCAACAGAATATGATTTCAAAGACCAAGTACATACCTGCTTCTTATGATGTTGAGCCACAGTTTTTCTTTTTCAAGATCAAAAGTATTTTCAGGCAGATTTTAAAGGTAACTTCCACTGGTGGAAGTTTAGTGTAAAAAGTGATAAAAATCATTTTCATACAGTTTTTAAAGTAACTTCCACTGGTGGAAGTTTAGTGTAAAAAGTGACAAAAATCATTTTCATACAGTTTTTAAAGTAACTTCCACTGGTGGAAGTTTAGTGTAAAAAGTGACAAAAATCATTTTCATACAGTTTTTAAACATGACATCAACATACAAGACAGAGATTGGATATTAAAGTGGTGGCAACATGGCATGAGTGAAATGCATGATGGTGTTCAAAATAGTTTCTAGGTGTATTCGCAGCAAACAAACACTTTGAGCAAGCTACAATTGTATATTTGAGTGATTCTAAGCATGTGCCTTAGTCTTAAAATCAGTGGTGATGCAAATGGCATGTTCAAGGCAGAAATGACATTTGAGAAGTAAATCAAGAAATGTAAAACAAGTCCAAACTCACATTCATGTTGAGCAATCATTCTACACAGACCATGAATCATATGAATGAGGTTTTTAAACTTTAAAATTGATCAAAGACCATGAGGAAACCAGGCTGCTATGGTGATGGCTTATCTTTTGCTGAAAAATGCATCTTTGAGTGTAATAGATCAAATCATGTAAAACAGGTTATGCAATCCATATATACATGTCATAAATGTGAAATCAAGTGTGGACAAACTCAAAAATATCACATATTTTAAGTGGAACAAGTTCTATTATGTTAGTGGCCTTTAGGATGCAAATGATGCATTTGTGGGATGTGAAAAATGAAGGAACAATTGAAACAGGTTATGCCAAACACATGTACACATTATAAACAAGCAATTAAGCATGATCAAATTTCACCAGTCAAACATATTGCTTCCAAACAGAATTTTGATATATGACATGAAAATGACACTTTTCAATACTACCACAAGCTCAAAAAATGTCAAAAACAGGAAATTATGGTGTAAAGCAAAGATGAAGTATCTACATACCTCTAGTAGCCTGTGTTGAGCAAGTTTGATCAATATGAAACCCAGAGAAAACTTCAAATGCACCTAGCTTTGGAGATTTCTTCTTCTTGAAGCAAGAATGCAAATTTCAAGACAGTTGGAGAAATAAACTCCACCAATGATCCTTAACACTTTAGACAGTTGAGAAATGATATATGAGATGTGTTAGAGTGATTAAAACACCAAGAAACTTCCCAGAACAAGTTTTGACAGATTTTGTGGCTTTTGGTCAAAGTAACTTGGTATGGAAGTTGACTTTTTGAATGGTGAGGTTTTTGAGTGGTTCAATGGTTGGAACACTTTCTATATCATATTTGTGGGTTGTGGGGATGATGTTCGGTGAGTTTGAGTGTAGAGAAATGATTTTGGCAGCAATTGTACCAAGACAGATTTTGGTGGTTTTTGGTGAAAATGTGATTTAGTGATTTTGTGATTTTGAAGCAAAGTGTGCAAGAGCAAAGGCTTGAGCTTTCTCTGGTTTTTTTAGAGTGAATATTCTGTCCCAAATGAAATGGTGAGGGCCTCTATTTATAGGAAAAGCCATGGAGTGGGCAGATGTGGAGATTTCTTCACATTAAAGAAAGGTTTTACACCTTTGGATCAAACCTCCACAAAGGGGTTTCCTTGGATAATAGGTAAGTCCAATAGTCAAGCAAAATGATGATTTTGAAAGGGCTAAATGCAGGCTAGAGGCATAGCTTGATGGCTGTTTGCAGAACTTACTTTCCACCTCATGCTTACCATGTTTACTTTAAGTGCAAGTTGCAAGGCAACTTGCAAGCCACTTGCAAGCTTGGCTAACTTCCTATTTTATGCATTTCTCTTGTTCTCTCATGCTACAAACCCTATATACATCATATAAACCATGTTTCACAAGCTGAGATTGGTCATATTTGAGGAAAGAAGGGTTTTTGAACATTTGACAATGTGGGACTAAAGTGAAAAATCACCAACTTGCCATAACCATAACTTTCAGCTCACAACTCCTTTTGAGATGTTCTAGTACTTTTTAGAAAGCCCTCAAATAGCTCTAAAACATTCATGTTGGCCAGAAGTATTGATTCCAATTGAAACTATGTGAAAAAACCCTCCCAAAGTTGGCTGAAATTAGGATCCTTAATGTAAAACAACTTAGAAATTTTCTAAGTTATTTTGTCCTCTTGTAATGTTTTTCCTTCTAACTCCAAAACCAAGCATTTTTTGATCATGGACCACTAGGAGACTTTTGTAGAGCTTGTCAAGATATTTCAAATGAGCTTGGAACCACCTCAATCGGATGTGCGGTTAGGAAGTTACGGTCTTGTCCCTTTCAAAACCCTAATTCCCGATTTTCTCGATTATTCCTTCATCCTTGATCAAATGACCATGAAATTTTATGAGCAAGCTTATATTGACATATGGAACATTTTTGCTTCACATCTTGAAGTCCCATTCCTTAAATTTGAAAAGCCGATTTTTGGTCGCCGGCGCGATCGATCGGTTACTACCGAGTCGTCTGTGGACATTCTGGACTTTCCGAGACTTTGAAACTTCTTGAATGGACTTCATTAAGACGTATGAACTTCATGTACCATAATTTCCTCATTGAAACACCTCCCATCACAAAAGTCAAACCGCAGTTGACTTTTTATCAGTCAAAAACCCTAATCGGGGCTCCACACTACACTGTTCTTGATTCTGGGGTACAACCTCAAATTGTTTTCACATTTGACATCAAATAGCATCCTTGAACTTGTTTCATGATTTAATCCCTTCAAACATTGATTGATCAAACCTCACAGTTTCGATTTTAACCGCGCGAAACCCTAATTCATCTGCATCTTAAACAAAGAAAAAAAACTTGAACTGGGTTAGGGTTAGATAATCACATGAGTATGATCCTAAAATGATAATGAAAATCTAAGGGTCAAAATTTGGGGTATGACAATGACAAAAACATCAGAAATTTTGTTTAATTGAAAATATTGAAATTATAACTCCCCCTGAGATGTTGAGTCTCCCCCTGAGTTAAATACAGAAAAGGAATAGAAACTTCCCTTTTGTCTTGAGTAATCATCAGAGTTAGATCTTGTTTGTTCTTTTAACATTTGAAATCAGAATGTCTTGCAGATTTAAGATTCAGAGTTTGATAATAGTCAAATGATCTGAGAGACTCAGAGTTTCTTTTATAGAGTGTACTTATCAAAAGTTCTAAAATAGTCAGATTAAATGTTAGATATAATAAATATGTCTGAAGTTTCATTCTGGTGAAGTTATATTAAACAGTTCAAATCTATATTTTCTCCCCCTTTTTTGTCATAAGCAAAAAGTAAAAACTTTAAAAAGACAAATAAAAGGAAACAGTAAATAAGATAATTCAAATGGAGAAAAACTTTGATACATTCAATAAGATCAGATCAAGAGTACATGCATCAGAAGATATAAATAATACAAAGCAAACATCAGATGCAAAAACAACAGAATGAAAAAAAATGAAAATCTAAGAGTGTTTGGACAAAAGCATCTGTAATAAATCTGTAATCTCAGAGGAGGAATGCTCTTGCTTGGACATCCACTTAGCGATTGTTTCATTCTTTTGATCCTGCTTAGACATCCATTATGTCATGTCCTTAGACTTCTTATCCTGTTTTGCCATCCAGGACTTGATCTCAGATTGACCAGCTTCCAGAGCAGCAATCTTATCTTCAAAATCTGGATGTTCTTTCTTTAACTCAAATGAAGAAGTATGATCAGGTTCTGGAGCTTGAACAGAGGCAATTTCCATGGGTTCTGTAGAGTCTGGAGCATTAGAGCCAGAAGGAGGGTCTACTAGAGTCATGGCCAAATTGTTTTCTACATATGCAATTTCAGTAGATTCTTCTGATGAGGGATGAGCATCTGTAAGGAGCAGAGGTTCAGATTTCTTGACTGTCCAGAATAGAGTTCTTGCAGCTTCAGCAAATCTGAGCTTCGCATCATCAGAACAAATGTTCTTCAGATTTGAGGCCACAGAGTTAAATCTGTTGATGAATCCATTCCAGATGATATCAGATTCTTTGGCATCCATTGTTGCTGAGCATTTCTTCTGTACAGTACCTAAATACAACTGTATTTCGTGCAAAAATGATTGAAATAAAGGATTAACATTAAGTCTGGGTTTAGGATGTAACAGAGTTTCCAGAGTTATTGGTTTTGGTTGGGGAGTTGGTGGAAAAAGAGATTTCTGAATAGAGATCAGAGGAGGAGGATAATATGGAATGAAGGGAATTTCAGGAGCTTTTTCTTTTGATCTATTTAAGGCATTTAGCAGATGAGGTTTTGCTCTGGTGTGAAGGGTAACTACATCAAAAGGTTCATTTGAGTAGGTTTGGAAAGCAGATTTGGGGGGTTCATCAGAAGCAACATTGTTATCAGAGGAAATTGGTATAGCTGAAGCAACAGCTTTATCAGTTTTAGCAGAGCAGGATATAGTTGCTAATGAATCTACATCTGACTTGGATTTTATATAGTCAAGAATCACAGATGGAAGGGTCATTGTGAGTTTTGGTTTCAGAGGGGTGATAGGGTCAGAT
Organism: Lathyrus sativus; assembly: GCA_963859935.3. Taxonomy (NCBI): domain Eukaryota; kingdom Viridiplantae; phylum Streptophyta; class Magnoliopsida; order Fabales; family Fabaceae; genus Lathyrus; species Lathyrus sativus. The sequence goes on from OZ012741.1 coordinate 520,198,701, forward strand.
GGTTCAACTCTGTCATAAAAGTCTTTGAGTTTGAAACCATAAGCCAGATTATGAAATAGAGATGAAACTTGGGCACAAGAAATAGATGTTCTTGGGTTGGTACTTGGAATCAGTATTTCAGATGATGGTGCAGGTGTGGGAATAGGATCTGGAATGGGAGCTTTAGAAGGTATAATGGGTTCTGGTTGGTTTACCTCAGAGGCTCTGTGAGATGGAGAGACTAGAAAGTCTGGGTGGATGTCTGATTCTGAGGAGTTTGAAGAGGTGGTTGGTGTGCAGGAAGTAGAAGATACTTGAAACACAGTTTTTAAGGGTGTGACATCAAGAACTTCTGTTTCAGGAATGTGGGGTTCAGAGGCGTTTGTTGGTTCTGAAGGAATTTCATAGGGTTTTGAAGGTTTTGAGGGTTGTTCTGAGATGGGTGAAACAAATGTGATAGTGATTGGTTCAGATGTGACTGGAACAGATGTCATTTTTGTAGGTTCAGATGCAGTGGGTTCAGATGATTTTGATAGTGGATTATCTGAAGGTGGTTGATTTTCAAAGGCTTTTTCTGGTTGAGATTCTTGTGGTTTTTCAGGTTGTTTTTCTTGTGGGTGCTGTTGTGGTTCAGATGGCTTTTGTTTAAGGTGTGCAGAGGGTTTTTGTTGTACAGAAGGTTGTTGTTGTTGTTCTGTAGGTTGTTGTTCTGATGGTTGTTTCTGTGAAGATTGTTTTTGTGGAACAAAATGTTTGATTTGGATTTTTGGTTGAGATGATTGTGGTACAGAGACTTTTGGTGTTGGAATAGTTTGTGTTGTTGTTGGTGTTGGAACAGATGTATGTTTTTGTGGTGATTTAGAACTAGGAGCAGTAACAGAAGTAGTTTGTGTAGAGGGTGGTTTAGGAACAAACTTAATATTTGAATCATTTAAAACAACATTACTTGCAGAAGATACAGAAGATTTAGTACCTTTTATCTTGATTCTCTTGGCTGGTATAGAAGAAGTGTCTCCAGAATCTTTCCTCTTCAAGAGCTTCTGTGGCTTCTCAGCAATTTTGACCTTCTTCTGGACAGGTGCAGCTTCTGCTGCTGGCTGAGTCCTCTTTCTTTGGAGTTGTGCTTCTTCTTCTTCTTCTGCATCAGGTAGAGGTTGTCTTGCTAGCTGAATAATGTTTGCAGGAACAGGCTTTCCTTCCTTCTTACACTCATCAATGTACATCACAACAATGTGCCTTGGTTCTTCGGCAAAGAATAATGGAAAATCATCTACAGGAATCCTCTGCTTACTTAGTTCAGACACATTCAGCTTCTTGGGAGCTGTTGTGAGTTCATCCACTATTTTAAGTCTCTGAAGACTTTTGGCATTCAGAGGCTTTCCCATTATGAATTCCAATTCCTCTGTAACTCCAGCAGCGTACAAAGCAGAGACCAATTCATTCTCAGTTAGAAGATCTGAGATCAACCTTCCAAAAGGGATCCAGGTTCTGATCTTCTGTCCTTTTTCTTTCACATATTCTCTAGAGGCATTTATATGGTTCCACAGATGCATAAAGAGAATATATGGAAGATCTACCTTGGTGCTCTGACTGAGGCAATACATGAAATAGAGTTGTTCATTATTGACATAGTCTGGAGAGTTTGTTGATTTCCTATGATGGATGCATCCCATGAAGATCTTAGCCCAGAGCTTGTAGTCAGGCTTCAGGTCCTTGAACTTGTTAGAAGCTTGACCAGCAGTTATCACTTCTTCATACACTTCATCCATATCCACACGCCCAGCTGGCAAGTGGGAAACACCATCTGTTTCTTCATATCCAATTAGCTTTCTGATCAGATCTTCTGTTATAATGATTTATTTTCCCAGTACAGAAGATAGGATGAATTTAGGGTAAACTGATGCATGGATCCAGAACTCTTTTACGAGGAGGGGGTAAACTGGTCCAAAGAGTCTATCAAAGTACTTTACCCATCCTTGATCACCAATGATAGAACGAAATTCAAAGCCATTTTCTGCAAGTGAATCAAATTCTACCATGGATTCACACAAAACCTCCAACTTTTCAACAGGGGTCAATAGAGTTCTGTTAGGAGGAGAGTAAGGAGCAACACCCATGTTTGCAGAAGTAACTGCAGCCATTGAAGATTGGAATTGAGCAGTTGTTGATGATGAAGTTGCCATTGAAGATTGCTTTGTCACACGCTTAGGTTTAGGGTTTTTATGCAGAGAGAAGAGAAGATGAAAATGCATAAAATTTTCTGAGATTGTGAAAAGTGTGAAAGTGGAGATAGGTCAAGTATTTATACTAAAACAATTAGGCATACCATCATTCAGAATTTTTTGCACGTTTGAACAAGCATTAAATGAAAAGAATAATAATCATTTCAAACATTTATTGCTTCTGACAAATTGGGGGAAAAATCAAGATTCTCACTGTTCAAACTTCACCTCAAACGTCTCTTCAGTAATGTACACGCCACCTTTGCAGATTTGGTGTGACACGTGTTTGCTTGCATGTGTTCTGAATTCTCTTGAGAAATGAAACGTTAGCCAACGTTCAGATCTTCTAAGGATTGTTAGTTCAGAGTTTCACAAAAAAATATTAAGCAGAATAAGTAAGCAATCAGAAGAAATACTTTAGAGCATTAGGCATTTTTGCATCTGTAAAAATTTGCTTCTGACAAATATCATTCTGGACAAAAATCCATACCAATATTTTTCAGAATAAATTTGAATCTATCTTCAACAAGGGGTTTTGTAAAAATATCTGCCCATTGATGATTTGTATCAACAAAGGCTAAATTTATTATTCCCTTCTGAACATAGTCTCTGATGAAATGATGCTTAATTTCTATATGTTTTGCCTTAGAATGTAAAATGGGGTTCTTGGACAAACATATAGCAGAAGTATTATCACAAAAGATAGAAATGTTACTTTCAAAATTTTGATAATCTTCTAGTTGACTTTTCATCCAGAGCATCTGCGTGCTACATACAGCAGCAGCAATATATTCTGCCTCTGTGGTTAAAAGAGCAATTGTGGGTTGCTTCTTGCTGTACCAGGAGATTAGATTTCTTCCTAGAAATTGACAACTTCTAGAAGTACTTTTTCTTTCCACTCTGTCTCCAGCGTAGTCAGCATCACAGAATCCAACTAACTTGAATTCATCAGATTTTCTGTAACACAAACCCATATTAGAAGTACCTTTCAGATACCTTAGAATCCTCTTGACAGTTGTCAAGTGTGATTCTCTAGGATCTGATTGGAATCTAGCACACAGGCAAACACTGAACAATATGTCAGGTCTAGAAGCAGTTAGATAAAGAAGAGAACCAATCATACCTCTGTAGAGCTTCTGGTCTACTTTCTTACTTACCTCTTCCTTACCAAGTGAGCTAGTAGGATGCATGGGAGTCTTTGCCAGCTTACTATCAGCCATGTTAAATTTCTTCAGAAGTTCTTTAACATATTTGGTTTGATGTATGTAAGTGCACTCTGGAGTTTGATTGACTTGGATTCCTAGAAAGAATCTGAGTTCTCCCATCATGCTCATTTCAAATTCAGCCTGCATACATGTAGCAAACTCCTTTCCAAGCATAATATTTGTTGATCCAAAAATAATATCATCCACATAAATTTGACAAATTAGAAGATCTTTCTTAATTGATTTACACAAGAGTGTTGTATCCACTTTGCCTCTGATGAAATTTTTCTCCAAAAGAAAATTGCTCAATCTCTCATACCAAGCTCTGGGAGCTTGTTTTAATCCATATAGAGATTTCTTTAATTTGAAAACATGATCTGGAAATTTTTCATTTTCAAAACCAGGAGGTTGGTGGACATAAACTTCTTCTTCTATAATACCATTAAGAAAGGCACTTTTAACATCCATCTAATATAGAGTGATGTTATTTTGTGCAGCAAATGAAATAAGAAGGCGTATAGATTCTAACCTTGCCACTGGAGCATAAGTTTCAGTGTAATCAATACCTTCTTGTTGACTGTACCCTTGAGCAACCAGCCTTGCCTTATTTCTTTCAACTTCTCCTTTCTCATTCAGTTTATTTCTGAAGACCCGTTTTGTACCAATTATATTGAATCCTTGTGGTCTTTGAACTAGATCCCATACATCATTTCTGGAGAATTGATTTAGCTCTTCTTGCATGGCAATAATCCAATCATTGTCTTGCAGAGCTTCATCTACAGAAGATGGTTTAATTTCTGACACCAATCCAAAAAGTGATGCTTCAGATGATCTTAGAAAGGATCTTGTTCTGATGGGATCATCTTTCCTTCCAATAATGACATTCTCTGGATGAGAAGCTTTAATTCTGGATGATGATCCTCTAATAGTTGATTCTTCAGAAATGTTTAGATTGTTCATCTGAGAAGTTAAAGGAATAGCATCTGGCGTTGCTTCTGGTTCCTTTACTTGAATTTTGTCTGCTTCTGGGACGTCAGAGTCAATGAAGACTACTTCTCTATCTGCAGAGTTTTCAAACTGCTTTGGCTTTTCAGAGCCAAGCTTATCATCAAATCTTACATGAATGGATTCTTCCATAATCTGTGTCTCAGTGTTGTATACTCTGTAGCCTTTAGAGCGTTCAGAATATCCAAGCATGAAACACTTCTGTGCTTTGGAATCAAACTTGTTCAGATTTTCCTTAGTATTTAACATATAGCAAATACATCCAAAAGGATGAAAATATAAAATGTTGGGCTTTCTGTTCTTCCACAGTTCATAAGGAGTCTTTTTCAGAAGAGGTCTCACAGACACTCTGTTCTGAATGTAACAGGCTGTGTTGATTGCTTCTGCCCAAAACTGTTTTGCCAGATTTGTCTCATTGATCATGGTTCTGGCCATTTCTTGCAGAATTCTGTTTTTCCTCTCTACAACCCCATTTTGTTGTGGAGTTCTAGGACAAGAAAAATCATGAGCAATGCCATTTTCAGAAAAATATTTTTCAAAATATTTATTTTCAAATTCACCACCATGATCACTTCTGACTTTTATAATTTTGAAATCCTTTTCATTCTGGACTTGCTTACAGAAGTCAAAGAACACAGAGTGTGACTCATCCTTGTGTTTTAAGAACTTTACCCATGTCCATCTACTATAGTCATCAACAATGACTAATCCATACTTCTTGTCTCTGATGGATGCAATTTTCACTGGTCCAAACAGATCAATATGAAGTAATTCTAGTGGTTTGGAAGTAGAAACTGTAAGAGCAAGATTTGTCTCTACAGGATTATCTCTATGTTTTGATGATAACAATTGAGTATTTGTGAAAGAACCATTTTATGGTTTAATGTTTGTTATGTGCAGGTCATATTAAATTAAATATATTAGACCAAACAAACAAAAGCAACGTGTGCAGCTAGTAATATATGGAATTACTATGTGTAACGTCATGAAGCGCTTGGGAGAAGCTAGTTTGCTTATGTATCTGATCACCATCAGTAAGGAACCAAGGATGTTGTATATTGCAGTTGCAATGCTCCTGTGGTTTATGATCAGAAGAAGTGCATCTGATCTAAAAGCAAATGAAGCTCAGTAAAGAAGCAAGTTTGTTTCTGCATCTGATCATGTTCAATAAAGAATCAAGGATGCTGGATATTGCAGTTGCAATGCATCTGTGGATTCTGATCTGAGTTGTGCATCTGATCTGGAAGCTAACGAGCGTCTCTGAAGAGTGAGCCCTCTAAAGAACTGAAGTGCTGAAGAATCTGATGACTTGAAGTTCTGAAGGCTGAAGTCTCTGAAGACATGTTCTGAAGGACAAAACTCTGAAGACTCTGAAGACATGTTCTGAAGGTCAAGACTCTGAAGACTCTGAAGACATGTTCTGAAGGTCAAGACTCTGAAGATATAATCATCTGAAGAAGTTTGTGCTGAAGACTCTGATGACTTGAAGTTCTGAAGGCTGAAGGCTCTGAAGACCAAGTGCAAAAGACTCTGAAGACCAGACTCTGAAGAAGAAAGATTATGAAGCTTCACCATACAAGACGTGTTCAATCAGATGAGTTGTTGCTATCAACTCTGATGAACAAAGTGCTGAAGTCAGAATCTGATGTTTACTATGCTATCTATACCAAAGTAGTTTCTGAACTACTCATCTGTAACATCATCAGAAGAACCAAGCCAGAAGCAAATTTGTCCAAGCTGTTAAATGGAATATTACCGTTGCAAGAAAAGGACAAGAAAGTGATGTCATCTAACACGTGCTCATTCTATCCGTTGGAATATGACCGTTGGAAATAGAAAGGACTTTTCTATCCTCACAACGTCATTCTTGGAAGCACTATAAAAGGAAGAATAATTTGTTTATTCAAGGGTGGTTAAAAAGTGGCTGAAGCATTGGGTTGGCTTTTGCGCTGTTGCGCTACTGCTACTGCTGAAAAGAAAATAAAAGCTTAATGGAAAAGAAGCCTTAGTGCTCACTTACAGAAAAGCTTTTAAGCAATATAGAAGCTATGTTTTAATAATCTCTTAGAGAGTTATTATTTGAATTAGTTTTTGTATTAGGAAGCAAGGAGTTGTTGCTCAGTACTTGCTATGTGCTAAACTTGGAGTTATTAGCTTGCTAGGAAGCACCATTGTAATCTCCGACAACACAACATTCTATTTTTAGAATTAGTGGTTCCTCAAGTGATCTTGTGAAGATCAGTATACTTGAGATGACAAGTGACAGTAGTCATTTGTGGAAATCCTAATAGGAGATCTTTAGTGATCGGATTCTATTAAGGTGTCAATGAACGTTATATCCTTGGGGATCCCTGAACGTGTCATTGTCAAGTTGTTAGCCACTTGCAGTTAGCTTGTGCATCTGTAATCAGTTCGGTTATAGTGGATTAAGTCCTTAATTGATTAAGGTGAAATCACCTTGGAAGGGTGGACTGGATTAGCTTGAGAGTTGCTTAAGTGAACCAGGATATATGATGTGTTCTTTACTTATGCTTTATTATTTATGCTTCCGCAATGTATTTAATATAAGCGCATAAAAGCATCAAGTGAAAGAAGAAGATAAGAAAAGGAAAAAATTTTATTTAGGCATAAACCCAATTCAATCCCCCCCTTTCTTGTGTTTATTTCTCACCTTCAGAAACAACATTTTTTGATTTAAAGGATGATTTTGAAAACTTCCCTTTTTGGCATGCTTCACAAAGAGCATCTGAAGTGAACTTCAGATTAGGGAGTCCTCTGACAAGATTAAGTTTATTAATCTGAGATATACGTCTCATATTAATATGGCCCAATCTTCTGTGCCAGACCCATTGCTCTTCATTAACAGACAAGAGGCATTTAACATTTTGAACTTTAAGTTCTGAAAGATTTATTTTATTAATGTTGTTTTTCCTCTTACCACTAAATAGGATAGAGCCATCCTTTTGACTAATAGCTTTACAACATTTTTGATTAAAGGTAATATCATAACCATTTTCACTTAATTGACTTATGGGCAATAAGTTATGCTTTAACCCTTCAACAAGTAAAACATTAGTAATAGAGGGAAGTTTACCATTTCCAATGGTGCCAGATCCAATGATCTTTCCCTTCTGGTTCCCTCCAAACTTCACATCACCTCCAGATCTAAGTTCCAGGCTTTGGAACATAGACTTTTCTCCTGTCATGTGTCGTGAGCATCCAGAGTTCAGGTACCATGATTGGTGTCCTGACCTTGCTGCTAAGAACATCTGCAACAGAAATTATTTTATTTTTAGGTACCCAGATCTTCTTGGGTCCTTTGGGGTTAGTTGGTTTGTAGGTTTGTCTAAACTTCTGTTTTTCAACATAATGTTTATTCTGACTTGCCTTGGGTTTAAACACATAAGTATTCTTCTCAGAGCTTGTGTGTTTAATGTCATTTAAGTGACCAAATTTAAATTGAGAATACAGAGGTGTCTTCTTGATGAAAAGTTTGTCAACAGATTTTGGATTACTTCCAGATGAAGATTCATATCCAATACCTCTTCTGTTGTTCCCACTAACACCATAGATCATAGAAGCCATCTTGCTTCTGTCTATGCTCTTAGTAAGGAATCTCTTAAAGCTGGAGTCATATTTTTCTAAAATGTTTTCACATGACTTAGTCTCAGATTCAGATTCTTGTTGAGTTATTTCAAAGTCATTTTTGATTTTCAGATTAATTTCTTTTTGCTCAACAAGTTTTGTCTTTAGAAGATCAATCTCAGATTCAAGATTGCTTTTCAGCTTCTTGTATTTGAGTTTGATATTGTTATAACTTTTAAGAACTTCTGATAAAACTTTTATAAGTTCTTCTTTAGTAAGTTTAGCCATTACCTCTTCAGCATCATCATCAGATTCAGAATCTGATTCATATCCTGAGGTTCCTTCCTCCTAATCTTCTGTGCTGGCCATCAGTGCATCATTAGCACATTCTTCTTCTAATTCAGAATATGATTCAGATTCATCTGAGTCATCCCATGTTGCCATCAGAACCTTCTTCTTTTTGTTAAACTTCTTCTTGGGTTTTTCTTTTTGAAGTTTGGGACAATCATTCTTGTAATGCCCAGGTTCTTTGCACTCATAGCATACAACTTCTTTCTTGCCAGATCTTCTGTGCCCAGAAGATTCCTTTCTATGATCAGATCTTCTGAAGTTGTTGAACTTCTTTCCCTTGTGCTTCCAGAGTCTGTTGATCCTTCTGGAAAGCATGGATAATTCATCTTCTTCTTCAGAAGAAGATTCTTCAGAGCTTTCTTCAATAACCTGCAAAGCTTTAGCAGATTTATTAGATTTTAAAGCAACAGATTTACCTTTTTCTTTCTTCTGAGGTTCATCTTCCTCAAGCTCAATTTCATGGCTCCTTAGTGAGCTGATGAGTTCTTCCAAAGAGATCTTGTTCAGATCTTTAGCCATCTTCAAGGCAGTCACCATTGGTCTTCATCTGGTAGGTATACTTCTGATGATTTTCTTTACATGATCTGATGTGGAATATCCCTTGTCCAGAACCTTTAGCCCAGCTGTGAGGATCTGAAATCTGGAGAACATAGCTTCAACAGATTCAGAGTCTTCCATCTTGAAGGCCTCATACTTCTGGATCAGAGCCAGAGCTTTTGTTTCCTTGACTTGAGAGTTTCCTTCATGAGTCATCTTTAAGGATTCAAACATATCAAAAGCAGTTTCCCTGTTTGTAATTTTTTCATACTCAGTATGAGAAATTGCATTCAATAATATTGTTTTGGCCTTGTGATGATTTCTAAAATCTTTCTTCTGAGCATCTGTCATAGATTTTCTATCTATCTTCTTGCCATTCCCATCTGTGGGATGAACATATCCATCTATGACTAGATCCCATAAATCAGCATCATATCCAAGAAAAAAATTTCCAATTCTGTCTTTCCAGTAATCAAATTTCTCCCCATCAAACATAGGGGGTTTGGTGCTGATTTTGTCCCTTTCTTCATATTTATTGTTAACATTGGATGTTGTATTATCAGCCATTGTAACAACTAAATATATATCAAAGTATTTCTCTCTGGATCTTTACTGACACTGTTAAGTGGTAGCACACACAGAACCGGAGCTCTAATGCCAACTGAAGGTGAGATAATACTTAGAAGGGGGGTTGAATAAGTATGAAAGATTAAAACTTAGAATAAAAAACACAAGTATTTTTATCCTGGTTCGTTGAACTCAACTACTCCAGTCCATCCTTCCTAGAGTGATTTGCCTTTCTCAAACAAGGACTTAATCCACTATTTAATCAAACAGATTGCAATAGTAACACCTAAGAACAACTGTTCTTATTCTTCTCAAGAGCTACTGATTTCAACTAAATCCTCTTAAGGAAATCCTTTACAATCAATGTAAATCTAATACAAGAGTAAGAATTCTTCTAAAAAGCTTTAATCGCAACAGTGATATTTCTCTTAAGTTTAAGTACAATGAAATTAATTCTAAGAATGAATATGAAAGTATGAGAGCTTGAATGTTTTAATTTCTTTTCAGCAAAATGTCTAACTGAAGAATTTGGTGGAGACTTGCTTTTATAGGCAGCTGATCCAAGGGAGCTGCACGTTGAGAAGAGTGTCACAAAAAGGTCTGAGCCTTTTTGTCTTCACATCAAGTGACCTTTCCTAGAAGAAGAAAGCACAAAAAAATCCTTTTTGTCTGTGTTCTTGTGTCTAGCATAAATAAGGAAAGAGACGTTTGATTTACTCCAACGGATATAACCTTTGAATATTTCTTCTTCAGTTTTCAGCAAGTTCATCAGAGTCTAATTGGGTCAGAGTCTTCTGATGGTGATCAGAGCTTGCTGGATCAGAGTCTTCAGCAGCAGGTGTGCTTTCAGCGTGTTAAATATCAGAGCATATTTGGAACAGAACATCAGTACTGGCAGCTTTAGTACTTTCAGAAACTTCTGTAGAATCTATGCTTTGAAAAACTCTTCATACAAAATTCTTCTTTGCTTCAGATGCTTTTGACTTGCTTCAGATTCTTCTGGAGCTACTGCTTCAGATTCTTCTGGAGCTTCTGCTTCAGAATCTTTTGGAGGCTACGCTCAGAATCTTCTGAAGGCAGCAATCAGAATCTTCTAATGAGTGCTTCTGGCGCTTCAGAGTCTAGTTAATTTCTTGCATTCAATTCAGATTTGCTTCTGGAGTATTAGTTTCTTTACTATCTGCAGCAAAAACTCTCAAGCAAATTTTAGAGTATATAAATCTTAAATACAAAATTTCCTAATAGTTATCATCAACACATAGAGATATTATTAAGAACCAATCTGTGTTCTAACAGTCACTTTCTCTTTTCTTTGTCTTTTGTCCTTAAGCCTTTAGCTAGATAGTTTAAACACACCCTTTTAGATAGACAACAATGTGTGGATCCCGTCGAGTACGACGGACGTGAGGGGTGCTAATACCTTTCCCTTGCGTAACTGACTCCCGAATCCAGACATGGTTGCGATGACCTTGTCTTTCCCTTTTTCTTTAGGTTTTTGCGATCGTTTCCTTTCCCTCTCTTTGAGATAAATAACGAAAGTGGCGACTCTTCTGTTTTTCCGCCGGTTGTTTTTCGCAGTTGCGACACTTGTGTCGAAAGTCTTCCTGATATGATGGTTAGGAGGCGTGTTCCGTTGAAGTTCCCAAGACGAGATAAATGTGTCTCTCAACGACAGTACAAGTATGTGGGTAAAAGAGCTTCCGCTTGAGGGAAAGTATAGTGGATAGACTCACACTTAAGGGGGAGATTATTGGGGAAAAATGTGAGTTGTATGGAGAAACAAGTGTGAGTTCTAAGTCCCACATTGCTTATAAAAGTGAAGGTTAAACACTTTATAAGTAAGAGGGCCCATACACCTATCACTTTAAGGTTTTGGGTGAATATGTGGTGTCTCTCTCACTTTTTTGGGTGAGTCTTTGATCTTTAGGTGAATGTTTGACCCAATGAGTAATTGGATAAGTTTGTTATGGTTTTCATTGATGATATTCTGATATACTCGAAATCTAAAGAAGAGCGTGGACCATTTGCGTACGGTGTTGCAAGTGTTGAAAGAGAAGAAGTATTATGCAAAACTGTGGAAATGTGAGTTTTGGTTGAAGGAAGTGAGTTTCCTTGGCCATGTGATATCAAGTTGTAGAATTGTTGTGGATCCTTCTAAGATTGATGTTGTGTTACAGTGGGAGACTCTGAAGTCTACTACGGAAATACGAAGTTTTCTTGGGGTGGCTGGTTATTATCGCAAGTTTATCGAAGGTTTTTATAAGTTGGCATTACCTTTGACTTAGTTGACTCGGAAGAGAGTTTTGTGGAATTGAAGAAGAAGTTGAAGACCGCTCTGGTACTTATCTTACCTAATCCGAGTGAGTCTTTTGTGGTATATTGTGATGCATTAAAGATGGGTCTTTTGTGGTATATTGTGATTGCTCAGGTTGTTGCTTATGCTTCCAGACAATTGAGGGTTCACGAAAAGAGTTATCCTACGCATGATATAGAATTGGCAGTTGTAGTGTTCGTGTTAAAAATTTGGAGACATTACCTTTCTGGCTCTTAATTTGAGGTGTTTAGTAATCATAAGAGTTTGAAGTACTTATTCGGTCAAAAGGAGTTGAATACGAGGTAGAGAAGGTGGATGGAATTGTTGAAAGACTATGTCTTTGATTTGAGTTACCACCCCGGTAAAGAAAATGTGGTAGCTGATGCATTGAGCAGGAAGTAATTGCATATGTTGCTGCTTATGGTGAGAGAACTAGAATTGATCGAGCAACTTAGAGACACGAGTTTAGTATGTGAGGAGACTCCTGACAGTGTGAAGTTGGGAATGTTGAAACTGACGAGTGGCATTCTCGAAGAAATCAAGGGAGGTCAAAAATCAGATTTGAGATTGGTTGATCAATTGGCCTTGATTAACCAAGGTAGCGGAGGTGAATTTCGGATTGATGAGAATGACGTGATGAGGTTCAGAGATAGAGTGTGTGTTCCAGATATTCCAAAAATTAGGAAGATTATTCTTGAAGAAGGACATCGAAGTAGGACGGGTATTCATCCCGATGCTATGAAGATGTATCAGGATTTGTAGAAGTTGTTTTGGTGGCCAAGTATGAAGAGAGATATTGCTGAGTTTATTTATGCCTGCTTGACTTGTCATAAGTCAAAGGTTGAACATCAGAAGCCTTTGTGTATGATGCAACCGTTGAATATTCTGGAATGGAAATCAAATATTATTTCCATGGATTTTGTGTCGGGGTTGCAGAAGGTTGCGAAGGGGAATGATTCAATTTGGGTGGTTGTGGATAGATTAACTAAATCGGCTAATTTCTTACCGACGAAGATTAATCATTTTATATAAAAGTTAGTTGAGTTATACATTTAAGAAATTGTGAAGTTGCATGGGATACCTTCGAGTATTGTGTCAGATAGGGACCTCGGATTTACGTCGAGGTTCTGGAAAAGTTTGTAAGACGATTTAGGTACTAAGTTGAGGTTGAGTTTCGCATATCATCCGCAGACGGATGGTCAAACAGAGAGGATTGTCCAGTCTTTAGAGGATTTGCTGAGGGCTTGTGTGTTGGACCAAGGAGGATCTTGGGATAGTCACTTGTCGTTGATTGAGTTCATGTACAACAACAATTTTCATGCTAGTATTGGAATGACACCGTATGAAGAGATCTACAATAGGAGGTGTAGGACTTTATTGTGTTGGTATGAGTCAGGCGAGAGTGTTGTACTCGGACCTGAGATTGTGCAAGAGATGACCGAGAAGATTAAGATGATCCAATATAGGATGAGGATTTCACAGAGTCATCAGAAGAGTTATCATGATAGGAGGTGGAAAGCACTTGAATTATAAAAGGGATATCAAGTGTTTTTTAGAGTTACGATGGTAACTGGTGTGGGTCAAGCTTTGAAGTCTAGAAAGCTCACTCCGCATTTTGTTGGTCCGTATTAGATTATGTAGAGGATAAGAGAAGTAACCTATTGAGTTATTTTACCGTCGTCGCTTGTGGATCTTCATGATGTGTTTCATGTATCTCAGTTGAGGAAATACATTCCGGATTCGTCGCATGTGATACAAATGAATGATGTACAAGTGAGAGATAACCTGACTGTTGAAGCATCACCTGTGTGGATTAATAGTCGAGAAATGAAACAACTGTGGGGTAAGAACATTGCTTTGGCGAAAGTATTGTGGGATGGACCAGCTGATGAAAGTTGGACTTAGGAGCGTAGAGATCAGAGTTGTAACACCCCAATATTTATATTTTAATATTTGTTAAATTATTTGTGATTATCGGTGAATTTTGGTGAATTATTATGCATGATATGTTCTTGTTGTGTATTGTGGGGGTGATGATGAGTTAAGGGAATAACAGGATTATTTAGAAATTAAATAATTAATTAGAATTATTTTAGAGTTAATGATAATAGAGTAATATAGATTATGTTATTTAGACTATTATTATTAATTAAAATAAAATAAGGGGAAACATTGAGGGCAAGGTGGCCATTATAGAAGTATTAGTGAGGGTGAGTTGGGAAAGGCATATTAGGGGTCCTAAGGGCAAGTTTGACGAAAGGGAAAATAGAAATGGAGAAGTTCATTCTGAACGATCGTGTTTTGGAGAAATGACATTGAGGAAAAAGGTAGAAGGGGCTAGGGCTCTAAGAGATTGTTGTAGAACTCAAGTAAAAGAACCAGAACTAAGAATCTAAGGTACGAGGAGTATTACTTTTCATTATAATTGATATAGGATTTAGATGTATGTAGGTGTTTTTGGGGTTTTAGGGAGAATGTAGTAATGTGATGGTAATGTGATGATCCATGACGAAATAAGTGATAGAATGATGTTTTAGTGCTATTAGATGATGTATATGATGCCTATTATAAAGTGTTGTTGTTGTATTGTGATATCTTGTGAATTATGTGCGCTTTCGGATTGAATGATATTAGAATCGCAAGAGTTTTGGGGTCTGGACTGTGCAAAAGACGCAATTGCAAAGTTGTTGTTTTCGCGCTTTCACTGGGCGAGTCATATCTTTCACTAGGCGAAGCTACTTCACTCAAGAAGCGCCAGGTGAAAGAAGAGGCGAAGGATGGATGAAAAAGAGGTGCTCCTGGAATTTTGTATGGGGAAAGCGTTTTGCCCCTGCTTCGCTGGGCGAGCAGAAGCTGACATTTTTTTACATTTTACTTTTCTTCTGTCTTTCTTTTCTTTCTTTTTGTTTCTGCGTTGTCTCACATAAAGTGAAGTGATTAATATGATGTATTTTTAATAATAATGCTATGATGGAGTGTGACTGATTATGAGGAATATACTATAACGATTATATGAATGATGATGCAAACATGACTAGCCGTGGTCGTGTTTATTATGATGCGTTACATCATGCATTCATAACATATGTTAGGACTTCGGTCCAGTGGTGGCCTCAATCCCATTGTGTGGATTAAGTGTGTTTTATGATGTGCTCCGGTTCTGAGTGGGAATCGATCCTATGGTGGGAATATTTGAAGGGACATGACCATGTGTTCATCAAAGTGTTGGTACCACATGCATGAGTCGTTTTGTTGCATTACATACTAAGTGACATTGCATACATATGATTTAATAAATGTTTTGATGATGTTGTGACATAAGTGATGTTTTGACGATGATGATTTATTGATGACGTAGGGACGTTGTGAATGACTTAATGAAGTGATAGTGTGAGTATGTGTGTGATGCATGATGGATATATGAAGTATGGATAATTTTTACTGTAATTACTATATCTATTTCTTATACCTTTTGTAATGATTTGTGATTACTCACTGATCAGTACATTTTGATGCACATTCTCTTATATTTGTATTTAGGCATTTTCTTAGTTTGTTTTACTATTTTATTATGTTTTTATAGTTAAGTCTTTATTTGCCGTTAATCTATTTTCGCAGCTTATTTCCAGCTTTAGCGGTTATTTGATACTTGTCCACTGTTTGGATCATAACTGGAGCTACGAGAATCGAATTTACGCGTTCTACCAAGCGTTGGAAAGCTGAGACAAAGAGATACAACTTTTATATTTTATTTAGAAGCTGATTTGGAGTGTATCAGGTTCGAATAATTCATTAAAGTCGGGACCTGAATTATGCCTTTAGGAATATTTAGTTTTGGGCCGGTTTTTTTTTTAATGTTTTTCGACCCAGTTGGGTTAGAATCTGGATTTGATGCTTCCCTATACCTAGTTGCAGCAGCTCTACTGTTCACAACTTTCTTTTCATAATTTTACTTTACTTTTTACGATTGTAATGGAGAACTAATTCCCAAGGCAAATCTTGTTGCTTACGGGTTCCATCGCTTTGAGGTTATTCTAATACCAATTTAAATTTGATTCCTTTCAATCCTTTTCAATGAAGTCATTTGCTTAACTTGATTGCAATTGTTTTCTTAATTCGATTGTTATTCATAGGATATAATTGATTAAATTCGATTGTATATATGTTCCTAAATTTAATTGTGTGTTATCGTTTGCTTAATTTGTTAACTCATCATATTCTTAACCGTTTGCTTAATTCGGTAAACAGGAACATAATTCGTTTGATTTTGATAAGCACTTGTCTAATTGATCTCATAATCGAATAGGATCGAATCTGCTTAGGGATTGATGTTATAACAGCCGATGATAAGTTAGAATTTGAATCAGTAGGATTAGCTGTTTTACCTTATTTGATAATCACTTTTATTTTCCATTATTTTTTATTTTAATTGAAATTCAACCCCCCCCCCTAAACCGTTATTGTAATTGGTTAAATTCAATACAATAATCCTTACGATACGACTCAAGTCATTATCGCTAAACTACCGTTTTTCAAACTACTCATTTTTTATTCGTTTTTTATTCTTATTAATTTTAGCCAATTTTAGAATTTTAATTTTAGAGTCTTTTGTTTTTGTGTGTTAATTTTCAGGGTTACAGAATAGGGGTAAGCGTTTCAGCCTATCAGATAAGTTGGAAGCTACTGTTTCGATTTGCTTAGAATTTTTTCCAGAAAATCCGAAAAAAAATCGGGGAAATTCCTTAGTTTTCTATTTTATTTGATTTAATTTCTATTTTCATATTTTCAAAAAAATCTGACATTTTTTTTTAAAGATTTATTTTGATTTTTAGTAATATTTTGATAATTTTTAATTTTTATTTTATTCGCTTTTCTATTTTTCCATTCTTTTTTTAAATAGGGACATTGTTGGTATTTTTCTAATTGTTGCTGCATTGCTGAATTAGTTCTTTGTTTTCTTTTTCTTTGTTGATTTTCCTATTAAATTTAATATGGATAACCAAAGAACTCTCAAAGAACTTGCTGCTCCTGATGTGAATTATAATGATTTATGTATTAAATATCATGTTGTTACTATACCTTTTGAATTGAAACCTAGCTTAATACACTTGTTGTCAAGGTTTAATGGTCTTGCAGGTGAGGACCCGTATAGGCATCTGAAAGAATTCCATGTTGCGTGCTATACAACTTTGAGACCTGAAGGAATCATAGAAGATCACATCAAGTTGAGAGCCTTCCCGCTTTCACTACAGGGAGCTACCCGAGATTGGTTTTACTATCTTGAGCCTAATTCTATCACAACCTGGAACGATTTGAAGAAAGTCTTCCTACCTAGATACTTTCCTGCCTCAAGAGCTGCCTCAATCAGAAAAGATATATGTGGTATTAGATAGATTGACATGGAATCATTGTCCGAATACTGGGAGAGATTCAAACAATTAGTGTCCAGATGTCCACAACACTAGATTACCGAATAATTACTTATCCAGTATTTCTATGCGGAATTGCTAACAATAGATAAAAACATTTTAGATGCTGCTAGTGATGGAGCACTTGTTGATAAGACCCCGACTGCTGCCAAAGCCTTGATTGAGAATATGTCACTCAACTCCCAACAATTTACAACTAAAAACAATTCTCTCCAAACAAAATGTGTGAATGAGATTCAGGTTTCTTCTTACAATAAAGCTCTAAAAACCAGACTTAATGAGCTTACTTATTTAGTGAAACAACAATTAATGTTAACATTACCACCACCACATAACCTTCCACGAGTAACCACCTCTGCACCTTCTGGACCTTCACTAGAGGACCTTGTCAAGCAAATGACTATAAATGATCTCCAATTTCAACAACTGACAAATTCTAGTATTCAGACCTTACAGACACAAATTGGACAACTTGCCACTTCAATGAATGCCATACAGCAAGCTCAAGGATCAAACCAACTACCTGCCCAAATAGTAGTAAATCCTAATGTCCATAACCCTAATGTGAGTGCAATGTCCTTAAGATCTGGAAAATTTCCAGAATCAGCCCTAGAAAAAAATAAAGAAGTTGTTGAGGTCACACCTGAACCTGAACCTAAACCTTCCATTGTTGTTGAGCCTGAAAAAGAGTATGTACCACAGATTCCTTTTCCACATAGAGTACTGAAAAGTAAGAAGATTGATGATAAAGAAGAGCATTATATTTTTCATATTGAATTGATTTCTGAGTTGGTTGATGATACTTGTACTGATTTGTTTGCAGCTGATTTTCCATCATTGTCTTATTTCGATGATAGTTACTCATATGATGACTGTATTGAAACTAACGTTTGTTCTGAGATTGAGGTTGCCTTGCAGGTTAACATTTTTCCTACAGATGGAGTTGTTGAAGCTGTTTATACATCTGAAGCTCTCGAAATCCCGTCTGCCTGATGACGAGAAAACGCATCGGTTATATCGCTAGATTTCATTGACTTTTACCGCGCATTCACCGTTTTAACGCTCGATTCCTCGAGTTTTTCTTACTATTTTGCAGGTACATCGATATGTGAGGCCAAATCAAGAATTAAGAAGAAAAGAACAAAGAAACCACAAGAAATGAAGCAAGACAGAAGCCTGCATAAAACTCTGCATAATTTGTTACGGCCACGGTCGTTACAAGGGTGTCACGACCGTGACACCTTGCTTTGGGCCCTCACGACCGTGAGGAAGTAGTCACGACCGTGACACTTGAAAACATAAAACAACGAGCGTGAAGACCTTGTCACGCCCGTGACAAGGATATAACTTGATTCTTTTGACTCAGACTACGTCAAAGCCACCAGTGAAGCCACTCCTCCTAGTAATTCTCACGTGAGGGAGACTTCTCCCACTTTCTGCTGCCACTTTCCAACATTTTCTCAACCACTTCAGCAAAGCCCAAGAAGCAAAAGACCCAGGACCAGCCCATTGGAAGCTCTATAAATAGGACCAGCTCAGGAGGATTCAGGGACAGACTTCAGTATCCAAATTTCCTGCGGAAGCTCTGCCGAATTACCTTACCATCAGAATTATTATTCCAGCATTTTATTTTCTGCCTTATTTATTTGTATCCAAACCAACCGTGTAACAATTTCCAACATTAGGGAATTGTTATACCTTTATTTGTTTCCAGCCTTCAGCATTTCGTTTTAATTTTTATTTCCGCCTACTCCAAGCCTTCCGGTCTGTGGAAGAAGGAGTCTACTCAGATATTTGTTAATCAGGTTTTTCAGTTATTGCAATTTAATTTATTTATAATGTCTATTTATTTTTCTGCCATTAGTAAGCTAATAATTAACTCTGAGTCTGATTTAACCTCGATGAGTAGCTAAATACCTTAGGGCGGTATGTAGTTATAACTAACTTAACCGGTAAAATATAACCATGGGCTAAAATAATTAATCGCTTAACATTCTGGCTGATACTTTTTAATTAAATTCGACCTTTTCGTTACGAGAGTAAGAAAGGGGTATTAGGTTGGGTCAAGACCACGAGAGTGTGAGATTTTAACCAGATAGCTAAAGTTAGGCATTTAAATTAAATACAGCGAGAGCGCTTTAAGATAAATTAGAATTATTTAGTTTCCAAAAATTATCTCTAAACACTTATGGGCTAGCGAGAGCAGGCATAGGGCTTTAGGGATAAGATCTGATTCAAGACCACGAGAGTGTGAGTTGAGGGTATTCAAACTAGTAATCTCTACCGAATAGATTAAGTGAACATCTTTATAAGCCTAGGTTAGATTGACCCACCTAAGTTAGTATAATTACATACCGACCGTTTTAGTATTATTTTATTACAAATTTAAATTTAATTCCGCCTTCAATAGTCTTAGGAAACCAACAACAATCGTGACAACTATTCACCTTAGCTAAACTAGAAGTTCATCTAGCACTAGGTAACGATAGAATCCCTGTGGATCGATAATCTTAAATATTACTTCGATAGGCTGTGCACTTGCAGTAAGATACCGCTAGACGCATAAGTAGACACGTCTTTAGCCCATCAAGTTTTTGGCGCCGTTGCCGGGGATTCCTTAATTTAGTTACTAGTGCACTTAGGTAGCATTGTCTAGACTAAGGTATCAACTATTTAATTTAATCTAATCTCCGAGTGTATGCCACGTACTCGCTCCAAAAGCGAAGACTTGCAACCTCTAATCCCTGAATCGGAACGCTTCTTACACGTAAGAAGACGTATACTCGATTTCGAAAATAATTCCAACATTCCAGATCTTCAATTAGATCCGCCTGAACCAGTCGTAAAATCAGAAAACGCAGGAATGGCTGAAGAACAAACTCATCCACTCAAGTATTACGCTAATCCTTCGCAAGGTGAACCGTATTCAAGCATTGCAGCACCGGCTGTAACATCCTAATTTTTCCATACACTAAATAATATATCTAGTTAGATTTGAGATTTTAACAATGCTAGTTATTAAAAATTAAATGTTGAAACTAACACTTATAATAATTAATTTATTAATTAATTACTTTTTATATTTATTACTTTTATTCTTCAATTTGAATATCATCGTTTCATTTTATAAACTAAACTTTGAAATTTAAATTGGTACTTAAAACCCTTAACTTTAAGTTAATTAATTATTCATATTATTATTATCATTATTGTTGTTCTTGTTTTGTTATTATTAATTGATTTTATTTTATTTGAATATTATCATTTTACTCTATAAACCAATTAATAAATAAAATAATCTTAAGACAATAAAAATATCAAATAACTATCCTTTTTACTATTTTTATTATTATTAATATTATTAACATTTTACTTTTTATAAAAGAAATATATATCTCATTTTCTATTAATATCCTACATAATATTATGTCATGAAATCAAGCTCCCATACCTTTGTCATAAATTATTTTCACAAAGTCATACTAGAACACCTAAAGCACTATTGATGAAAGATTAGTAAATATTTGATAGAGACATATTTACTAGCAAGAGTTGAAAAGTTGGAAGGTATGGGCAAAAGATGATAAATTATGTTATTTTAATATTTTACAACTAGTATAAATAGGGGTCTCTTCCACCCCATTTTCATTCATTCAATCACAAATCATCTTTCTTACTTCTTTACTTCTTTCCTTCTCTAATTTCTTCATATAGCAATATTAGTTTTAGTTATCGAAGTTCCCACGATATCGGTTCGTAACCTTTAGAGTATTTTGTGGTAAAAGTTCTTCTAAAGTTTCAAGGGAGTTTTATACGTCAAAGTTCTGCCCAAATCATTTTCATAAGTAATCGGTTCTTGGCAAAGATCGAAGACAACACTTGTGGACTTTCAACAACACTCAACAAAAGGTGGGGGCAAGATTTCGTATACGATTGGGACGGTTAGCGTAAAATAACTTAATATATATGTGTGTAGTGGTGACCTAAGCCCTACTAGCGATAAATAATTAAGGAGAGCCTATTCTCAAATAATGATTTTCACAAATCACTAGGCGAGGTTACGCCGGCCTTAATTAATTATCATAGGAATAATCTTTGACAATTTGGTATTGTATTGTGCTTGCATTATTCGGTTAATTTTATAATTGTTTATTTTATTTATACTTGAATGATTGTGATTGATAGATTAAGGAAATAATCGGTTAATGAGAGAAAAACATTGCTAGATATTAAGTAATTGATCCCCATTAACATAAGGAAAGTTGGATACAATGAGTAGTTATATTTGGTTGGGTTCTGGCTAAGGAAAGACTTGGTCGACTATGCCGTTTACAGTCCACCTCTCTTACCTGGGAAGTTAACCATACAATTACCCATTATACAAACTGAACTTATTATGTAAGGACAAAGATCAAATATGGCAAGACATTGGATGGATTTGGTACTCAACCTAAGTATCTAGATAATAAGTATAACTTGAAAAGTTGATACGATAATTCCCCATTATTAACTTAATACTTATGGCTAAGAGTTGCCACAAGATGAGTGAGTGATCATATAGACTTGCATTAAGGAATGTGTAAGTCCACCGCCGTGCGGTATGGGACGCACGAGGTTGATCAGTCGCCTGCAATCCCGACGGGGATTATTATCTATGCATGCTAGGCAAGACAAGGTTCTTGGCCTGAATTCTCAGGGACGATCGACTTATAACACCTAGGCTCCATGTGAAGTTAGGTGGCGTAGCTCTTGGTAATTGGGAGTACGTTGGTGGCATGTGGTCTAGTGATATCTGATCTTGGTAAATGGGATAGATATCATTGACAGCGTTTAGTGGCCTGAGTCAGCATATAGTTCAGGGATGCATTAGAATAAATAAAGTATATGTAATTGTGGGTATAAGATACGCTTGTTTGTATAAATATGGTTTCCATATATATTATTATTTTACACATTCATTCCCACTTTTAAACTTGTACATGAATCTTAGCCCTGTGTCATTTTTGTTTTGCATTTTGGATTATTTTATGACGATCAGACGATGAGCTCGAATCTTGCGTACTTCCCGACAACTCAGAAGGAAAGGATATGAAGTGACGTGGAGATGTGTTACTATAACATCTAGATTGGGAGCTGTTAGTGTTTTGTCAAACGCTAATCACATCCCTACTACTACAGTCAGTATAAGTGTCAGTCTTGTTGGACTTAGGAGGTCCCTTTTGGTATGCTTTCTTTTTGGTTTCCTTTCTGTACTTTTATTTTATGTTTTATCTATGTGGCAAGGCCGCTAGTCTTAACGGTGTCAAACTCTGTAAAATATATTTGAAGCATATGTATGTGAAACAGTATGTTTTTAAATAATTAAGTATTGTCCTTTAAAAATTTCAAATTTTTCTGTATTTTTATAAGGTTTCATTAGAATTCCACTAATGGGACATAGGCTGTCTCATTTAATGGTATCAGAGCTGGTCGATTCAGCTCGGACCGTAAGTGTCTAGAATTATACTGACTGTATCAAGTTGGATTCCAAACTGGATGATAACTTTTCTTCTGTGCATTGAGTCTTCATCTTGAGAGCCTTCTAGTATAATGGTCTAGGAAACTTATTTAGCACACTTTATTTTTCCTCCCCAACGGTCACAAACCCAACGGTAACGTAACGGACACTTCACAAAATTCACTTTATAAATACTTCACACCCATCCATTATTTTCATATCAATTCCTAAATATTTATCTATACCTTTCAAATGGCTAAATCCTTTCTTTTATTCATCACTCTTCTTGTCATTATTTTGTTTGTTATTGGTATCATCAAGCATGAAGAATTAGGTAAAGATTTCGTAGCAATAATGATAATTATAGTTTTACCACTATTAGTCTTAGCTTGGTTTACAAGTAGAGGTTTTTGAATGAGACATGGTCACGATTTTTGTAATCGTTGTTATTAAATAAATTGATACATTTTTGTTTATACATTAAATGTTGATTATGTTTTCCTGAATTCTAGTTATATTTAAGATATTAATTCAACATTTTAGACACAATTATCCCTTGCCTGTGGGAGACTTGATAAAAATCCTTATCGATGAATCATTCATTGGGATATAAATATACATAATTGTTATGTTCTTTATGTCTTGTGAATGATTGAACCTAATAACTATTCCTTTTCAGGAAGTTATGGTTCAGAACGTCAGAGGTGCGAGGCGTGGTAGGAGTGCTGCTAGAGGCACTACTAGAGGTATACGTAGGAATGCGAGTGATGAAGTTACTCCTGAAGGAGCACCTACCATTCCCATTGGACGAGAAGATCATTCCCAAACTGGAACGAACTCTCAAGCTGACACTCGAGATGTTCGTGAACTTGCTGCAGCTGTGTTAGTTCAAACACAACAAAATGCTCAAATCCTGCAAATCACTCGAGATCATCAACTCTTTCAGCAACAACAAAGGGAAATGGTGCATGAGGATACAGGATTGAACTCGTTTCTGAAAGGAAAACCACCACAGTTTGGTGGTGACTTTAATCCGGAGGGTGCTGAGAAATGGTTGCAAGAAATGGAGAAGATATTTTCTTTCACTCACTGTAGAGAGAATAGAAGGGTTGGTTATGCAACATTCATGCTGACAGGCGATGCTGAAGCTTGGTGGAGAGGAAAGTATAGATTATTGGAAGAGGAAGGAAGAGAAATCAATTGGACCTTGTTCAAAGAAGAATTTTTGGGGAAGTATTTTCCAAAGTTATGTAGGAAAGAGAAGGAGAGAGAATTTCAGAATCTACGTCAAGGTGTGATGACGGTGGGAGAATATACTAGGAAGTTTGAATCCTTGCTAAAGTATTCTGAGTTTTACCGCTTGCATCCAAGGGAAGAATGGATGTGTGAAAAGTATCAAGATGGATTGAAATATGATATCCAGAGGGCAGTTTTACCTCTGCATATTATGCGCTTTGGTGAGCTAGTAGAAAGGTGTCTGGAGTTGGAAGGGATTGACAATAGGAAGAATCAATATGGATCAGGAGGATCAACCCAAAACAACAATCACAAGGGCCACTTTAACCGAGGCCACGGAGGAAGAATCCAACGAGGGGGTAGGCCATATCAAAGGCCTACACCTTATCATAACCAGGATTCTAGAAGGTTAATGTTCAAGTGTTACAGCTGTGGAGGGGCACATCTTAACAAAGATTGTCCAAATAGAAATATTGGAACTTGTTTTCGCTGTGGTCAGAAAGGCCACTTTCTCAAAGATTGTCCCCAAGGACAAAGTCAACCAACAGGCCAGAGGAGCGGCCTAATAAACAATAACAACATAGGGAGAGCAAGAAATGGAGGCCCAAGTGTTGGTCAGAGACCTCAGAATCAAAATAAGCCAACCACAGGAAGAGTATTTACAATTAGAGGAGCTGAGATCTCAAAGTCAGCTGGGTTAATTCAAGGTATGTGTTTAATTGGAGATAAGTTGGTATCAGTTTTATTCGATTCAGGAGCTACACATTCTTTTATATCTACCTCTTGTGCTGAATTTTTGGGATTCGAAATTGTTGATCACGATTATAAGTTGACTATCACAACTCCCTCGGGAGAAAGAATGGTAACTTATTCAGTCTGTGTAGACTGTCCAATAATCTTAGAAAATAGAAGATTCTTAGTAGATCTTGTGGTACTCCCGCTACAAGACCTAGATGTCATCTTAGGAATGGATTGGTTATCAGCCAACGATGTCAACTTGAGATGCAAGGAGAAAATTTTTACATTTGGAGAAGATAGTGGAGAAATCAGCAAAGCTGAAACCCTCACTCAAAGTTTTATGATGCTATTCTCCATGTCAGTAGGAGAAACCCCTAGTGTGGAAAATTTTCCCGTAGTCTGTGAATTCCCGGAAGTCTTTCCAGAAGAAGTTCCAGGTTTACCACCGGTTAGGGAAGTGGAATTTTCTATAGACTTGGTTCCAGGAACTGGACCAATTTCTATATCTCCTTATCGAATGTCACCCTCAGAGCTTGCGGAGTTAAAGAAACAATTAGACGAGATGTTAGAGAAAGAATTTATTAGACCAAGTGTATCGCCATGGGGAGCTCCAATCTTGTTTGTGAAGAAGAAGGATGGTTCTTCTAGACTTTGTGTGGATTACAGACAACTCAATAAAGCCACTGTGAAAAACAAGTATCCTTTGCCTAGAATCGACGACTTGATGGATCAGTTAAAAGGAGCATCAGTATTCTCAAAGATTGACTTGAAGTCTGGATATCATCAGATCAGGGTGAAGGAAGATGATATTCCAAAAACAGCTTTTAGATCCCGTTATGGACACTATGAGTACTTAGTTATGCCATTTGGTTTGACTAATGCTCCAGCAGTATTCATGGATTACATGAATAGGATCTTTAGGTCATACTTAGATCAATTTGTTGTAGTTTTCATTGATGACATTCTGATTTATTCCAAGAATGAGGTAGAGCACAGAGAACATTTGAGAATTGTGCTACAGATATTAAAGGACCTTCAATTGTACGCGAAATTCTCGAAATGTGAATTTTGGTTGAAGGAGGTACAATTTCTTGGTCATGTAATTAGTAAAGAAGGTATTGCAGTAGACCCAAGTAAAGTCGAAGCAATAACAAAGTGGGAGAGTCCAAAGAATGTTGGCGAGATTCGAAGTTTT